>JAPCYP010000057.1:1200000-2400000 GCA_035048595.1 Echinosophora koreensis
TTCATTTAAGACAAATATACATTCATCAACAACAATAACATTAAAAACTCAAAATCATACCATCAAACTCTAATCATTCAAGCAAACCATCATTACAATGATTAACAATTAACATACATTCAAACACAACAATAGGTATGTGACTAACTAAAACTCCCCAGGTAAACTCTCTTTACCTTTGAAGACCATAAAAATCCTCTCCTTGATGCTCCAACAATCTGTTTCCTTCTAAATGATGTCCCGGTCCCTTTGACACTTCACATCACACGCAGGCACATCCGCAACAGCTCCAAAAATGATAAGTGGCTCTCCCAAGTAAGTACCAACACAACCATCAACATAAAGAGAGCGTCCAAACACATGCAACAAAAATAAAATAACATAAAAATCAATTATCATCCTCAAAACATACAATCAGGGAAACTATAACCAAATAGAATTGATTTCTGAATAAGATCAAATTGGGTAAAAAAAGGTCTATCATTAAAATTGGGGAACTTTTGATTTAATTTGAAAATCATGAAATTAACTTTAGAAATCATTAATTACAAGTCCTACTTGTACTAAAATTGAACCAATTTCATGATTTAAGGAAGATGAAAAGTTAGGGTTTTTGAGTGAAATTGGGGAAAATGATATTTGCTCATAGGAATATCAAATTGGCCTTGGAATTCATCAATAGACAGTCCCAATTGTTTTATAACATAGTTAATTTCAAAGTTTAAAACTGAAATCAAGAGTTGGGGTTAGGGTTTCAAGGGCTTTTTGAAATTTAACTTGATAAGGTGAAGAATCACTCACCCATAAGGAAGGAGAAGAAGACTTGAAGGTGCTGTGATTTCTCCGGTAGGTGACGGACGGCGGCGACGCGGCGGCAAACAGCGGTTGCGCGGTTTTCTGGAGTAATAATGACCAAAGAATAGAAAGTAAGTTCAAGGGAAGAAGAAGAGAGGTTCAAGAGACAAAAGGAGGTGGAAACCACCCTTACCAGCGGCGGAGGCGCATTTCGCATGGTGGACACGTGTTTCGCACGGTGGAGACGCGTTTCGCACAGCGGACGGTGTTAGCACAGTGGGGAACGCGAGCCGCGGTCGTCCTCCTCGAGCGACGGTGGTCGCGCGGCTCCGGCGGCGGTGCAGGGGCGGCGGCGCGATCTGGAGCAACAAAGGAGAAGAAGATGAGGTTAGGGAGAGAGAAGAAGAAATGAAGTTTTGGGTTTATGAGGAAGAAGAAGAAATCAGAAGAAAATAAAAGAAGGGAGGGGTATCGTGCGCTGTAGATAGAGAAGGGAGGAAAAATTTCATTTTCTTTTATTTAATGCAGATGCAAAAATAAAAAGGAGTGGTTAAGATTGAGCCAAATAAATAAAATAATATTGGCCCTTGGATCTAAAAATAAAGAGTGACAAATATATACTTTAAAAATTCAAATTAGATTACAGATTGATAGTTGAATTTATCAATCAAGAAAATTACTGATCCAAAATTAAACTCCAATTAATGCTAAACTAATTTATTTTCAAATCTAAAATAAAGTAGAGTAACATCTGAAAATAATCTCTTTTGAATCATATTATTTAAATTATTTTTCTAAATAAATAATAATAGTGACAATAACGTAACAGTATTGTCTATCAAGTGTTTATACACTGTAATGACGCAGTGTTAACGCACTTAATAAATAATTTTAAATGATTAAATAAAATTACACAAACCAAACCACAGAAAAATAAATAAAAATAAAATTCAGATAGTAATCACTCCAAATAAAATAATGTAAACAAATAGGTTTTACTGATATTTAAAGACAGTAAAAACCGGGGTGTTATAGTGGAGAGGTAAGAGGAGACTGCTGGAGGCTGAGGGCCGAGTGATTAGCTGGGAGACATTCAGATAGTGCTTCTTCAGTGGTATTTCTCGCGGTTGGTTCGACGCTAGAAGGAGAGGGAGTTCATGAGTCTCCGATAGGTTAACATGTCTGTTAGTGACTATGCAGCTAGATTCGAGGCCTTGTTACAGTTTTCTGAGTTTTATCAGAGGTTCCCTGATGAGGAAGGGCAGTGCAGGAGAGAGGAGAGCAGGAAGTGGTTCCCAGTTGAGACGGGGACCCTATACCGTGTTTAGACATCTGCACCATTATCAATTTCTGCAGCACCAGTTGGTGGAGCGGGTCAGCAGCAGAGAGGCCCAGTTTGTTTTAGATGCGGAGGTCTGCATTATGTTAGAGATTGCATAGAGAGACCTAGTTGTTTCCATTGTGGGAAACCAGGTCACATGGCTCGGGATTATAGGCAGAGAGGGATGCAGCAGCAGACAACTGCTGGTAGAGGAGTTGCAGGTTACAGAGGTGAAGCTGGGAGAGGAATTCCCACAGCAGGACAGCAGACAACCAGACCTCGGGTCACAGGGAGAGTGTTTACTGTAAGAGGGGTTGAATCCTCTCAATCTGCAGATCTTATCCAGGGTATGTGTTTGATATCTGGTAGACTCTCGTCTGTGTTGTTTGACTCAGGTGCTACACATTCATTTATTTCACATGAGTGTGTGGATCATTTACAGTTACCTGTTTCTCAGTTACCTTATACCCTTACAGTAGCTACCCCGACTAGTGTTTCCTTGACTACCATATCTGTTTGTTTATAGTGTCCTATAGTTGTTGAGAATAGGACATTCCTTGTGGATCTTGTCTGCTTGCCTATGCAGCAGATAGATGTTATTCTTGGCATGGATTGGCTTTCGGCCAGTCATGTAGTATTAGATTGTTCTAGCAAGACCTTGTCGTTTCTTAAGCCTTCTAGTGTAGTATCTGCCAATGAAAGAGTACCCATGAGGAGTGATGATTCTAGGCTGTACATGATGCTTTTCTCAGTGGAAGCTAAGGAGACTCCGAGTATAGATTCTATGCCTATTGTGAGAGAATTTCCTGATGTCCCCCCCCTGATGTTCCGGGTTTGCCACCAGAGAGGGAAGTAGAGTTCATCATAGATCTCATACCAGCGACATGACCTATATCTATTGCACCCTATCGGATGTCACCCAAGGATTTAGCCGGGTTAAAGAAACAATTGGATGATATGTTGAAGAAGGAATTCATCCGACCCAGTGTTTCACCGTGGGGAGCTCCGGTGTTGTTTGTTAAGAAGAAGGATACAAGTGCTAGATTATGTACGGATTATAGGCAGCTGAATAAAATGGTGATCAAGAATAAGTATCTGTTGCCTAGGATAGATGATTTGATGGATCAATTAAAGGGAGCTTCGGTATTCTCCAAGATTGATCTAAGGTCTAGATATCATCAGATTAGAGTGAAGAAAGATGATATACCGAAGACAGCTTTCAGGACGAGGTACGGACACTACGAGTACTTAGTTATGCCTTTTGGAGTGACTAATGCTCCAGCAGTGTTTATGGATTACATGAATAGGATCTTTAGACCATTTCTCGATAAGTTTGTGGTGGTATTTATAGATGATATCCTTATTTATTACCATTCACCGGAAGAGCATGAGGAACATCTGAGAATAGTGTTGTAAGTGTTGAAGGATAGACAGTTGTATGCCAAGCTTTCTAAGTGTGAGTTTTGCTTGGAGGAGGTTCAATTCTTAGGTCATGTGATTAACAAGGAAGGAATAGCAGTAGATCCTGCTAAAGTTGAGACAGTGCTTAAGTGGGAGCGACCTAAATCAGTGAGTGAGGTGAGGAGTTCCTTGGGATTAACAGGATATTACCGAAGGTTTATAGAAGTTTTCTCGAAGATTGCGTTGCCTACAGGAGAAATGTGAGGAAAGTTTTTAGAAGTTGAAGGAGAAGTTGACTACATCACCAGTGTTGACTTTACCGGATCCTCTAGGACAGTTTGATGTGTATTGTAACACCCTGTTTTTCGGAATATTTTAATTAAGCTGGTTGTATTAAGTTGGATTTATTGTTTAAGGGCTTAGTGGGATTTTTGGCTAAAAGTCCCTTTCTGGTACATGAGCACACCCGTGCTCATTAGCCAGCAAGCCCGTGCTTAAAGTCAGAAGCGTGTTTCTGATTTTAAGTTGAGCACGACCGTGCTCAACAGGTAGCACGCCCGTGCTCAACATGTTGACCGCGTCTCGTAACGTTAAGTTGAGCACGACCATGCTCAAGGATGAGCACGACCGTGCTCAAGTCCGGCCTATATACGTTGAGCAGACTCAGGGTTGCACCATACACTTTATCTTTGCTACTAAAAACCCTAGTACGGCTGCAACCTCCCTTCTTCCCTTTTTCCTTCATACTCAGTGTGGTTTTGAGTATTGGAGACGCTAGGGAAACGTGGTCTCGTCTGCACTTCGTGTATAGGTAAGGTTTCGTTCCTTTTCTTTAGTTTCCTTTCGTTTTTGGTTGGGAAACTAACACCGTTTTAATCTGTTTGTTTAAGGCTCGTTCGTGCGTGAGCCGCCTAAAGGAGAGGAATCGGTTGCTGTTAGGAAGTCTTAGAGAGCTACCTTCAATCCAGGTATGGGGAGAAGGGTAGTATTTACGTAGGTTTGGGTCTAGGGTAAAGTAAAGGGGTTCCCATAACCCCGGTTGATGCATGTTACGTATGTATTAGTGTCTAATTGTTTTGGATGATAATCTGATAATTTCTGTTATGCGTTGTATACTGTTATGTGAATATGTTGATGTATTCATGAATAATATGATAGCTGCCCTATGAGTTTGATATGATGATGATAATGGTTGTTGACATGCTGTTGATTGGTTGATGTAGTTTGGAGTTGTTGATGTATATTAATCCTTAAAACGCACTATTAATGGACTTAGGATTATTAGGTGTAAAAAACCTATAAATTGGACAAAGACTTAGTCTCTGTTCCTGCCCAGAACAGCACTGTCGCGCGATGAGCACGACCGTGCTGAACAGGGAGCACGACCGTGCTCCCAGTTGTATTCTGGGAAGATGGGCGTGCTTTGAGCACGGCCGTACAGGACAAAGAGCACGATCGTGCTGCTGAGCACGACCGTGCTCATTAAGAAGCACGACCGTGCTTCACTTACAGGGGAGCACGCCCCTCACGTGCTTAAGCACGACCGTGCTGGGTTACGAGCACGACCGTGCTCAACCCACTGTGACAGAACAAGATTAAAGGACTTAAGGGGTTTTAAAACCCCACTTCCCTATGATGATAACTGATTAGACAACTTGGTAAATGTTACTAAAGATAACTAAAGATGATGAGATGGTGAGTTGTTAAGTCGATACCCTTCTGGGTGCCGCAAGCTGATGAGTTATGCCTTGGTGCTTTTTGGCCAAGGAAGCCTTGACCCCGCGGTTTGGGTCTAAGGTGTTGTTGTTACGTACCTTGGTGGCCGAGAGTTTTCCCCAGGTACTGCGGTTGATTCCGCTTAAGTCCTCAGGTAGATTCCGCGAGGCAAGTTGGTGCGGTTGATTCCGCTGTTACCTTCGGTCGTTTCCGTTGGAGTATGGAGGTGGTGATGCTGTTGTTGTTGTGTTGCATACGCATTGCATCGGAGATCTTGTTTAGGGATGTTCGACATAGGGGAGATCGTCCTAGAGTACGGCGATCCGGCCATCCACGGTTGGAGTAGATTCTCCTAGCGCCCCCGTGATGAGGCATTCGTTGGTTTGATGCGTTGGCTATCCAAGGAGTAGATTCTCCGGCGTTGAGTAGATTCTCAATGTGGATATGTAACTCCAAAGTCGTTCATCCCGAGTTTAGTGGATCCACATGCATTGATGGTTTAGCGGAGTAGGACTGCATTGCACTACATAGCATAACGATGATGTTGATGTTGGATGTGATGCTGCTATGCTTGCTGTTTACTTTACTGCCTATCTCCATGCTAATATGTTTATACGATTCTTACTCCCTATATATGTTTGTTGTTTGTGTTTGGCCTGATTGGCACATTGCAGAGGATGACGAGCAGCCCGGAGAGGAGTGACTCTGAGGAGCTGCCACTCATTGTAGGGCTAGTTCATGTTATCATAGTTATTAGTTTTAGTTGTAATTCCGTGGATTTTATTCCGGAACGGTTATACCAGCTCTGTATGTGACATCGGGGTTGGGTTATATTTATTGGTTGGTTATGTTTTTACTGTTTAAAACTTATTTCATTTCCGCGTTGTAAACGGTTCATGTGGGACTTTTCTACCCATGGACAATTGTTTATTTTATTCAATAATTGCATGTTTTTCCTTTAATTGTTTTTAATTTAATTGGCTTTTAACATGCGGGGTAGAAGGGTGTCACATGTATTGTGATGTGTCATATCAAGGGTTGGGTTGTGTTCTAATGCAAGAGGGAAGAGTTGTGGCTTATGCTTCCTGACAGTTAAGAATTTATGAGAGGAACTATCCGACCCATGATCTGGAGTTGGCAGCTATAGTGTTTGCATTGAAGATATGGCGACACTATCTCTATGGAGCTAAGTTTAATGTTTACAATGATCATAAGAGTTTGAAGTATTTGTTTGATCAAAAGTTGTTGAATATGAGGCAGAGAAGATGGATGAAATTTATTAAAGATTATGAATTTGATCTACAGTACCATCCTGGGAAGGCAAATGTTGTAGCGGATGCACTGAGTAGGAAGTCTTTACATGTATCAGCAATGATGGTAAAGGAAATGGAGTTAATCGAGCAGTTCAGAGACCTAAACTTAGGTATGTAGTTGGTTGAGGATAGAATATGTCTAAGTATGATAACCATTAGTAGTGAGTTCCTGAGAGATCTTAAGGATAAACAGGTTCAGGATCAATATCTGCAAGAGGTGAATAGTGGCATAGATGTGGGTAAGGTTTTAGAGTTTAGCAGAGGGCTAGATGGTGTGTTGAAGTTTAGGAACTGGATTTGTGTGCCAGAAAATATAGAGCTTAGGAAGATGATTTTGGAAGAGGCACATAAGAGTAAGTTAAGTTTTCATCCATGAGCTACGAAAATGTATCAGGATTTGAAGAAAATGTTTTGGTGGCCGAGGATGAAAAAGAAAGTGGAAGAGTATGTTTTATCTTGTCTAGTTTGTCAGAAGGCTAAGATAGAACATCAAAAGCCTGCTGGTTTGTTGCAATTGCTAGATATCCCAGAGTGGAAATGTGATAGTATAGCTATGGATTTTGTGGTTGGATTATCACGAACTCCGAAGAGGCATGATGCGATTTGGGTTATCATTGATAGGTTAACGAAGTGTGCTCACTTCCTACCTATTGGTGAAAGTTACAATTTGGAGAGATTAACCCAGATTTATATCAAGGAAGTTGTTAGATTGCATGGTGTGCCATCGAGCATTGTCTCCGATCGGGATCCTAGATTTACATCTATATTTTGGAGACAGTTGTATAATGCATTGGTAACAAAGTTAAGGATGAGTTCTGCTTACAGTCAGAGAGGACGATTTAGTCATTGGAGGATCTCTTGAGAGCCTGTGTGTTAGAGTACACTGGCAGTTGGCATTAATTCTTGCCTTTGATTGAATTTACATATAATAACAGTTTCCATAGAAGTATCGGAATGACACCGTATGAGGCTTTGTATGGCAGGAAGTGTAGGACTCCATTATGTTGGTATGAGAATGGTGAGAGCCAAGTGTTGGGTCCTGATGTTGTACAGCAGACGACAGAACAAGTTAGGGAGATAAGGGAAAATATGAAAGAAGCGCATGATAGGCAGAGGAGCTACAATAACAAGAGGAGGAGACCCTTAGAGTTCCAGGAACTTGATCACGTGTTTTTGAGAATCACTCCGAAGACTGGAATTGGCAGAGCTACCAAGTCTAGAAAGCTTACTTCTAGATTCATTGGACCTTTCTAGATTCTTCGACGAATTGGTCCTATAGCATACCATATAGCCTTACCGCCTAACCTTTCTAACCTTCATGACGTCTTTCACGTATCTCAGTTGAGAAAATATTATCCTGATCCTTCTCATGTACTTGAGTCTGAGTCCATACAACTCCAAGATAATCTAGAATATGGGGCTTTACCTGTTAAGATTGCAGATAGAAGGATTAAAGAACTTCGCGGTAAATAGATTCCCTTGGTTAAGGTCATATAGGATGAGACTACCGGAGATGCTACTTGGGAGCGTGAGGTAGACATGCAACAGAGACAGAAAGCAAGTCACAAAATACATCAAAATCCAAAACACTGGTTTCTGCCACAAAACTGGTAAGAGAACTGGTAAAGTAAAAGAACTGGTAAACAAGTCACAAAACACTGGTTTCAGAAAAGATATAAAAACCTATACAGACAGCATCTACCCGCCCTGCGTCACACAAAATACATCAAAATCCAAAATAACTCTCAAAGGCTCTCCCTAGCAGATGCTACCGATATACCATATCAACAACGATATGGGCGTTTGGAACTATCCTCGCCCTTGCCGTAACGATGCCTCTACGCCTAAGTCCTCATAGACTTGTCGCTGCTCCTCAAGACCCTCCGGCAGAATCTTCTGCAGGTAGTGCATCAGTCTGTGCTCTGATCCTATCATCGTCGTTGTAGAGCTGCTGCTGCTCATCTACCAAACGTACGGTACATACAGAGAAAAAGAGATAGAGAAGGGAGATAAGCTACTATAACACCATAAAAGAGGTTAGGGCACAATACAACATGTTAATATACAACAGAGATTGGCACAGATCACAAACATCTCGCGAGTCAACCATTTTTACAAAGCATCCTCGGTCCACATCTAGGGTCAAAATCCTCTAAGGAGTCATACTCCTATGCATGTCGGCCGATCACTCTCACAGCGAACTCTGATTCCCGAACATTCTCTTTCTTTCTCACACTCAGGCCTCCTTTGCCCAGAGAATGTCAGTTGGTTTGTCCAGGGTACCTTTTCCGCTCATCGTGACCAATAAGGGTGCTTCCCCCTATGGGCTATAACTCCAATAGGGGTATCTTGGTCGCCTCGGAAGGTCCACCTGCGACTGGAATACTCAGGGCCAGACGTTGGGATAGCCAAGCCTCCACGGCGGTCTCGACATAGTGGGTGCAAATCACTGGTCTCTTGAAAACCATTCCAGACCGGACTACATCCCCAAGGTTCCTAGAATCGTCCCTCTCCATATTTCGTACCCGCACCCGGGTACACAAACCTCGCGTGACTCCCAGTCACACGGCCCACCACTTTGGCAACTTATGAAATGCACAAACATCCTAAGTTGACACCGGTACCAAACTCATTCCTACATTCTTCACGATACCAACACATCCACAGCTCAACATGGTACCCATATACCGTTGTCCAACATCAAACCAAACAGAGTACCCTTAGGGTGTCAACTAGGGTTCTAACATCATCACAACCAGACAATCATCCTCAACAACCATGACATACATAAATCTCAATTATAAATATATCTAAACAACATATTAAGCATGTTATCACAGATCAAACATCAAACATCACAACATCCATAAACACATAAAGCAGATATCACATGCATCCTCAAGCAGATAAACTTAAAATACCATTTTGCCTTAATGTTGACAAGTCTACGATAATTAAATCCAAAGTATCATTTCAAATCATTTTCAAGTGGGGTTTAACTTTCGTCGACTACTCAAACACTAGTAGGGTCTGGGGCACCCTACGCAGACAAAATAACATGCTATATCGAGCTTGCCTCCCCGGCGTGATAGTCACTTTCTCCCCACCTTACTGACTTGCATGCTTTTCCTTAAAAGCTTCGAATGCATCCACTCTACTGAAACGAGCCACGGCACGCTTTCCAACAACATCCACAAATCTGCCGTCATCCATACCGATACATCCATCGTTCTGTTTTTCATCCCGATTACATGTACGGGTATCACAATTTGCTGGAAACACAGAAATACCAACAGAATCAACAACAGGGTTCCAATAGATTTGAATCAAGAGATGAAATCAAAGGAACAACTTACGAGAATAGCGGCTGGACTTAGGGGAAGTCAGATTCAAGTGTGAGCTCAAGAATCCAAGGGAAAAGTACCCAAAACGGGCTACTATGCGAGCTCTATATCTCCAGCTACAGACCTTCAATTATAAAATGGAACGGTGACAACGAGGAACTACTTGTCCTTAACCTCCTCCAACATTTTCATCTCAATCCAACGGTGAACGAACCCTGGATGGTCGTTCTATGGTGATAGGTTAGAAGTTACACGGGTTGAGTTTCTCACTATTCGGGTTCACATTGCTAGCTGAATATCTCCAACTATGGATATGATCTCGAAATTCTGACCATTGGATATGAAGAAGCACAAGTCTCAAACCTCCTTATCAAATCTGAGAACGATCCAACGGTTAAAGAATATATAGTGTTGATTTCATTGCAACTTCTTCAACCAAGCTTCAAAGTGCTACAACCACCAACCAAGCTTCAAAGTGCAACCACCATGGCTGCCTTCTCTTCTTCTATTTTTTTTCAGCTTCTCCCCTTGTCCTCTCTGTATGTGTGAGTGAAGTAGGATGGAGACTTCACTTTCATTCAATTCCATCAAAAGCATGATGTCTTTCATTAAATTATTAGTTTGCATGTTAGCCATGTGTCATGTTTTAGTGTAGGTTAGGTGGCTTAAGTAACTAGGTGTCATCTTTTAGGCATATGTAGAAATGTGAGTGGAGAACATGTGTCAAGTGTAGGTGTTTAGGGATGGGTAGTGGAGTTTGAGGTGGCATCTTGATGTGGAGACACATGTCATTGCGTGTTGCTCCATCAGTACAACCGGGTGTTTTCTTCCGCATCTTCCTACATAACCTACGGTTGGATATTTTTCTTAATTATTTTAGGCTACTACGAAAAAAAAATTTATTATGCTCAAACCCAACCTTATTTTAATATTCCAATTCTCAATTAATTAATTAACTGACCAATTAATCGCTCGGCTTGTGTTTGTTTGCGTTTCCGACTCGTTTCAGCTCGTTTCAGCTCCGATTTTCCTCAAACTTGAAACGCAAGATAACTAATACCTGAGGAACATGATTAAACATTTAATTATCCTTAATCTCTTCCTTAAACCCTAATCCAGAAATCGGGGTGTTACAACGTCTTCTAAACCCTAGCTTCCTTTTCTTCTCTAAGCTAAGGTAATCTATACCATCTTTATGTCGAAATGCCGTCGGTGACAATATTAGGCTTATCTTTCAATCAGTCTATTGGTTTTCAATTCCGACTTCAGATTAGGGTTAACTGTAATGTACTCTTTGTAATGATGTATTCAGGCAAATTTTCAGAGTCACGGAGGTACCTATAGCTTGCGTGGCAGCAGCTAGAATTTTAGGGAAGGACTCATTTTGTTGCTTCTAGTTGAGCCTACGACTTCTCAGGTGGGAGAAAGAAGCCATCTAATGTCGGAAATAGTTAAGTAGCATTTTATTCAATATTAGCGTCGGGCAACCTAAACCCTACTAGTAGGCAAATAATGGACAATGTCAATATCACATTGGGGAACTACTTAGTGGTACCAATTGTAACACCCGGGTGCTGACGAGGGCGGGGAGTGGTCGCCGGTGCAAGAAGGCACGGACAAGGAGCGGTTCCTGGCAGGCTTCTAGGCGGAGGGGCACATGAATGAATCGATTACACACCCGAATGAGAGGGATCTTGAGACTGTGTAGGTATGGGACTATACAGTTGAGGAAGGCTTATATGAATTGATTGGTACTACCTATACTAACAAGATGCATCTTCTTTTCGGTAGCCCATCACTTAAGAACTTCACAGTTAAGCGTGCTTGACTTGGAGCAATTCTGTGATGGGTGACCTCCTGGGAAAATTCCCAGGAAGCGTGTGAGTGAGGACAAAGCACGCTGAAAAGACCCGAGTTGTTTTGTGGGGTCAGTCGTCAATCCATAGAGCAGCCAGGGATGTTACACCAATGATGATATGGAGATTGTAGATTTATCGTCGTTAGATTAAATTTATGATTTGAGGTTGTCTGGTTTTATCTGTTAAATTGCTCGTTGTGTGTTGTTTGCCTTAACATGATATGACTGAGTTAATTATTTGGTTATTCTTATTATTAAATGTATATTTTAATATGTTTGATATAACAACATGATTGAGTACTACAACATGACAAGTGTTCTCTAGGTATTGATATATAATGATTTTATAGCGATGTAGGTTGGAGATATATGACAGATGTTTTAGAGGTGCCTAACCTAATTAATTAATATTGTATTATGATGAAATTGATGATGTAATATTACTGAGGTATCTTACGAGATAGTGATGTGAGGTTAAGGCACTAGGGTATGACTTGATATATCGGCGAGACTCATTCATATGAATGTTGTGGATTATATTTGTGTGTTGGGAACACACGAGGTTCGGAGTCCTCACGGGACCGTCCCAACTTAGAATTAGGTTGTGCAGCTATAGCTTCATTGCAATGCATGAGCACCCTCGAGAGAGAACCAGGGTGTGCACCGGAGCTAGATGTACAGCTATAGTGTCATTGCTTTGCATGGGCATTCTCATCACTGATGAGAGTGTGCACCGGGATTAGGGGATGCGTCGCTTGGACGACTGACTAAGCAGCTGATGGATGTGTGACAGTATTGGTGGTGGCCACGTTAACATACATAATCATTTGCATAAGTGTGAAGGGTAAAAGGAAGATAATATGATTCGAGGAAGCTTGTACATATTATTATACCTGTCTGTGTGCTTTTATTGAGTAAATGCTACGTACCCTTTTCCATGTTTTGATGCTAGATAGTTTCTTATCTCCTCTTCCTTTCATTTGTGTTTGTTTTCTATCGTTATATGTACAGACCCGGGTATTACTGATGACGCACTGGGAGCATCCGTGGATGGTGGCTCCGGCAGGATTTCCCCTAACAGGGACTTTTGAGTTGGAGTTCGTTGATGAGAACGGGTGGCTTACGGCCCTAGTCACTCGCTTCGCTGTTTATACGGGTCCTGTATCGGTGACTACAGGTCTAGGGAATGGAGCACCCTTCGGTTGGGTCAGGACATTTAGAGTTGGTCAGACTTTCCCATTCCCTATGGGTTTTCCGGCAGCACCGATTCCACCGATGTCGCCGATGCTTGAGGTTATGCATGTACCAGTTTCGGTGCCCGTAGATGTTCCAGTACTAGTACCTGATCATGCACCAGCACCTGATGATCTGGTCACCACCTGCTAGCACCACAGATTCCAAAGGTTCCCGATGTGAGACCAGCTCCATCTGAGTCTTCTCGGTTGTCTTCCAGGAGCAGTTTGGCGTATCGATGCTTATTCCAGTAGAGTCCTGAGAGGAGCTCTTCTAGCAGTAGCAAGGGAGCGTTGGGACCATCCAGGATCAGAGGAGGTAGGGGTGAGAGTGAGGGTAGCATTAGTCGTGCTTGAAAGATTCGGCCAGTGCGTATCTCACTAGGTGTACATAGGTGTGTGGTGAGGTCTTTTGGTGTATTTTGAGAGGGGACTGGGTGTAGAGTGGCATGAGAGGCATCTTTTGTTTAGACCCTTTTGATGTATTTTAATATCTTATTTGGTTTGTAACTATATGGGATCCTACTGATGGGTACTTTATGACCGTGCTTAGTCGATACTATACATATGTATGTACGTGTGATGTTATGTTTATATTGGATGGTTGTTTTATCTTCTTCACCATTCACATCTCACTCAACCAAACACACGCACACTCGCAGTTTCTGATCTAAAGAAAATAAACAAAGCATATAACAAAGACATAGCAATAGCATTCCTCCAAAGAACAAGAACCTTAAGCCTCAGAGGGTAATGAATCGATGTTGCTTCTTCTTCTTCTTTTCTTCATTTCTCTGCCCCTGTTCTTCGCGACCGCCGCCGTCGCACCTCACCTCAGGACGCCACCCAGCCACATCATACCGCCATCCTCCCACGCAGACCCGCATCCGCATCACCGGCCAGCCACCGCGCTTCCGTCGCACCGCCAGTGTCAGCCACACCCCGGATCCGGATCTCCTCTCTGCCACCGTCTTCTCCGAGAACGAACACCCAGACCCGCTTCTATCTCAGCCGTGTCGCCGTCCTCTCAAGCCTGCTGTCGGCCGCCCCTGCTCTCATCTCCATTCTCTGGCGCGCAGGTGAAGGGGAAGGAACCTTTGTTATGGATGTAAAAGAGGACGGGGGTGATGTGAAGAAGAGGAGGGGGCGATGGAGGAGGAGTAGATGGAGGCAGGTGGTGGAGGAAGTGGAGGAGGAAGCGGCAGTGGTGTTGGAGTAGGAGGAGGAGAAGGCGTCTGATGAGGGAGGTTGGTGGTCTAGGGTAGGGAGGTGGGTAAGTTTTTTAATATTTTTTTTATGAAATAAAAAAAATTTAATTAATTTTTTGAATTTCTTTAAAAAAAAAATCTGACGTTCATATGACGTGGCTGACACAGTGGTCAGTTTGGTCCAGATGGCATCACTGACGTGGTGCCCCGTTAGCCACGTCAGCAAGTTAACAGAAGATACTAACGGCAGGGACTAATTTCAAAAAGTTTGAAAATACAGGTACCAAAACCCAACAAAAAATTTTCCAGGGACTAATTCCAAAACGACCTACTTTACAGGGACTAAAAAGTTCATTAACCAATAAAATATGGGCTTCTTTAATGGGACATCGGGTGTCTCAGGTACAACATGTGAAGGGCTTAAAAGAAGATTTTATTGTCTATTGTAAAATTAGATGATCTCAGGTGCAAAAACCCATATTGAAGGTGGGATCTTGAAAATTATTAAAGGTACTCTTGTAGTGATGAAAGAAGAAAAATCACAGGTAATTTATACATTCTTATGGGAGATACGTTGCAAGAGGCAGATGCATCAGTTGCAACAGCCAATCAAGAAGAGACATCGATGATGTGGCATCACAAACTAGGCCATATGTTGGAAAGAGGCTTGAAAGTCATAAAAGAACGTAATCTCTTACCCAGGCTCAAATGGGTAAACTTACCATTATGTGAGAGTTGTGTGGTAAGCAAGCAACATAGAATAAAATTTAACAGATCAACTGCTAAAAGCAAACACATACTAGACTTCATTCATTCTGATGTGTGGGAGTCACCAGAAATATCCCTAGGAGGAGCAAAATATTTTATATTGTCCGTTGGTGATTACTCCAGGAGTTTGTGGGTGTATCCAATCAAGAGAAAGTCAAATGTGTTTCCATTATTCAAGGAGTTTAAAGTAAAAGTGGAGCTTGAAACTGGGAAGCAAATTAAGTGCTTGAGGACACATAATGGAGGAGAATATGTGGATGACGATTTTCTGACATTCCGCAAGCAAGAAGGAATTAAGAGACAATTTACAGTTGCACATACACCCCAAAAGAATGTTGTAGCAGAGCAAATGAATATAACTCTTTTTGAAAGAGCAAGAGCTATGTTGATAATAGCTTGCCTAGCCAAGTCTTTATGGGCAGAAGTGGTCAAAACAAATGTTACATGATAAATTGGTCGCCATCAACTTCAGTTGGTTTTAAGACACCAATGGAAATGTGCAAAGGAAAACCAGCAGATTATTCTTCTCTACATGTGTTTGGATGTCCTATATACATGATGTATAACTCCCTAGAAAGAACGAAACTGGATCTAAAATTTAGAAAATGCATATTCTTTGGTTATGCTGAAAATGTCAAGGGGTATCACTTGTGGGATCCCACTTCTAATACACCCCGATGTCCCACTAAAGAAAATCCTAATTAACGAAGCCTTATTCCACAATTAAAGTTAACGCGATTATTACAGGCGAAAATATATAATTATTTGGAAGCGGAAAACTAAAAACGTTTAAAACTTAAATAATGCGTAACAGTAAACACAACAGTAAACACACATTGCATATATACATAATATATACAACTGTCATCAAAGTACGGAGAATTACAACAGAGGGATCCTAAATCTATGAAACACTATACAAACTCTGAAATAGAAAAGATACGTATATAAACTGGTCCCAGAAACAGGGAAAGTCCTAGAGCTCCCCGACCTGCCACTCAAAATACATAAAAAATACAAAATTGGCTCACAGAGGCACATAACCTAACAAAAGCGTCCGACAAAGCCATATCACAGAAGATATGGGTGCTTGGAGCTACCCTCTCCCTCTCCCTCTCCATAGTGATGTTGGTAAACTCTGCCATATCGGGTCCTCGGCTCCCAAACTGACTCGTCGCTACTCATAACGACGCGATAATGACGATAATGATACATCGTCTGAACGCTCCGCTACCTTCGGCCCCTCTACACCATACCAACGTGACTCCTTGCCTCTGAGCGGTCCACCATGTTCAACATATCATTAGGGAACTCCCTCTGACATGGTGGAAGCCATATATCCGGGAAAGGTAACCTATGCGAGATACGATATCTCCCATCCGCATATAGAAACTCACCAGGACGACGTACGTCATGAAGAATCGTGAATGGTCGACCTGCCATCCACGATCGTCATGATAGACGATCTCAACATCCCCGATGATCGGGATACTGGGAGGGAACCTCTAGAGATAATGATGTCGCCCCGAGTCACATATAACACATACAACAAGTAATAATATACACATATACAACAAGTAATAAGCAACCATCTTCCGAGTCATACCAACACAGTACATCCTCGAAGCTTACTCTCAGATCAATCCTCTAAGGAGTCTCAATCCTATACATGTCGGTCGATATCTCTCATCCGGGTCTCAACCCTGAGACATTCTCCTTACTGAGCCTCACTGCTCAGAGAACATCAATTAGTTTGTCCAGGTAACCCTTCCGCTCTCCATGACCCATAAGAGTGCATCCCTCTATGAGCTCAGCTCCATTAGAGGTATCTGGGTCACCTCGGAACGTCCACCTGCGACGTGGATACTCAGGGTAAAGTCGGGAAAACCAGGCTATATCGTCGTACACGACACATTAGGATCTACCTAATGGTCACTGTGAGCCTCCCGAGTCCAGTTCATACATCCCCAAGGTCTCTTCACAGATCGGACCCTCCGTAATCCGTACTCATACTCGAGTACAACTAACCTCGTATGACTCCCAGTCATACGGCTCGCCACCTTGGCAAAATGCAATTCAACAGATATCACTATGGTTAACACCAGAACCTTCTTACACATTCACACTCTCACAATGGATGCTCATACATCCCAGCCTCAAAGCTACAGTCTCAAGGCATTACCACGGTGTTAACTCTCAACCTATCCATACTAACATACATTCATCATATCATCAACCAGTCATCAATTTATATATACAGGCATATAATATGCATATAATCATACAAAATATATCACTTATCACATATAATCATATATCAACCAAACAACATAGCATCATATAATCCGGACAACCTCAATCAGCATAACATTGCCAACCTAGGGTTTCAGGCTTACAGTCGATAAACCTACAACAACTAAACCTGAGACAATGTTAAAATATTATTTTATTAGGTTTAGCCGTTGTCGATTATTCGACATCCTAGTAGGGTCTGGGGAACCCTACACACATGCATATATAATTATTGTTCTTCTTCTTCTTCAAGATTCTTTCCAACTTTCTAGAGATGAGTGACAACTCATCATCATCATCATCAAAATCTTCTTCATCTTGTTCAGCTTCATCACTTGACTCATTGGCTTTGAGAGCCTTTGAGCTGCTGGCCTCCTGAGCTTTTAAGGCAATGGTTTTGCCTTTCCATGTGGGGTTATCTTGATTGAGCTCTTGCTCATGGACTTGAAGAGTACCCACGAGTTCATCCAAAGTCAAGGTTGACAGATCCTTGGCTTGGGTGATTGCTGTGACCAGTGGCCTTCATTCCTTAGGCAAACTTCTAAGGATTTTTGTAACATTCTCCTTGATTGTATAGACTTTTCCAAGGGACATCATATTATATATGATGGTTTGAAATCTACCCATCATATCAATAGCACATTCTCCTTCTTCCATGGTGAAAATCTCATACTGTCTGACCAGTATCTCATCTTTGAGTCTTTAACCTTTGTTGTTCCTTCATGAAGGTTGGATAGAGTGTCCCAAATCTGTTTGGCATATTCACATGCGTGAACCTTTTGGAATTCATCATGGCTAATGGCATACATCAAGGAGTATCTTACCTTGTGATTTTGTTCTACCAAGGTCTTCTCAGCTTCTGACCACTTGTCTTCTACACTGTTTCATCTTCATTTTTGATCTAATGAGGGCCATTTGTGATTATAGACCAGAGAGAGTAGTTTGTACTCATAATGAACCCCTTGAACCTTTCTTTCAGGTAAAGGTAGTGAGGTCCATTGAAGAACCGTGGCCTATCCATGGAAGTGCCTTCCAATCTAGGTTGGCTCCCACTTGGCATGCCTTGTCCTGTCATCAAGCTCTAATGGATCTTTCCTCAAGCACGGTTAGATGCTGAACCCAGACGCTGAGCTCTGATACCAACTGAAAGTGCAATCAGTGAAACACAAGAAGGGGGGTTGAATTGTGTTTCTTAAGCTCTTTGAAAAAACCTCTTCAAAAACTACTTTCGCAGGCAGCAAAGGTAAACATACATAAAAACCAGTTTTCTAAAAGATTAAGATTCCTCAATTTACAATCCCCAAGTTAGTGAATAAATAAACTTGACAAAGATAATGGATAGAGAGAATCACACAAAGATGTATCTTGGTTCACTCTTATCTAACAAAGAGCTACATCCAGTCCCTTCAATCTGAAGGTTTATCCACTAAGTCACTTAGCACGATTACAAGTTGTTTCCTAGTCATTCCTGACTAATACAACTCCAAGTTTTCTCCACCTCAGGCACCAAGTATTCTTTCACAGACAAGCCTCTCCTGGTTCAACCAAATCCTAGATTTGTAGGAGTGTTTTTGAGCTTTTGACTAACTCACTATTTGTGAGAATATTACAAGAATAAGCTCTAGAAGCTGTGAAAGATTTACAATGAAAGAATATGAAAGTTACATCCTTTTAGAATATTTGAACTTTGAACGATAGAGAGCAAATGAGTTATATTCATCAACTGCAAATCCTTGCTTCTTCACTCTTATATAGGCTCTTCATCTTATTCTTCCAAAGGGGAAATAAATTTGTCCGTTTAGACATATTTAATTTCCGTTAGACACATTTCAATGCAAACTATCACTGTGCATAATTGTCCTTTCTTTATATAAGGGCAACACACACATCTTCTTTTTGGTACAACAGGTGCAACAAAGCTGACATGCTTTATGGGCTGCAATTTCCTTTTTGATTTGCGCGGCTCGATGTGCACCATATTGTACATTCTTTTGTCTTTTATCCAAGTAATATTTCATTTGAATAAATGAATAAAGAATACTGTGCCACATCATCATTATTTGCAAAAATAATGTTACTGGAAGAAAGGACAATATATAGACATTGGATGGACGAAACATCATTCTTGTTCTTTGACCAAAAGTTGGTCGGACGAAATAGCATTTTTATCCTTTGACCAAAAGCTTGGACGGACGAAGATAGGTTATGATCATGTTTAGTCCAGTTGCTATAGAAATTGTTCCTTGAGGAACATTGAGATTCCGTCCAGATAGATTTTGACTCAGCAAAAGTTGGATGGACGAAATGCTTGAGACCATAAGTTGATTTCGTCTGCAATCAAACATAGGATAAAGGTCTTTTGACCTCGAAAGTTAGGGCTTGTTGACATATCATCAAATAATTTTGTTAATCATTAAAACTTTGAGGGGTTAAATTTTATCACTGTTTTAGTTCTAACACAGGGATCTCAACACACCCCCTCACGCCCAAGAATGGACATCTGGAGCATGGATAGTTGGGCTTGGCCTAACTCAATTGGCCTCTAAGGTGAGTACTGCCTAAGCCTTATAAGCACCACTTAGGCCATATCTCTAGTCAGTGTGGGACTCTCAACACACCCCTCACGCTCAGGATTGGACATCTGAAGTGTGGACTAATGCGGGTGGAATAACAAGGATCTCAACACACCCCCTCACGCCTAGGACTAGACATCTGGAGCATGGATTGATGCGGGTGGAATAACAGGGATCTCAACACACCCCCTCACGCCCAAGAATGGACATCTGGAGCGTGGATAGTTGGGCTTGGCCTAACTCAACCGGCTTGTAAGGTGAGTACTGCCTAAGCCTTATAAGCACCACTTAGGCCATATCTCTAGTCAACGTGGGACTCTCAACACACCCGTCACGCTCAGGATTGGACATCTGAAGCATGCACTAATGCGGGTGGAATAACAAGGATCTCAACACACCCCCATCATGCCCAGGACCGGACATGTAGAGTGTGGACTGATGCGGGTTGAATAACAGGTATCTCAACACACCCCCCTCACGACTAGGACTGGACATGCAGAGTGTGGACTGACGCGGGTTGAATAACATGTATCTCAACACACCCCCTCACGCCCAAGAATGGATATCTGGAGCGTGGATATTTGGGTTCGAGCCTAACTCAACCCCACAAAACAAGCTTGGAAAGTTAGAATTGCTTAAGTTTTATAAGCACTACTTAGGTCATATCTTTAATCGATGTGGGACTCTTAACCAAGGTTTTCAATGGTTCAACAGTGGTTGAACCAATATTAATTATTAAAAAAAAACCCTAGCTGTAGAGAAATAAGCGTGCAACCTCCTTTTCCAGTCTTCTCCATCTCTCACTCTCACTCTATCGCGGGTAGCTCCGCCGCCCCGCCTCGCTTCGCTCCTTGCTCCGGTCATCTCCTCTTGGCGTGTCCTTTTCTCCCAGCTCCAATCTCCTCCCACGATTTTTTCTTTTTCTCCATGGTTCACTGTTTCTCCTCCATCTATCTCTCTGGCAAAGGAAATTCTGAATAGCCCAAACCAGATGACTCGTCGGTTTTCACCGATTTTACCAGTTCAACATCGGTTCTACAAGTTCCCATCCGGTTCTAACCTTGAAAGGTTTTGTGCCTATTCCAGACCGGACACCAGTCCGGTTCCAGGTCGAACCGGCCGGTCTGGTTTTGATAACCTTGCTCTCAACAATAACAAATAAAATTAAGTAAATAGAATTACCTATTTGTAATTAGACAATATATATATATATATGCTAATTTATTGGCTTAATTGCACTTTTGATCCTCCAAGTATCACGATTAGGCAATTTTGATCCCTCAGGTTCCAATTGCGCTAATTGAGTCCCCTAGATATCACAATTGTGCAATTTTGGTCCACGGAGTTACAATTGCACCAATTGGGTCCTCCTGATATCATGATTATGCAATTTTTAACGCTAATAGCCTAGATGGCACGTGTGATTGATTTGAGACTGATCTTCTAAAATGTCATTTGCATAGAAACATTGAACCCCTATACTCATGTGATGTACACGTGACTATTAAATTGTGTAAGGTGTCAATACTGCCACATAAGAATATCATGTAAGCTTTCAAGCTGGCCTCACTAAATACCAAATTAGTCTCAAGTATGTCCTGTAGGCTATTGGAGTTAAAAATTACATAGTCGTAATATCCGAGGGACCAAAATTGTACAATCGTAATACCTAAGAATCCAATTATCACAATTTGAACCTCGAAGACCAAAATTGCACAATCGTGAACCTGAGGGACCAGATTTTCGCAATTGAAACCAAATGGATCCAATTAAGCCTAATTTATTTATTAGTGATCCGGTTCAACCATTGACTAAACCAGTTGAACCATGACCTAAAGGTCTTGCCAATTCAATCTCCAATTTGGTTCTTAAAACATTTTTACACGTGCAAATGCACAATCAAACTCAGCCTTCCCACTGATAAACTTTGGTGCACAGTATTCAATGTTCATCAATGCCAAAAGATGAATATAATCTTGAAATTCCCTTTAATCTTTTCCCAGTGAGTCATATCGCATTTGTTGGAACACAACGGCCAAAATATAGAGGTGTTTGATAAACAAACTTATGTCATTAGCTTATAGTTTTTCTTCATAAGCTAAATTATTTAGCTTATGACTTATAACTAATAGCTTATTGACTTTTTTCTCAATTTTACTCACATTCATTTAATGAAATTCCACATTACAATGTCTATCATAAATATGTCATTTTATGTCATTTTACATTTATAAGCTACTTCGACCGTTAATTTTACCAAACTTCAATTTCAATCTGCTAGTTTTTCAACTATTAGTTATCAGTTAAAAATTAACTTATCAACTATAAGCTAGCTTATCGGCTATTTTTGCCTAAGAGAGCCATTATCATTATCATACTGAAACATTTGTAAACATATAATCTAGGGGCTACTATCTCACAATGTTAAGCTTCGATTACAAATATTAGAGATAAGTTCCATAGCTCAATCAAATTAATCTACAAGGTATATTACTGCATGTGACAATCACCAGACTTTACCACAAAGATGTAGACAATTTACAATGAGCTTATAATTCCAATAGGTCTTGCTCATTTTCCAAATCCCATACAACAATTCTTCCATCCAATCCTGTAGTTTCAAGGAGTAAGCATTAGAGTAAGCAGCCTAGTCTAAACTGGCAGAGAAAAATATCAGCACAAAAATTAACCAAAAAAATTTCGGATCACCATCCACCCGCCACTAACCTGAAGTGCTGAAACGCCTTATCAATGTCCCATGCTCCATAAGAGGCATGATACAACTACAAGCCCAAAAAGACGCGGGTCATTGATTGAACTTAAAAAAACAGTTTATATGGACATATGTTGCCTGAGTCCCACTGTAAATCCAAATGGAAATCATCCATTGTATTTTGGTAGGAAGGAGAAAGTCAAATAAATTGGACAGAACAACAGAAGACAACTACACATTGTAGAATTGAAAAAACCAAAGAGGAGTTCACAAAGAAAATATATAATATAACAAACCACAGTTGGAAAAATGGAAAGTAGAAGGTAATATGGGAGATACATACTTTATACAGTTTTCATGAACAACTCCATGTGTTCTTGAAGTTTCAACTGCATCACTGTTCACTCCATGCTTGGATTGGCCATAAAACTTCCCAAATGCTTCAGAGAACTGATAAAAAAGAAAGGGGGAACCTCAAGTTAACAACATTAAGAGAAATATGAAGTGCATAACAGAAATAGCCTACAAGTCTACACCTAATTACCTAATGCTAATCTATCTTAGCTTGACTTAGAAGTCATATCTCACTATGGCAATACAATACATATGGCTTTCGGTTAATAAGAAAAAGTAAAAAAAAAAAAAAAAAAAAAGGTCACAGATGAAAAAACTGATTGAAATAATTAACCAGTTAATGTACAAGTGCTTACCACTGTACTTGGCAATGAAAGTATCACAAACAACAAAGATTCAGGACCAATTTGTTTGGACTGCATTACCGAATAACATGAGTGACATTGACAATCTGTTTAAGGTTAGGTTTAGGTTTTAAAAGCTGGACAAGGTTAACCCCTAATTTAGTTATGTCATGTGCTACCGAAGTTGAGAGGAAGACAAGCGTAGTCTTCTTCACAATCTGATAAAGCTAGGCAGGTGTAGGTTTTAAGATAGAGAGAGTAGAGAAAGGAATATAGAAACTGAAGTTGACTCTTCTCATTGGTTGAATAGAGTCATACAATCCTTTTATACATAGCCTAGAGAGCTAACTACTGTAACTGCTGTGTAACTGATTCAGTTACGTCTAACTGTCTATGAAGGAATATAAAGTGCAGCACTGTATGTCCCTTATGGTGTACTCTAACATACCCCCTCAAGCTCAAGATGGTTGACCAAAAGAGTGAAAATCAAGCACCTTGAGCTTGTCCCATAGGTAGAGAAACCTTGCAGGAGACAATGCTTTAGTTAACAGGTCAAAGGAATGTTTAGCAATTTCAAACTATTGGTGATGACCTTTTCTCTAACAAAAAAAGGTCCACTCCATATGCTTGGGTTGTGCGAGCAGAATTGGGTTATGGGAAAGTGCCACAGTGCTCATGTTATAACAGTAGATTTTGAGGAGGGAGCTGGATACGCAGTTCATTCAAGATAGTTTGAATCCATAAGATATACACATAATTGCTCCCTGTACAATATATATACACATCACTGCCTGACACAATTGTGTTATGGCCTGTAAAATTATTCTACTTTGTCTCGAAACATTTCTCAAGTTTAAACTTCTATAGTTCTACGTTAGGAGGATCAGGGATCCTCTGTACAACTATAACTTTTCTCTAAGGCATTTTTTCTAAATTAATCAAGCTAGCCATGCCACAACTTCAATTTTTTCACATTAAACATATATCAAGAGTAATGAAATTGATGTCTAACTGGAGATTCAAGTTTCTCATAGCTGCATGTTGCAAAATCCTTTTTAAGAAATTTGGTTACCTGTGAACCATGTCTTGTTCCAGAAGATACAGCTTTCCGTTCCCCAAGATATCTGATAAAACTCCTAAGGAACAAAAACACGCAAAAGGAATAGGAAAAGAATTAGGAATCAAAGCGCAGACATTTCTCTTCCAGCAGGAAAGAGAATTCAAAGCAATATCATTTAGAGACAAAAGCCTATGTCTATTTCAAGTATAAAGAATAAATTCAGCTCCATTGACTTGGCCCATTCAAATATAATCTTAGGAAACACAAATATCTTAGGGCCTGTTTACTTTTATAAAATATTTTCAGTTTTCATTTTCTAAAATCTATATTGATTTTAATTTTAGCATTTGCCCCATCATTTTCTTTTTCAATTTTTGAAAACACATCCAGCATCTCTCGAAATTTAGAAAATGTCAAATAGTTGTTTTCATTGTTTCCGAAAATACATTTTTCCTAACTAACCTTCCATCTTCACTTTTGTCACAATTGTTTATTGTAGGAGCCTTCCATCCTCTTGTTAGCAATTTAAAATCAATATAAATTTTAGAAAATGAAAATTGGAAATGTTTTTAGAAAGTAAACTGGCCCTTAATTTTCACATACCAAATTCCTCTTTCATCTGCAGCAAATACCATTGGGTTACAATCAAATCCAACACCAATTACCGTTCTCTCAGAAACAAATAATACCTGAAAACATGTCATACAACGATGCACCAGTGCCAGAAAATATCAGTAAATTATCCACAAAGAAAACCATGATAATCTAAAAATGGTTAGATAGAGTGGATGCTGACCCACATCACGGAGGGGCAGATCACGGAACACAACATTTTGGGCCAAAGGAGAAGGACCAACATCATCAACAAAATATATCATAGAATTATGACCTGCGAATTAGTAACAAATACAGTATGTCAAAATAGAAAATCACAAACAGACATATAAAATATTGTAACGTGTTTCAAAAGCTCCCATGGTTTTTATAGAAATTTCACCCCCAATATTTTAAAATAAAAATAAAAATAAAAATGGGTTAAGATAGATGAATCAAATCTTTGTACACCAAAAAGCCTAATAGTACCAATATAATTTTCCATTCTTATTATTTTTTTTATTAAACGGGGGTGAGCCTTGGTACAATGGTAAGGTAGCAGCCTTGTGACCTGGAGGTCACATGTTTAAATCCAAGAAAAAGCATCTCCGCTTACAGATGTAATACTGCATGCATCTACCTTCCTTAAACCTATTCTTTTTTTATTAAACATAAAGACAATAACTAAACCTCAGTGGAAAGCTCACAATAAGCGATATTGACTTTAGAACGAAGAAAAATGAAAACTAAGGGGAAAAAACTAATAGCTGGCAGCAATAATTTTGGCTAGCCAAGTATATCCAGCAAGAGGAAAGAATTCTCTCACCTACATAAGCTAAAGTATTGCCACTTGGTGACCACTTGACTCCAAATGTCCAAGATGAGGAGAGATCAAGCTGAACAATTAACTGTTACACAAGAAAAATACTATAAGTAGAAGCTACATTAATCCAAAAGGTCTTTCCATTTCATTTCTCTACTTTGTTCACTTTTTAGGGGATAGAAGAAAACTTTTATTAATAGGAAAACTATTTAGGAAACCAAGATTCATTTATTATTATAATCTTACATAAACAATTCTTTCAGCAGCATTCAGTCACTGATTAATATGCTAAAAATACTAAAGCCGTTACCATGAAATACAGATCTAGAAATCAATACTTAAATAAAGCAACTGTTTTTTTATTTTATTTTATAAATATCAATTTCAAGTTCCAATCAGAACAGGTAAATAATATATCCATAGGATATAAACCATCACAAATTTCACAAAAAATGCATTTAGAGACAAAATAACAATACATGAAGATCAGTCATCACCATATATTAAGTTCATAAATATTATTTTTGCTTCCTATTTGTGAGGGAGGGCTATCAAATATTTGTACTGTACCATGATAATAAATAAGCAAGGAACCCAATATTCAATATCATAAGCCACAACCCTATCTTACAACCTCATTACACATAATCACATATCAAATAACATGTATACAATTCAGGGAGTGAGGGCCTCTGCTACAACAACCACCAAAGCCTTTTCCTACTTAGTGGGATTAGCTACATGGCTAACAATACCATTGTATTCTATCATAAACCAAATATTCCTAAAGATCATTTAGATCTAAATCATTTGTAATGGTTCCTAGAGTTTTCCAAGGTCTACCACTACTTCGAATTATTGGGCTATCCTCCATCTAGCCAACTCTTCTAATTGGGGCTTCTATTGGTCTTTTTCTCACATGTCCAAACTATCTTAAGTGTGATTCTACCATCTTTTACTCAGGAAGTGCCACTCCTACTTTCACTCTTAATACATTCATTCCTGATCTTATCTTTTCTTATATGCCCACTCATCCAATGCAACATTCACATCTTTGTCACACTTATCTTATGTTTTTGTTGGCACTTTATACCCAATATTTAGTAGTTAGTACCATAAAGCATTGTTAGTCTATTGGTTGTATGGTAAAATTTTCCTTTTAACTTGGTGCATACCTTTTTATCACAAATAACACCTGAAGCATTGCTCCTTTTTATCTACCCAGCTTGAATCCTACGATCTACATCTCCCTCTATTTTTGCATCACTTTGTTTGATAGATCCAATATACCTAACCTATGTGACTCATGTTGTGATCTCCAATTTTCATCTATAAGCCAGTGCTAATGCACATTTGACTAAATTTGTATTCCATATACTCTGTTTTACTTCCGCTTAAACGGAAGTTAAGTGATGACAAAGCCTCCCTGCATAGCTCTTGTTTACTAGTTATTCCCACTTGACTCTCTCAGTATGACTGCCTCATTTGCAAAAAACATGCACTGGGGCACTAGTTCCTAGATAATTTGAGTAAGAACATCCAAAACCAAGATAAAAAGATCAGAGCTCCTGGTCAACCATTGGTATAAACTATGGAAATCCTCTACATAATCCCACGATGTGTTCACATGCTGGTTTTGACCCCACTATTATATCATGGATGACATGAATATAAGCAACTCAAACTCCCTTCTTCACCCACACCTTCAGCAAGACTTCTCTTAGCACCCCATCATAAACCTTTTCCAGGTCAATAAAAACCATGTTTAGATCCTTCCATTTCCTCCAATACATCTTCATCAATGGGCCTCGTCTTAGAGTCCGTTTGAACGGACTTATATTTTAGAAAAAGCACTTATTTTTAAAATAAAAGTGCTTTTACAAAAAATATAAGTGTTTGGATGGACTTTTGAAAAAAAGCAAAAGCAATGAAAAAAGCACATTTCGGTGTTTTTTTTAGAAGCTACAATTTCTAGCTTCTACAAAGCAAATGCAGTAGAAGAGAGAGTGAGGATGAATCATATTTTACTGGACAATAATGTCCTCGCAACGAATCTCATAAAGGCAATTTTTTTTAAAGCTCATCCAAACGCAAAATAGCTTCTCCTTTTAATAATAGTTTTTGATTCTGCTTCTATATCATAGAACCCTTTTTTTAAAAGCTCATCGAACGAGCCCATAATCTCGGTTCAATTACTCTTTCCAAAATTTAAAGAGTATGATTCATGACCTTAATCTCTTTGTAAGTAATCCAATTATGTATATCTGCCATGTTCCTATAAATAGGGATGTTTCTCCTCCACTCATCTAGCATTTTCTTATATCTCATTATCTCGTTAAACAACTTTGTGAGCCTTATACCTTTCCCTCCTAGGCACTTCCATACTTCAATAGGTATATCATCAGGCCCAACTACTTTTACCTTAAACTCTCGAATCCTAAAATGAAAGGTATAATTTTGGTCCACAACTTTAGTGTTTAGAATCTCTAAGTCCAATAATGTTGTATGTCTTTCATTATATAACTTCTTATTGAATTGGAAGGTTTTAGGTAAGGAGGGAAAATAGATAATAGATACTCAGAATAGTAAGTTTCATATTGGTTTGATATGATGATAATATGAAATGCTTTTCATATATTATAAAACTCTCTCTCTAGCTAAAGCTTCCTAAGCTTAAGCTTGTTACAATTGAACACATTAAAAGAAAATCAACTAATCAACTAAATACAATATAATGTGCCAAACCATATGATAATGACCGACAACTGCTTCTGGGATGGAGTGGGGGCCAATGCGTTCGAGACATAGACAAGGTCAGTGCATATAGGACAACGAGCCAGGGACAAAGCATCTGGAACAGAGATGGGGCAAAGCATATGGGAATGGCACAACCAAGTAAGTGTGAGTGGTAACAAATATAAGTTGCCATTGAAATGATCGTCAACGGATAAGTAACCACTAAACTGATTCATCCATTGGAAAGAAGTAAGATGAAATACACAGACAACAACAAACCACCATTGACAATTGTGAACCGCTGAAAAGGTCGATGGAGAAGAAGATGCAAGTGTGAGAGCGCGTGAGCAAGAGTCTAAAGTACCGGATTGTTGGGAACTCAACTGTGGAATAGTGACAAGACAGGTCATGGATGATGGTACTGCTCTGTTACCAAGTTGAATTGGAGGGTTTTAAGTAAGGAAAAAGGAAACGAGATAATAAAGACCAAGAATAATGAGATTGATATTGATTCGATATGATAATAATGTGATGAGATGTTTTTCATATATTCTACCACTAGCAAAATAACCCTTCCAACGATCCATGATATCTTGTTCCATCACTAATACTTTACCCTCTTCATCCTTAACACATTTCACTTGATCTAGGTCTCTTGTCTTCCTTTCTCTACATTTAGTGAGCCTATAAATATGCCTTCCCCCATCTTTGGTGCCTAAAGATTGGTATAACTTGTCAAATGCTTTGGCTATTACTTTTCTCACCGCCTTCTTAATATGTTTCTTGGCTACCTTATTATTTTCCCATTTCTCATCATTTTTACACAAGTGTCAAGCTTTATAGCACTCCATTTTAATTCTAGCCTTCTCTTGAATACTTATGATAGGCCCATGACACATGATCAGGATGGACAAGAGAAGGGGTTGGGAAAGTGTGAAGGGAGAGAGGGAATGAATAACAAAATGGGGGCAGGTGGCACTGGGGATTGGGGAGTGTGATGCTGTAATCATTGGGGAATGAGGTGAGGTAGTTATAAAAGGGAGTGAGGGAGGAGGAAAGGGTAGGAAATTACTTATTCAGTTGTTATAGGCAGAGAAAATGGTTTTTCTGAGGAGGCTCTGGGATTACAAGGGGGGCTTCCTCTTTTGTAATAGTTCTTCTCTCTTTCAATCTATCATCTTGTTTTCCTTTTTCTATTGATTCGGGTTTCTATCAACTTACTTCCCACCACCAAGATTCCTTATACTTAGGTCCAAAATGTTTTCATTCAGGAAGTGTCTCCAGCGATATCTTCATAATACCTTTAGCCATCTAGTCCTACATATCATTAGCACTCCCTTGTATCTCCCAAATCTTTTCCTTCAAAATCTACAACTAAAAGCTTATTCGGTTTCCACCCTTTAGTTGTCACCATTTGATTCTTGGTGCCTTGTCTTAGCAAATTCTCCTTACTCTCATATTGACACACACAACCATAACCAAAACCTTATGATGGGTAGTCAAGCTCTCTTCATGGATGACTTTGCAATCCAAGCAAACTTCCTATACGATTTCCTTATAGAAAGAAAATCGATTTGTGAACAAGAAACCCCACTTTTATACATGACAAGAGAAGATGTTTTTTCCTGCTATCTTAAAAACAAGTGTTAGCTACTATGAAATCGGAAGTTACGGAAAAATCTAGAATAGCTTTACCCTCCAAATTTGCTTCCCCTAGATCATACGCCCATGCAAACCCTCACACCCTTTAGATTCACTCCCTACATGTCCATTTAGGTCTCCTCCTTTAATGCTATGATCCTATCCCCTATTCTTCTAACATCCAATACATTGTTCTTCGAATTTTTATCTACTATTATGCCTACCCCATTTCAAGATAGCAATATCTGACAAAGCCCACCCATTTTCCAGCCAAGCTCACTGCATATCTGCCCAAGCCCACCCATTTCCCGACCAAGCCATCCCCTTTGCAACCAAGCCTGCCCTTTGCAGCTTCCTCTGTTCTACATGCAACTTTCTCTTTTTGGCTTTGCATCTTTTTTTGAGTAATGATAGGTGAACACCCAAATGGGACATCCATTTGGGACACCTGCTTAATCATGTATAAATATTTGGTTAATTCAGTTCATTATATAGTTAATCACATCAATGGGCTTATTTACCATAACCATGTAAATATTTGGTTAATCACAAGCAAATATCTGGTTAATTCAGTTCTTTATATGATTAATATGTCACCATGAATTAACCAAATATTTGCACATGATTAACCATATAATAAACTGAATTAACCAAATATTTATACATGATTAACCAGGTGTTCCAAATGGGTGTCCCATTTGGGTGTTCACCTATCATTACTCTCTTTCTTTTTTGTTGTCATTCTATCTTCAACGTACAAAACTTTTATTTTGTCTATCTTCTTTTAGTCGTTGCCTTACTATTTTTCAATCTAAATCATGTTGACTTTTTTGAGTTGAATCCGGAAACTTTGTTTATTGTTAATAATAAAGTTTTATAACTATTAGGATTTTTAAGACCTGCTTATTGTGTTTCCATTTTATTTTTTTCATTTCTTATTTTTAGAATTAATTACAAAAATGCGAGCTTGTTTTCATTTTGTTTCCTGCTTTAAAAAAATTGTATAGGAAATACTAAAAATAATTTTTGTTGTTTTCACCGATTTCTGTAGAAATCTTTGGAAACAGGAAATAATATGAAAATAGGGTGACATTATTACAATTATTAATGAAAACAAGAAATGAAAACAAAAAGTTGGAAACAAAACAAATAGGCCGTTAGTTATGCATGTTTAACATAATATTAAGTTTTTATTTTATTTTATTTTATTGTAGTCGTTAGCTTAACTAGGGTTTTGAGGCAATTCATTTTATTTATGTAAGGATTTATTATCACTGTAGTGGCCATCCTACTTCAAGTTACGCTGCTAGTGTTTTTGGAAGTGGCTGTTCCATGCCACTATCAGCCATTGAATACTATGGAACTGGCTATGCAACACATAGGTAGTGGGCATCTAGAGTCTGTAGAAACTTAATAGAAAGATTCCCTCGCTTCATCCTTCCAAATAGTGAGGTTATCTTTTTCAAAGTTGAGTATCAACAAACGGATGCACCATGACCAGTATCTGTTCAATCATAGAAACAATATCAATAATTGACAAGAGGAATAAGAGTTAATATTGAACCTCTCCAAATTTTGAATCTCCAAATTTCGAATCCGTAGATGTACCCTTTTTTGAATCCCTGTGCCAATTGATCATGAAAACTTCAATAATATAACATAATCATAAAAATAAACATAAAAAAGTCAATGAAATTCAGAGTTCCTTTTATCATACTTTGCATCTACACCTTTTATAAAGGTGGAAAACACTCGGCATTTTCCATCTGTGGATGTTGTTGCCAGAAAAATCTGCAATTAAAATAAAATAAGACATTGTTCAAGCATATTTCTATATCATATGATAGATATATCTTAAAAAACAATTATCTGACATTTGATCGTGAAACTAAAATAATTAACAAACCAAGACATCATCTGGCTGAAACAATGAAGGAACGAAAATTTTGGAAAATGAACATAGGAAATTGTTGGTTGCCAAATATGGTATACAAATCAGTCATTAATGATTGATTCCAATATCTTTATTAGGGCAGCTGTAAATATGTAATTGCTGTATTCAAGGGATTCCTGTACATATAATCCCTCCTAATTAATGTCCAGATTCATTTCCCTGATTAGGCTAGGATTTGATTTTTTCTTTCCTTTTTTTCTAGGATCATGTTTGATGTATATGTCTTTCTATTTAAACCTACATTGTACCAATTCTGATTCAAGCAATGAAATAAATATTTCACAAGGTATCAGAGCAATTCAGATCCAAGTGAGAAATGCCATTCCCCATGGCCGAAGACAACAGCTCAGTCTCAAGCCCAGACCCTAAATCGGCAACTAGAATGACTAACATTACCAGTCTGACCGGAAACACCATCCTACCCATCATTGGCTACAAATTGAATGGCCAGAACTATACCCAATGGGCAAGATCTGTCAAGATTTTCCTTCAAGGAAAGGGAAAGGAGGACTATATCACTAGTGAAGCCAAAGAACCGGAGAAGAAAGATCCCAGCGACCCAAAGTGAAAACTTAAGAACAGCCAGGTCATGTCATGGTTGTTAAACTCGATGACAAATGAAACCGGGGAAAATTTCATGTACTACGGCACTGCAGCAGAGATCTGGAGCGCAGCTAAGGAGACCTACTCAAATAAGGAAAATACCTCAGCCATATTTGAGATCAAGAGTCTTCTCCATGACTTGCGCCAAGGAGATTCATCCGTCACTGAATATTACCACAACCTCACTCGATATTGGCAGCAGTTGGATATCTAATAGAGTGGAAATGTCCAGAAGACAGCAAACAATACAAGAAACAGGTGGAGAAGGACCGAATTTATCAATTCCTTCTTGACCTAAACAGAGACCTGGATGAAGTAAGAGGAAGGATACATGGAACCAAACCTCTACCTAGCATCAGGGAAGCGTTTTCAGAAGTAAGAAGGGAGGAGAGCAGAAGGAAAATTAAGCTTGGAAACCCTAATCCAACCTCCAACAATGAGAGCTCTGCCTTGGCAGCAAAAGGAAGCCAGAAAAAGTCTTGTGGATGGTGTGACCATTGCAAAAAACCTGGCCACACTAGGGATATATGCTGGGTAATCCATTGGGAAACCAACAGATTAGAAACCCCCTCGAAGTAGGGATAGCCGTGCTAATTCTGCCACACTTGAGGGAAACAAGGTGATGACACCACCTGCACCTGAACAAGGTCCATTCAGCAAGGACCAAATGGAGACATTGCAGCAAATGCTTCAGCAAGCACTCCAAAACACTAACACACGCTCTGCTGCCACCTTAATACAGAAAGGTAATTCTTCAAGTGCACTCTCTGTTAAACATGGAAAATCTGATTCATGGATTGTAGATTCAGGAGCCTCAGACCACATGACTGGGGATATTACTCTTTTTGATGGTTATGTCCCATGCAATGATAACTCTATAGTTCGGATAGCTGATGGTTCAACTTCAAAGGTAGCTGGTAAAGGTTCGGTGGTTATCTCTAAGGACATTACCCTTAAATCTGTCCTCTATGTTCCTAATATGAATTGCAATCTTTTATCCATAAGTAAATTGAGTCAGGACCAAAATTGTGTTACTAAATTTTTGCCTCACCTATGTGAATTTCAGGATCCGGATTCGGGGAGGAAGAGTGGCAATGCTGAGGAATGTGCAGGCCTTTACTTCCTTCGAGTTAAAGACTTCAAGAAGAGAAATGATGCAGCCAATGTAGTGGTGTCAAGTGGAGAGAACCTAGGAAGTAATGTGATGTTATGGCACTATCGTTTAGGACACCCAAATTTTATGTATCTTGAAAAAATGTTTCCTTCACTGTTCACTAAAAATTCCAGAATTTTCCAATGTGAAGTTTGTCAATTATCCAAACACCCACACCACCATTACCCTGCCCAACCATACAAACCATCTCAGCCATTTTCATTAATTCATAGTGATGTTTGGGGTCCTGCTAGGGTTAAGAACATAACAGGTTCTAAATGGTTTATAACTTTCATAGACGATCATACAAGAATTACATGTGTGTTCCTTATGAAAGAAAAGTCAGAAGTGGGAAAAATATTTGAGAACTTCCAAAATATCATAACACACTTGGCTCCTATCTGCTCCAACATGGAATAGTCCACCAAACCTCTTGTTTGGACACACCACAACAGAATGGTATTGCTGAGAGGAAAAACCAGCATCTTATGGAAGTCACGAGATCACTCATGCTCTCCATGAATGTGCCAAATCATTTTTGGGGTGATGCAGTCCTCTCAGCTACATACCTAATAAACAGAATGCCTTCCAAAGCCCTCAATTTCAAAACCCCTTGCCAAATCCTCTCATCCATCTATTCCTCTCAGAATATTTGGATGCACCGCATTTGTGCATGATCATCAACCCCACAGAAGCATGTTGGACCCAAAAGCTGTGAAGTGCATATTTCTAGGCTATGCACCAAACAAGAAAGGGTATAAATGCTACTCTCCCACAACCAGAAAATTCTACCATTCCATGGATGTAACCTTTTTCGAAAACCAACCTTTCTACCCCAAAATTGGCATTCAGGGGGAGAACCAAGGAGCTATTGAATCCCACATTTTGGTTTATTTGGAACCTGAGCAAAATGTCACAGTTGAGCAGAATTTTAACCAAGTAGCTGAACCAGAAATTGATCCAGTGGCTGGTCAACTAGCAGCTGAACCAGAAATTGATCCTGTGGTTGGTCAAATAGTTGAACCAATAACAGAACCAGAAGGTAGGCAAGTATTTTGACGAGGAAAAGATCGGGAGAAGCAAACCCTCGAAGTTTTGCAATGTTTCAAATTTTTTATTTTTTTTTGAAGTTATTTCTCTTTACTAAGAGTATCTTTGTTAGGGCCCATGACCCAAAAAGGGAGCAGTTGTTGGGTACCGGTAATCAAGGGCCCATGGTTTGGAGGGTCTACAATAGGAGAAAGAAAGTAAACCAAGGAGAGGAGAGAACTGAGAATTAGTAGGGTGAGCTGGCAGTTTGTTACGTAATTTGTTATTCAGCTTGTAGGGGATCATGTGGTTAGGGGTATTCATGGGACTCCCTGTTACATTCATCTGATATGATTTCAAGGTAACATCCACCATGGGGCCCCTTTTGTTTTTGCTTAACCTTAATCTTTTTCTTAAGAGTGTGTTTGATTCGCATTAAGGTACAGGACAAGAAGAACACAGGACAAGCCTACAAGTTACTGAACAACTTTTTGTCTTGTATAGTGTTTGATGAACAATGGACAGGACAAACAAAATAATGTTAAATTTACTGCAATACCCTTTGTGATAATAATAATAATATATAAAATTAGTTTATATAATATATATTATAGTGTAATATAACATTATAAATTATAATGTTATATATTATAATAAATATAATATAACAAAATTATAATACTATATATTATATGTTATATTATATAATATAACATTATCTATTATGATATTATATAATATATGTATATTATATAATTTATATAAGAGGGAAGAGAAGGGAGAGAGAGATGTGAGGATAATTTTGTTTTTTTTGGGTAGTATGTCCATGGGACAAAAAGTTGTCCCATGGTTTGGTAAGGGACAATTTTGTGTTTTTGTCAAGTCCCTTACTCCATTTTTTGTCTTGTCCCATGACCATTTTTCAAATTAAACAGGGAACAAAATTTTTTTATGATGTCCAGTCCCTCAGGTTTTTACAAATCAAATGCACCCTAAGCAATTTCGGTGTTTTGAAAAGATAAGATAAAAAAATAAAGAGAGAACAAAACAGCAACACATCGTGACCTAGGTCATGTTACATAGCTTCATCTGGGCAGCGTAGCTTAGGCTGCATTTTGATTTTCCTGGTGACCAATGGTTGGATGGCACCGGGAGAAGGGCCAGTGGAAAAAGTGGTGACTGGTGACCGGCGGTGGTTGGGTGGCATTTTGCGGCAAGCTGGGCCGTAGGTCTTTGGTTCTGTTTTTTACTGCATTTCTTATTCTATGGACCACCTGTGATGCATTTCAGGTCCGGGACTGTGCGTTACCAGTCCAAAAACGGTTGTTCAGCAACCTGTAGGTGTGTCAAGAGTGGCGGTGGTGCTCTGGTGTCTCTCCAGCAACGAGTCTTCAGTTGGTGGTGAAATTTTTTGTGACTTTTTTTCTGGCGATTTTTCCCTCCCTCTGGGCGGTTCTGTTTGGCTCCTTCAGCTAGGGGAGTTTCAGACTTCTAATTTGGTGGTTTTGGCTTATTCATTTTGTAGAGTGGTCCACAGCACCTTGGTGTTTTCTGGCTGGGTCAGTGGCCGTGCACAGTTTTCTGGCCAGATCTGAGGGCAGGTTTATGGAGGTTGGCCAGTCTAGACTCTATACGTGGTTTAGGATGCTTTTGATTGCAGTCACGGTGTGATCCGTGATCTGTTTGGGGTGGTTTTTATCTATTCAATTGGTTTGATGACCTCTCCATTAGAGGAGATTTGGCTTCTGATTTTGCTGGTTTATCTGGGGATTTTTGAGTTTGGACTTCACATAAATTCTGATTCTGGCTATGGGTTCAGAAGTTGCAGATATTGTATCTGGTGTTTCGTTGCTATGTTGGCAGGATAGTTGTGCCACTATGAAGGCTTGATGGCTGGGTTAATGTTATGTCAACTTGATATCTTTGAAGGAGGTTATGAGTACTGTTTCTAGCTGAAGTTGTGGTTCTTCCTAATTTTGCTGTTACTGCATAGTTTATCTGTTCTTGTGATTTTCTTGGTGCACCTTGAGCTTGTAGGAAAGGGCTGCCCAATTGGAGGCAAAGAGCCACCAACAAGGTGGAGCTGCCCCATAAATATTAGAGGAAGGGGCTGCCCGCTAGATGATGCTGCCATTAGGTAGTTGGCCAATCCTAGAAGAAAGGGCAACCAGCGAGGTGGAGCCGCCTTAGATTCTGACTGGTGTTGCAAGTTTGGGAGAATTGCTTGGATACTTCAGCAAGGTTTTGAATTTTCTCTTTTTGATGATAGTTTCCAGTTAAACTGTTAAAAGACAGGTTGTGATATTTGTTTTGTAACTAGCAAAAGCTTAGTCAGCTTTAGCTTGAGGGGGGTGTTAGAGAATATTTAGAATATCTTAGAAGATATTTCATGATATGCTTCCTTATTTGATTAAATTATTAGTCTTATGTCAGTGGGCTTGGGCTTGTACTAGTATAACTAGTACTAGACCTAATTATTAGTATAAATAAATAGGATATTAGGTTAGTGTTTTTGTATCACATTATTCATATAAATAATATTTCTCAGTTTACAGTCACTTTATAGCCGTCTCTCTCTTATCCTTCTACCCTAACCTTAAACCTATAATTCTTCAAGAGTCCTCCGTATCAGTAGTGGAAGAAGAGATTCAGTTCTTACATACATAAAAGAGAGTTATATTTCAGGTATCAAAGATTATATCATTAAAATATTGAGAATTAAAAATAAGAACATAGTAATAAACCAAAAGTAAAAGAAACTTTCATCCTTTACAATCCATAAACAAAATTTATCAATCCAGGAGCTGACTTAGTATACAATAGAGGCTACTATATGAAATTATAAGAAACACTTGGAATGTATTGAAAAAATTATATATATATATATATGTAAAGTTAGAACGCTAACATTATTGGGATGCCAAGAAACACTTGTCACTGAAGAATCATGTCTTTTCCTGATAAGTTTGCTGACCCACCTGCAGAGGAGGTACAAATATATATGAAATAAACAATAGAAAAAGAAAAACCCAAGCAATATTTGGGAATTTTAAACTTAATGTTCCAATTATAAACAGAAGTATATAAATAAAAGAAATAGCCATGTTAGACAGGAAAATTATATTGAGATATTCCTCAATTCTTGGAAAACATCCATGTTTTGGTTTTGTGGGAAAAGGTTCTCAATGTTGAATTCTAGCCACTCAGTCTCACTCTCAACATACTTTCTAATCTTTTTTCCATCCCATCCTCATAAGGTGAAAAATATAAGAGATTCATCCACCATGCCTCATCATCTTGAATTGTTAGGTATTGTCAAGGTCAACATTTAAGAGCCTGTTAAGGACATGAACCAGCTATTCCACTAACAGAAGATCATATTATGTGGCACTAGATGCATTACAAACAATTAAAGATAATCCCACATACATTGGGTTATTCGACACAATATGCTATTTGCCTAAACAGACCAAACTTCATACCATTGATACAACAAATTCTCAAAACTATGATCAAGCAGAACAAAGTAGATCCAGAATGCAAACACAAAAAAAACTATGCATAACCATTATATTGTCAGGATACAAATAAACATGGGAAATGAAGTACAAGGAAGCACTGACAGACCAGTTGTTTTCCTGCTCATAGTAGCATATACAAACAGTTTTGGCTCCACTTCCCACTGCAAACTTGTTTTCTGCTAGAACAAATATATAAATGCATTACAACCCTATGAACTTTAAAAAACAATGATAATTTAATAGAATAATTAACTCTAAATAGTAAATATTTAAACAATTAATCTGGAAAAAATATTACATATCAGGTACAAGCACCTGGGAAAGGAAAGGGAAATGTGGCCAGTGGAGGATCAAACCTCCGATATTAACATCACATTCAAAGTCTTTTAAAGTGAGCTTGGGTCTGGTGTCAGATTGATCAAATATAAAATTGCACCAGATAAGCATAATCAGGGCTTGACTAAAGTTAGCTTATGGTAACATTTTAGTCACTATTATATCTTCTAACACAAGTGTGAGTGTGCAACCCAACAGTGCAGAGTGTGGGCAAGGAAAAAAAGATTTCACTCCTAGTTTATAATGCAAGATAAAATTACATTTATATTTGCTTCAGATTCTGAGATGACTAAGACACCACAAATATTTAATTTCAGAAAGCAGGCACAACTCATAACTTTCTGAATAATTCTTAGCCCTACATAAAGTTTCATGACTGTATTTATACATTACTTAAGAAGAGAAGCAGAGTGGAACTAGGACATGGCAACATGTTTCATACCTTTTGGACTCCACTGAACACAAAGAGCAGCACGGTTTAGCCTAAGGATAACGAGAGTTGGCACCCATTCTGATCCTTCAAGGTTCCAGACATATCTATGGAGAACATATGGTTTGTATTTTAATTTGTTATCAATTATGTATAAAGGAGAAATTGGAATTGCTAAATAGTCATCAAGACCAAGGTGGAATTTTTGAAGTTCTAAACAACACAGCACTTACGAATTCCGATCATGGGATGCAGTAACTATTCTATTTGATCGTGTACTCCAGTCTATCCCAGAAATTACCTGGTCATGCTGTAAAAAAGGCCAGGAAATAGCTTAGAAACTGTTCATGAAGACTCCAACCAAATTAGCTATTCCATTTAAAACAATTGCATTAGAAAAGGGGAAAAAATCAATTATGATATTACTGGCATGTCATGGCGTCCTGATGACACAAGTATATGTGTTCTCTTTTTTGTTTCTTTCCCTAGATAATATTTGATCTAAGACAATCAAAATGAAAGTATTCAACATGGCATATTTAACTCTTGGGTATATTAGAAATCTGACTAGGGTAGAGAGAGAGAAAGAGAGAGAAAGATTCTAACTGAATCTGAAACTGAATTTCTGATTTCATTAATTGTGAAGCGGTTACAATTAGGGTATTTATAATATGGAGAGGAGTATTCTAGAGCTCCTTCTGTAACCGACTAGAGCTTTAATCAGCTGCATGCATAACCACTATATACTCTAACACACCCCCTTATAAATGGAGGGTGGGTTTACAAGTTTCCCTAACACACCCCTGTACAAACTGAGGTGGAGGAGCTGGTGAGAACTTGTCTGTCACATTGAGGTGCTGTCTGAGTTCTTCAAACCAAGTCTGACTCAGAGGTTTAGTGAGCACATCAGCAACCTGATCATATCCCGGGAGATGGCAGACTTAGAGTGACTTGTTTAGAACATTTTCTCTCACAAAAAATAAGTCTATCTCCATGTGTTTTGTCCTTGAGTGTAGGACTGGATTGTGTGACAGCGATACAGTAGACAAATTGTCACAATAAACCACTGGAAGTTCAGTTTCAACCTGCAGCTCTTTGAGCAGTGATTGGAACCAAATAATTTCAGAGGTTGTGGCTGCTAAACTCCTATACTCTGCCTCTGTACTGGACCTTGCCACCAGTGTTTGTTTTCTTGACCACCATGAAACCAAATTTGGGCCAAAGTACACACAAGAACCTGAGACAGACCTTCTATCATCAAGGTCTGCTCCCCAATCCGCATCACTAAAGGCCTGTAATGAGAAGAGCTTATGGGGCACAGCTGGTTTGAGGAGTAAGCCATAAGAAACAGTACCTTGAAGGTACCTTAGGATCCTTTTAACTGCCTTCCAATGCTCCTCTAGTGGTTGTGCCAAAAATTGACACACATTGCTAACACTATAACATATTTCAGGTCTGGTTATGGTAGCACACTGTAATGCACCAACAACTGACCTGTAAAGTGTGGGATTGTCCATGTAATTTGCACCATACTTTGTTAGTTTGCAATTGCTAACCACTGGTGTTGGAAGACTCTTGGCATCTGCCATATTAGCCTTGGAGAGGAGATATTTGATATATTTAGACTGAGAGAGAAGGAGAGAACCTGAGGGCAATCTTTTAATCTCAATGCCAAGAAAATAATCTAAGTCTCCAAGCTGCTTGAGTGCAAAAGGTGCATTTAATTTGCCAATAAGATCTGAAATTCTTTGGGAAGAGGAACCAGTGATAATGATGTCATCAACGTAAACCAGCACATAGGTATTGTGACCCTCTCAAGTATGAATAAACAGAGAAGGATCACATCTACTGGTCCTAAACCCAAACTGCAGTAGAGTCTTGGTTAGCCTCTCAAACCAGGCCCTCGGAGCCTGTTTTAGACCATAGATAGCCTTGTTTAGGCAACAAACCTGAGCAGGTTTATCACTTACAAAGCCAAAGGGTTGGTCCATGTAAACCTCTTCCTCGAGGAACCCATTTAGGAACGCGTTATTTACATCCAGCTGCTGAATAGGCAAGCCATAAGTGACTGCAAGAGTAAGGATGATGCGGATAGTAACAGGTTTCACAACGGGTGAAAAAGTTTCAGTATAGTCCCTTCCAAGTTTTTTATGAAAACCCTTTGCAACTAAGCGAGCCTTGTACTTATTTACAGTCCCATCTGGGTTCTCTTTGATTCTAAACACCCATTTGCACCCAATAGATTGCTTTCCAGGTGGTAAATCCACAAGTGTCCAAGTCCCATAAGCTAGCAGAGCATCATATTCATTTTGCATAGCCTGCTGCCACTGTGGTAAGGCTAAAGCTTGCTTAGGAGATGTAGCTTCTGCATGTGTTAACAGAACACTAGGTTGAGAGGCAAGTTGTCTAGTTTTAGATCTAGTAGTCATAGGGTGCACATTAGTGGGCTGGACCTGTGATTCAGTGGAGGAGGAAGATGTTGGATTTGATATGAGTGACCCAGAAATGGGTGTTAAACCCGAGTGAAGGGATGGTAGAAGTGGGGGCACAGAAGACAAGTGGCTGGAAGGTGAGTGAAGATGAGGACTATGACTGAGAGTAGGAGCTGATTGTGAAACAGAATTAGAAAGGGAAGGACTGGACTGATGAGAAGTAGAGGGAACAGGTTGAAGGACCTAGGAATGGTGCACAAAATTGAGAGGCATAGGGCCGCCACCACAAGTGGAGATTGATGGAAAACTGGGTGGCACAGTGACTGTCTTGGCAGCAAAAGCGAATTTCATTTCATCAAATGAACATCTTTAGAAATGTACAACCTCCCATCTTTGGAAAGGCATTTATTTTTTAAAAAAGTTTTTTTTTTTAATCTTTGGAAAGGCATTTATAACCCTTACGTGAGGAGGAATAGCCAAGGAATGTACACTCACAAGAACAAAAGTCAAGCTTGTTCTTATTGTAGGGACGCAAGCAAGGGTAACAAGCACACCCAAAGACCCGAAGAAAATGATAATCAGGTAGAGTCTTATAAAGAATAGAGTAAGGGGACTGATTTTTCAGAACAGGTGCAGGGAGTCTATTTATTAAAAACACTGCTGTGGAAAAGGCATGATCCCAATACTGCATGGGAAGAGAGGCTTGGGCTAAAAGTGTGAGCCCTGTCTCTACAATGTGACGATGTTTTCTCTCCACAACACCATTTTGGTGATGGGTGTGTGGACAGATGACCCTGTGAATGATGCCAAGGTCAGACAAGAACTTAGAGAAAGCACGAAACTCTCCCCCCCAATCAGTTTGGGCTGCTAAGATGTCAGTCTGAAACTGCACTTTTACTAACTCCCTAAACTGTTTAAAGACAGTTAATGTTTCTGATTTTTGTTTAAGCAAATACAGCCATGTGTATTTTGAACACGCATCAACAATGGAAAAGTAACAAGAGTGACCCCCAGTTGAGCATATCGGTGCTGGTCCCCACAAATCCAAAAATAGCAATTCAAAAGGTTTATTATATACAGTAGTGGAGAGATGGGAAGGTAATCGATGGGACTTTCCAAAACAACATGGAACAGAAAAGTCCAAAAGATTTTTATTAATATTGTGAACATTACGTTGCCTTCTACGGTGCACCAGCAGCAAAACTGGTGCAACCATGCAACATTTTTATTGAACATTTTGGACCAATGGTTTTGCCAACTAGGATAATCCTTTACTCATGTATTTTGATCCGGTCAAAGGTGTTGTACTGGTTTCAGTATGTGCAACATTTAGCCCGTATTTATCAAAGATTGTATTATATTATGTATTTGCAACACTTATACACTAATCACTGGAAACAAAATCATCTTTGTCACTATCATCCCAAAATCTTACCTGATACCCCAGCTCCCCAAATCCCAGCTGAAACCTGAAGTCTCTAACTTGCGATAAACATAAACAATGGACCAAGAAGAGAGGATCGCAGTGCCGATCCAAAACCAGCAGATCGGAGGAACTCCTTGCACCCGTCATCGTCGTTCCGGTTGCGAGGGCGAGTCAGAGAAGATCGCCGACGCGAACGGGAATAATGTTACTATGGTGGAGGAAGAGAAGGAGTGGAGGGAAGAGGAAAACGAATGTGCAAAATGTGCATTTGTCAGTGTACAAACAGTCCCAGTTCACTTCAGGAGCATTTATCCCCTTATAATACAAATACAGACCCAGAGTAAAGAAAAGACTCAGAGCCAACTCTGCTTCTACCCCTTCCCTTGAAAGATGCACATTTTTATGGGGTTTCAGGGTAACTTCGTGACACAGTTCAGTCCCCATCCCCAGTTGACCAGTTCTGTGCTTCTACCTCTTCCCTTGGCTCGATTTCTGTTGCTGTGAAGTGGTGGCATATGGTGTTTTAATTTTTATTTCTTCTACGCATTTGAATTACTAATTAGAGACTGATTTTTGTGTTATTGTGCCATTGTTGTGTTCTTTGATGCTTCAGCATCACGCCCTCAGAGTTGCAGAGCTTCTGCTGTTGAATTTTGTTAGTGAAGGAGAATGAACTTGTCAAGCTTTTATGAGTTTATCTCCTCCATTTTTAATGTATTTCAAATTCTGCATTCTGAGGTTTGCAAACTGTTGAGCGAGCCAGAGGGAAAAAGGGAGAGTCGTCGGAGAGATGTGATAAGGTCATCTCCATCCCAGCACCCCATGTTTTTACTTTTGGGGTTCTTAAATGGGTCCCACCTTGACACATCACTTATTTTTACTTTTTACAACTTAAGTACCTCATCTCTCCAACCCAGCAACTTCAAAAAAGTTCTTAAATGAACCACACCAGTGGCCCGACATCCTTATATTTCATCAATAATTTATTTATTTTTATTCCAAAATATTTTTATATTGGCTGATCAATTTTTTTTATTTAAAAAAATCAACATTTGCCCACATAATTAGATAAGAATCGGTGCTTCTACAACCACCCCTCATTGATAAGCACCGGTTCTTAATTTTGCTCCAACCCTGGGTGTTTACAAGCAACGGTTCTTATGAGGGAAAATCCCCATTTTACTTTCCCGTTGGAGATGGCCTAAGAATTTTAAAAAAAAGAAAAAATGAAAAAACTATTTTTCAACCACGTTTAATCGAGTATAAGGTCCAAATATGAGCAACCATTTACCTATAATACATAAATAATGGTTAAAATACAGGTCTGACCAATATTATAGCATTTGACTGTATAAATCTCATAATGTACTTAGTATGCTGATGTGTCAAATTCAAAGCAATATATTGGTTAGTCAAAGTGGAGCAAGGTTGCACCAACTTTTTTGCTGGTGCAACTTAGACAAAACCGAACATTGCACTGAGTAAGAATTTGTTTAATAGCCAAATCATTGGCATGCCCTAGCCTACAGTGCCATATATGATAAGTATGAGGCAATTTATTACATTGAGAAGCTAACAACTGACTCCTAGAAATAGAGTTACTTGAGTCATCTTTACATAGAGTGACACTAAGACAAGCTGGAAGTTAAGTCTCGGAAGATGATGAGTGTCATGGATCTACTGAAAAATTTGAAAACACATAGAGACCTTCAGGAGTAACTGTTCCCTCTAAGAAAATTATGTGATCAACCTGAGATTTAACATAGAAACCATGAGATAAAAACTCAAAATAGACATTATTATCCCTAGAGAAACGACTGACACTGATATAATTTTTGGTTATAGTAGGAACATATAAAAGGTGAGAAAGAGTGAAGGTGACAGTGGTGTCCATAGGTGAGTTAACACATGCAGAACCAATTGAGGCAATTTTCAAACGATAGCCATTTCCCATATAGATGTGTGCAGGTGTTTGACAATCCATTTGCTGAGTTAGATTGGCAGCATTAGAGGTGACATGATGTGTTACTCCACTGTCAGGATACCATGGACCAGTAAACTCAGTTCCAGAATTAGCAAGCATCGCCATGGGGCCATTAGTGGACTGATTAACAGTATCAGGCCCTGAGTGAGCATGAGGAGAATTGTGCCAAGGCAATTGCTATATGGGAGCAGATTGAAATGGCACTTGATGAGAGTAAGGCTTGCTACTGAACAAATCCTTGAGGAACAGAGTGATGAAACGGAGAATATGAAGCATAATTCAACTGAGAAGGCTGTCCTGAACCAGCATTGCCAAGAGGTGACTGATACTGAGAGTGATAGCCAAAAGTGCCATGAGGAGGCTGATATTGAGAACCTCTGCCATCAGTGTAGCTAGTATCATATCGATACCAACAATTTGGAGCCTCATGACCATTGCGTTTGCAGATCTGACATGAAAAATTGGATCCACCACGATTTCCATAGTGACCGCCGCAACCACGGCCTCGATAACCTGATCAGCCACCACGTCCTCCTCGAAAAGCAGATCCAAAATTGCCATTAGAAGACTGATATTGTTGTTGAAAATGAGGAGGAAAGGAAGAGGAGGAGGAGGAGGTAGGAACCTGAGTAGGATTTGGAGGTTGAGATGTCGAGTGAGTCAAATTGACTGAGAAAACATCTTGAGATTGCTTTGTTTTTTATCTTTCCAACCTTGATTCATGTGATAGAAGAAGAGATTCCAGCTCCGCAACAGAATAAGGTTCCACACGACTTTCAATGGTTGGAAAGAGTATATGATACTCCTCAGGTAGACCTTCAAGGATTGGATCAATATGCTCATGAAATGTCACTGGACTACCAATCGAAGCAAGAGCATCAATGAGCGCCTTAATTCTCAGCATATATTTAGAAATCATGCGATCTCCCTTGACCATGTGCCGGAGCTCCGATCGTAATTGCATACTTCGCGCCTTGGTTTGTGAATTGAAGTAACTGTGGAGCTCATCCCAGAGTTCCCACCAATTCGAGCAACCAACAACCCTCGTATGAATTGTATCAGAAATCGAATTAAGTAACCAAATGAAAAGGTGTTGATCCTGAGCTTCCCAAGCTTGAAACTCTTGATTGAGAGTATCACTGAGCTGATCCGCATCAGCGAGGTAACGAGGAAGGATTCGAGGACAAATTACAAATCGCTAAGAGATTTGGAGCAGAGGAGAACGTCGGAGCCGGCAGCGTCATCTATGTGCGCTGCGGAAGCCATGAAAGAACGATCAAGCTCTATGATACCATATTAGAAATCTGACTAGGGTAGAGAGAGAGAGTAGGAGAGAGAAAGATTCTAACTGAATCTGAAACTGAATTCTGATTTCATTAATTGTGAAGCGGTTACAATTAGGGTATTTATAATATGGAGAGGAGTATTCTAGGGCTCCGCTGTAACCGACTAGAGCTATAATCAGCTGCATGCATAACCACTATATACTCTAACAGGGTAGACCGTAGAAATAGAAATCTATGTGACCGCCAAAAAATGAGACTAAATCATACTGGTCCAACCATGGCCATGAGGCTGATGAGTCATAACTTCACTGCTGAGCTCAAGGGATTATATAAAACTAAGACACTCTTGTTTAGTATTTCCTCCAAGAAAATTCATAACCATAAACACCCTTTTGTTTGATGAAATTTCAGTAAAAAAAACAGTAAATAAAGTTATTCCATGACAATTTTTTATAAAGGAAGAAAGTTTTTTAGAGATAGGAAACAAAGAGGACAGATAAGAATGAAATAGTTACAGTATATCTCCTTTATGGAGCCAAAAATACAAAAGCAAGATATGTTGCACAGATTCAAGTACGATTATCAAATACGATTTTAAAGAAAATTAGGATCCAGATATTGGATTATATAAGTAAAACAATTATATGTTTTGCTCTCACCAGTGATAGAAATTCAACAAGATTTTCTCCTCTTTGGACTCGGAGCAGCAGCTGTGGTATTATGAATGGATTGACAGGAGAGTCTACGAGATATAAGGGCCAATTTCAAAGAGTTAGCTATGAAGATTTCAGTTGGCCAAAGTATGGTGTTGAAAGGACATCCAGCTTTATTTATCTATGCAGCCTCTTTGAAATCTATGCTCAAGGCCCTACAAGGTGAGGGGCAAAGATTTTATTTAGAGTACAAGGGCCTGACAGCAGCTATAGCCATGGAGGATTCGTTTCCATCTGAGATTCAGAAGGTCTTGGAGGATTTTAAAGATGTTTTCAGAGAACGACATGGTTTGCCAGCAACCAGAAGGCGAGACCACGCAATTGTACTCAAGGAGGAGGAGGCCATTCCAAATTTAAGGCCTTACAGGTATCCTCACTACCAAAAAGCTAAAATTGAGTAGTTGATGAAATGTTGCTAGCCAGAATTAGGGCCAGTATGAGTCCTTACTCAAGCCCTATTATTTTGGTAAAGAAAAAGGATGCTGGTACTTCCATCAAAAAAGAAAAAATGAAAAATGATGGCAGTGGGAGATGTTGTATGGGTTTAGGGCTATGAATAGGATCACCATACTAGATAAATTTCCAATTCCCATTACAGCCAAGATCCTCCACTATTGTTGAAAGGCACTGCTATTCCCTCCGCTTTAGAGGAAGTCAACTAGAAGGTGGCTGAACATGATGCATTGTTAGCAGAAATGTGTACAAATCTGTTTAAGGCTCACAACCGCATGAAGTCTCAAGCTGATAAACACCACATTGATATGCAATGTCAGGTAGGCGAGTGGGTTTTCCATAAGCTGCAACCTTACTGCATCCATTCTTGGCCAACAAGGTTAACAAGAAGCTGCATCCTCATTATTATGGCCCATTTCAGATTGTTAACAAGAAGCTGCCAACCTTACCAGTGGATTGTCACATCCAATCCAGTCTTCCATGTATCCTTTTTGAAGAAAGCTATTTCTCCTCAGGTCACTCCTCAACAACTACCAGTCTACCTACCACCTATGTTGACAGACGAGTTGGAATTACAGGTGCAGCCAGCTGATATTGTTGCTAATACGTGATCACCCCTCTGGTAGCGCTGAAGTGTTAATACATAGGCACAACCTTCCTGAATTTCACCTTGAGGACAAGGTAAAACTTTTGGGGGGGGTATTGTTAGCAAGCCTCCAATCCAGAGGGTGTATGCTTGGCAAAATAAAATAGGTAGTGGACCGTTGGACCCAACAGTTGCTGCAATTAATGAATTAACAGCTAGATAGTTAGTGGGAGTGACAAATGTAACTGGAAAGGAAGGGTAAAAAATGTAGCCGAAATGACAGCTGATAATTATTGGGCACTGCATAGTTAGTGAAAGTGAGAACTGTAACTAAAAAGGGTAAGGGTCACAAATGTAACCGAAATGACAGCTGATAATTATTGGCAGCTGGATAGTTAGTGGGACTGAAAACTGCAACTGAAAAGGGCAGGTGTTGCAAATATAACGAGAGGAAGAAGGGCAATGGAGTTTTAGATCAGTTTTGGAGTAGAATTAGGAGAGCCAGGGCTCTTGAATTTCATGGAGTTGAGAGAAATTATCACTTTGGTACATTTAATCTTATTCATCTTGTTGACTCCATAATCATACTGATTCAGAAGCAAGAAGGAGAGCATCATTAATAAGATTTCCTATTCTTCCTATCAGTTCTTGCTTATTTCCAATCCAGTTTCTATTAATCCAGAATTGCAACAAATGAAAAGTGAGTACACCAGAGAAAAGCAAGCATGAGAAGGTACATCAATAACTAATAGCCCTCTTTTCAACATCAGTGGTTGAGCTCCACATGGCCAAAGAATTAAGTCTTAAAGTAGTTCATAGAACATGACAACACTAAAAATATAACACAATTTATTGCAGAAATACTAGCATTCATTTTACTGCCTGTCCAATAACTTTTGACTTGCCTGATTAATTTATCAGTTCCAAATCTCTTCTAACTGTGCCCACATCCAGAAGATGTAGAAGAATACACACACAGAGAGAGAGAGAGAGAGAGAAACAAAATAATTTTAATTGAAAAAAGAGAAAGGATACAAGCAGAGTACCTTTTGAAGAACGTGCACTTTTTCCCATTTGTCTTCAACCAATCTATAGATGTGCACTTCATTATTGTTTGGACATAATGCAACCACTACAAAAGATTATATAATATATTATGATTTTTGAAGAATTCATAAAACCTGCAATAATATGCCTTCAAGACATATAAGTGGTTGTTATAGTAAGACACTAAGACCTATAAACTGTAATTCTGAACTTAAAGAATCTAATATGAAGCATAATATATAAAATGTTGGAATATTAGCACATCATATTACTATAAAAGTAAAACATGAAGACTAATTAAAGAGAGAGAGAAAACAAATTATTTCCACTGTTAGTCGTTAGATGAGCTTTAAACAATTATGTGTTGAGGTAGAGCCATCAATTTGGTCCCACAAAAGTTCCTAATATTAACACAGGACAAATAAGCAACTATAAGAAAACATTCAAACTATCATTTTGAATACTGAGACAAAACTTACAACAAAATATCTTGATTACATAATTTGTGAATTAAATTCGATCTAGTCCAGAAACAAAATTGATATCTAAGGCCAATATGCATCATGGAAAGTTCCACCTAGGTTCCAAGTATGAGTAGATTTTCAGTAAATGTTATTCTTATAAACGGGGGGAAGTGGGAAACAAGTGAGCCAAGGGCAAAATGGAAAGAAATAATGAAACTAAAATAAAACCATATGATTACTGTAGGCCTCAGGTCCTTCTCAGCTAATCATATGACCTGGATGTGTTTGGATGGAGGAGATGGTAAGAATTCCTCTTGTTTGGATGCTTAACAAAATGAGGGGAAGAAAATGAGGGATTATCATGTCATCCTCCAAAACCCCGTTATTTATTTTTAAGAACATCTTTAAGTTCCCCAATTTCGAAGATTTCAAACATCCAAAAATTAAAATATTTGACTATGCAGACTACACATATGAATATTAGCCTAAAAACTTCTTTAGGTCCAATACTTTTACTAGTACCTTTCTGCCACTCAAGTTCTTCAACACATCCAGTATTCCCGTGTAAAGTAGTTTAACCACTTCTATTCTATTTTTTCCCCTTAAAAACCAATATTCTCCTAAAATTAGAAAGCATCTTAGTTTGTGTAAAATACAATTAACTCAACAAATGTAATAAAATCAGATTCAAAACAAAAGTGAAATTACCTAAACTGACAAAAAATTTGCTACATAAAAGGTACTGTTATAATGATCAAACAACTTCACATATCTTTCATTTTCTACAAATAGCCGATTTAACTCGAACTCAACACTACATAAATTAGCAGCAAAAAATGTTCATACTTAACACACAGAGATTATCAACTTCGCCACCATACAAGGTTCACATAAAAGGTTTCCGCTAAGCATTTAGCTTGATGATTTCAAATGAAATGCTTTAAAAAAAAAATTCATAATAATTCAGATCAAATCAAAACCGCATCTACAAAAGCATAAAACTCGACAATCCATCAATCAAAAGAAGAAAACAAAAAATCAACCATCATATACATTTTCTTTCGATTCAATTTTCCTCAAACCCATCCAAAAAGCAAAAGGCGTATGCTATTTCCTATAAATAGTCGTACTTCGAATTCAGGGAAACCAAACAGGTAAAAAAAGGAAAGAAGAAAACCGAATTCAGAAAAGGAAGAGGAAAGAGAAAGAGGAGTGTGGTTGAAGTGGTGGGTTTACTGGATTGATCGGGGCTCCATGCGTGGCTCGTGATGCAAGGAGCGAATCGGTGAACCGAGATCACCGCCATTTTCTCTTTTCTCTCTGCTGCACTGAAGAAGACGATGAGATTGAGATCTGCGGAAGAAGGTTGGTGGTGTTGGGTTGAGCTGGGTCTGCAAACAGAAACCAACGACCAGAAAAGAGTGTACTTGGCGTGTGAAGAGGAGGTGGTGAAAGTGAAGGGGTACGGGATTGTGATGCGATGTGGTTACTTTAATGTGAAAAATAGATATTTTTTTACTACGATATTTCTTTTAGGACGAGGCTTAATAAAAGTTTAAAGTGAGAAAATGACAGTATATCTCCTATTGATTAACTAAAGTGAGTTGAGATCTCAATGTACATTAACTAATCAAAGATAAATACACTCCTTATTTTCTCACTCTATTCTTTTATTCACTTTAGAAGTGCTTTATCCTTTCTGTCTCGTGCAATATTGTACATCTTAAGATATTAATTATTCACTTTAGACTATTTTAAGGAGAATGTTAATCATGGTTAAGGAATAAAAACAAAACATCCAGGTTTGTATGAAAAGTTGTGTATTTATTATTTTGAGAAGTGTTATATTTAATTTTCCCATTAAATATGGCTTCTTTTTTTTTTGTTAACCGGCTTGTTAACAAGACTTTTCTATTAATTATGATTTTTGAAAAAAGCAATATATATCTATCTCCTATTTATTTTCGGGATTCACATTCATATAATCTCTCTTTGCACCAAAAAATTATGATTCTTAATTAATTCCCGCTTTTTAATGCTCCTCTCTCTTCCAAAGACATCAACAAGACGGTAAAATAACCATCAAGGTACCAAGAACATTAATCATTCCAGGCACCCCCTTGCATGTATGGATGGGCTTGCCTAATTATGTTGAGAAATTCATTCTTGGCAATTTTTTTTAGAGGTTTAGATTATTTATAGTGTCAATACATGGCTTAATTTTAGAGCTGGGTATATTTCTGAACTGTCCACATTAGCCCCTTCTTTCCTACTTTAATAATAATTGCTTTAAAGCAACCAGTTTTCATTTTATGGTTTCTTACTCTTATTTGTTCTTATGAGTTCTTTACATCGGTGAAAAATTGCTTAAATGGGGTCTCTCTCTTTATATGATAGCTGACCAGAAATGGCAAGCCCGTGAATGCAAGGGTACTTGGAATGATCAATGTTCCTAGTACCTTGATGGTTTTTTAATCATCTTGTTGATGTTTTTGGAAGAGAGAAGGACACAAAAAGCGGAATCAATTAAGAATCATTATTCTTTGGTGGGAAGAGGGAGATTATAGGATGTGAATACATAAAATAAATAGGAGACATATGTATTGCTTTTGCATAAAATCATAATTAATAAAATAGTCAAAATTAATTTCAAAATTGGTAATTAATGCATCTTAACATGTGCAACCTTGCACATGGTAGAAAAATCATTTTTTTTTTGTTACATAGAAAAATTTATGTAAAATTGTTTTAATAATTTGTTTTGTAACAATGTTTTAAATCCTCTAACTTTAAGGAGGGGAAAGGTAGAGTGTAACACCCTGTTTTCACCCATCTTAACCAGTAATTATTTTCTGAATTTTTACCAAGGATCCAGAAAATGATTTTGAGGAAAACAAAATCATAGTTGAAACCTTGTATATCAAAGGAGGTTATGGTTAAATTTTGGGTTTAAAACTCAGAAGGAAACCGGTCTGCGTTTTTACTAACAGTATAGTTTTATAGCGACAGAAACCCTAATTTGACCCGAAACTGAGAAATTCTGGATTTTATCATAATTTCATTGATAAAGTCTATTTCTAAAATTTTCGCACAAAAATAAAATATTATATTTTATTCGGGGGAATTTTGAATGGAAACACGCGAAAACCTAAATCGGGTAAAAGTCCGAGCCGGACGCGAAACTGCAGAGGTATGCACGAGGACCGATACGATGAGATCACATGGATGAGTCATGTGATGAGTCATGGGGTGACTCACTAAGTCATGATGGCTTTTATACAAAATATCTAAAGTTAAGTGCGAAATGATCGTTTTACCCTTAACCTTCTTTGTTATTTCCAATTTGGTCCTACAAAATCTTGGACAAAAATACCCTTCCTCACTCCTAGACATGCACGGCCAGCCCACCTCCACTCATGCATTTCATTTATTTCATTTCAATTCCTTATACAAAAACACTTAAGTTGACAACTTAAGTTACTTTCAAAGATTAAAAGCCTTTGTTCTTCATTTTTCCTTCCTTTCTTCCTCTCCCTCTCAATTTCGTCCAGCACCCCAATCTCTTCTTCCATTTGCTTGTTTGAAATTCTAAGACCATATTCATACTCACCTACATTGTAACACCCTTCTTGAACGTTACATTGTACATGACATTTTAAGGCCGAAAAATAGGTTAATTAAATACGCTGCAATATAATGGGGTAATTTTTTTTTTCTTTTTCGCAAGACATCAATATAAATACTTGGAATCAAGTAAATGTACAATAAAATATTTCATAATCATAATTAAGGTTATAAGTTCGAAAATCATTTACATACAAACCCAACTTGACTAATAAACACAAATCATAAAGATATACAGACCCAACATAAAGCTGTGGAGACACAGCTCCTAACATATAAGATACTTGGAGTCGCAGCTCCAAAAACGATAACATTAACTCCCAGACATCCCAAGCTGGCCAAACTAAAATATAAAAGACCATCCCCTCTCGTACATCATGAAGGACAAACCCAACTGACGAGATCTAGTGGAAACTCTATTGGAGTCCACTACCGACGTCATCACAAAAGACATCACTAGAGCCATTACAAAAGTGGCTCTCTGACTAAGCCTTTTCCCTTACCAAGGAGAAAGTCATAGTCTACAGACCAACGACAATCACGCCTGTCTCAAGAAAACAAAGGTCAGGCATGACAGAAAACATAAAGACCATCATCTTAGGCCATCTGAAAGCTAGAATAAGTCTCCTGAAAACTCCAACTCATCCGCATGCTCAAACCTCAACCTCTAAGATGAATCAGCCGAGCGACATCTTGACCTCTCAGTCTTCTCAGAAGAACACAGAAGGCACATAGCCAACCGACATAGGCAATACAAAATAAGGAGGTGAGATTCCCAAACATCACAACATATGGCAGATATGAAAATAGTACGACACCACATAGCATACATTCATATCCATGTAAACATATAGCTCAGTCAAACAATCCAGCATATACAAGTAACAGATAACACGAGCACGTATAGCCAACAGTACACAATATCAATGTAACCATAATCTCATCAAGCATGACTGGACACTGTTAGTTCATAAAGACACGAGAACAGAGGTAACTGATTGAAACTGCATAGTCCCATACCTACACAGCTTCAAGGAAGATTTGACCCTAACTCCAGAGCTAAAAGAACGTTTGGAATGAGTGATTAGAGTACATGTTTCACAACTGCCAATATTAGGCATCTTGTGCGTTCAATAGTAACAGCCACATAGTGGTACTATAATTGATTGTGAAACACTCTCAATAACCTTGATCGGCTAGCATCTAGTTGTTGATGTCAGTGTATTGCATGGAACGCTACGACCAAGAAGAATCACCAACTGGCCATTCGTGACCCTCCTACCCTGACCATCCCCAAGACCATTTAAGATAGTCACTAGCACGTCCTCATGCACACATGCATGTCGGCTCAACTTCCTAGGCACAAAGGCCCTACGGAACATAGTATCAACTATGTGTTTAGTCAATAATGTCGTTAATGGCATGTGCGTTCATATTTATCCACCGGATAAATTTCGGGGTTCCTTATGGAAACCAAAAGCCATTCTAGAGGCAAAGCAGACAGTACCAACCTGTTGGGAATCACCCCTCGTTGGACTATCCATGTTCCAACGCTTTAGTACATTATGAAGGTTGGTCATTCGTCACCAACTCAATTATGCCTCTTTAAGTCCAGTCCCGAGTAGGATTACTTGTCAAGCAAGTAACTTTAAAATACTCTTTGTCATTAAGTATTATGGAGGTAAGGATAAGTGAATCGTCCTTACTTTATGACATATGGTATTGCTTCACCATGGGTCATAATCATTAAGTCTTTGTTTTCACTAAGCCATCCTCTATAACATCCCGATGTTTTGAAGACCTTTATCTAAGTCTGAGTTTATATCCTAAGGATGTTTTGGAGGATTAGAATTGATTAGAGATGGTTAAAACAAGTTAAAAAGTTGGTTTTTTAGTGTTATAATCGATTATGTTCTAAGTATAATCGATTGTTGGTCCTCTGCAATAGCAAAATGACAAACAGACAGCAGTTAATCGATTATAGAGACCCTCATAATCGATTAGAAGCTCCCTGGTTTAAGAACCTAGAGTCCAGAATGTATGTAATCAATTAAAAAATCGATTATGAATCCAGAATGTATATAATCGAATACATAATCGATTATGAGCTCGCTGGAACTGAAAGAACAGGAAATGAACCCAAATAATCGATTATATGCTATAAAATAATCGTTTATCCTGTTCAATAATCGATTATGACAGCAGAACTTCTATAAATACCCTGTTCGAACCATAAACGCAAAAATGGTCTCTAGGGTTTGGAAATCGCATTCTAGAGAGAGTGAAGAGAGAAAGTGAGGGAAATGCATGGAAATGAAAGAAATTCAAGGAAATCAAGAAGATAACAAGGATTGGAGGAAGATTAAGCTACTTGGAGGTTGAAGATCAAGAAGATGAGGAAGAGAAGAAGATGAGGATGAGCAAGAGGTGCAAGGATTTAAGATCTCCAAGTGAGGTGAGGAATTACAATCTTTAAACCCCTCTAAGCTTTAATAAGTTGTTTATGCTAGAAAATGTATGTATGAAGGCTTTAGGGTAAATTTGAAGGATTTTATGCTTGAGGATGTTAGATTATTGATGTCCTTGAAGCTTTATACATGCACGGGGCTTATTTTCAAGGGATATATTTTTTAAGGAAGATTTAAGGAACTCAGGATAACCAAACCCATCTTTATATTGTTCATTGTTAGATAAGCTGTAAGAAGGGAACATTATACGAGAGAGTTTCATGAGTATTTAGGCTCTTTGAAGTTACTTCTTCTTGTGAGAAAAGTGGCATCACCCTAGGTGTTTGATGAAATGCATGAACCACGGGTTTTCTTAAATGTTGATGATTATGAAGAAAATGTCCAAAATGATGTTTTGGTGAATGATTTCTTAAAAGATATGAAAGGATTTGTATGTTGAAAAGTTTGAAGATCATATTAATTTGATGTTCTATGAAATTATTATAATGTTGAAGGTCATTAGAAGCTATATGATGTTATTGTGAAGTTATTTATGAATGTTAAGCTAAGGGAATGTGCTTATTGTGAAGTTGAGGGTCATTTTCATGGCATTTGAATTGAGGTAAGGCAGTGGGACGCTCTGTCAGGTAGTGAGCTCACGTACCAAAGAGGTTGAGGATACATTCCCTATGTGATGAGATTATAAGGTTATTCATGTCGATGCATATGTGATGAAGTTATAATGATATTCATGATGTTTCATAGGAGATGATGTTCTATTAAAGCCTGTGATGTTATAATGATATTTATGATGTTTCCTATGATATGGTGCTTTATTAGAACATAAGGTTGATGTGAAAGTATAAAAAGTATTTTATGATGAAGTTTGATGTAAAGGTATAAAGTACTTTATGATAAGGTTTGAGGTAAAAGCATACAAGTATTTTTATTATAGATTATATATTTTTCATGGTTATAGTATAGACGCGTATAACTGTTATATGTAACCAAGTTGAGATGTTACATTAATGGTATCAGAGCAGTTTAATCCTATGTTGGATTGTGGTTATGGGTAAGACATGTTTAGACTGGGCAATTAGGATTAGAATGTTTCTGTTGTATGCCATGTAAACTAGTGCTTTGCAATAGGATATTGAGCCTGGCCATCTCAGTGTGTTATTGGATTGTACTAGGGATATGGAAGCCAACGGACAAGAACAATGGAATCAAGGGTAGATCCCCTTGAAGGAGGAATCGATAAGGAAGGAATGTTAAGATTATAATAAAGGAGAAAATTGAGGGCGCTGAGGTAGATTGAGGATAAAAAAAGGTATATAAGACAGTGAGCAAAGTTAAGGAGGAAATGTTAAGGATAGTGAAGTAGAAGTTGATTGAAGAGGAATTAAAAAGGAGGAAACGTTGAAATTAAGTATTAGAGATATAGAGTGAGGAAACGTTGAGGACATGATAGTAAGGTGAAGAATGCCTCAAAATCAGTAATATGAAGTTGATGTTGTAGAGGCATAATCGATTATGGTTATGTCGATTATAGGTTTGGCAGAAACATAGTAATCGATGAGGATAATCGAGTATGGCTAGTATCATAAAAGGGCGCCTGAGACAGAGATAGCATAATCTATTATGGTCAATTTGATAATCGATTATGGTGCGACTGTTTGCAATCTGTTGAGGAAGTTGGAACTGAATAAGAGGGATGGAAAAGCAAGTGATTCTTCTTCCGACTTATATGGAGAAGGTGATATCTTCGATATGTATGGAGTAGGATCAAAACCAACCAGTTTCCATCGTCAGACTTCAATGGTTGATTTTGGCAAGTAACAAGCTCTTCATGTTTTCACCCGTTGGTTGTTGTTCAGATTATTGGCGAATGCGTGGCTAACGACAGTTTGACAGAGGGATAGACTAAGGAAGTAGGAGGATCATTTGTGGCTAAGAGCACTTTGAGGCATGGCTAAGTAGAGGAGGAAAGGTTAAGATTCTCAAGTTGAGTTGGGAATATGACCTAATGTTAGATATGTAGTGAAAGTAAAGTAAAACATGGTTAAACAAACATAGCCATGAATAAAGACGAGGTAAACATAGCTGAGGTGAGTACAGGAGCTGATGTTAACTGTTGGATTGTGTGTAAAAGGATAAAGGCAGAGTTATATATTAAGTAAGAAGTTTGAGAACGATTTAATGGCGGAGGACTTAGAGTTCGTAAAGGTGAAAAAATTTAAATGTTGTCATAAGCGATGTGGTTCTATGAAGATGGTTTTGAGATAAGTATGAAAACAAAGTACAAAGGCAGTGTATGAACTGATGTCAATAATACCTCTTCAAGGAAGAGTTGTAAGTAAAGATATGGATGAAATTTCAATGAAGCTGAAAGGAATGACACAAGGAAAGAAGTCGCCACAGAAAGAAATGAGGGAAGAGTCTCAATATAAGAGGAAGAAGATATTGATGATGATGATGATGATGAGCTCTAATCTTCGTAAAAAAGGATGAAAGCTCAGGATAGAAGGAAACTCAGAATTCAAGAAAGTTATAGTGTTTGAAGAAGCTTTTAAAAATGAATATGGAAAGATATGGATGTGATAGAAGAAGAGCTAATGGAAGAAAAGAAAGTAAACATGTCCATGTTTCCCTTAGTGGTTCTGAGATGAAGGAGATTAAGATCCAAGAGAAAAGGAAAAATACTAGATGAGGAAAATTAGATAAGAAAGTTAAGGCCTCTGTCTAAAGAGTCTAAGACACCAATTTTATCTGAAGAAATGTAGACACAAGTCCTAAGTCTATAAAGACGATTGATGGAACTTTTAAGATCAAATTTGAGGATCTCTTGTCCAAAAGAAAAGAGGAAGAAGCAGGTGGGATGTTGTGGCTGATAAGGATGTTTAAAGGTTTTATATGAAGGCACTATGTAGAAGTACGAAGAAGTTAGCATGCTTTTGAAGTGCAACGTTCGGGCATAAAAAGAAGTTGAATTGTTAAACATATTAGAATTAAATGTAAGGGGTTAATACTTTAAACCATTAAGGTACAAGTACGCTTGTGAAACGGTACAATCACAACTACGAGGATCCACATTTCTTTTGAACGGGCATAAGTCAAGAGCAAAGTTGATCAGCTACGTGTTGGTGTAAATGAATGATTAATTCTTTTTGCAAAATCAGCACTCATTGGTTAAAACCAAACCATTAGGAAATAAGATTGACAAATAGGTATATTGATACCAAATCTTTCAAAATAGTACTTCAAATCCCGTAAAATTATTGAAAGACAATTTCCCCCTTTTTACTTGATTTAGGGTCAAAACCCCTAAACTTTCAAAATAAGCTTCTTTTACTCAAAACCATCACTTACTTAGGTTTTAATACTCATTTTAAGGTATTAAAATACTAAGTTAAGACCTTGAATAACATTTTACTCAAAAGTCCTAAAACTTGATCAAAAGCCTCTAAGTTGGAAAACTAGGTAATTCTCTTCCATTGATTCTTTGACCTTGAAGGTTAATGACTCATTTTAGAACCTTAGAACACTTAGTTAGGTGTCAAAAATAGTTTCAAACTCCCAAAAATATTGTTGGTTGAACTATTTACTTTTGGTCCATTTTACCATTTCGAACTCTTTAAAAACTCAATTGCATTGCCTCTTGAAACATATTCTACTCCTTTATGACCTAAACTCAATAACACTTTCTTTTTGTTTTCATTGATCCTTAAAACACTTATTTCTTCGGTTTCTAAAGTATCACTTGGGTAATTCAAAATATAACGTACGATCAAACTATTATTCAAACCATTTCTAAAACCTTAACCAAAAATCAAAGTTCCAAAATAATTGTTCAAAACTTATTCTTTTCCCTTTATGGATCAAAATATTTATTTTGTCACTTAAGGATGTTAAAGTCGCTTAAGTTTCAAGGATTGGAGTTAAACTCCTATTTCCATTCACACTTGGCCAAAAGGCAATCACAACCAAAGTGAAGGTTACACTTCACCAAACAATCTCACAATTATTCATACGCATCAACATATCATGTTATATCCAATAATCACAATAATCAATTTATTTGCAATAATCAAGTATTAAAATCCTCACTTTGATCCAAGGATCAAAGTGATGGTTTTCAACATGCCATAAATTATTTTTCTAACTAAACAACATGTTGATGAGCATCGATTCAAGCCACAAACCAATTCTTTAGCACACAACATATCTAGCACATAAACTAAGCCATAAACAAATATTACAAACACATTCATAAAATGAGATAAATAGATAGTGGATAACCCTTGGTATAGGATTTCCAACACAAAACAATTTAAGCCACTCTCACACCCACCAATATGGTGTGATATGGTTCACTCCCCCTTACCTCTTGTAGACAAGAGAGGATCCTTTCCTTAGTTTTCAACAGTCAGTTCCCCTCAAAGCAAAGCTGCACAGAGCTAAACTCGAAATAATAACTGTAGCGCCTCCCTCGGCGCTACATAAAATCTTACTCGTTGCAGAAAATAAAAATAAAAAACAATTTGCTAGTTACTTTCGGAAAATAAATTATGACTTATTCATGTTCGAAAATTGGTGTAAAAAAATTCTTTTGACATATAATAAACACATCACCTTCATATACATATATATGCATCAATATAATACTTAAATCACTGTTATCCTACATCAGGTCCCTTATAATTACGAGTCATTTGTTAGAATTCTATCATCAGTAAAAAAAAATACAGATATAACTATACAATACCAAAAACATGGGCTAAGCAGAGAACCACTACTACAAAAGGATTGACTCTCATCAGTCAGATATACAAACTAGAAGAAGCTACCACTACCTCCAAAAAAACTAACAGTCCTAAGCTGGTTAGCTAATGAAAACCATTAGGGAGACCTTCATGGCCATCCCTATCAGGAGAAGGATTAGGTGAAACTCCTCCTACTTCCACATCAGCTATGGGGTCAACCTCCTCCTCCAATGGGTGATACTCTGCCACTGCCTCATCCTCGTGAGGATCCTCATCAATCGGGTTGTCCTCTTGAGGGTCTTCCTCAATTATATCATCATCATCCCCTCCAACAAGGATCAGGGGAGCGGGTAACTCCGGCACTAGGGATGCGGATGCTGCTCTAGGTATAGTCTGTAGGGGTGGAGGCTGGTGGTAAGTGTTTCTCATCTCCAACAAAGTCCTCAATAGAAGCCAGATAGGCGGTAGTGGAACCTCCACTGTCTTCACGCTATGTGAACACGATGTCATTCCTGCTTCAGTCCCTTTTGTAGTAAGTAACGGCCCGATATAAGTAGCGCTTCGGGCTCCCGGGTTAATCACCCAAGCGCCTTCATCATCTAAGTGCTCAAAGGCTAGGCCCAGAAACCCCGAATGGGTCAAGTGATTCATGGGATCCATTTGTGCACACAAACAGTACACCACAACAAAGAAAACCAAATAGAAATAATGCAAAGGTGAGATACCGACATATGAGTTTTATCACAGTAACCACATATGTGACTCACAAAACAATCACATATGACCATAACAAATTATAACAAAACAATTGAACTCCTAGTTATAACATCATAATTATTCAAACAGGGATTCATACCCGACAACCAATGCATTTTTATAAATATTTCATGTCACTTCAATATCCACTATCTATTTCATAACTCTCCGGAGATCCTAACTTCCCTTCATCGAGCATGATAGGACACAATAATCCCTATATCACAATTGTTTCGCGTTGGGTCAGCCTCTCAATTTAGGTCCGATCCCCAATTGTTCTAGGGTATCACGTCTCACCTAAATAATATTAAATAGTTCCCTATTGAGTACATTCGTGTAGGGTAATCAATTTCCACGGCCCGAGATTGCAAAGGCCCGAGCCTTCCGTGGAGTTCGAGCCCGAATGTTCCTAATAGACCCAAAGACCCAAGAATATATCGTTGGACCGTAACTATCCAATTTGCCAATCCACCCTTTGTGAATTGTAGCTCCATGCACAATGGCACGTCTGCCAGACTATGCATGTAAACCAATGGTTTTCGTTTCGTTCTTTCCTTGTCGAGGCTTAAAGCTCCCAACTACTTTGATTCAATTTATTTTAATACCAACATAGGATTTTAAAACAAAATCAATGATTTTAAAATCTCTTTCTCAAATGAACACTAGCCCGATATCTCGACAATCTAGATTCTTATCCTTTTCCTCAAATTCACAACAGGAACACTAGCCCGATATTTCGGCAATCTAGGTCCTTTCCACTTCCATGATTTTCCACTTGGTTTTTCGTTCAATGAAAACTAAATCGAAAAACAAAATACAAAGGGTTATCAACTTTTGTCATAAAGACATTTTTGCTCTTGTAAACACATTTTTACAGAATCTTTTTCTTTTAAAATCCATTCCTACAAAAACTTCGAAACCACTAGAACATTTTCTCTAAATCTTTTCATTTTGAATAAAAACTTTTTTGTAAAACTTAAAAGAATTTTTATTTTCCAAAGACTTTTTCCTTCAATACTTTTAAACATTTTCATAAGGTTTGATATCTTCCGTTTTCTTTCTTTTTCCTCCAAAACAGTTTTCGGTAAAAAAGAGAGATGCAACTTATCACAAATTCGACCTCACTACACTCATTTGAAAATCATCCATGACTTTCTCAAATGCAACTTTTAACAAAATCTTTAAGTTACAAACATTTCCTTTCTTAGAAGTCTTTTCACTTTCCAAAAACAAAATCAAACTTCTTAAGTTTTCTGAGTTAAGCATTTTAATGACTTAATCCTCATTTAACAAGCAATGACCAATGTCATTCCCTCAATCAATCATAATTCAAGCAATACAATCTCATTCAACAATAACTTGCAACATTCATAAAATCAATAACAATAACTCTAAGAAAATCAAATCATTAAGTCACACTCCAATAATTTGCTCAACAACATCATTACTATGATTAAAATCAACATACACTCAAACACAACAATTAAGTATGTGACTAACTAAAACTCCTCATGTCAACTCCTTTACCTCTTGCAGAGCAAAAATTCTTTTGATTCGAATTGGTGAAAAAGGTTTCCTTCCTCTTACACAGTAGCACAACACAATCCTAAGGTTCAACCTTCAATCAATCAACATAGAACAAGTTAAAACAACAAAATCAACTCATAACCCTTCCATATAGGGTTCGACCATCATAAGAGAATGAGTTAGAAATTTCTAAGCTTCTAAATCTCTTCGATTTATGATCCTGGAGCATTTGGAATACAAGATCAATTGACATAACTCAAGAATTTTGAAAAAAAAAATCCAACCTCTTAGGGTTTCGGCCTCTATGGGTAATATGTGTTAGAAAATTCCTTTGAGTTCAAACTCTTGGATTTGTGATCAAATAACATGGTAGAGGCAAGAACAATCATCATCATTCAAAAATTGAACAAAAATATTTCAACCCCTTCACTCTAGGGTTTCGGCCCAAATAGAAAAACTACGTTAGGAATTTTAGTTGGATTCAAGCTCTTGGATTTAGATAATATAAGTACTAGAGAGCTTAAATCAAGCATTAGATTTTAAAAAAAAGAACAAAATCATCAAACCCATTTTCATGAGGGTTTCGGCCTCTATAGAGAAAATAGGGTTAGGGTTTTCATTTTCATCCAATCTCTCAAATATAATAGGCTAAGGTCTTAGGAATATGATAGGAATGATCATTTTTCAAGAATTCCATTCTTACAAATCATTTTGATTCAATTTCATGAAAATAGCAAAAATGGGTTACAAAATGAACCATGAAAAGAGAAGGAATGATTTCAAGATATTGAGGAGATGATCATGGATCATAGTCTTACCAAATATGAGTGAAGAAAGTGAAGAAGAATGATAATCTTGGCAAGTTCTTCAAGTATTCTCCTACTTGAGCTCTTGAAACTAGTTTGTGATTTCTTGGTGTTTTGTGAGAAGTGAACAAAATGATAGATCAAGTGAGTATTTGGGTTGTGGGGGGGGGGGGGGGGGGGGGCGTGGGTTTCTAGGGTAGTTTAGGAAGAAAATTGGAGTTTAGGACTTGTTTGGCAATTAAATGAACAAAAATGGGATTTTACTTAATAAAGTTTTAGATATTTTGAGTTGTCATCATGCTTTTTGATGAGTCATGATGTGACACTATTCGCAAGTCCCATCAATCACTTTTATCATCCCTGCACCATATCGAGCTCCGCTGTTTACCCGACTTAGGTTTTTACGTGTGTTTTATTTGAATATTTCGCCCAATAAAATATAATATTTTATTTTTATGTGAAAATTTTCAAAAAAACCAATATCATCATAAATACGATATAAACCTAAACAGTTTTGTTCACGGGTCAAAATTAGGTTTTCTGATCAATAAATTTTTACTGTCAGTGAAAATGCAAATCGGGTTCCGTCTGAATTTTCAACCCAAAAATTCACTGAAACTTTCTACTATTAAGTAGAGTTTAGAAATGATTTTTTCAAGTCAAAATCATATTCTAGGCCTCGGATAAAAATATAAACATATAAAAATATCTTATCGATATTGAAAAATAGTGAAAATCAAGGTGTTACAATAACCCGACTGGATGTTCCAGTTTCCTCTGACACCTTGCGATAGGTGCAGATAACTCCTGTCAGCTCCCGAAAGAATGTAAAACCCAAGGTGAAGAAAGAGGCACTACGACGGTGGCCCAAGGTGGTGGTGACGGCGGCCCAAGGCACTTCTTAGACACTATCCAAACCTTGTTTCAACATTCCAACTACATATTCGTACTCCCCTAGATCATATAAAGACATGTTATTTCACACAAAAACTGATTTGGAGTTGATCTGCAAAATGGGTATCTTCTACCGCACTTTGTTCTTCACTTTCTCATCAACCAAGAGGTAATCTCTCTTGCCTCTAGTTAGTAACTTTGTTCCTTGTTTCATTGGCTTCATATATACATAATTTATTTCAAGTAACATATTCTTGACAATTCATGAATTAATTCATAGAAAATTGCATGAATTGATTCTTGGACTTATGATAATTTTCCTAGCCTAATTATGACATTGTCATCATGTTTGTCTAATATTGAAATGAACAAAAATTCCTAACTACAAAATCATTGTTTGGCCAAGAGCACCTAGGGTTTTGGGTAGTCATGGTTTTGTTTGTCTTAACTTGTTTTGTGTTGATTGAATGAAGGTCATAATGATGTTGGAGTTAGTTTGGTGTGGCTTGTGGATGGAGTTGGACTTAGTGGCATTGTGGATCAAAGCGGTTCGACTTGCATTTTGAGTGAGCTACAAGAGGTATGGTGGAGAATAACTTTCATCTACCTTATTGTGGGTGTGTGTGTGTGTGGGGTTTAATGTATTATTGTCTTGTTTTGAAACCCTAAGTGTGGGGTTATGTGTGAATGTATATATAATCCTCTAAGAAGACCTTATGTAATTATTGTGTCGTATATGTGATGTGATTGCGATTTGTGAGTTGTATTCTTACATAAGGTATGTTTGTTTGAAAGAAATGCATGATTTGACTTACTTGAACCTTGGTAGGAAAGTATGATTAATATGCTAAAGTTTCATGCCATGATTTAGTGTATTGCTATATGGATATGTATTTGATTGTGAGTTTGTTAGTGAAATGGAAATCTTCACTTGGTTATGTCTTGGTTTCGGCCAAGGATGATATAAATGTGATGAACAACTTGATCTTGGCAAACTATGAAATTCTAAGTTTGTTTAATGGTTTTTAAAGAGTAATAAAAATATGAAGAAAAGGAAAGTTTGCAAAACTGTTTTCATGGGTTTGAAATCTGACTTTTGTGACTCCAATGACCCAAAATGCTTTTTAATCTAAGTCTATGTTCTAAGAGAACAAAAATTAGGTTGTAGTGGACCTAAAAATGGAACTTTTAAAGAATCAGACATTTAAAAATGAGCTAAGGCATGGATTTCGATCAAGAATGTTTTGGGACTATTAGAGACTGTTTTAAGACCTAACTAAGTGTCCTAATACTCCAAAATGAGTTTCGGACCATTAAGGTTAAAAATCATTGAAAAAGGAGTTACGCGATTTTCAAACTTAGCGACATTTGGTCGAGTTTTAGGTTTTTGTGTAAACCGTAGCGTAATATTTGGAATTTGTCTTTTAATACCTTTAACCAGGGTATTGGAACTTAGTAAAGTGAAAGATTTTATAAAGAGAGTTAGACTTTTGAAAATACGAGGTTTAGGCCGAAATCCAGTAAAAAGCGGTAAACGGTATTTTAAGTATTTCAAGTGGTTTCGAAAGACTATTTTACGAAAGATGGTATCTATATACCTTTGTTGGGCTTTTCCTTCAAAATGATTTGGTTTTAACTGAAGGTTATGGTTTTAAGTCAAAAAGGATTTTAGTCTTCAAAGACTAGTATTTACAGTAAAATGCAAAACCTAAGTCATAGATGACTTAATGAAAATACGAACTTAATGATTTATGACTTATGGTGAAGCAAGACCATGTGTCATAAAGTGTGGATAATTCAATATCCATACATCCATAAGACTTAATAGACTCAGAATAATTTGATTTCTTGGTGTAACAACCCTGGCTGCTCTATGGATTGACGACTGACCCCACAGACCAACATGGGTCTTTTCAGCATGCTTTGTCCTCACTCACACGCTTCCCGGGAAAACTTCCCGGGAGGTCACCCATCCCACAATCGCTCCAAGTCAAGCACGCTTAACTGTGGAGTTCTTAAGCGATGGGCTACCGAAAAGAAGATGCATCTTGTTGGTAGAGGTAGTACCAATCAATTCATATAAGCCATCCTCTACTGTATAGTCCCATACCTACACAGTCTCAGGATCCCTCTCATTCAGGTGCGCTATCGGTTCATTCATGTGTCCCTCCGCCTAGAAGCCTGCCAGGAGCCGCTCCTTGATCATGCCTCTTGCACCGGCGACCACTCCCCGCCCTCGTCAGCCCTGGGTGTCACATGCCCACCAGCTTCCGCTTGGTTCGTCCCTGAACCACACCGTACTGGGAGAGGTGCCGCTCTGATACCATTTGTAACAACCCTGGCTGCTCTATGGATTGACGACTGACCCCACAGACCAACACGTGTCTTTTCAGCATGCTTTGTCCTCACACGCTTCCCGGGAAAACTTCCCAGGAGGTCACCCATCCCAGAATCGCTCCAAGTCAAGCACGCTTAACTGTGGAGTTCTTAAGCGATGGGCTACCGAAAAGAAGATGCATCTTGTTGGTATAGGTAGTACCAATCAATTCATATAAGCCATCCTCTACTGTATAGTCCCATACCTACACAGTCTCAGGATCCCTCTCATTCAGGTGCGCTATCGATTCATTCATGTGTCCCTCCGCCTAGAAGCCTGCCAGGAGCCGCTCCTTGATCATGCCTCTTGCACCGGCGACCACTCCCCGCCCTCGTCAGCCCCGGGTGTCACACTTGGAAGCCAAGCAAAAGGGTCCATTAGAAAAGTGCAAAGAAATAAATGATTAGATTGTTGATCCAATTCCATAATGCGTTAGGACTTGTAAGCAGGTGCCTTAAAATATCTTTGCACAAACATGACAAGTCTGTTTGAGAACTGTGGTTCAGCGAAGGACTGGTGATTCGGACCCTAGAATATCGTTCGTCAGAAATTGACATCAAATGGATTCTGGTGGATGTTGCCTTAAAAACATATGTCTTTAAGCTTGTGAAAGTATACACAAATCATAGCAAGTAGTATAGAAGTAAGTCAAATATCGTTCCCACGAGGATTATAATGCTGTAGCAAAATTCCAATTTAGACTATGTGCTCTAGCAGTTAGGTTAGTAACAAAAATTGGTTGTGTGTGCAAAGTAATTGTAAATATGCTTGAATGAAGTTAAAGCTTTAGAAAATGAAATTAAAAAGGTTATGTTGTCAAATATGGAGAAAATAGCTCTAGGTATGCTCTTTCGTAAATCCTGCTTAGCCTTTATTATGCTCTGCCTATGCTCCAACATTTAACTCCAGGAATTAAAAATGTGTTTTCCAACGCTTAAGGATTAGGTTCATTAACTGTTTTCTATTCCTAGATTCAGATTAATTACACCGTCCTCTTAATAAGCATGTTCCAGTTAGTTTAGGGACTTGAATTACTATTCCTAGTCTATTAAACACCATTTAATTTTCCAATTAATGATTTAACCCCTATCCTTTATCTCTTTCCACTTACTTAATTCTTCCAAACCAAATAAGCTTGATATCTAATTAAGTTGATCAATCTTAACTAAACAGCATTCCACGCATGATAAAAGAAAATGCAGAACATTACATTGCATAAAAATAGCTAAGCATTCATTACATTCACATGCCTAAAGCTCAAGATGTTTAGCTCATGTTGACCTTACAAAAACCAAAATGATAAAATGGTAAAGAAGTCATTACAATGGTGAAGAAAGAATAAAAAGGGCAGCAGCTGGAGGTTGAAGATGACTCGATGCTACTCTCTAGGTTAACACAAGAGTGAGTATGTCATAAATGTGTCCAAGGTCCCTTTTTTAGGGTTACCTTAATTGGTTATATACCCCACTCTCATTCCTCCATTTTGGGCCAACAAATAACATTATTTAATAGAGTCCTGACCCATTTCCAAAAACGCAGGAGAGTTGATCCCTAGACGCGTGGGCTCCACATTATCAGAGGCATCAGCGCATGTGAGGAGAGAGAAAATGTGTCCATGTTAGCTTTTGTCTTCTAGTGCAGAGCTACTGAAGTTTGGCTTTGCTAGCAGTCAAGAAGTCCATTCTCCATGCTTCAATCATGCTCCAGCATCACTCTGCTTAAGCACTGTAGAAAAATATGAGACAATGATGAAGCACAGAAGAGCATATAACTGGCATTCCCTTGTTTCAACACCAAAATTTACCAAATAGCAAAATATTCACATAAATGCAACTTTAAACTTAGAAGGTAACAATAATTCAAGGTATAAAGGTAATAAATAACTCTTCTTTCAAAGAGTTATCACACCCCCAAACTTGAACTATTGCTTGTCCTCAAGCAATGCAGGAAAACATGACTTCAAAACAATTCTGTCCTTTGTATGGCATACATGGCTCACCGTGATTCTCCATTATTTTAAGACACAAAAATGTACACTTGCAATCATAACACAACACTCTTCCTATCATGCACACTTCAAAAATTATCACAAAACCGATCTAAGTTCAGATTAACATATGCTGCAACAAAGTCACTCAGAACAGTTGGTTTTGTTTTTCACCTTCTCATCAGAATTTCACTCTGAACACAAACATCCATCTCTGATTTAAGCTTGATAAGGTTCTATCACAATCAAAACAACACAGAATAACACACAACAAGAGGTCTTTTATGGTTGTAAGGGGGCTTAGGACAGGTGAGGTTGAAAATTTATGGTTAAGTAGCTAAGTTCAAGGTATTGCAAAAGGATGCATTTCAAGTCAACTCTATCTTCCAAGTATTCCTACCATCCAAACCTTTGGTTCTTGAGCCATACTTTCCTTTCCTCTCTAAAACCCACATTTTAATATTTTTGTTGAAAACAAAGGACAGATTATTGTTATACTTTCAGGGTTTTCATTGTTCTTTGTTCTCATTTATCATTTTTTTGCATAGGGAAATGTAGCTTCACATTGCACAATTTTGAGCTTCTCATTTTCTTTGAAGATTTCCCTTTTTTAATTTTTCCTATACAACATTGTTGTACAGTTGCTACAGCACAGCACCCCCAAACTTAAGTTGGTGCTTGCCCTCAAGCCACCCCCAAACTTATTTTAGAACATAGCTACAAAAAGCATCCTTAAGCCCTACCTATTCAGGTAATCTTTGTTTTTCCAGTTAAGGGCTTGTAATGTGCTAGATATAAGAATAAAGGGCTTCGGCTCAAAGGGGCAACGCTGTGGACATACAGAATGAGAAGGTTGACTGTTTAAGCTATAGCAAAAATAAAAACAAAGAAAGAAAATGCCTCAAGCATAAAGTGTGTGCAATCATATGTGTTCAGATTAAACAGAATCAAATCAAGCCTTACAGAAAATGCATGAGTGTGAGACATAAGTGTTGAGACACCCCGTTGTGCCCCATTGTTTTATTAAATTAAAACCTCATTAATTAATTACTTAATCGCGTGCTTAACGTTGAAAATACGTAAAAAATAAAACTTAATTAATAATCATATAACTTCTGCGAATTAACGTATCACACCTTATATAATAAATACATACACACATATGTCTTGCATCAGAGTTACCAAAAACACTGTTTAGGGTATCCATCAGTAGGATCCCTATCAGGTATATAGTTATACAAACTATTTATATTATCAGAAAATAAAATGTCTTATAAGACTCACTGGCCCTAAACTTACTATACTATATCATTAACATCCGTAGCTTGTTCTCTAGCATCTGGTTCAAATGGAGTTCCATCCAACTCCTCAGCAGCGTATTCTTCAGCAACGTATTCCTCGACCGAGTCTTCTAATGTAATAAAGTATACATACACACAAATACAGAAATAGGGAGATAAGAAACATTTCTATCATCATAAGCGGAGAAGACTCATAGCATATAACATAATAGCAGTCACAGACAAACAACACTCATCATTAACAATCATCTTTAATTCACAATACTTTCCTCTACCCCCAATCTCATGCAAAACTAAACTTTTATGCTAACGTGGCCACCACAATCCATTCACACATCCCTTGCCCGTCGAGGGATGTTAGTCAGTCATCCAAGCGTTGCATCCCCATTAACCGGTGCACACCCTCATCCATGGTGAGAATGCTCATACAAAGCAATGACACTATAGCTGCACGGTACAGTCGATGCACACCCTAATTCTCTCTCAAGGGTGCTCATGCAAAGCAATGACACTGTAGCTACACAATCTAAAACTAAATTGGGACAGCCCCGCAAGAACTTCGTACTTCGTACCTCGTGTGTTCCCAATACATGGTTGTGAACAACAATACATATGAACCTCACTGACTCGTATCAATAACAACCTAGTGCCTCAAGCTTTCCTCATAGCCTCCACTCGCATTCTAGGTTACATCGCTTCTATAAAATAATGGCTAGGCACCTCTAATTCATATTCAATCTCTCACCCAAACAAAATACCTCCGAGCAACATATATCTTTACTTAAAATCAACTCAACAATTTATCAAACTAAGCAGATCATGCATAACACAATAATCAATAAAATATTCAAATGTCAAAATAAACGTCACATGCAGTAGAATACCTCAACCAGCGTATCACAGCAGTCAATAATAAATAATTCAGACATCCTCAGATATTATAAAATTAACCTAAGGCGATAAACCTACAATTCCCAAATCATCCCCAAACTTTTCTTTTCTTTTTAAAAACTTTATGAAAGAATAAACATAAACATCTGTAGGGCTTAAAATTCGAGTCGAATTTTCTTCAAGAAGGAGGGGATGATATGAACATGGATTCACAAAGCAAAGGACCAAGCATTAAAGACTCACATGGGCCCATGACAAGCTCAAAGCTAAGAAAAGTCCAAAATACTCTAAAGAAAAGTCCAAGATACCTAGTTAGGGATAGGGCCTAGGACCTTTGTATAGATTAGATTTCTTGTAATAAATATAAGAACTAGGACCTTGTATAGCTAGACTTCATGTAATAGAAGTGCTTAATTCAAAAAAGCACTTAAGACTAGTTTAGGAATTGGGCGGGCTATAAGCATAAGAGTAAGAAGCTTTGGGCCAAAATCAAGCCCACACTTAGGAATTGCGAGAAACCTACAATTCCCAAATCAGCATTGGTATTGTGGATAAGTTTCCAACACGATTTTGGTATTGTCGATTACTCGGCCACTAGTAGGGTTTAGGTCGCCCTACACCATTAATATAAATTATATTCTACTTATCAGTTCCGACGATGGAATGGTTCTTTCTCCCACCTGAGTTAATACCGGAAACACGAAGTCAAAGCTCCTCGTTATCACACCACAAGTTACCAAATCCACCTTCAACCAAATCAATGATAAAACCAGTTAATCAAACAAAATCCAATCATGACAACCCTAGGTTAGTTTCGGCCATAAATCAAAAATAGGGCTAGGGTTATTTTCCCAATTCTATCTTTTGGATACTAGTTGCTAGAGTATTAACTAACATAAAACAAGTGTTACAATTCAAAATATAAAACAAAATCCTCTAACCTCTAGGGTTAGGGTTTCGGCCATACAAAGTAAAATTGGCTAGAAATTCTTTTTGCTCACATGCTCTTAGATCTAGAACCTACACACCTTAGATAATTCATATAAATCATGATCTAGTTAAAGATTGAAGAAAACTTATTTTGTGCACATGAATACAAATTCGGCCAAGACTAGAAAATAGGGTTAGGAATTTCTTTTGATTTCAAACTCTTAGATTTAGGGAAAAACCCTAGATAGCTTATAACCAACCTCATCTAAGTTAAAAGTTGAACAAAATCTCATTTGCTCACATATGCATAGATTCGGCCATATGAGGAAAAATAGGAAGGAAAATTATTTTGCTTACAAGCTCTTAGATGATGAAAGTAGAAGACATATCAAGATCATAGAAATTTTTTCTCATTAAAATGATTTTTCTAAAATTTTCTAGAATTATTTGAAGTTCTAGATCTAAGAATAGAAATTCATGAAATAGTTGATGAAAATGAATATTGATGGAAGATTAATGAAGCTAAGATGATGAGGAAGAGATTCCCCACCTTGGAATGAAGAAGTTTGATCAAGAACTTGAGAAGAAATGAAGAACTATAATGAACTTTGCAAGAACACTATAAAGTTCTTAGTGTTTTGTGAGTAAAATGACTTAGGAAAGAAAATGAAATGTCTAAGTGTGTGGGTGAGGTGTGTGAGCCGTGACTTTGAGTGAGGGAGTGAATTGTTTAATGTTAAAATGAAGCCAAGGTTAAGTTAATTGACATAGGTTAAGTTAGAAAATAATATAATAACTTAACTATGGTTATAATAACCTAACTATAGTTAATTTGTAATCATAATTAGCTTAGAATATGTGGTGGAGAATGAAGGGAGGTGTGACTGGTTTTGGGCCACAAATGAGGAGGAAGAAGCCAAATTTGCCTTGACTTGCCTTAACCATGGTTAAAAACTAACTAGGATAGGTTAGGTTAAGATTGAGGGCATTTTGGTCATTGCATCTAAAATACATGATTACTTGCATTAATTACTTCATTAATGCTTGGTGAGTCATCCCATAACTCAACTCCTCCAATGTTCGGTTCCATCTCTGCAGTTCCATTTCCGATTTCGTTGGTTTCCCGATTAGGGTTTTACGCCCGTATAAAAACATAATATTTTGTTTCCAATCGAAAATTTTCAAAATAACCAAACTAGTTTGAAATATGATTTAGACAAAAACCATTTCGTTCATGAGTCCAAATTAGGTTTTTTGATCAGTAAAATCTTACTGTCAGTGAAAACACAAACCGTTTTCCATTCAAACTTTCACCAAAATTCGTCCGAATAAACATAATATTTTATTTTTGATTAGAAATTTGGAAAGTAGAATTCCTCACGAACATAATATAAAAAATGTACAAATTTTCAGTTTCGGGTCAAATTAGGGTTTTCTGCCGGTATAAAATTATACTGTCAGTAAAAACATAGACCGGTTTCCGTCTGAGTTTTAAACCCAAAATTTCACCGTAACCCTTTACCATAAGATAGAGAATGAATATGATTTTGTTTTATCCAAAATCATTTTGTTTTATTTTCACGTTCCCAAGTAGCATCTTTAGTAATCGCATCCCATATAACCTTAACGAAAGGAATTTGTCTATCGCGAAGCTCCTTAATCCTTCTATATGCTATCTTAACAGGTAAAGCCTCATACTCTAGATTCTCTTGCAGTTGTATAGACTCAGACTCAATAACATGTGAAGGATCAGGATAATATTTTCTCAACTGAGAAACGTGAAAAACGTCATGAAGGTTGGCAAGGTTAGGTGGTAAGGCAATATGGTAAGCTACTGGACCAATCCTTCGAAGAATCTGGAAAGGCCCGATAATCTAGGAGTAAGTTTTCTAGATTTAATAGCCCAGCCAGTTCCGGTCTTCAGAGTGACTCTCAAAAACACGTGATCACCCTCCTGGAATTCTGAAGGTCTCCTTCTCTTGTTACAGTAGCTCATTTGCCTATCCTATGCTTCCTTAATCTTTTCCCTTATCTTCCTGACTTGTTCCGTAGTCTGTTGCACCACATCTGGACCCAAAATTTGGTTTTCACCAATCTCATACCAACATAACAGGGTCCTACATTTCCTGCCATACAAAGCCTCGTATGGTGCCATTCCAATACTACTGTGAAAACTATTGTCATAAGTAAATTCAATAAATGGCAAGAACTCATCCCAACTGCCAGTATGCTCTAACACACAGGCTCTTAAGAGATCTTCCAATGGCTGAATTGTCCTCTCTGACTGTCCATCTATCTGGGGATGATAAGCAGAACTCATTCTCAACTTTGTCCCCAAGGCATTGTGCAACTGTCTCCAAAATCTAGATGTGAATCTAGGATCTCGGTCTGAGACAATGCTTGATGGCACTTCATGCAACCTAATAATTTCTTTGATATAAATCTGGGTCAACTTCTCCAAACTATAACTCTCACCAATAGGTAAAAAGTGAGCACACTTCGTTAACTATCAATGATAACCCAAATAGCATCATGCCTCTTCGAGTTCGTGGTAATCCAACCACAAATTCCATAGCTATGCTATCCCATTTCCACTCTCGGATATCTAATGATTGCAATAAACCCGCCGGGTTCTGATGCTCTATCTTAACTTTCTGACACACCAGGCAAGATAAAACATACTCTGCTACCTCTTTCTTCATCCTTGTCCACCAAAAATTTTTCTTCAAATCCTGATGCATCTTAGTGGATCCAGGATGAAAACTCAACTTACTCTTATGAGCTTCTTCCAAAATCATCTTCCTAAATTCTAAATCATCTGGCACACATATTCTATCTCTAAACCTCAATACACCATCTGTTCCTCTACTAAACTCAGAAATCTTACCCTCATGTATACCTCTACTTATCTCTTGTAGATATTGATCCTGAACTTGTTTATCCTTAAGATCCCTCATAAAATAAATACTAATAGTGATCATACCTAAACAAATTTTATCATCAACCAACTCCATTCCTAAGTTTAAATCTCTAAACTGTTCCAGTAATTCCAACTCCTTATCCATCATCGCGGATACATGCAATGATTTCCTACTCAAGGCATCCGCCACAACATTCGCCTTCCACTAGTGCAGAAAAGGGATTCCACATCGGTTTTTTTTTGGCTTTTCACATCGGTTTTCAAACTGATGTTGAAAAGGCCGATGTGGTTTATTACCACTTTTCACATCGGTTTTAAAACTGATGTAAAAAAGTCTGTTTCAGCAAGCCACAAATCCTTTTCAGCAATTTTCCACATCGGTTTTCAGAAAAATCGATGTGGTAACCCAACTTTCCACATCGGTTATTTTAAAAACCGATGTGGAAAACAGAACTTTCAACATCGGTTTTTAATATAACCGATGTGGAAAGTTGGGTTACCACATCGGTTTTTATTAAAACGGATGTGGAAAATTTGGGTTACCACATCGGTTTTTCAGAAACCGATGTGAATTTTAGTGTTTTTTTTTTTTTAAAAAAATCATCCTTTTCAGTATTGACAGTCCTTTCCCCTGTTTCAGTAATCCAGTAATCCAGTAATCCAGATCAATACAGAATCTATATTGTCAACATAATCATTTTTGTACAACCAAAACACACTAAATTAAAAGTTTACTAACAATAAATATATTCAATAACATTCAAACAACAAAGATAATTAGAAACCAAAATGCTACATATGATATATTATAGATTTCATGTCAAAACATATATCAGTCAAAAGTACACTATAGCTAGTACATGATGCGTTTATATACTAACTACATACAAACTAATGTTGGTACACTTCAAGAAAGAAAGTTGCCCAACGTATCCTTATGTTTTTTATGTCAGCATCAGAGAGTGGAGTCGGATTGTTGAATATCTGCAAGTTTAATTGGACATAAGATTATATCTTTTAAGTAATAAACTAAAATTAAACATATAACAAATCTATATATAATTGTTACCAATTAGCATTTACCTCCTGCCATCTTTCAGTGATACCGGAGGAGATAATTTCGACCATCCACTTCATCACATAGTATCCACATTCCCATGATCCACGTTGTCTATGAGACTACGTACAAATGAAACCCAGTTAGAATATGAGAAATTAAATAGAAATCAATAATTATACCCACTGCGCTTGAAGCGTTTGAACTAATAAATATCTTACGTTAGGAATAATCCATCTAATAGGCCGACGCCTTTCACCACACAGCATGCGGCTTGCATCAATAGACCTATCATAAGAAAATAAACATTAATTAAAGTATATCTAATAGATTTCAGATAATTAAAACAACTTCATTACTGATTCTAACTTATTTTAATGCTTACGTTTCCAAGATGTTCTTCAGTTCATTCGCCGGCCTATGTCCCATTGAGTAGAAGAAGACCACGACATTTACACGAGGGCACAAGATCAACAACTGCCAATGTCGTCTGCATTTGCGAAACAATAGTGACTAAGTCATATATAGTTATAATTAAATAACTGGTACTTACTTATAGAGATAAGGCGCAAGGTAGAACTGATGATGGTCTCGGGCAACTATATCACGTATGGTGGCGACCGGGTCTTCTGATGCTAGGAGAACATCACCCTGAATGAGCATGGGGTCAATGAACCCATAAAGGGTGAGGTTGCCCTGATTAGCTAACATGCGATGCAGATACCTAATATATTGATAAAACATGTTAATTATCATAGTATTTAAAATTTAATTATTTAACTTATAAATAAAATGTACTTACGTGCACCATAACGAGATGTGGTGAGCACTAGCCATTTCATGGTCGAGCGCCATCTCCATAAGTTCCTTCTTTGGGATATACAGATCGTCATCCGCCCTGCCATCATGTTCCAACCTTACCAAAGCTGCATCAACCTCCATGGTGACAAGCTTTATAGCAAGACGTTGAAAAACATCACCAGGATCCCCTTTGTCGTTCCCCTAAACAACAAAAAAGATATACATTAGTAATCACAGTTAAGTTATTTCATTCGTAATTAATTGAATGGTCAAATGAATACCTTGGCAGGAGCAGATTTCTCTGGTCTTCCTGGATCTGACCTTTTAGGCAGAATATCATGATGATCATCAACATTCAGCTCACACCTATCAGGGGCGTCATCATCATCATCATCATCATCATCATCATCATCATCATCAGGCTAATGAGGAGGATCACATGAGCCCTTAGTGCTCACATGGACAGAGGGTTGGACAGAGGGTTGGACACTTGTGAATTGTTGGGACATAGCAGCCATTATTGCCATCTGCTGGTTAAACTGCTGGGTCATCTCCTGTCTAAGCTCATCTGCAATCTCCTGTTTTAGCCGTTCTCTATCTGCAGCAACATCCCTGTGGCGTTGGTGTGAAGATGAACCATGGTATTGGCGAATGCCAACGCCCCATCCAACACCAATGACACGGCCCGGGTGGTCTGGTTTACCGATGGCAGCAGCTAAGATATCCTCGCGTCCTCTAGGAACAAAGGTTCCTTGAGTGGCCTGCTCGTCCAAGGCATCCTGCAACATATAAAATATTGGGTCACATTACAATTAAGTAACATTGTTAAAATCACAATTACAATTCAAACTACACTTACAATCTTCTCAGCTACTTGGCGGGCCTCCTCAGATGTATATTGTCCCGTGTTTCTTTGTCGGGCCCTCTTCCATTTACGATGGCGTGGGGGTGGAGGTGGATCAACAACTTCAGGATGATTTTCAGCATTAGGATCTGCCTGAGATGCTGCTTCCTGACATGCTTTCTTTTCCTCGTCCACCATGGTCTGAGCAAGCTTTTTATATCCCCCACGAGACAGTACATGGGGGTAGACATTCTTGCTTTGGTTTTCCTGCCCTTTTTTCCTCTTCTCCTGTTATCAATAGAAGACAATTAAATTACATCAGTAAATTAATAAAATTAATGAAATTACATAAATTTAGAGACAACTCAAATAAGTTAACCTGAAAGCTGGGATCATGTCGGCTCTGAACAAAGCGATCCCACGTCGCCTGGTCAAGAAACGGGTACACCTCAAGTGGGTTCTTTTCACAGCGTGGATTGAATACATAGTATCTGCCCAGGTCCACCTTAAAACCCCTCCAACGCTCACCAGCATACTTTATCCAACGCTTCTTCATATCCTTCGTATCCGGCAGGTCAAAGGTGAGCTACATTAACAACAAAAGAATCAACGAATTACTGTATGATACTAATAAAGTAGATACAAACACAGGACGGAAAAGTATAGATACCAGAATACTCTCCCATATCTGATCCTTCACGCCCTGAGGTACATCTTTCCAACACTCAATAAGTATGCTAGGCCTGCTTCGAGCAAGGGTCGCCACAAAACTAATAAACTGCTCTGCCATTGGCCCAATAGGATTGAGGTTACAATCAAAGTCGATTGTTATCTTTTGATTTGAACCACGGTTGGCAGTCAAATTCCTCATTCGTGTGGCACGTCTACCCTTTCTACCCGAAGATGGGGTCTCCGACCCACTGCATGAAGGAGGGATATCCTCAGGATCAGCCATGTATACCTGTTTAGACAAAAACAAAAAGTCAGTATGTCAGGATAAATATCAAACATAACTTATAAATATCAATCAACGTAAGCATAACTTATAAATATAAACATATAATATGACTTTAAACATAACTCAAACTAAACTTACACTGTGGTCAAGTAGTAACGTTCTCCCATAACCCTTCTTGGTGATCATTACGAGTAGCATGTACATCGTCCACTTCATTTTCCTCATTGAAATTAGGCACCCGTGTTGAGAAAGAAGGAGTGTCAGAAATATCAAGAGTTGAATCTTGATTTCCCTCACTACTATTATACATGTTTTTTCCCTGGAGAACCACTGACCACCTTTTGTTAGAAGGATCACGGATATAAAACACTTGTTTTGCCTGGGATGCCATGATGAAAGGCTCGTCTTTATTACCTACCTTATTAAGGTCCACCAATTTGAATCCTAACTCATCGGTTTGCACACCACTGTTACTGTCGACCCACTGACATTTAAAAACAGGCACTCTAAACTTCGTGTAATCAACCTCCCAGATCTCTTCAATGATCCCAAAGTATGAAACGGATGCCATAACAGGGTTTTTATCTTTCGAACTAGAGAAATGCATGGACTCAGCGACGACCATAACCCCACTATTTTGCATAGTACTTTTGTCATCCTGGGACTTTGTATAGAAGGAAAACTTATTGATATCGTACCCACTCCAGCATATGACATCAAAGTTAGGTCCCTTATGCTAGCCATTTTAATGTTTCAGAAGCAGTACCATCCTTTGCAATTTTTTCTTTAAACCAGTTCAAGAAAGTCTTATTATGCTTGTTCAAACACCATTTTTCATTCATTCTAGGATAAGTTTCGTTGATGATGCTTTTGTGCTCACATAAGTATGGTTCAACCTCATCAGTGTTATTCAATATATACAAATGTGCTTGAAGCACTTCCTCCCGATCCATGCTCTTAATAGTGATACCTCGTGTACCCTTCCCATCATATCTTCCTTCATGACGAGACTTCGGAAGCCCTACAGGTTCCGCTTCTGACATGTAGTCTGTACAAAACTCAATAGCTTCTTCTGCAACATACCTTTCAACAATAGATGCTTCGGGACGGTGTGGATTCTTCATATATCCTTTCAAGATCTTCATGTATCGCTCAACCGGGTACATCTACCTTAAATAAACAGGGCCACACAATCTAATCTCCCTCACTAGATGAACAATCAAATGAACCATGATGTCAAAAAATGAAGGTGGAAAATACATCTCCAATTGGCACAAGATAATGGCTGCCTCATTTTCCAAGTCATCCAACTTTTTAGTGTCAATGACCTTGCTACATATAGCATTGAAGAATAAGCATAACCTAGTAATGGCATGTCTGACTTTTTTAGGCAAGATGTCACGAATGGCCACCGGTAGTAGTTGTTGCATCAAGACATGGCAATCATGAGACTTTAAGCCAACTAATTTGTGATCTTTCATTGAGACAAGTCTCTTGATATTTGAAGAGTAACCCTGTGGCACTTTGACTCCCCGTAGACATTCACAGAAACTTCTTTTCTCTTTTTTTGATAAAGTATGGCATGCTGGGGGCAAATAAGTCTTCTTATCCCCCACTTTATGTGGAGCTAACTGCTCTCGTATACCCATCGCAACTAGATCCAGACGAGCATTCACACCATCCTTTGTCTTGCCTTGAATGTTGAGAAGCGTTCCGATTAAACTGTCACACACATTTTTCTCCACATGCATCACATCAATACAATGTCTTACATCAAGCTTACACCAGTATGGAAGATCAAAGAAGATCGACCTCTTCTTCCATTATTCTTCTCAGTAGCCTTCTTTTGGGACTTCCCATAGATAACATTAGTGTTCTTCACCCGTTCATAAACTTGGTCTCCAGTCAAGGCCACCGGAGCAATTGCATTCTCCGGAAGTCCATTGAAAGCTTTTCTCAACCTACGATAAGGATGATTACGCTGGAGAAATCTCCGATGCCCAAGGTAGACTGTCTTCCTTCCATGTTGCAGTTGATGGTAACATGTGCCTTCTTCACATATTGGACATGCTTTATGCCCCTTAACACTATACCCACACAAGTTCCCGTATGCTGGAAAGTCATTGATGGTGCAAAATAACATAGCACGCAATCTGAAAGTCTCACGGCAATACCCGTCGATCACATCAATGCCTTCATCCCACAACTTTCTCAAGTCTTCAATCAACGGACTCAGATAAACATCAATATCATTTCCTGGCTGTTTTGGACCCGAAATCATCATACTTAACATAATGAATTTGCGCTTCATGCACAACCAAGGAGATAGGTTGTAAATTACCAGGAGAACAGGCCATGAACTATGAATACTACTTAAGTTTCCATATGGATTCATTCCATCGGTAGCAAGTCCAAGCCTGAGGTTTCTGGGCTCATTGCCAAACTCCGGAAACAAACTATCAATTCTCTTGCACTGCAAAGAATCAGCCGGATGACGAAGTTGTCCATCACATTTCCTCTCATATGCATGCCATCTAATATTCTTTGCATCCTTTTCAATAGCAAACAATCGCTTGAACCGCGGAATTACTGGAAGATACCATAACACCTTCGCAGGAGGACCCTTGGTGACCGCATCACAACTAGAATCATCATCCTTCACTTTGTATCGTGATACCCCACACCTGGGGCACTCGTGCATCTCTTCAAACTCTTTCCTGTACAATATGCAATCATTGGGGCAAGCGTGTATTTTCTTATATTCCATACCCATCGGACACAATATCTTCTTCGCCTCATAGTTTCGGGATGGTAATGTGTTACCTTCTGGAAGCATGTCTTTCAACAACTCAAGCAATTCGGTAAAGCTTTTATCGCTCCACCCATTTCTCACCTTCACATTGAACAATCTTAACGCTGCTGACAACCGTGTGAAATTAGTACACCCCGGATACAAAGCCACTTCCCCATCACTGCACAAAGTATCATACACATGTGCTCGCCGAAAGGACTCTTGCCCAATATCACGGATCATGTCTTCTAGTCCATCGTCCATATCTACGTCATCAACTTCCTCTCTATCCGACACCCTTGGCCTGTCTAACGATTCACCATGACATATCCATATTGTATAACTCTTGCAAATCCCCTCACAAATAAGATGATCCCGTATCTCATCAGCTTCTAGTCGTCTCTCATTCAAACAGTTAACACAAGGACAACAAAACCTTCCGCCACTACTATCAGGAGCATTTGTTTTAGTAAATTGTAGAAAATCTTCCACTCCATTCTCATACTCATCACTTGTCCGTCTAGCATTCATCCAACCGCGATCCATGACTAAAACATTAACTTCATACTTAGTCCAACATCTTCATCAACTACTTCTTATGATAGGGTATGGCCCTATCCCATTCGAGAAGAAACTTTTTCAACATTCGGTTAACAGTTAGTCCTTAACTCTCATGCTCATACTCGACAAAATTTCGGCAACATTTCCCTTCGGTCTCCGACGTACACGACTTGAACGCGATGCCATCCACCACGATAAAGTATGCACCCGGAGAACGAAAGGAAATGTACCAATCCGAACTTTCGTCAGGTATATAACATGAGAATCAATGAATAACTATTTTAACTGAATGAAGAAAAAGTTTTTTCCCAAACTGTCCAACTTGGACAATTCAAGATCCAATATAATGAGCTGTACCTTAAGCACGTACACGTGTGCTCATTAATATTGCATCTCAAACGGGAAACTAAGGCTTTACTAATTAATAAACACTAAAAAATTAATAAAACACTCCAATCCCCAAGTTAAAACAAACAAAAATAAAACTAGAAAAATAGAGATGAGAAACTTTACCGGGTGTGGAAGAAAAACAACAAGTGTGGAAACGAAGTCCTAAGTTCAAATAATCAAGAAACCATGAAAGAAAGAAAATAGATATGATTCTTAGAAACATTTAGAAAATAGAAACCTGTTTTGAAAGCATAAGCTATGTTTCGAATTAACTGAGGAAAATTGAAACCTCTTCTTCATGGATCGCGGGAAAATAGATATGATTCTTAGAAACATTTAGAAAATTGAAACCTGTTTTGTATCATATTTCTTCTCATGTTGGGAGAGATAAAGAGACAAAATTAGATTTACTTTTTATTTGTGAAGTTCATTTAAATTTATTTTTATCTCCTTCTTTTTCTCTTCTCATCACATGAAATGAGTTGAATAAGAATAAGAATAAAAACTCATTTTGGTCCCTGATAAAAATCATGGGGTCACTTTTGATTCCTAAGAAAAATTAATTCATCGAATAGTCTCTCACAATGATATAACAGAGACATGTTAGCCCCTCCGTTTAATCCTGTTAGTGTCAGTCTATTAGTTTGCATATGTGTACTGATATCTTGCTTAGGTGGGCCTTTAGTGAGCTCCCTAATTTCCATCATGTAATTTGTTTAAAAAACACGAAAATACACCAAAAAATGGTGTCATTTTGAATACGGGAACCCTAGAAATTGAAGATCAAAACAACGACATAGTTGAGATTTTTTTTCTTCCCCTCTTTTTAATCCTAACTCCATTACTGGTGTGCTTGTTACACCTTTTACACTTGTATAGCAGAAACCACAATGTGAATAAATCAAATATAGAAGATGGATGGGGACCAGAATGCATAGGTAGTATGTGCATAAATATCAAAATTTGCAGATAGAGGAGGGATAGGGACAGTGTGTTCAGTATGTGCAAGAAACCAGAATGTGCATAAATAGAAGAGGGATAAAGACCAAAATGCATTTGCACCAAACCAATGGGGAGATAGAATATCAAACCAGAATACTTATCCATATGCAGTAGATAAAAGTGGACGTATGCATTGTATACAAAGGTACCCACGTTTTGATGTAACAACTAACAACCTAGAATATCTAATATTATGTACCCAAATTGGTCCCCACGGTTAGAGCAACAGGACAATTTACTCATCAACCAAACAGGTAGAGGTAAGTAAAGAAAAGGAATAACACAAGCTGAAAAATAAATAGCAAGTGATGGTGTCTAAATTAAGTTTAGGCAATGTTATAGAGTTGCTTACAAAAACCAGGAATACAAGTAAACACAGTTTCAAAAGGTAAAACACAAACCAAACAAACACATTGTCATCCACCAGTTTCAACTACCACCCAGTACCTCAAAAGTGAGTTTACGAGTTTTAATGTGTTACCTCTGTGGGAAGCAGAGCACAATCGCTGTTGCTCCAACCTTGATGGACAGCCCACGACGGAGAAGCCAACAGCCCACGACGGAGAAGACAACAGCTGCGACGGAGCAAAACAACGGCGAGCAAGCAGCAGCAGTAACGACGGACAAGGGAGCAGCAGCAGTAACGATGGACAAGGGTTATGGACAGCAAGGAGCAGAGCAAAAACAAAGGAAAGGGCGCGTGATAGATGGAGGGAATGAAAACAGAAGCAAATAGTAGGGTTTTGTAAATTATTACACATCGGTTATGCCCAAACCGATGTGGTTATGAATATTACACATCGGTTATCACTAAACCGATGTGGTTACCATATATATTACACATCGGTTTTATAAGAACCGATGTAGAAACTTAATATTTTAAATTTTCAATATTTTTTGTTTTAATTTTAGACATCGGTTATAATAAAACCGATGTGGAAAATATTTACACATCGGTTATTTAAGAAACCGATGTGGAAACTTTGCTTTTAATTTCAAAAATGCCACCGCCTCGTTTTACACATCGGTTTTATAGAAACCGATGTGGAATCTCCGATGTTAAAAGCATATTTTGCAGTAGTGTTCCCAGGATGGTACAGTAAATCAAACTCATAGTCTTTGATAAGCTCCATCCATCTCCGCTGTCTCATATTCAACTCTTTTTGGTTGAACAGATACTTCAGACTTTTTTGGTCACTGTAAACATTAAACTTTGCTCCATATAGAAAGTGTCGCCATATCTTTAATGCGAACACTATGGCTGCTAACTCCAAATCATGAGTCGGATAGTTCCTCTCATGAATTCTCAATTGTCGGGAAGCATAAGCCACAACTCTTCTCTACAAATGAATGGTAAGGCTTGAGGTGCCAACATAGTTGGGGTGTCTTATCTTACAGTGATGCTTCTACACTCCTTTCATTGCTTAAAAAAAAAAAGCCACAACTTTTCCTTCTTGCATCAGAACACAACCTAAACCCTGGTATGACGCATAACAGTATACGTCAAACTGTCCTAACAGATCGGGTAAAGTCAACATAGGTGATGTAGTCAACCTGTCCTTCAGCTTTTGGAAACTCTGCTCACATTTCTCTGTCCATACAAAAGCTGCATTTTTCCTCGTCAACTGCATCATAGGCAACACAATCTTCGAGAAACCCTCTATAAACCTCCGATAATATCCAGCTATCCCTAGAAAACTTCGTACTTCACTTACTGACTTAGACCATTCCCACTTAAGAACTGCCTCAACCTTAGCTGGATCTACTGCTATACCTTCCTTGTTAATCACATGTCCAAGAAATTGAACTTCTTCCATCCAAAACTCACACTTGGAAAGTTTAGCATAAATTAAGCTGCCTATCCTTCAAAACTTGCAGCACCACTCTCAAATGTTCCTCATGATCTTCCCATGTACGAGAATAGATAAGGATGTCATCGATGAACACAACAACAAACTTATCGAGTAAAGGTCTAAAGATTCTGTTAATGTAATCCATGAACACTGTTGGAGCATTAGTCACACCAAAAGGCATAACTAAATACTCGTAATGCCCGTACCTCGTCCTAAAAGCTGTTTTAAGTATATCTTCCTTCCTTACTCTAATCCGATGGTATCCAGACCTCAAATCAATCTTAGAAAACACTGCTGCTCCTTTCAATTGATCCATCAGATCATCTATCCTAGGCAACAGATACTTGTTCTTAATTGTTACCTTGTTCAATTGTTTGTAATCCGTGCACAACCTAGCGCTTCCATCCTTTTTCTTCAAAAGTAACATTGGAGCTCCCCACGGTGAAACACTCGGTCTTATGAACTCTTTTCCCAACATGTCATCCAACTGTTTCTTTAACTCCGCCAATTCTACAGGTTGTTAAGTCTCTAAAATGTCTGCGTGCATTTTCCTAAGTTTTGATGAAAACTAAACATTGGGTAATGATTTAATTAACCTATTTTGTGGTTGCTAACCTGTCTACTTAGTGTACAGATCAGAAGATTTCAAGACTCACCTGTCTGTCTACCTAAGTCTCACCTGTCTGTAGTAGCCAAGAAGTCAACCTGTCTGCTGACTAGGATTGTTGATTATGTGCAAACTGATTTTACAACCTGTCTATCCTTCAACTTGTCTAAGGTTCTTCGTTAAAGGAACTCGAAGTACAGGAAGCTTTTGCAAGCTGTCCCCTCATGAAGAATACTCTGAGTACTTTCTCACGCTTATCAAGAAACTCAGATGTGCTCTCTCTCAAGCAAACAAGGAAGTCAGAGACAAACTTCCAGTTAAAGAACATTTCCAACATGCTTTATTCCCTAGTACTTTCAGTCATTACACAAAAAGGGAAATGTACTCTGCAAAAGTACAAAAGCACTCTGCACAACTCTGAGTTGGCGTCTACACGATACATAAAGCTATTATCCCTCATGTTAGAGTACAACCAACGTCTTCATTGCATTAATGGCTGCCCAGAACGACTATATTGCATTTAATGAAGCTCTGCCTGAAGCCATAGTTGCAAGGAATGTCTCTAACGGATATTAAATGTTTGAAGGCTATAAATACAGAAGTCATTGAAGATGAACATCATCAGAGTTTTTACAAAGCATTAAAGAGCCATTACTCTGTTCATTTATTCATTCTGTATTCTTCAATCATTTGAAGTTATTACGCAGACTTTCCTAAAGCCTTATATTTAAACCACTCTCTGAGTGTTAGTGAAAGGTCTGTAAGTGTATTTATTACAAACAAAACTCTCAAACAAATCTGAGTGAGCCTGAAGAGGCTAGGTGTGCAAAGAATACTTGTGTTGGAGCCTGAAGAGGCTAGGTGTGCAAACAATACTTGGAGTCTGTAACCTGATCAGTTATAGTGGATAAATCTTGGTGCTGCCAAGGACTGGACGTAGCTCTTTGTGTTGAAGAGTGAACCAGGATAAATCTCCGTGTTAATCTCTCTTCCCTTAATCTCTTTAGTTGTTTAGATTATATATCATCTGCTTTCTAACTAAGGGGTTAAAACTGCTTTTATCAAGACTGTTTCTGTTTTATACGTGTGTTGTTTTCTACAAAAACTACAACAGACAGGTGACCTGTCTGTGTAACCCTTTTACACCCGTCTGTGCTTAGCTTCTGCATGCAAAAGTTTTTAACTTTATTTTAATTTCTGATAAACACAATTCAACCCCCCTTCTCGTGTTTATAGCTGTCTATTTCAGTTGGTATCAGAGCTCAGCCTCTGGGTTGAGCATCTAACAGTGTTGAGGTAAAAGATCCTGAAGAATAGACATGACTGCTGGAGCTAGTGGAAGTAACCAGACCGAAGGAGCCTCCTTAACCAGACCTCCATTCTTCAATGGAGAAAACTACAACTATTGGAAAGATAGATTTCAATGGTTCATTCTATCTACAAACTCAGACCTCTGGGATGTCATCACAGATGGTCCTTTCATCCCTAAAAATGATGACAACACTGACAAACCAAAAGCTCAGTGGACCCCTGCAGAAAAGGCAAAATGGGAGCTGAATCACAAAGCCAGATACAACATCATCTGTGCACTTAGTCCTGATGAGTTTGAGAAGGTCTGTGCCTGTGATTCTGCCAAAGAAATATGGGATACCTTAGCTGTCACACATGAAGGAACCGCCAAGGTCAAAGAATCAAAAATTGCCATACTTGTCAGAAAGTATGAACTATTTCTCATGGAAGAAGGAGAATCTGTTGCTCAAATGATTGGGAGATTTCAAACTATCATCAATGGTCTAAAGTCTCTTGGCAAAGTTTACTCCAATGCCGAGAAGGTTGGAAAGATACTTAGGAGTCTACCTAAGCAGTGGAGACCTCTGGTAACTGCTATCTCTCAAGCCAAAGATCTTTCCACTTTGACTATGGATGAACTCCTTGGAACACTTACTGTTCATGAGCAAGAACTTGGAGATGAAGTCTCAACAAAGAAAGGCAAGTCAATTGCTTTGAAGGCTGATCAAAAGTCTTCCAAAGCCTCTAAAGCTTTAAAGGCAGACGAGTCATCCAGTGATGCTGACCTGTCTGAATCTGAGGATTCTGAAAGTGATGAAGAACTATCTCTCCTAACCAGAAAGATAAAGCTTCTCCTACAGAAAAAGAAGTTCAGAAGGGATAAGCCATTCAGAAGATTCAACAAGGACAAAAATTTCAAGGATTCCACCTCAACAGACAAAAACTCAATTGTCTGCTATGAGTGCAAGAAACCAGGACACATCAAAGCAGAATGTCCTCAACTCAAGAAAGCCCCATTTAAGAAGTTCTTTAAGAAGAAGAAGAAAGGAATGATGGCCACTTGGGAAGATCTAGAGTCAACATCTACTGATGAGGAGACAGAGGAAGAAGCAAATCTCTGTCTAATGGCTAACACTGACTCTGATTCAGATGATGAGGTAAATTCTGATTATGAGGAATTACTTGATGCCTATGAAGAATTGTTGGAGGAATCCAACTGTTTGTCTAAGGCTCTTAAATCTCTCAAGAGAGATCATGTTAAGCTCCTTAGTGAGCATAAACAGAAATCTCTAGAGTGTGAGAAATTTGCCAAGGAGAACAGTGAGCTGAAGACTGAAAAGTCTAATGAAGCTAAGATCTCTAGTGATACATCACAGTCTGAAGAAGTTGAAAAACTTCAACAGAAAGTGGAAGAGCTCACTTCTGATCTTGCCAAATTTGTTAATGGTAGAGATAATCTGACAAAGCTGCTTGGCTGTCAGAGGCACTCCCTTAACAAAGAAGGCATAGGATATGTCCATCAGATACATCATAAAGTATCAACTAAGCACTCTAAAGTGTCTGCTACATCTATTTCTATTAAATCCATACCTGTCTGTAACTTCTGTGGAAAGACTGGACATGTTATGTCTAAGTGTCTCCACAAGAAAAGAAGGAAGTCTTCACAGACTCCTAGAACTAATAGAAAAGGACCCAGAAAACTATGGGTACCTAAAGATCAAATAATCTCTGTTGCAGATGTCCTCAACAGCACAAAGAAAACACCACTGCTGGTACCTGGACAGTGGCTGCTCGCGACACATGACAGGAGAAAGGTCTATGTTCCTAGACCTCCAACCTAAGAAAGGAGGACATGTGGCATTTGGTGGAAATCAGAAAGGGAAGGTTATAGGAATTGGTCTTGATATAAACAAGTCAGAAGATCAACAACTTGACTTAACCAAACCAGAACCTGAAGCAGATCCAGACAGACCAGTGGAACAGACAAGTCAACAGACACAGACAAGTCAACAGACACAGACAAGTCAAGGTCCTCTTGAAAGAGACTGGAAATTCAAAACTCATCATCCTAAGGATCTCATCATTGGTCATCCCTCAGAAGGAGTAAGAACCAGATCTACCTTAAGAGAATCAAGCAATGTGGCCTTTTTGTCAGAAATAGAGCCAAAACACATTGAAGAAGCTCTTGATGATGAAAGCTGGATTCTTGCCATGCAAGAAGAACTCAACCAGTTCATCAGAAATGATGTCTGGACACTTGTCTCCAAGCCCAAAAACAAGTCTGTCATAGGAACAAGATGGGTCTTCAGAAACAAGTTAGATGAAGATGGCAAAGTTGTCAGAAATAAGGCAAGGTTAGTAGCTCAAGGCTATAACCAACAAGAAGGTATTGACTATACTGAAACATTTGCACCTGTAGCTAGAATAGAAGCTATTCGCATACTAATGTCATATGCTGCACAACACCAAATCACTCTTTTTCAAATGGATGTGAAAAGTGCTTTTCTTAATGGAATAATTGAAGAAGAAGTCTATGTTAAACAACCCCCTGGTTTTGAAGATACTGATAAACCAGATCATGTTTTTAAACTTAAAAGGGCATTATATGGTTTAAAGCAAGCACCTAGGGCATGGTATGATAGACTAAGCTCTTTTCTCATGCATAACGGCTTTACAAGAGGTCAAGTAGATACTACTCTGTTTAAGAAAAGCTTTAAAGAAAATTTCATTGTAGTCCAAATATATGTTGATGATATTATTTTTGGAGCAACTAATGAGAAGCTGTGCAAGGATTTTTCAAAGATGATGCAAGTAGAATTTGAGATGAGCATGATGGGAGAACTGAAGTTCTTCCTTGGTCTACAAATCAAACAGACAAGTGATGGAATCTACATCCATCAACAAAAGTATATCAAGGAAATGCTCAAGAAATACAAAATGGAAAATGCTAAACTTATGAAAACTCCCATGGAAATCAATGCAAAACTCAGTAAAGATGATGAAGGTAAAAAGGTAGACCAAACGGTCTACAGAGGTATGATTGGATCTTTGCTGTACTTAACTTCAAGCAGACCTGATATTCAGTTTAGTGTCTGTATGTGTGCTAGATTTCAATCTGACCCAAGAGAATCTCATCTTAAAGCTGTTAAGAGAATATTTAGATATTTGCTTGGTACTACTAATCTTGGTTTGCTATATTTAAGAACTAATGAATACAGATTAGTGGGATTCTGTGATGCTGACTTTGCTGGAGACAAAATAGAAAGAAAGAGCACCAGTGGAGGATGCCACTTCATTGGAGCAAACTTGGTCTCTTGGTCAAGCAAAAGACAAACAACTATAGCTCTATCTACAGCTGAAGCAGAATATATCTCAGCTGCTAGTTGTTGCTCTCAGCTTTTATGGGTAAAATATCAACTTGAGGATTACTCTATTTTTGAGCATAATATATCTGTATGGTGTGATAATTCTAGTGCTATCTGCTTAACTAAAAATCCAATTCAGCATTCTAAAGCTAAGCATATAGAAATCAAACATCATTTCATTAGAGATTATGTTCAGAAAGGTATTTTTGATATTAAGTTTGTTAAAACTGAAAATCAATGGGCTGATATCTTCACTAAACCCTTAGCAGAAGAAAGATTTTTATTTATTAGAGATAATTTAAACATGCATTGTATTGTTGAATGACATGTCTGAGTATTTAAAACTGTCTGTGATCACCTGTCTGACTCTGCTGAGTCACTATGCTGAAACCCAACAGTTTTTATTAAAAATGGTTATTATTTATCCATTTATTTAAATACATTTTGTTAATCTGAAGCTAATCATAAACACGGCAGTTTCTACCTCGAAACCATGTTTTCATTATGTCTAAGTGGGCGCTACAGTTCCCCACACAAATCGTGCCATTCTTAATTAAAAATGTCTTTTTTTCTCTCTCCTGCTTTCACTTCTTTAAAAGGCAAATCTTCAGAAAGTTTTAAACTTTATCCTTCTCAAAAGCCCTAAGTCTTTTCGTCTTCGTCTTCCTCTCGTTCAAACCCTTCTCCCTTCCAAAGCTTTCACTTTTTCTCTTTTCTGAAAAAATGGCATCTTCAAAACGCCTGTCTCCAAAAGAGATTGCTGAGAAATACGAGATGAGACTAACTGATGTAGAGAAGATTCTACCTGGAAAGACTGTTGATCTTCAACAGATGAAGAAATGGGGAATGGATGTCACTGAGGAGTTGGAATACTCTAAGTGGACAGCCTTCTTTGATATCAAGGAGCTGGTCCATCCAAAGCTTGTCAGGGATTTCTGGAGGAATGCTGTGGTCATCACCAATGTGGTTGATGGAACCAAGAGCTTCAAAGCTCAAATGTCAGCTGATGTAACTCTTCTGTTCCCTATAAGCTCTCTGGAACTGGCAACCAGATGTCCAAGAATTGGAACTGCTTTCAGACCTGACTGGGAAGATCAGGTGGGAACTGAGAATATCAATATTGCTGTTTATGGTGTTCCCAACCCTGAAAACAAGAAGCCTGTCTGCATGGTGCCCAAGTGCAGGTTCTTGCACAAGCTGCTTCTGGAGTGTGTGATGCCCAGAAGAGGGTCAAGAGACAATGTGACCAAGTTGGACAGATTTGCTCTGTACCACTTGATTCACAAAATCAAGATAGACATCAATGACCTCATCTACATGTATCTTGAGTCTCTGATCAGAAGGACGAATATGCCTACCTACCCTTATGGAATGCTGCTGACAAGGGTTTTTAGGAACAAGATATTTGTTCCAACTGATGTCCACTTTGTGGACATGGCTCTGCCCATAGACAAGAAGGTCCTGTCTATGATGGGGATTGAAGGAATCCCTCTGGAGGATGAGGAAGAAGAGAAGAAGAAGAAGAAGAAGCCTGCTGTTGAGCAGAAACTGAAGCAAATAGCAGAGGAGCCTGCTGATTCCACTGGTGAATCAGAGTATCCTATCTCTGAAAGGATTTGGAAAGCTGCTGGAAAGGTTGCCAGACAGGATCAAAGGCCTGAGGAACCAACAGCTTCTGAAGCATCTGCTGAGACAGTAGAGCCTCTCAGATTCAAGCTGAAGAAACCCTCTCCCAAGAGGAAGACCAGTGAGGCTGAAAAATCAGGTGTGGTTTCTGTACAACCCACCAAGAGAAGAAGACTGGTGAAGACCTTTGCCAAGGACAGACAAGTGAAGTCTGTGCCTAGTAAAGAGGAAGCACCTGCTCAGGGGGAGCAGACTTCTCCACCTGCAGAAGAGCTTAGGGAGATCAAATCTCTTAATCTGGGTTTCATTCCTAGAAAAAGAAGGTCAGGCTACCCTATGCCTGTTATGGCTGCTGCTGAAAGGGAAGCTGTCCCTGCAGAAGAACCTGCTGCTGCTACTGCTTCTGCACCCTCCACTGACCTGTCTGCTGGAACACAGACAGTTGGTCATCTTGAAGAAGCTTCTCTGTCTCCTTCAAGGAAGAAAGCAAGGCTTTTTGAAGAACCACTCTTCACCTTTCCTTCTGCACCATCCTCTCCCCTTCATCTAGGTATTCCAGATTCTGTTGTCTCTTCCCCTTCTGCTCTCTGTGTCAACCCCTTATCTGTTGCCTCCCCTCTTCACTCACCTGTCTCCTCTCTCCCCTCTCCACCATCTTTTGATGTCCTGTCTGATGTATGTCAATACACAGTTGTTCACAGGGACTCAACTCCCAGAGAACAATCTGGCATATCATCTAGACTGTTTGTGAGTGATTTGCAATCTCTGATGACTGCAAGTATATCTCACCTATCTGTCATCCCTCCTCCACCACCTCATATTCTGAACCCATGTAGGGAGATCTTCTTTTATCCCCCTATTGTGTTGTTCATTAGAACACTGGAAGGATCTCACTATCCTGCCTCTGTTGTAATGTTACCCTCTAGGTCTAGATGTTTCTTTCTTTTAGTCACAGGGTCTAATTCATTCTTTTCCCACATAGACTCTCTCCTACCTCTACCTCCATCTGTCTTATTAGCTCAACAACCTCTTCCCCCTCCTATTCCAATAAGAGTCACTCGACTGTCTCTTTGTGAAAAACTCTCTTGTGTCTTTCCCTCTCCTGATTTTGACTTAGTCAAAATCACCCCTCTGTTTAAAATAGCTTTTCTTCCTTTATTTTATTTCAGAACCATCCATCAACTTTTCTTTCCCCGTGTCTCCTCACCCTTCTCTGTACCTAAGGCACCCCCAGTTTTAGCCTTACCCTGGTATCCATCTCTGTCTGCTGCTTCAACCAGCTTGTCTGCAGAAGTCTCCTCCTCTCAAATGGTGGATTCAGTGAGCTTCAATCTCCTTAAGACTGAGCTAGAAGAAGTCAGAAGACAATTGGATGTAGAAAGGCATGCTAGGCTGCTGTTAGAACAGAAAGTTGACTCCCTGTATCGTCTTTTTAATCAGCCTAGATGAGTAGTTGTAGGAACTGCCATGTAATTAAAATGCTTATGATGAATACAAATTTTTTTTTTGCCTTATCTTTTTTATTATTGTCTCTTTTTCTCTCCACTGTTATATCTTTACACTTTTTGTTGCTGACAAAAGGGGGAGAAAAATGTTAAGATGTTTAATGAATGAATGTTTAAACAATATATGCTAAGTGTTATGATAAGTGTTCGTTCTCTAATATACTCTGATACTATGAACTTAAACCTGCTGCATTTTACTCTGATGCTCTTATTTGAACTCTAATGCATCTGTCTGCACATATAGAAAATATCAACTTGTCTACTGTCTGTACTTCTGTACTCTGATATTTTCAAAGGTTCATTAAATCATCTGAATGTTTGTCATCATCAAAAAGGGGGAGATTGTTAAGTCTCTAAAATGTCTGCGTGCATTTTCCTAAGTTTTGATGAAAACTAAACATTGGGTAATGATTTAATTAACCTATTTTGTGGTTGCTAACCTGTCTACTTAGTGTACAGATCAGAAGATTTCAAGACTCACCTGTCTGTCTACCTAAGTCTCACCTGTCTGTAGTAGCCAAGAAGTCAACCTGTCTGCTGACTAGGATTGTTGATTATGTGCAAACTGATTTTATAACCTGTCTATCCTTCAACTTGTCTAAGGTTCTTCGTTAAAGGAACTCGAAGTATAGGAAGCTTTTGCAAGCTGTCCCCTCATGAAGAATACTCTGAGTACTTTCTCACGCTTATCAAGAAACTCAGATGTGCTCTCTCTCAAGCAAACAAGGAAGTCAGAGACAAACTTCCAGTTAAAGAACATTTCCAACATGCTTTATTCCCTAGTACTTTCAGTCATTACACAAAAAGGGAAATGTACTCTGCAAAAGTACAAAAGCACTCTGCACAACTCTGAGTTGGCGTCTACACGATACATAAAGCTATTATCCCTCATGTTAGAGTACAACCAACGTCTTCATTGCATTAATGGCTGCCCAGAACGACTATATTGCATTTAATGAAGCTCTGCCTGAAGCCATAGTTGCAAGGAATGTCTCTAACGGATATTAAATGTTGAAGGCTATAAATACAGAAGTCATTGAAGATGAACATCATCAGAGTTTTTACAAAGCATTAAAGAGCCATTACTCTGTTCATTTATTCATTCTGTATTCTTCAATCATTTGAAGTTATTACGCAGACTTTCCTAAAGCCTTATATTTAAACCACTCTCTGAGTGTTAGTGAAAGGTCTGTAAGTGTATTTATTACAAACAAAACTCTCAAACAAATCTGAGTGAGCCTGAAGAGGCTAGGTGTGCAAAGAATACTTGTGTTGGAGCCTGAAGAGGCTAGGTGTGCAAACAATACTTGGAGTCTGTAACCTGATCAGTTATAGTGGATAAATCTTGGTGCTGCCAAGGACTGGACGTAGCTCTTTGTGTTGAAGAGTGAACCAGGATAAATCTCCGTGTTAATCTCTCTTCCCTTAATCTCTTTAGTTGTTTAGATTATATATCATCTGCTTTCTAACTAAGGGGTTAAAACTGCTTTTATCAAGACTGTTTCTGTTTTATACGTGTGTTGTTTTCTACAAAAACTACAACAGACAGGTGACCTGTCTGTGTAACCCTTTTACACCCGTCTGTGCTTAGCTTCTGCATGCAAAAGTTTTTAACTTTATTTTAATTTCTGATAAACACAATTCAACCCCCCTTCTCGTGTTTATAGCTGTCTATTTCAGTTGGTATCAGAGCTCAGCCTCTGGGTTGAGCATCTAACAGTGTTGAGGTAAAAGATCCTGAAGAATAGACATGACTGCTGGAGCTAGTGGAAGTAACCAGACCGAAGGAGCCTCCTTAACCAGACCTCCATTCTTCAATGGAGAAAACTACAACTATTGGAAAGATAGATTTCAATGGTTCATTCTATCTACAAACTCAGACCTCTGGGATGTCATCACAGATGGTCCTTTCATCCCTAAAAATGATGACAACACTGACAAACCAAAAGCTCAGTGGACCCCTGCAGAAAAGGCAAAATGGGAGCTGAATCACAAAGCCAGATACAACATCATCTGTGCACTTAGTCCTGATGAGTTTGAGAAGGTCTGTGCCTGTGATTCTGCCAAAGAAATATGGGATACCTTAGCTGTCACACATGAAGGAACCGCCAAGGTCAAAGAATCAAAAATTGCCATACTTGTCAGAAAGTATGAACTATTTCTCATGGAAGAAGGAGAATCTGTTGCTCAAATGATTGGGAGATTTCAAACTATCATCAATGGTCTAAAGTCTCTTGGCAAAGTTTACTCCAATGCCGAGAAGGTTGGAAAGATACTTAGGAGTCTACCTAAGCAGTGGAGACCTCTGGTAACTGCTATCTCTCAAGCCAAAGATCTTTCCACTTTGACTATGGATGAACTCCTTGGAACACTTACTGTTCATGAGCAAGAACTTGGAGATGAAGTCTCAACAAAGAAAGGCAAGTCAATTGCTTTGAAGGCTGATCAAAAGTCTTCCAAAGCCTCTAAAGCTTTAAAGGCATAGAATCTATACTAGGAGTCTCATTAGCTTGATCTATACTAGGAGTCTCAGGAAACTCTCTCACAATAGGCATAGAATCTATACTAGGAGTCTCATTAGCTTCCATCGCGAACAGCATCATGTATTGCCGAGAATCATCACTCTTCATGGATACTCCTTCTTTGGCAGAGACTACACTAGAAGACTCAAGAAATGATAAGGTCTTGCTAGAGCAATCTAGCATTACATGGTTAGCGAAAGCCAATCCATGCCAAGGATCACATCTATCTTTTGCATAGGCAAACAGACAAGGTCTACAATAAATGTCCTATTCTCAACAACTATAGGATAATGTAAACAAACATATATATTAGTCAAAGGATTACTAGTTGGAGTAGATACTGTAAGGGTATAAGGTAATTGAGAAAAAAATTAATTTTAAATGATCCACACACTCATACGAAATAAATGAATGCGTAGCGCCTGAGTCAAATAACACATACGAGAGTTTACCAACTATCAAACCCATACCTTGTATAAGATCAACATATTGAGAGGATTCAGCTCCCCTCACGGTAAATACTCTTCCAGTGGCCTGAGGTCTAGCCACTTGTTGTCCTGCTGTTGGGGCTCCTTTTCCAGCTCCACTCCTATTGCCTCCAGTTCCGCTACCCGCAGCTACTGGTTGCTGCATAGTCCGATGTCTGCATTCTTGAGCCATATGACCTGGTTTCCCACAGTTGTAACAACTAGGTCTCCCCCTGCAATCTCTAATATGATGCGGTCCTCCGCACCTGAAACAAGCATAGCTTTGCTATTGCTGACCCGCTCTAACCACTGGTGCTAGTGCAGGTGTCTGCACTGGTCCGGCATATGGTCTTTGTCTCCATTGAGAATTACTACCTCCTCGCCTCTGAAAACCCAGTTGAGTGGGACCTCCAATCCTCAGTTGTTTCTTCTCATTAGCCAGCCTCTGATCTATACTTTCTATAGCACTACATCTCCCAACCAGCTCCGGAAAACTCTGAATGTCAAGAGATACTATAGCCCTCTGGAGCTCATGTCGGAGTTCTTCCTCAAACCTTCTACATTGCCAATCTTCATCTGGGAATCTCTGATAGAATTCTAAAAACTTGATCACAGCCTCAAATCGTGATGCATAATCACCTACAGTCATGTTGCCTTGTTTGAGACTCATGAATTCCCTTTCCTTCTCGCGTCAAACTAGACGTGGAAAATACTTTTCAAAGAAACAGTCGCTAAACAACTGCCAAGTGATAACTCTGCCTTCATCCTCCAGCAATCTTCGCTTGCCTCTCCACCAAGATTCCTCTCCTCCAGTTAACATGAAGGCAACATACATCACTATCCTATCCTCTCTGCAGCGCATGGTATCGAATATCTTCTCTATCTCTTGCACCCACTATTTTTCCTTCTCTGGATCATAATCTCCTCGAAATTGGGGTGGCTTCCCTTTAATAAAAAGTAGCCATTCTGGCATCTTCATCTGCTGCAGCTCTCATTTGACTCTGTAGTTCTTCCTGCTCTTTGTTCATCTGCAGCATCTTAGCATTCTGTTGTGTTTGTAGTAACAAGGCAACAACTATATTTTTCATGGTATCTTGAGCCTCAGATGACTTTCCTCCACTTCCAGTATGATTATTCTCAATATTGTCACCTCCGACAATTCTTTCGGGAGTTCTGTCACCACTATTGATCGGACGTCCTCTTCCACGAGCCATTATTCTGTAAAAGAAATCATCCGCTCTCATCACTATGACATATAATACTACTTATACAAGTATACAAATACTATATGCCATACTAATGTTAATTATCGCGTCAAGTTCGGACACACTACCCACTTCTAAGCATAGTTAAAATCCGATGTGGATTCAACTAGACACGGCAAGTAACAACATCTTAGACCTCACAGTCCGATTAGAATCAAACTGCTCTGATACCACCAAATGAGACACCCCGTTATGCCCCATTGTTTTATTAAATTAAGGCTAAATTACACTTTTGGCCCCCAAATTGTTATCAAATGTTCAATTTAGTCCCAAAGTTTTTAAAATGTTCATTTTGGTCCCCTAATTCTTTAAACTTGTTCAAATAGGTCCTTCCGTCAAGTTGACTAACGGCGACGTCAAACCTAATGACACGTGGCATTAAGTTTAATATTTTAATGTTCATTTTGGTCCCCAAATTATTTTAAAATGTTCATTTTGGTCCCCCAAATTGTTTTAAGATGTTCATTTTGGTCACCAAATTGTTTTAAAATGTTCAATATGGTCCTCAAGTTTTTAAAATGTTCATTGTCGTCCCTTAGTCAACTTGACGTCGCCGTTAGTCAACTTAACGGAAGGACCTATTTGAACAAGTTTAAGGAATTAGGGGACCAAAATGAACATTTTAAAAACTTGGGGACCAAATTGAACTTTTAATAACAATTTGGGGACCAAAAGTGTAATTTAGCCTTAAATTAAAACCTCATTAATTAATTACTTAATCGCGAGCTTAACGTTGAAAATATGTAAAAAATAAAACTTAATTAATAATCATATACCTTCTGTGAAATAACGTATCACACCTTATATAATAAATACATACACACACACATGTCTTGCATCAGAGTTACCCAAAACACTGTTTAGGGTATCCATCAGTAGGATCCCTATTAGGTATATAGTTATACAAACTGTTTATATTATCCGAAAATAAAATGTCTTATAAGACTCACTGGCCCTATACTTACTACACTATATCATTAACATCCATAGCTTGTTTTCCAGCATCCTGTTCAAACGGAGTTCCATCCAACTGATGGAATGGTTCTTTCTCCCACCTGACTTAATACCGAAAACACGAAGTCGAAGCTCCTCGTTATCACACCATAAGTTACCAAATCCACCTTCAACCAAATCAATGATAAAACTAGTTGATCAAGCAAAATCCAATCATGACAACCCTAGGTTAGTTTCGGCCATAACTCAAAAATAGGTCTAGGGTTATTTTCTCGATTCTATCTTTTGGATATTAGTTACTAGAGTATTAACTAACATAAAACAAGTGTTACAATTCAAAAATATAAAACAAAATCCTCTAACCTCTAGGGTTAGGGTTTCGGCCATACATAGTAAAATTGGCTAGAAATTCTTTTTGCTCACATGCTTTTGGATCTAGAACCTACACACCTTAGATAATTCATATAAATCATGATCTAGTTAAAGATTGAAGAAAACTTATTTTGTTCACAAGAACACAAATTCGGCCAAGAATAGAAAATAGGGTTTGGAATTTCTTTTGATTTCAAACTCTTAGATTTAGAACATAGAAACCCTAGATAGCTTATAACCAACCTTATCTAAGTTAAAAGTTGAACAAAATCTCATTTGCTCACATATTCATATAATCGGCCATATGAGGAAAAATAGGAAGGAAAATTATTTTTCTTACATGCTCTTAGATGATGAAAGTAGAAGACATATGAAGATCATAGAAATGGGTTTCACATAAAAAAGATTTTTCTACAATTTTCTAGGATTATTTGAAGTTCTAGATCTAAGAATGGAAATTCATGATATAGTTGATGAAAATGAATATTGATGGAAGATTAATGAAGCTAAGATGATGAGGAAGAGAGTCTCCCCCTTGGAATGAATAAGTTTGATCAAGAACTTGAGAAGAAACGAAGAACTATGATGAACTTAGCAAGAACACTATGAAGTTCCTAGTGTTTTGTGAGTAAAATGACTAAGGAAAGAAAATGAAATGTCTAAGTGTGTGGGTGGGGTGTGTGAGCCGTGACCTTGAGTGAGGGAGTGAGGGGAGGAATTGTTTGATGTTAAAATGAAACCAAGATTAAGTTAATTGACATAGGTTAAGTTAGAAAATAATATAATAACTTAACTATGGTTATAATAACTTAACTATAGTTAATTTGTAATCATGATTAGGCTAGAATATGTGGTGGAGAATGAAGGGAGGTGTGGCTGATTTTGGCCCACAAATGAGGAGGAAGAAGCCAAATTGGCCTTGACTTGCATTAACCATGGTTAAAAACTAACTAGGATAGGTTAGGTTAAGATTGATGGCATTTTGGTTATTTCACCTAAAATACATGATTACTTGCATTAATTACTTCATCAATACTTGGTGAGTCATCCCATAACTCAGCTCCTCCAATGTCCGGTTCCATCTCTGCAGTTCCATTTCCGATTTCGTCGGTTTCCTAATTAGGGTTTTACGCCCGTATAAAAACATAATATTTCGTTTTCGATCGAAAGTTTTCAAAATAACCAATATTGTTGAAAATATGATTTAAACATAAACCATTTCATTCACGAGTCCAAATTAAGTTTTCTGATCAGTAAAATCTTACTGTCAGTGAAAACGCAAACCGCTTTCCGTTCAAACTTTCACCAAAATTCGTCCGAATAAACATAATATTTTATTTTTGATCAGAAATTTGGAAAGTAGAATTCCTCACGAACATAATATAAAAAATCTACAAATTTTCAGTTTCGGGTCAGATTAGGGTTTTCTGCCGGTGTAAAATTATACTGTCAGTAAAAACACAGACCAGTTTTCGTCTGAGTTTTAAACCCAAAATTTCACCGTAACCCTCTATCATAAGATAAAGTATGAATATGATTTTGTTTTATCCAAAATCATTTTCTTGGTCTCAGATAAAACTATACTTAAATATATTTTTACCAGTAATACAGAGTAATTAAAAATAGGCTATTACAAATGCAGTGTAGTTTTGTCACTCGAGCTCACATTTATCTGTTAATGTTGCAGCATACGTGTCCTCTTTGTTAAACCAGTGATGCAGCAAAGTTAAAATTGCACAGTTAAGTCAGAGCATTAGGTTATTTAGCAAGTGTTTTAATCAAAAAGTCCTGTTTGAACATAGCAAAAAGGCCAGAGGCCACTTCCATTTAATCTTTAATCTTATGGAATCAGGGTGGGGCACATGCAAGCCAAACATCAGACAAAGTTTAAAAGCAACTATGACCCTAGTGGCCCTACACACAGTCAGATATAAAAGGTCCTAATGACCACTACTTGCAGAAAATTAAAACAATTGCTGGTAATGAGGTGGAAGGCTCAGAATGCATCCAGTTGTACGATGCTGCAGACGATGCTGCAGCTTGCTGCAACAATCCTCTATGGCTCTGTTTCAAGCCTGAGGTGCTCTGGCACGTGAGCTCTTCCTGGTACCCCCACTCTTGGTGGAAGGCACCTTGCTGGGTGTTTCTCCAGTGACTTGCACTTCATCATCTTCTTCTTTTTCTTCTTCTTTTTCCTCTTCTTCCTCTTCTTCACCTGCTTCAGCCTCTTCTCCCTCACTGCCTCCTTTTGCCTCAGCTTCTTCTTCAGTTCGCTCTGCTGCAGCAATCCCTTCTTTTCAGCCTGAAGTGCTGCAACCTTTTCTTGTTTAACCTTGGCTACAGCTATTGGCGCAGCGGGCTTGAGTCTTTTGGAAAGAGGGATTTCATCCTCCTCTTCTTCTGCTGCTTTAGCATACTCAGCAGCAATTTTCATTACAGTACTCCTTTTTCCAGTAGTGGTTTCTTTCGCTGCAACTGGGGCAGAGGAGTAGGGTTTTTCTTCTGAGGCTCAGAGGCCGTAATCACATTTTTCTGTGGGATGGAGCAACACCCATCCACTCCTTGTCAGAGGAAGAACTGTTAGCAGGGGTAGTGTTGATGTTGATCTCAGGGTTCATGGGTACAGGGTTGGGAACAGATTTCTCAGGTGGAGCTGGGTTATCTTCTTGCATTGGTGGCAGAATCTCTCTTGGGAACTGGGGAATGGGAGTTTCTAGCTTCCAATTGTTGAGCATCATTGTTTGCTTCTCCCACTGGTATTTGACAAAGTAAAACTCCCAGAAAGCTTTTTCTCGCTACACTTGTTGCTGCAGCATGTCTGTCAGTTGGTCAATCTTCTGCTCCAGCATCCCAGAGCGATCCTGCTGCTCTGGGGTGCTGGATCTAGGGGGTTTGCTGGCGCTTACTTCAGTCTTGTTAGAATTGGAGTACATCCTCATGATGCAATTCATATCAATAGGGCCAGAGTTTTTCTCTAGCCCCTCTCCAGGATTGTACTCCACACCCTTCTCTATGCACAACTCAGTGATCAGACAAGGAAAAATCAGATTACCCTTCTTTTTGATGGCACAGGTGGAGATTTGATCTTTGATCATCTTCCCAACGTTGATTTTCTTCTTTTTAATGTACAGTGCAGAAGAACCAAGCGTTCCTTCTCCACTATTTCCAAGTGTACAGTTGAGGGGAGAGAGTGCCTCAAGAAATGATACCAAACTTTGGCAATGGGTTGCAGCAAGGGCCTTGGAAGCTTTACTTGACCCTCTGGCTGCTGGGTCCACTCTGCTCCAGCAACAGCTAGGTCTTTTTTAATTTGCTGTAGCTTAACGGTTGTCATCTTTTTCAGGATGTCTTGGTATTCATCCTCCACCTCTTCCAGCCCTAGGTGCATATTGATTGTTGCCGCAGAGAAGGAGACCTTCCCACCCCTGATGATTACAAAAGTCTGGGATTCTGACCCAATGTTGGCATAGAACTCCCTTACCAACTAGGTACAGTAACCCTCTGGATGCTCAGCAAAAACCCTCCAGTTTAAAGCCTCAATGATCTCTGCCACCTTAGGAAGAATCCCCAAGTTTACACCTTTTCCGAACTTCAACCCTTTTTCTAGAAATAAGTTACGGCCAAGGGTTTCGGTCTCAAATTTCGCCTTAGCCTTTGCACCAGTCCAAGAGGAAGGTTGGGCTTTCTCTGTAGCAGAGGAGGGTGCGGGGGTCTTTGTAGCCTGATGCTTAACACGGCCGCCCATCTTTGTGGTCATGGGGATGTGTTTGGGTTGGGTTAAGGAAAGGGTTTGAACGGGTATGATTTGTGAGCAAAGAAGAAGAAGAGTTTCAGAAGAGAGTGTAATGGGTGAGTGGGGGGAGGGGATGGCTATTTAATGTGTCAGAAAGTGTGTGGGTTGGTTATTTGGGGAGGTCAAACGTGGAGAAGGAGGTAATAAAGTGGGATAGAGAGTGGGGTGTACGATTGGTCAATTCCACGTGGGAGCCCATGGTCTTCTCTCTCCACTTCCCAAAGTAGTGCTTGATTCTTTGTCCATTAACCTTGAATTCACTACCACTCTCTGTATCTAGCAAATCCACAGCTCCATCTGGATAGACTTTCATAATTTTGAATGGGCCAGACCACCTTGATTTGAGCTTGCCTAGGAAGAGCTTCAGCCTTGAATTAAACAACATGACTTGTTCTCCTTCTTGGAATGATCTGTGATGGATCCTTTTGTCATGCCAAGCTTTGGTTTTTCTTTGTAAGCTTTAGCATTTTCATAGGAGAACAGCATGTGTTCTTCCAGTTCATTAAGCTACAGCATACGAGCTGCTCTAGCAAACTGAAGATCAAAGTTTAGTTTTTTAACTGCCAAAAAACCTTTGTGCTGTAATTCCAGGGGCAAATGGCAAGTTTTCCCTTACATCAGTTTATATGGGGACATTCCCAGGGGAGTCTTGAATGCAGTTCTGTATGCCCACAAGGCTTCATCCAGATGTGTGGACCGGTCCTTCCTTGTGGGATTAACCATCTTCTCTAGGATTCTTTTAATTTTCCTGTTAGACAACTCAGCCTGCCCATTAGTCTTGGGATGGTAGGCAGTGGCTACTTTGTGTTTAACTCCATATTTTGCAAGTAATTTGGAAAATACTTGATTTTAAAAATGGGTTCCTTCATCACTTATGATGGCTCTAGGGGTGCCGAATCTAGAAAAAATATTTTTTTTTAAGAACTTTGTCACCACCCTAGCATCATTTTTGATTGTAGCCACAACCTCCACACATTTAGACACATAATCAACAGCTACTAGAATATAGAGGTTGCCAATGGAAGGGGGAAATAGTCCCATAAAGTCAATACCCCACACATCAAAAAGTCCAATTTCTAAAATAGTGTTCAAGGGCATTTCATTTTTGTTAGACAGATATCCTACACCTTTGGCACCTATCACAGTGTTTTACAAATTCATGTGCATCTTCAAATAGAGTAGGACAGAATAAACCTGATTGGAGCACTTTGGCAACAGTTCTCATGCCACCAAAGTGCCCACCATATGCTGAAGCATGGAACTGGGTGAGTATATCCTGAACTCCTCATCTGCAGCACATCTTCTGTTCAATTTATTTGGGCACATCTTGTAGAGGTATGGTTCATCCCAGACATACTGTTTTGCTTGATGAAAGAATCTTCTCTTTTGCTGAGAGTTCATGTCTGGGGGAACCATACCACTAGCCAAAAAGTTCACTAGGTCAGCATACCATGGTGTTGCAGCATCCTGTATTGCTAGCAGTTGTTCATCAGGGAGAGATTCATCAATGGCTATTCCTTTTGATGCTGCAGCATCCTCTGGTAACCTTGAAAGATGATCTGCTACTTGGTTCTCCACTCCCATCTTGTCTCTGATCTCTAAATCAAATTCTTGTAGCAGCAACATGTTAGAACCAAATTGGTTTTGGCTTAAATAATCTCTTAAGTTTTGATGTTAAGAAAAAGGTTAAATTTGTATGGCAAAGTATTGTCAAAGATCTAACTTGTTTAAGTGAAGGCTTGCAGGATTTCTAAGTTGAGATAAGAAGAGGAAATATATATACAGTTGCAGTATTGGGTCTATTTCTCAAGCTCTAGACGAGTCTTCAAAACAGTGGTAAAATTCTGAGTCTATGAAGTTATCACTAGATGAAGCCTTAAAAAATTGGCTAAGGTAATAATTGCTAGACGTGTATCTAAGTCTAAGAAAAGAGTAGTAGACGAGCAAATAAAAATATTCCAGTAAAAATAGCAAGTCCAAAGACTTGATAATAGACGAGAAGTCATACTAGACGCCACGTCAGCAGATGAGCTATTGAGAATAGCAAGTCCAAAGACTTGGAACTAGACAAGAGTCTTATAGACGCAGTATCAGTAGACGAGGCCGCTTTACTGATAAGATTATTTTGCACGACCATAGACCTGCATGTCTACTAGCTAGTAAAAATGAAATCGTCTACTATAAGCATATTTATTTCAAATGATTATATATTTACATTAAAAGGAATATATGTCTCTTTCTCTTATTGCTTCATTTGTTAACTCTTTGTTTTTTGAGATTAGAAACATAGTACCATCGAGAACATAAACCTTTGTACTCAGTCACCTATATTGTTGTAAAGTTTAAACAAAGTACAAAGAAAGAAAGTCAGAAAGCAACCTTCGGTACAATAGGGAAGTGACAGTGATAAGCCTCTGGCTCAGCTAGTTTTATAGCTAGTGAGGCCATGCTTTTTGAGCTAATTGTGTGAGTTTAATCTCATTTTCGCCCAAATTTGGATTTAATTGTCCTCGAGCAACATTTTGAGTCTTTTAAATAGTTTTTAGGAATTTTTGGTTAATTTTGAATCAATAAAGCATTCTGATGCTATTTTTATTTTCAGGTTAAAAGTGAAGCTTAAGAGAACTTGGAAAATAGAGGAAACAAACTAAAAGGAGAATTTCAAGGTCTCGCCCCGTGAGACAGTGCTTGCCCCGCGAGCCAGAGCTGATGCTGAGTAAGGAATTGTGATCTTTCAGTCTCGCTTCGCGAGCAAAGATTCACCCCGCGAGCCAGACACAGGAAATCTGAGAGCGTTCTGTCTTGCCCCGCGATAAAGTCTTCGCCCCGCGAATATTCAAATCTGCTTGCAAAGTCTGGTCAACGTAAAGTAATATGCAGGGAGCCCACATGATGGTTTTGATTCCAAATCAAATTGGAATTGGATTATTATGAGTAAATGATAATTCAATTGGCATTGAGATAAAAGATTTGAATCCAAATCAATTTGGATTTAGATAAAAATTGCATTATCATAAAAGATTGAAATTTTGGCAATTGAAAACAAAGCTGGAGAATCTACAAGATTTGGTCCAACTTCAAAGGGAAATTGAAATTCACGTATGGTGTAATATTGATTGGATTTGGTCAAAGTCTCAATTTGATATGCTTGCCATCTAATGCTGGCCCACGCAAGAGATGAATTTGGATTTGATAAGTATCAGTAGCATGAAATTGGATTTGTTTTTGGCAAATTGATAATGATAAAGGCAGAACGTGAATGAGATTGTTGGAGGGCCCACGTGACACATGCGAAGCCTAATTGAATTGGGAGACTTTGATTGAAAAATTGAAACAAGAGCTGCACTATATATATCAAGCCACACAGCAGCGCAGCAAGAACAGACCGAAGGGGGCGCAAGTCTAGTACCAAATACACAGTAGTTTAGTTCTCTATTTTCTTTTCCTTGTTTCTCTTGGAGCTGCATCTCCATTAGTTTTAGGATTATCTTCTGTTCTCTTTTTATTTATTTAGTTATGAACGTGATGAGGAGCTAATCCTCTTTCTCTGAGGGAACGATGAAGCCACCTTTGATGGCATAGTGAATTCAAGTAATATTTTCTTATACCCTTGTCTCCTTTCTTGTTTCTTAATTCTGAATTGTTTGCGTTAATCATAAAGGCCTGTGGTTTACTAGTCTAGTGCGTTGAGGCTGGCAGGCAATTCGTACTTAGGACTTGAATTAAGAACACCGTTTGAATATTGCTAGGGATAGGGTAGGAAAGCGGTGCAATTATTATAGGGAACCAAGAACATAACGAATCTAACCGTATGTTTAATAGATTGGCAGATTGACAACTCACAATTTGAGATATTTCCTTTTGAAAATCGGCAGTGACATTAGGATAGTTGCGGGTTCCTGGTTGACAAAGAAATTAAATTGAACATAGGGATAAGGAGATAAACACTTGGGTAACTTGCTTGATAGGCTAGGTGGATTCGTGACCTTAGATCTCACTATCATAATCTAAATAATTAATTAGATAACTCTTCTTTTTATCTTGCTTTAATTAGATATTTGTTTAGATAATTGATTTACCCCAACAAACTCTCTCCTTCTCTCTCATCTTTGACTTGGTCAAATATTAGTTATCTTCTTCAAATTTAGATAAATTGGTCACCCAATCCTTGTGTTCGATACTCGGTAATTACTTACCGTTTTAATTATTACTTGCTTCGATCCGGTATACTTGCCGAAGCCCAACAGACAGCTCTACTTTAAGCATTCCTCTGATAAACAAGAGCACTTCTCCATGAAGCATATCAAGTTATCAGTCTTAATGGATCCTAGCATTTAATGCCATGCCTAAACGGATACAATTTGAAGACCGTTGAAGAATTTCAAGACAGCAAAACAATCCATCTATAAATACTGGATGAACGTCAGTGAAGAAGACATAGACTCTTGATATAAAAAGTGCCAAATCTCGGCTGAAATCTATTGAACAAGTTTACTTGTAATCTTAACTGATCTTCAACTTTCATACTCTCACACTTAATGAGTTATTAGATCAAAACTGTAAATCTCTTTGTTAGAGTTAGAGCCTGAAGAGGCTTGGTAGAGAAAGAATACTTGTAGCCTGAAGAGGTGTTAAATACTTGTAATCTATTTGGAGAATAGTGGAGAAAACCTTCAAGTAGAAGGGACTGGCTGTAGCTCTCGGTTGGAAGAGAGTGAACCAGGATAAATCACTTGTGTGAATCTTCTATCCCTAATCTTTTGCAGTATTTATTTATACTAACTGTGGGGACTTGAATTTGAGTTTGTTAACTTCTTAAAAAGGTTTTCTTGTTTGTGTTTTGCTTATATTGTTTTGCTTGCAAAAAGGTTTGAGAAAAGACTTTTTTGAAAAACTATCAAGAAACACAATTCAACCTCCCTTCTTGTGTTTCCCTGTGTCAACTTCAGTTGGTATCAGAGGTCAGCCTCGAAAGGGTTGAGCATCTAACAAGTGCTGAGAGAGTACGATCCAATAAGCATGGATACTGAAGGACAACCAATCAACAGGCCTCCTCTCTTTGATGGTAGTGATTATGACTACTGGAAAAAGAGAATGATAGCTTTTCTTGATGCACAAAATGTGGACATCTGGGAGCTGATTGCAACTGGATACACTGAGCCAAGAGGTGATGCTGGAGCTACTATTCCTAGAGCTCCATGGAATCCAGAGCAGAAAACTCAACATCAACTCAATCTAAAAGCCAAGCACTACCTGATGTGTGCTATCACCAGATCTGAGCATGATAAAGTCCATAGCTGTAACACTGCTAAGGAAATATGGGATACTCTTGCCCTAGCTCATGAAGGGTCATCCCAAGTCAAGGAGTCAAAGATAAGCATGCTGGTTCACCAGTATGAATTATTCAAAATGGCTGAACATGAAACCATAGATCAAATGTTTGGAAGATTTCAAACTATCACCAACAGTCTTAGATCTCTTGGAAAGACCTATGATTATAGAGATCATGTCAGAAAAATTTTGAGGAGTTTACATAAATAGTGGAGACCTAAGGTCACTGCTATTCAGGAAGTAAAGAACCTCAATACTTTCACTTTGGAGGAACTTCTTGGATCTCTGAAAGTTCATGAGCTTGAGCTCAATGAAGAAGAAAGTTCCAGAAAAGGAAAGTCTGTTGCCCTAAAGGCAAAGAAAGCTAGCTCATCCAAAGTTCTCAAAGCTGAGGAATCCTCAGATGAAGCAGACCCTTCTGACAGTTATGAAGGATATGATGAGGATGAAATGTCTTTCATCTCCAGAAAGATTCAACATATGTGGAGAAAGAAATGTGGTTTCCGAAGGAAGCAGTTCAACAAAAAATTCTTCAAAGAAAAGTCAGACTCCAAAGAAAAAGGTCCACCTTTGTCCTTCGAGTGCAAAAAGCCTGGTCACTTCAAAGTTGACTGCCCAAAACTAAAGGACAAAAAGAAGTTCTTCAAAAAGAAAAAGGGTTTAATGGCTACCTGGGAGGATCTTGATCTATCATCATCTGAAGAAGCAGATGAAGCTGAGGAAGAGGCAAACATCTGTCTCATGGCTGGCACTTCTTCAGAAAGTGAATACACTGATACTGAGGTAATGGAATCTGATTCATTTACTTTACAAGAAGCATTTGATGATTTGTTACACAACTCGTCCATTCTGTCACAAGAATATAAAAATCTGAAAAAGAAATTTTCAAGGTTAACTAAAGAATATGATAAAGTTTGGATGGAAAGGCAAGCTCTTGAATATGAAAACAAGAAGCTTGAATCAGAGAATGTTAGTCTAACTGACAAACTCAAGGTTGAGCCTGATGTCCCTTATGAAGTTGCAAAACTGAAACAAGATGTGACATATCTGACAGACATTCTATCTAAATTCATAGGTGGCTCAAAAAAGTTAAGCTTGATACTGAGGTACTCTAGGTCACCTCATGATAAGTCTGGTTTAGGCTATAAAAGTGACAAGCATGAAGCATCTCACAAAGTATCAAAGTCTCATGCATATCACAAAACCAAAGCACATCATGTTAACACAAAATCCAGCTCGTCCAACACCTATTGTAAAGTATGTGGAAAAGGTGGTCATGTAACATCTAGATGCATACATCACAAACATATCAAACATGCTTATCTGTTGGCCATGGCAACCACACCCAAGAGGGTGGTGAATTGGGTTTTAAATAAAAATGAAAACTTTTTCGATAACTCAAAACCCTTTTAAACTTTAAACAGAATTTGCAGCGGATATGAAATTCTTTTTAGATTAAAACGTTATCGCGTGCAAGTAAAAACGTTTTTGAAAATGATAAAGTAAAAGTAAAAGACATAGGGATAAGAAGATTGACACAGCGATATATCATGGTTTGGCCACATACTACCCACGTGGCCTACGTCCAATCCCCAAGGCAATACCACCAAGGGTTTTCACTCAATCCCTAGCTTTTAAATAGGAGCAGCTAGAACCTTTACAATAACGAGAACTCCTCACAGACCAGAGACATACAATCCCCCAGTGACAGAGTCTCAAATCCCTAGCTTTTAAATAGGCGTAACTAGAACCTTTACAGTAAAGAGAACCCTTAACACAAATCACAGGACATACAATCCCTTGTGTAAGAGCCTCAAATACTAGCTTTTAAACAAGCACAGCTAGAACCTTTACACCCTCTCTTGTAAGGATAGTAATCAAAAGAAGGTTTGAGTCAATCCGACTCTTACCAACAGTATGCACTCTTAATAGTGCTGATAGAAACAAGTTGAAGCCCAATACAAAGAAACACCTATATGGTGTGTATGTCTCTCTCAAGTATTTGTTATACAAGTGTAAGAGTATGAGAGTGATAGAAAATGTTTCAAGAGAAGAGAAAGATAGATAGAATTAGATCAGTGTTCGTTGCTTACTTTCTCTGAAAATGACCAATATATATTACTTTGAAACTTAGGTCAAAACTCTCGAAAACTCATTTTTCTCGAGCCATAATCGATTATCTGAGAAACATAATCGATTATTTTAGGCCAAATCAAAAGGCGCATTATGAAACAGTCAGGTCATAATCGATTATACTAATCCATTACTTGATCTCTTTTTGAAAGCTTGGACTGAATCAAGTAAGCATAATCGATTACAATAATCGATTATGAAGCCTCTGACTTTTGATCTGAAAAACAATAATCGATTTTTGCAAAACCATAATCGATTATAATTCGAATTTTAAATTCAACGGCTAAGACAGAATCAAATATCCATTTAAGCATAATTAAGCCATTTAAAAGCTGAGTTTAAAACGTGTTGAAAATAGCCATAATCGATGACCATAATCGATTATCACACTTTGAATTTCGTATTTCAAAAACCCAACATCTCTGTTATTTAAAGATTTATTTAAGCATAATAATGAGCTGCATAATCGATTATCATAATCGATTATTCTTCGTGTAAATTGGTTTTTGAAAATCTTTAAGGTCTGAAAAAGATATGGTAAAATTAATTTCGAAGACCTTTTTCCAAAACGATTTGTGTGTGTGTGTGTGATTTTTTTACCTTTGAGAGACACACACCCATTTACATTTAATCTAAAACAAACAATACAATAAAATAAAATTTCCCTTTTAACCCCGTATTTGTTTGTTGGTCCTTTTCACACTTTTTGCAATTTGGTCCTTTAGTTGAATTTGCGTGTTTGTCCTTGGACTTGAAATTCCTCTTTTGCTCATCATCAAAACAAAAGTATCTGTCAAGGCATATATCCACATTATCCAGTGACTACTAACAAAAAAAGGATCCAAGTCAATCTGGGTACCTAAAGATAAGATTATACCTGTTGCAGATTTGCATAACAACAGGAAAGAAACACGCATCTTGGTACTTAGACAGTGGTTGCTCACGTCACATGACGGGGGAAAGGTGTATGTTCTATGACCTTAAACATAGAGATGGTGGCTGGGTTACCTTTGGAGGTAATCAGAAAGGGAAGATCATTGGGGTAGGTAAAATTGGGAAACATCCTTTTTCCTCCATTGATAATGTTCTTTTAGTTAATGGTTTAAAACACAATCTGCTGAACATAAGTCAATTATGTGATAGTGGGTTTGCTATTTCTTTTGACAAGAACATGTGTAATGTCAAGAAGACTGATGGATCACTCTTATTCACTACCAAGAAGCAAAACAATCTGTATAAGATTGACTTGGAGGACCTCACAAATCAAAATGTCTCATGTCTAGTGTCCATTAAAGATGAGCGATGGATTTGGTACAAAAGGCTAGGTCATGCAAGCTTGAAATTAATTTCAAAGTTAAATAAGCATAACTATGTAAGAGGCTTACCAAGCCTTAACTTCAAATCTGATGCTCTCTGTGATGCATGTCAAATGGGAAAACAAGTCAAAGGTTCCTTTGAATATAAGAATATTGTTAGTACCAATAGACCACTAGAGTTGCTACACCTTGATCTGTTTGGACCAACAAGGACTACGTCTGTCAGTGGGAAGAAATATGGTCTTGTCATAGTAGACGACTACACTAGATGGACATGGGTTAGGTTCTTAGCTCACAAGGATGAGTCATTCAGGGTCTTCTCTGTATTCTGCAAACGTGTACATAATGAAAAAGGCATATGTATCACTTCAATCAGAAGTGACCATGGGGGAGAGTTTGAAAATGAACTATTTCAAAAGTTCTGTGAAGAAAGTGGTATACTTCACAACTTCTCAATACCTAGAACACCACAGTAAAATGGTGTGGTAGAGAGAAAGAACATATCTCTTCAAGAGATGGCTAGAACAATGCTCAATGTCAACTCTGTCCCTAGACATTTCTGGGCTAAAGCTGTAAATACTACCTGCTACATTCAGAACAGAATATACATAAGACCAATCTTGAATAAAACTCCTTATGAATTGTGGAAAGGATGAAAACCCAACATATCTTACTTTCATCCTTTTGGTTGTAAATGTTTTATATTAAATACTAAAGATCAACTTGGTAAGTTTGATGCTAAAGCAGATAATGGAATTCTTTTAGGATATTCTGAATCATCTCAAGGGTTTAGGGTTTACAATTCTAGAACCTTAGTAGTAGAATAATGTATGCATGTTAAATTTGAAGATAAGCAGCCTGAAAAGAAATTATCAGAGCTTGATGAAGCTTTTGTAGATTTGAATCTCAAGGATTCTGAAAATCAAGAAAACATCAAGATTGATGATCAAGTAGAAGATCAACAACAACCTGAGTCTAATTCTTCTAAACAAGAAAATGTTCAGAGATCTTGGCACTTCAAGAACTACCATCTTCAAGATAAAATCATTGGAAGCCCCAGTGATAGGCTAAGGACCATATCTACATTCAGAGAGCAAGTTGATTCTGCTTTAGTCTTTGAGTTAGAACCAAAGACAGTAGACGAGGCTCTACTAGACCAGGGCTGGATTATGGCAATGCAGGAAGAGCTGAACCAATTTGAAAGAAATGAAGTGTGGACTCTTGTGCCTTTGCCAAGGGATAAATCAGTTATTGGAACCAAATGGGTTTATAGAAACGAGCTTGTTGAAAATGGTAAAGTGGTAAGGAATAAAGCAAGACTTGTTGCACAAGGTTACTCACAGGAGGACGGTATAGACTATACTGAAACTTTTGCATCAGTTGCTAGACTAGAAGCTATTTGCATTTTATTGTCATTTGCTGCACATCATAATATTATGCTATATCAAATGGATGTAAAAAGTGCTTTTCTAAATGGTTTTATTAATGAGGAAGTGTACGTCATGCAACCAACCTGAACATGTATATAAGCTAAAGAAATCTTTATATGGCCTTAAACAAGCTCCTAGAGCTTGGTATGAAAGGTTAAGTTAATTCTTAATGGACAATGGATTCAGTAGAGGAAAGGTTGATACAACCTTGTTTAGAAAATCCAATAAGTCCAGTTTTATTATTGTTCAAATATATGTTGATGCCATAATCTTTGGTGCCACTAATGAATCTCTATGCAAAGAGTTTTCTAAGCTAACGTAGAAACAATTTGAAATGAGCATGATGGGAGAACTTAAGTTCTTCCTTGCACTTCAAGTTAAACAAATAGTGGATGAGGTGTACATCCATCAAACTAAGTACACAAAGGAACTTCTAAAGAAATTCAAGATGGATGATTGCAAACCAATGAATACCCCTATGCATCCCACGTCAATACTGAACAAAGATGATAGAGATATAAAGGTAGACCAAAAGGTATATAGAGGTATGATAGGATCTCGTCTATATCTTACCACGTCTAGACTAGATATTATGTTCAGTGTATGTTTAAGTGCTCGATTTCAATCTGATCCTAAAGAATCTCACTTACCAGTGGTGGATGCCACTTCATTGGAGCCAATCTAGTCTCATGGTCAAGCAAAAGACAAAGTACCATTGCCTTATCAACTGCTGAAGCTGAGTACATTTCAGCTGCTAGTTGCTGCTCAAAATTTCTATGGATCAAACATCAATTGGAAGACTACAATGTGTTTGTAAGTAGTATTCCACTCATATGTGACAATACTGATGCAATACATCTATCTAAGAATCCAATATTGCATTCCAGAGCTAAGCATATAGAGATAAAACATCATTTTATTAGAGATTATGTGCAAAAAGGTGTAATTGTTATACAATTTGTAGATACTGACCATCATTGGGCATATATCTTTACTAAACCTCTTGCTGAGGACAGATTCATCTTTATTAGAAAGCGTCTTAACATGATTTGTGTGGATTGATTACGCGTCTAAATGTTTGTCGCGTCTACTGCATGCGCGTCCATTGCTTATGTGCGTCCAATAAGCTTCGCATCCATTGACTATCTAAATGTCTTTGTCTGACTCGTCTATGCTATCTATAATTAATTTACATTTATTTTGTCTTCAAAACATATTTAATTAAATTCTCTTTGCTGAGTCAGTTACTTCCATCAATCCCAACACTTGCTTTTTACAGTTTCGAAAAAACTTGTGCCGTGTCAGCATTCATTACATGTCTCTTCACACGTCTCCTTTTATTTTCTTTTTGAATTTTTTTTAAGTGAAACTCCTCAAATTCGAAACCTTTTTAAGTAAAACGTTTTCCCTCTGAAAACCTTTCACAATCTCTTTCTTCTGAACCTTCAAGCTCTCTGTTTCCCCTGTTTCCAAACCCTAACCTTCAATCTTCAACAATGGCTTCCTCAACTGCTGTTTCAACCTATGATGTCACCAAGCTGAATATTGGCATTGAGTACCACTTTGAGTTTGGAATTTTGAAGGAATATAATGTGGATGTAAGCAAATACAACAATGTTGTTGGCTGGGATGGTCTCTTCGTCGAGAAGATCTCTGTGTACCTAGACTTGATTAAAGCTTTCTGGAGAAATCCCCAAGTCACAGACACTGAAGTATCTAATACTGTGTTGGGAAGAAGAATAGTTGTCTCTGAAGCTACCATAGCTGCTACTATCAACTGTTCCCAGGAAGGGTTAATCATTTCTGAAACCTGGGAACGAGACCTAGGTGGATCAGAGGTTATTGCTTCTATTCTGATGAGGTCTGACAAGGTTAGAACTCATTCATGGAAAGCTGTGGAAATGAAGGATGAGGTTCGAATCCTTCATCAGATTCTAAACAAGACAGTTCTTCACAAGGCTGGCTCAAAAGACAACATTTCTGCCTTGCATAAATTCTGTCTCTGCCATCTGATGACTGAGACAAAGGTCAATCTTCCACGAATTCTCTTTGGAAGATTCAGAGAATATGTTATCAACAAGGAGAAGGCATCTGCTATTCCTTTCTGCCATTTGTTGTCCAAGGACCTCAAAGCTCAACAAATTTATCCCTTTCTGGAGGCTAAAACCCCTGAGGAACAAGCATTGATTCTTAAGGAGAAGGGCATGTCTGCTATGATATTTGGTAAGGTGGATCTTACCAATATGAAGCTGAGCACTGTGGCTCAAATAGAATTTGCTAAGGAAGAAGAGATGATGAAGATAAAGGAAGAACAAATAGAGCTCAACAATGTTGAGACTCTAGGGCTGAAAAGGAAAACTGTTGGAAGAAAAAACCATCAGAGCAAGGAAACCTGCTGCTAAGAAACCTGCTGCTGGCATTGTGATTAGGGAGCAAATTGCTGATGCACCTCAACCTGCTCCAACTCATAAGAGAACCAGGAATGTAGTCCTGTCTCACAATGAGGATGAAGATGATGAGGACAATGTCCCCATTGGTTCTGTGTTAAAGAAACAAAAGCTTGCTGCTGCTGCTACCCCAACAAGAACAAGATAGCAACCTCAAAGAAGAGTTAAGTCTGTTATGACTTTTGAGGTAAGCATCCCTGCTAATGATCCTGTTTAATTAGCAGTTGATGCATTGGTTGAAAGTTTTGATGAAAATGATAATGTTGCTGCACCATCTATGTCACCACCATCACAACCAACACCTCACCCTGACACATATGTACAAACACCTCCACCACAACCTTTAACTGAATCACAATCCTCACCCCAATACATAACCTCACCTGTCCACTCACCAATCCAAAACTGACCAACAAGACCTCAATTCCAACCTATAATACCTACTGATGATTCCTGGTTTAATCAACCAGATGGTGTAGGGATCAATCCTGGAGCACCCTTTCCCAAAATCCCCAAGGTCATTTTTCCTTACACTGACCCTTCAGTTCTATATGATGGCAAGGCTGAAAGCCTAGCCAAGGTTAAAAGGGATTGAAAAATCCTCTACCATAAACATGAACCTCAACCTAAATCAACCAGACCTTTCTACCCACTACCTGAGTATGAATATGAGGAAGAACCTACCTACTATCCCTGGTATCAACCTATTCCATATGAACCAAATGGTCCTCTTCCATCTACCTTCTTATACAATGAGAATGGACTTGCTCTCACTCACCTTCCACAAAAGAAATTTCCACCTAGAAAAATCTACCCAAACCTCATCAAATTCCTACCCTTCAAACCACACACTGATGGTGTAGATACGCATATCATTCCTGTCTGGTGGACAAATCCACTCAAAGCTGGATCTAAGTACATTGAATGCTGGAGATCAAGAACATATGGCAGAGAAAAGCTCATTATGGACAGAAATACAAAATGGAGGAATTTTGTGCATCCAAGGGAGTATGGTAGAGCTACTGATGTGGTGGACCATATCATGTATGCACATTTGAAGTCTGAGATTGAACTGCCAAGGTACATCAAAGCTGCCAATTTTGTTCCACCTACCTGGTTGTACCACTCCTCCAAGGAAACCAGAATTGGAGTGAGGCCTCCCATGATTTGTCCAAGACTTCATATGATTGATCAAAATTCGGACAAGGATGCCAAGTATAGAAGAAAAATAGAGAAAATTCCAGCTGATAGCTCCTGTCTGATTGAAAGCAGTGATGATCCTCTGATTGCTAAAAAGATGCTGAATTACTTGCTGGAGGAAATGAGAATGAAGACAAGAGAACAGATTTTGATGCCAGAGGCTTCTGGGCTTGTCACATTCAGATATGCAATAGGGAAGCATCCTCCTTTGGACTGAATGAAGATGACAAGAGAGCCACTCCCACTGGTAGAGGAAAGTTTGGCTTCTCACATGTCATGTATTATATTCATGAGGACACCATTGGAATACCTCTGATCAGTCCTACCCCTACACCCTCTCCACAAGCTGCTGAATCTTCATCTGAGCATATTGAAGAGATAATTGTTGAGGGACCAGATATGGTTCAGGAAGCTGTCCAGTCTAAGGCTGTACATGAAGAAGTTGCTGAGTCTGCAAACAGACAAGGTACTTCTGGGAAGCATTCCTCACAACTATTAGCACTGGCAGTTGTTCATCCCCATGAAGAACCCCAACACTCTCAAGCTGAGTATTCTACCTGGTCAAGGAACTATGCATGCAACTGCTGAAAGCTCCAGATCCTCTTTGCCACCAGACCTTGATGAGATTTTAGAGAAGAAAATTGAAGCTCAAGTGGCAAAACAGTTGGCACCTACCAATTCTCTTTTAAGCCAAATGATTCCATTGATAACCAGCTTTCAACAAAACCAAGGTCAATAAGTTCAACCACCTCCTCCACCTCCAAATCAGAATCCTCCTCAACCACCTACACCCCCATCTTAGTTTATCTTTTAACTTTTGGTTTTGATACTGAAAATGATGGTCCACTCCAGTCTCCTTTTTGTCTGATGCCAAAAAAAGGGGAGAAAGGAAAGAGAATTAAATTTTATAAAAAGTCATTTTTTTTTATCTAAGTGTTTTACTGCATATGCATATCTGTTTAAATTGATGCCTTCATGCTTTTCTGATTAAACATGTGTTCTGATATGTGTTTGCCTGATTACATGTATGCTTCAATGCTTTTATATTATGTTTTAGTACTTATCATTAATTTTTGTCATTTGATGTCTTAGATAATTAAGTTTGTATGGTTTGTCTTAGGGGGAGCTCTGCAGCTCTCTTAGACTTTGCTCAATCAAATTTAATTGGCTTTTGTCATCATCAAAAAGGGGGAGATTGTTAAAACCAAAGTGGTTTTGGCTTAAATAATCTCTTAAGTTTTGATGTTAACAAAAAGGTTAAATTTGTATGGCAAAGTATTGTCAAAGATCTAACTTGTTTAAGTGAAGGCTTGCAGGATTTCTAAGTTGAGATAAGAAGAGGAAATATATATACAGTTGCAGTATCGGGTCTATTTCTCAATCTCTAGACGAGTCTTCAAAACAATGGTAAAATTCTGAGTCTATGAAGTTATTACTAGACGAGGCCTTAAAAAATTGGCTAAGGTAATAAATGCTAGACGTGTATCTAAGTCTAAGAAAAGAGTAGTAGACGAGCAAATAAAAATATTCCAGTAAAAATAGCAAGTCCAAAGACTTGATAATAGACGAGAAGTCATACTAGACGCCACGTCAGCGGACGAGCTATTGAGAATAGCAAGTCCAAAGACTTGGAACTATACAAGAGTCTTATAGACGCAGTGTCAATAGACTAACCCGCTTTACTGATAAGATCATTTTGCATGACCAAAGACCTGCGCGTCACTAGCAAGTAAAATTGAAGCCGTCTACTATAAGCATATTTATTTCAAATGATTGTATATTTAAATTCAAAGGAATATATGTCTCTTTCTCTTAATGCTTCATTTGTTAACTCTTTGTTTCTTGAGATTAGAAACATAGTACCATCGAGAACATAGACCTTTGTACTCTGTCACCTATATTGCTGTAAAGTTTAAACCAAGTACAAAGAAGGAAAGTCAGAAAGCAACCTTCGGTACAATAGAGAAGTGACAGCTCTACTTTGAGCATTCCTCTGATAAACAAGAGCACTTCTCCATGAAGCATATCAAGTTATCAGTCTCAAAGGATCCTAGTATTTAATGCCATGTCTAGACGGATACAATTTGAAGACCGTTGAAGAAGATCAAGACAGCAAAGCAATCCATCTATAAATACTGGATGAACCTCAGTGAAGAAGACAGAGACTCTTGATATAAAAAGTGCCAAAACTCTGTTGAAATCTATTGAACAAGTTTACTTGTAATCTTAACTGATCTTCAACTTTCATACTCTCACAGTTAGTGAGTTATTAGATCAAAATTGTAAATCTCTTTGTTAGAGTTAGAGCCTGAAGAGGCTTGATAAAGAAAGAATACTTGTAGCCTGAAAAGGTGTTAAATACTTGTAATCTATTTGGAGAATAGTGGAGAAAACCTTTAGGTAGAAGGGACTGGATGTAGCTCTTGGTTGGAAGAGAGCGAACCAGGATAAATGTTGCGTTTAAAAAAGTTGTTCTTAAGCTTGTGCAAGTATACACAAATGCCTCAAGTAATATAGAACTGAAGTTCAGATATCGTTCCCACAGGGTTTATAATGATGTAATAGACTCCAATTCAGATTATACGCTTTAGAAGTTAGGTTTAGTAACAAAAAATTATAGTGTATGTGCAATGAAAATTAAATAAGGCTGAGATTTTAAAACTGAAAATAAACAGGTGAACAGAGAAATGAAAGGTTTGATCAGGTGAGAAAAATAACTCTAGGTATGCTGCAGCATAAATCCTGTTTAGCCTTCATCATGCTCTGATTATGCTCTAGCATCTAACTCCGGGAAATTAAGGTTTGTTTTCCAACATTAAAGGGTTAGGTTCATTAACTTTGTTCTATTCTTAGATTCAGATTAATTACACCACCCTCTTAATTAAGCACATTCCAGCTAGCTTAGGGACTTGAATAGCTATTCCTAGCCTAATCAACATCAATTAATTTTCCAATTAATGACTTAACCCCTATCTTTTATCAAGTTTCCACTTACTTAATTTTTCCAAACCAAGCAAGCTAGATATTCAATCAAGTTGATCACTCTTAATTAAACAACATTAAATGCGTGATAAAAGAAGATGCAAAACATAGTCATTACATAACTCAGCTAAACATTCATTATATAAGCATACCTAAAGCTTAAAAGTACTTAGCTCATAATGAGCTTACAAAGAACAAAAATAAGAAATGAACAAGAAACCATTACAATGGTTGAAAATGAAAAGGTAGCAGCAGCAGCAGCTTAGAGGAGGAAGACAACGCAGCTCTCTAGAAGGGACAAAATAAATGTGTAATAAAAATTCCAGTGTCCCTTCACTAGGGTTTGCTAAATGCTTTTATAGTACACAACACCCTATTCTCTTTCATTCCATTTTGGGCCAACAACCAAAAGTATTAATAAAATAACCCTAGCCCAATTCCTAAAAACGTGGGGCAGCTGATCCTATAGGCGCATGTGCTTCCTTAAAGATGATAGTGCCAGCGCCCTTGAGGAGAGAGGAAAGGTGTCCTTGTCAGCTTTTGTCCTTTAGTGCATAGCTACCGGAGATGATTCATGCTGCAACATCCACTAGCTTATTCCCCCGAGCTTTAGCCATGCTCTAGCAAAGGGTACTGTATATGCAAACATAGAATTTTAAGACAATGATAGAGCAATCAAGAGCAAATGGCTGCTATTCACAAAACTTAACACAAATATTTACGACTAATATTTTCTATCAAAAACAAGACATAAAACCTCAAAGATAGCAAAAAGCCATAGCAAAAAGGAGCTAAATAACTCTTCATTCAAAGAGTTATCAATAAATCACTTGTGTGAATCCTCTATCCCTAATCTTTTACAGTATTTATTTATACTAACTGTGGGGACTTGAATATGAGTTTGTTAACTTCTTAAAAAGGTTTTCTTGTTTGTGTGTTGCTTATGTTGTTTTTCTTGCAAAAAGGTTTAAGAAAAGACTTTTTCGAAAAACTGTTAAGAAACACAATTCAACCCCCCTTCTTGTGTTTTCCTGTGTCAACTTCACAACACCCACCTTATGAGCCTTGGTTTAGCATCCTTCTTGTCAATAGGATATTTGATAGCTGAGTGGTCAGTGTATACTAACACTTTTGTACCAACAAGGTAGGATCTAAACTTCTCAAAGGCAAAGACCATAGCTAGCAGCTCCTTCTCAGTGGTGGTATAGTTGATTTGAGCATCAATCAGTGATTTCTAGCATAGTAAAAAGGTGGAACACCCTGTTGTATCTTTGTCCCAAGACTGCTCCTACTACACAATCACTTGCATCACACATAAGCTCAAAAGGTTTTTCCCAATCGGAACTATGATAGGTGCAGTGATGAGAGCATTTTTTTTTTGGAGCTCAAATGCTTTCACACATTCAGTTGTGAATTCAAAGGTTCTATCATGCTCCAGCAACTGACACAGTGGCTTGGATATTTTGGAGAAATCCTTGATGAACCTTCTGCAAAAACCAGCAGAGTCCTGGCCCAAAAACGCAGGAGAGTTGATCCCTAGGCACGTGGGCTCCACATTATCAGAGGCATCAGCGCATGTGAGGAGAGAGAAAAGGTGTCCACGTCAGCTTTTGTCTTCTAGTGCAGAGCTACTGAAGTTTGGCTTTGTTGTAGCAGTCAAGAAGTCCATTCTCCATGCTTCAATCATACTCTAGCATCACTCTGCTTAAGCACGTAGAAAAATATGAGATAATGATGAAGCACAGAAGCGCATATAACTAGCATTCGCATGTTTCAACACCAAAATTTACCAAATAGCAAAATATTCACAAAAATACAACTTTAAACTTAGAAGGTAACAATAATTCAAGGTATAAAGGTTGTGACACCCTCTACCCCGCATACGTTTAAAGCGTTAAAAGATAAGATAATTAAAATAAAAATGCATCATTTATTAAAAATTTAAACCATCAACGGATAGAGGATACCACATTATATCAAGTCTCAAACACAGAAAATAAAATATAACAAAACATAAAAGAAAACCCAACCCGATGTCACATTATAGAGCTGGTATAACCAATCCGGAATAAATCCTCGGATACAAACTGAAAACAGCTAACTAAACAAATTACTGAAAACTGGAAATCCTAACTAAAGAGTCGGGGCTCCTCGGAGTCACTCTTCAACTGGCTGCTCACCATCCTCTGCATAAGAGATACATGCAATACAAGAAACATAGGAATAGGGAGTAAGAAACATGAATATGAATATAATGGCAAGGAAGCAGTTAGCAAGATGAGCATACAACAAACAAGCATGTTCTAACAATAACAGCAACATAACATAACAACATCATCATACAAACGTGTATGCTATGCAATGCAACTCTGCTCCACTACTCCACTATGCACTTGGATCCATCTATCTTAGGAAGTCAACTTCGGAGTTGCATCTCTACATTGTCCAATAAGCACCAACACCGGGACAATCCACCAAACCTCGGATGGACCCCTAGGAGAGCTGACTCACCTTACTCTCGGATGCGCCACCACGGTTGTACATGATTCACTTGAATCACCGAGGACGGCAAGATCACCATAACTCAGGGGACCTCCCCTATATTGAACATCCTCCACTAGCATCCCCGATGCGTCAATGCATGCTCAACACAACACATAACCACAACCCCCGCTTGGGCCACTAGGCTACCCAAGTTTTAACACCATCAACACCTCGACCACTCGGCTATTGAGGATTAACGTTTATCTTTTCGTATTTATTTATTTAAACACTCTAGTCGTTCTGCACTAGAGATTACCACCTTGACCATCAGGCATCAAGGCCCCCTTGGCCACTAGGCTCCAAGGCACCATATCATCATTAACACTCTAGCCATTAAGCACTAGAGATTACCACCTTGACCAACATGCATCAAGGCCCCCTTGGCCACTAGGCTACCAAGGTACATCATCTTATCACTTGTCTTTGGTCTTCACGTTTTGTTGGTATTTTATTAAGTCTTTTAAGGCACTTGGGGTGAAAAAACTACTTCTGCACTGTTCTGGTTTCTGTTCTGCACAAGTGAGCACGGGCATGCTCACCCCAGCACAGGCATGCTGAGCTCTCCAGACAAGCATGGTCGTGCTGCCTGTTAAGCACGGGTGTGCTCAAAAGCGCGCCCTGTTCTGGATTTAAATGGAGCACGGGCATGCTCCCTATTAAGCATGACCATGCTCAATGGAGCGTAGCCGTACTGATCTGGGCAGAAAGGGTCAGAACCCTTTACCAAATCCTTGGAGACAATTCACAGATTCAATCCTATTAGCTTTTACTAATCCATTGATCATCAGTTTCATTAATCTTGATTAATTATCCATGTCTTACAAATTAAGGGAATTACTCCTTTAGTCTTAAATCATTAATTGTTCCTAATCACTCATAAATCAATCCCTAAGGTTTGACTAAACCGTTAGCATAACCTCACTCAGTACTATCATTCAGTCTTTTGAACAAGGGGAACAACCATCCCTTAGCATTATTAACAGATTTAACGTTTTAACAGTAATGCATTCACAACATCAATCAACATCATCATAATATCATAATAATCATGGCATCATCACATTCAACATGTTCATTACAGTCAACATTCAATAACAAGAATATTCATAACAACATTAATCAATTAATAACAGTCATGCCAATATTATCATCACAACAATTAACATCATATAACAAATAGACATAAAAGCATATAAACATGTTATCATACAATAGGGTCATAGGTAACCCTTTGTCTTATGCTACCCCCAAGCCTACATACTCATACTATTCATTCTCCCTATACTTGACATGAAGAATTCCTGTTAAACCGAAGACGCTCCTAGATTGGTTCCCTCAGAGGGGCTCGACGAATGATCCCAAGCCTTGGTCAACACAAACAAGGTTAACCTATTAGTTCCCAATTCATGAAACAGAAAAAGGAAACACGAGAGGGAAAGACCATTACCTTTGCTAATTGGCACTAGCGCTTGATTGTACTCTCTCAACTATGAACAGAACACCAAACAAGGATTGGGTTCAAAGGGGAAGAGTGAGAGAGGCTGCCGTCACACTTAGGATAACCTAAAGTGCCAATTTTGAGGGTTTCACTCGTAACCCTCGCTGTTCACTGTCTATATATAGATTCTGCACTGAGCACGATTGTGCACCCTCTTAAGCACGGTCGTGCTTGCACCTGAGCACGGTTGTGCTCCTTGTTGAGCACGGCCTTGCTTGTGGCCCAGACAGCCACAAGGCACGTGCTCAAGCATGGGCGTACTGACACATGAGCACGGACGTGTTCATGCATCAAGAAGGGATTTTTAACTTAAAAACCCCACTTAGCCCACTCTAAACTCTGCTAACAAACAAGGCATACACAAAAGCACTTATATGGAAAACGGGGTGTTACAAAGGTAATGAATAACTCTTCTTTCAAAGAGTTATCAGTGGAATCATGAGGTTATCCGGTGGATAGACCAATTGGACGTATTCAGGCAATTTTTCCCAAATACATAATTGATACTATGTTCAGTAAGACCGTTGTGCCTAGGAAGCCGAGCTTCCCAGTTGTAGAGGTTTCATAAAGAGCCCGATGTTTTACAGAGATTTGAGATCACATGTGATTATGATTGTACGCACGTTATGATTTAAGCCTTATGTGCCTAGTATGCTAGTCACTCCTGGTGCCTAAGGTGGGCGGATGTGAAACCTGTACTAACCAATTCCTTTCCAAAATGTCAATTAGCTCCGGAGTTAGGATCAGATATTCCTTGAGGCTGTGTAGGTATGTGACTATACAGTTTCAATCAATTTTCTCACTATTCTCATGTCTCGGTGAATAGACAGTGTCTGGTACGCTTTAATAAGCTTACTGTTTATCTTGGTATTGTACATCCTTGGATTTTTGATCTGTGGACTAAGAATGGATGATAATATGGATATATGTATGCTATAATATATATGTGGGTCGTACCACTGCATGCCTGCTTTATGTGTATGATGAATGGGGATTTCACCTCATTTTTTTGTGTTTTCTTGTCTTCTGCTTTATTTTATGTTCTTCAACAAAGACGGCAGAACTGCTTGACCATCATATGAGACAGACCGATCATGAGGACCTATCTTCAGGGATCAGTATATGGGAGATGTGAGAGCTCAACCCCAGTGTGACGATATATCGTCCTCAGTGGTTATCGTTGTACAATGATGACAACTCGTCGTCGTTTTGTACTGGCCAACATGATGAGTCCTTGTGTTTAGGAATAGTTTTATGGGGCTGCGTCTCCAAGGTTATTTATGTTTTTATTGGTCATGTTATTTTATTAACGTTGCTATTTCCGCCTTTTGCTGTTTCTATCTTTTCATTTTATCTCTTGATAGAATTTATGAAAGTATTATGTATATACGGGGAATGTATGATTATGTACTGCTTATTTTCCCTTTTCCTAGATGTATATGTCTTAGGCCTATTAGTGGTTGGAAGATGTTAATAAATGACATGTACAGGTCGGACGAGGTATGTTAAGTACTACCTAATTTCTTATTTGCGAAAAGGAATAGGGAAAAATAAACCCATATCTTCAGAAAATTTATTTTTCTTGTTAAACTATATTGCGAAAATGTCACAGACAATGTATTGCCCAAGAAGGGTGTTATATAGAATACCTTTTCCTTCTCTGTGACCGTTGGATTGATCGGATGCTCTAAAATGTTACACATGTCCTAGGTTTTTTTTAAAAGAAAATAAATATTATATAAAGAAGAAAAACAACTCTCCTCCTTTGAACGTAGCATCATCACAATGACGCTGACGACTTTGATGTTGCCTCCATTCCCTCTCCACCGCTCCGACCACTACGCCACAACGTTGCTGCCTCTCCGTGCCGCCACTCCGTTGTCACCGCTCATCGTCGCCATACTTTGAATAAATACATTCTACTAATATTTTCAAACATAAACCAGAATGATTTATATGTTGAATGAGACCCATTGCCTCTTGATTCTTTTTCCAGATACAACATGATAATTGAGATCCTAAAATCCTAAAATTTAATGGCACAATCTTCGTTTGTTGATTTAATTACATATTTATATATTTCGGTGAATGACAAACACTAATAAAAAAGTAAAAGAATCTTTCTTATAGCATACAGGTTCCGCACACACAATTTCAAATTATTATGGTGTACCTAGAATGCAAGTATCAAGATCAAAGAAATTATATCGGTAATTAATTAGGTCTTAGATACTTTTGTAAGAGATTGATTTAATTGGGTAATTTTTTTGGCTCAAGGTTTTTAATGATGAAAAGCTAAGATATCTTTTCCTAAGCCTAATGTTAAAAAATGCTTTTAATGAATTTTAAACAATGTACAAATCTCTTGATTTAATTTCCAATCGAATGAATTTTTCTTTATTCGATGTGTTTGAGAACTCCACGTCTCCACCCAGTAACGTTCCAATACTTGCTGGCATGAATTATTGAGTTCAATGGCTTCCATTATGAAATTCATTTGGGCTTTATAAAAATCAGTTCCCACATATAAGGGTCTGTTTGCTTTATTTTCAGTTTCCTATTTTTATTTTCTATTTTCAAAAATAATTACAAAATTGCCACCTTATTCATTATGTTTCTTGTTTCCAAAGATTTGTACAGCAAACAGTGAAAACAAAAAAAAAAGTTGTTTTCAGTGATTCTTGTACAGAATTTTGAAAACAGAAAACAGAATAAAAACAAGGTGACAATTTGTAATTATTTTTAAAAATAGGATATGAAAACAGGAAACAAAAAAAACAAAAAAAAAACATGCCCTAAATTTTTTTTTTTGATAAAAAAACATGCCCTAAATTATTAAACTAAGTTTCTGTGCATTAAATGTTACAAATATGAAATCTTGGGCATTCACTCTCTTTCTTATCTCACTGCAATGTTCAACTTTTGCTTTTAATTGCTTTTCAAAGGAGACCTACTGAGACATTTCACATATGAAAGTAGTGCGAACAGAACGGTAAAAGAAAGACTTAAATATTTTCATATTTTTCATTCTCTAATTCAAGAACTTTTTGCACAAATATTCTGAAATCACTTTGAGCCATCACTAGTACCTTTGTTGATCAATCTCATAGGACTTCAATTTGTATCATCTACACTATCTAAGTGTTTCGGTTTCTTCTACTCTCTGTATTAACTCTCATAAATAGGGTGTGGTATCCCTAGGTATAGGGCGAGGTATCCATCTGAATAGAAGGTGGGGTATCCTTCTGTTGCAAAAGGTGGGGCATCCCTTTGGTGTGCGACTTTAGGCTCAGAAGCGCGGGTTAGGTATCCCTGATGCGCGAGGAAGAGTGCTAGAGGTCGTTGAGACTCTTACACGTGGGTGAGGTATCCGATAAGGCGTGGTTAGAGTGCTCTTTTTGTGTACAAAGGTTGCAAGAACCAATTTATTAGCTTGTTTATTAGTGAAAGAAGATCCCACAGGTGGAATAGAGACTGGACTAGGCCACTGGCAGTGGGTGACTGTGAAATAACCAAAGTAAACACAAGAAGGGGGTGGAATTGTGTTTATCAACTTTTTGAAAAACTTTGAATAACGTTTTCGCAGGCATAGCAAGCAAACAACTAAAGAAATAGATATCAGATGAGTGAGTCGTCTAAATTCGAAACAACAAACACAAGCACTTGAAAACTTAAAGAGTTTTGATATTCACAGATTTAATCCCCAGGTTAAATGATAAAGTAAATGAGCTCTTAAATAAATTAAAGATATTAAGGGAAGGAATATCACTCAAGAGATTTATACTGGTTCACCCCAAATCCAACAGGGCTGCGTCCAGTCCTTGGCAGTACCAAGTATTTCCACTATAATTGATCAGATTACAGTGCAAGTATTATTTTCACACCTAGCCTCTCCAGGCTCACTCTTAAACAAGTATTCTTTCTCACCTAGCCTCTCCAGGCTTAATAACTAAGAGAGTAGAAAGTGTTTGTATATTTAATAAAGATTTGTAAGTCTTTATGGTAAACACTCGGAGAGTAGAATAAATTTAAGGGATGAAAGACTATGTATTAATAACAAATGATTGAAGAAGTATTCAATGAAGGAATGAAGAAATAAATGAGCAGAGTAAATGCTTCTTTGAATATTTGTGCAATCTCTATCTTCATCTTCATGGTCTTCTCTATTTATAATATTCAATCAATTTAATCTGTTAGAAACAAACTTCAGCAAGTGATTTTCTTCAATTTGAAGTATTGGGACGCCATTAATGCCAAAGAGTCGTTCTGAGTATCATTAAATGCTTGAGGACATTTACCTTTGACATGGGCGACCAAGAGTACACTTTTATTCTGAAGCGCTGTTGTATCAGAGGTGCAACAGAGAAGCTTTTGTACTTGCAGCAGAGGACTTTCCTATTTCAGTGCTACACTTAGTTCACCTTTAGGAAAGCACTTCTGTTTTGTACTTAAAGAGTGAAAAGTAGCTGACTTGTATAGAAAGTAGCGTGTTTATTCCTCAAAAACATGAAAGAATAATTTCTTTGTTCTTCTTGCTTGGTGTTATCCTCCAGAGGTCCTTGAAGTCTTCGAGTAAATCATCTTGACCTAGAAAAGGCTGACTTGGACATTCATTCTGACAACTGATCAGTAGGTAAGTGCAGTAAGTGTTTTCCGACGGATGCACATTTCCAGTTTCAGACGGGTGTGTAAAATAAGTTCAGACGGATGAGCTTGAATGGATCTTTAGTGCTTAGATTTTCCACGTCATCTTTCTAGTAGACAAGTCTTCATACTGAACTGATTTGGCTTCATGCTTAGCTGTCCTTATGTAGACGGGTGATTATCAGATAGGTCAATAAAACTCTTGTTAGGATGACATGCTTCTTTAAAGAGAGTAGACTAGTCAGGATTAGATGTATGATCCTTAATTCTTTTTTCACACTTGAACAATCACATCAAAAATATCACATGGTTCAATATAACCATACTTAATATATTTGAAATCATCAAAACTTAGAGAATTAATACATGAAATGTGTCTTAGACATTTGAGGTCCTAACATTGTCCCCCTTTTTGATGATGAAAAATATTTTTTATTTTATTTTATTGAACATCAAAAAGGTATAGTAGACTATAGACAAGTGCTACAAAGACAAGTATCAGGTCATATATAGCATGGATATTTTGAGACGTCTGAATTTTTCAGAGCATAAGAATATATGTTTGAGTTGTTATTTTTATTACTCCCCCTTCGTTAAGTATTTGTTTCAAAAGGATTTAAGTTCAAAATTTTGTGTTTAGTTAAATATCTTAATTCCTCCCCATTTTGGCATCATTCAAAAGGAGCAAGTAAAAGGAAAATAAATTAGAACAGTGATGTAATGATCCAAAAGAATATTCATATTCATATAAAGTCAGAATAAGTACATCAAAATTGTTCAAAAGAGGTTTAGACATCATAGACTGTACATTGCATGACTCAAAAGAAAAGGAACACTATGAATTGGATCCTCCTTGACTCTTAAAGAAGTTTTCCAACATCTTCCGGATAGCAATTTGTTGTTGTAGAATAGTAGTTTGTTGCTCCAGAGCAAAGTCTTGCTTTTGCATAACAGTTTGTAGACTTGAAGCCATTTCATCTATCCGTTGGTGAACAACTGGATCATGAGCAACTACAGTTGTAGTAGAATCAGTTGTAGCTAGAGATGTTGCAGGATTTGCAGCAACAGATCAATGATCTCAAATACTAACTAGATGGAAGAGGTATAAAGCTATGTCTGGATTCTGAGAAATGATCAGGAAAGACTTTTCTCAATGGAACAAAGTTTGGATTAAGCCACGTCGAGGTGGTGATCTGGGTGGAGGTGATGTAGGTGAAACAAGGATGTCCATGGTGTCAAAATCATGTGTTTGGAAGTCTTGGAAGGAATCAGAAGATTGTAAATGATGATGAGATACAAAGTCTCAAGTATGCTTCCGTGAAGAATATCCCCACCCATGTTCAAGAGTGAAGAAATGAAAAGTGTTTTGATGATGATTGATTATGATGTAATCGATTTGATGTTTTATGTTTGCTTTACTAGGTTTTGATGTAAGTCATTTTGTAACCTAGTTTGATTAGATGGCTTAACAAAATTAAGAAGATAATAATGCCAAACCTAAAGATAGATATCAATTAGAGCTATTATAAAATTTCAAATGATGAAAATTGTTTTGAAAGTATATAAGTAATCACATACATAGTTGTTTATTAGTCTACTTTGAGGAAATCTCGAAATTCCTTCAAGAGTATTCAAATACCAACTCATGTATGCCATTACACAAGCATTTTGGCAATTTTAGGAGAGAGTATTCGAATACCCCTGCTTGGTATTCGAATACCCTCTGTTCTGTTGAGTTTGTTGGGTTCTGTTACACGGTGTATTCGAATACCCTGTGAGAGTATTCGAATACTCACCCAAAAATTCAGCAAAGCTTCAACTTTTTCAGCTCCAATTGAAGTCTATATAAAGGGTACATGCTTAAGAGTTTTAACAACGAAAATATATTAAAAAATATACTGTTATAATGCCAAAATGGAAAGGCATATATTCATCCTTCGTTACAAGTGACCTTAGAAGCTTACAAGCTTTGATGCACAAGTGTTTGTGCTAGGATTTTCTCTTCTACTCAATTTGTAATTCCGAGTTTTGTATTGGGAGTGTGAATCCCAAGGTTACTCAAGAGTGAGGCATCTCTTGAGGGGTGTAAATCTTTGTTGGTGTGGTATCCATCAAAGTGACCATTGGAGAAAAATCTTTGTTGGTGAGGTATCCTTCAAAGTAAGGGTGAGGCATCCCTTTGTTGGCAAGAGTGTGGTATCTCTTGTGGATTGTTAGCAAGAGTGTGGTATCTCTTGTGGATTGTTGGTGAGGTATCCAACAAGGTGTAAGGGTGAGGCATCCCTTTGTTGGCAAGAGTGTGGTATCTCTTGTGGATTGTTGGCAAGAGTGTGGAATCTCTTGTGGATTGTTGGTGAGGTATCCAACAAGGTGTAAGGGTGAGACATCCCTTTTGTGAGTTGTTGGTGAGGTATCCAACAAGTTTCAAGAGTGAGGTATCTCTTGAGAGTGTGGTACTTGTGGGTGAGGCATCCTACAAAGGAGAGTGACTTTTGTAAGGAGTGTGGTATCTCTTGTACAAACTTTGTCATAGTGAATTTCTGCAAGAGGACTCTTGGTGACTGGACGTAGGCCACTCAGGTTGTGGGCCGAACCAGTAAAATTCTTGTGTCACTTTCTATATCTCTACTCTCTTTACTTTCTTGCAATCTTTATTATCGTATGCATGATTCTTTATGTTCTATGCTTATGATATTATAGTGTGTGATTGTTGTATGATACATTCTCTTAGCTTATGCAATAGTATATCTTTCTTTAAGTGCATTCTTAAATTGATATAGCAATTGTTCTTGCTTAAGTTTCAAGGAAAATTTACTCTCTTTCTACACTACTTGAAAAAGGGAATATAAACATTGTTTTTCGAAAAGTTTTAAAAAGGTCAATTCACCCCCTCTTGACCAAGAACCGTTTCCACATCTTACAATTGGTATCTAGAGCGGGTTCTTGAATAAGGTTAATCACCTTTCAAGTCTTGTGGATATGGCTTCTTAATCAAATGGGACAAGTGATTATGTTTCTATTTCTAAACCCTCTATTTTCAATGGTGAAGGTTATCGTTATTGGAAAGCAAGGATGAAAATTTTCATTAAGGCAAGAGATGTAGATATATGGGATACGGTTTTGAATGGTCCTTTTATGCCTAACCATGTTGTTAATGAAGAGGAAAAGGATAAACCTAGATCTTTATGGAGCGATGATGATAAGAAGAAGGCCCAATTAGATATGAAGGCTAAGAACATCATTACTATGGGAGTTAGTATTGATGAGTTCTATGGAATCTCTACTTGCAATTCCGGAAAGGAAATGTGGGATACACTTGAGGTAGCCCATGAGGGCACAAGTGAAGTAAGGAGATCTAGGATGAACACTTTAACCCATGAGTATGAATTGTTAAGAACGATGCATGGTGAATCTATATGTGATATGCAAAAACGTTTTACATATATTGTTAACCAACTTAGTGCTCTTGGTAAAGTGTTTGATAATGAGGATCTTATTAACAAAGTTCTAAGATGTTTGAATAGGTCTTGGAAACCTAAGGTGACGACTATTTCGGAATCAAGGAATCTTTCTACAATGACACTTGCTACACTCTTTGGCAAGCTTCAAGAGCATGAATTTGAGCTATCAATATTAAATGAGAGTGAAGATCAAGACAAGAGGAAGAAAGGCATAGCCTTGGTTGCATCTTCAACAAAGGAAGACCTAAGTGATAGTGATGATTCTAGTGAGGAATTCCAAGAGGAGCACATCAACTTGTTGTCGAGGAAGTTTGGAAAGTTTCTCAAGAGAAGAGGCAACTTCAAGAGAGGCAACTTTAACAACAAGAAGTTCACAAAGAATGAGGGTACTTCCAACCCAACTTGCTATGAATGTGGAAAACCCGGTCACATGAAATATGATTACCCCAACTACAAGAAGAAGAATGATAAAGATGAGAAGAAGGGCAAGAAACACAAGAAGGGTAAGAAAGCATACATAGCATGGGAGGAAAATGAGATGTCATCCTCAAGTGATGAAGATAGTCAAAGTGAAGAGGCCAATCTATGTTTAATGACTTCACATCAAAGTGAAGATGAGGTATCAGATGATGAACTCTCTCTCTCTCTTTTACTTATGATGAGTTGCATGACGCTTTTGAAGAATTGCATAAAGAGTCTCTTGATTTAGCTAAATTTTGAAACAAAAGAATTTGATGGCTCAACTTGAAAAAGAAAATTTTTGTTTTAAAGAAGCAAGTTGATGATCAAAAGCTAGAGATTGAGACTATGCAAAAAATGTGTACAAATTCTTCAAAAGGAAAAGGAAAAGAATGATGCACCACTTATGAAAATTGCAAGAATTTGGAAAGTGAAAACATTGATTTGAAAAAGTCACTTGCAAGATTCACAAATGGAAGTAACAATCTTAATGTCTTACTTGGTAAACAAACTATGAATTTTGTTAAGGCCGGATGGGATACAATCCATTTGATGCTAAAGCTTCTAACAACACTCAATTTGTTCCATCAAGTAAACAAAAGAAATCAACTATAAAATACTATTTTTATTGCAAGTTTGTACACCATATTTCAAAATGTTATATCAAAAGAAAAGGTGTTGAGAATTGTAACTTGAAGTGGGTCCCTAAAGGGAGAAAAACTAATACTAACATACAAGGACCCAATCCAAATTGGGTACCTAAGATTTGTTCTCTTTTGTATAGATATGCTTGAAGACACTATGCAAGGAGTGGTACTTGGATAGTGGATGCTCTAAACATATGACCGGAGACATCTCCAAGTTTTCCCATTTATCTCCTAGGAAAAGTGGTCATGTCACATATGGAGATAACAACAAGGGTAAAATTCTTGGAGGAGGTAAGATTGATAAGAATTCTAATACCATAATTGATAATGTGCTATTGGTTGAAGGTCTAAAGCATAACTTGTTAAGCATTAGTCAACTATGTGATAAGGGCTTTAAAGTTGTTTTTGATGAAAAATGTTGTTTAGTTGAAAGCATGCATGATAAACAAGTTAGGTTTATAGGCAAGATAATCAATAACATATATATGCTTGATTTGAATGAAATTTCATTTTCCATACAATGTGTAACACCCCGTTATTTGTATAAGTGCTTTTGTATGTGCCTTGTTTGTTTGGTTAAGCCTTAGGGCCTAGCATAGTGTTGTTGTTTGAGGGTTAAGTGGGATTTTTAGGCTTAAAATCCCTTTCTGGTACATTGTGAGACCCTTCTACCCCGCATGTTAAAAGCCATTTAAATTAAAAAAAAAAACATTTAAAGGAAAACATGCAATTATTGAATAAAATAAACAATTGTCCATGGGTAGAAAAGTCTCACATGAACCGTTTACAATGCGGAAGTAAAATAAGTTTTAAATAACGAAAACATAACAACCAATAAAAATAACCCAACCCCGATGTCACATACAGAGCTGGTATAACCGTTCCGGAATAAAATCCACGGAATTACAACTGAACTAACAACTACGAAAACATAAACTAGCCCTACGATGAGTGGCAGCTCCTCAGAGTCACTCCTCTCCGGGCTGCTCGTCATCCTCTGCAATGTGCCGATCAGGCCAAACACAAACAACAAACATATATAGGGAGTAAGAATCGTATAAACATATTAGCATGGGAATAGGCAGTAAAGTAAACAGCAAGCATAGCAGCATCACATCAAATATCAACATCATCGTTATGCTATGCAGTGCAATGCAGTCCTACTCCGCTAAACCATCAATGCATGTGGATCCACTAAACTCGGGATGAACGACTTCGGAGTTACATATCCACATTGAGAATCTACTCAACGCCGGAGAATCTACTCCTTGGATAGCCAACGCATCAAACCAACGAATGCCTCGTCACGGGGGCGCTAGGAGAATCTACTCCAACCGTGGATGGCCGGATCGCCGTACTCTAGGACGATCTCCCCTATGTCGAACATCCCTAAACAACAACTCCGATGCAATGCGTATGCAACACAACAACAACAGCAACACCACCTCCATAACTCCAACGGAATCGACCGAAGGTAACAGCGGGATCAACCGCACCAACTTGCCTCGCGGAATCTACCTGAGGACTTAAGCGGAATCAACCGCAGTACCTGGGGCAAACTCTCGGCCACCAAGGTACGTAACAACAACACCTTAGACCCAAACCATGGGGTCAAGGCCTCCTTGGCCAAAAAGCACCATGATACAACTCATCAGCTTGCGGCACCCTAAAGGGTATCGACTTAACATCTCACCATCTCATCATCTTTATTTATCTTTATCAACATTTACTAAGTTGTCTAATCAGTTATCATCATAGGGAAAGTGGGGTTTAAAACCCCTTAAGTCCTTTAATCTGGTTCTGTCACAGTGGGTTGAGCACGGTCGTGCTCGTAACCCAGCACGGTCGTGCTTAAGCACGTGAGGGGCGTGCTCCCCTGTAAGTGAAGCACGGTCGTGCTTCTTAATGAGCACGGTCGTGCTCAGCAGCACGATCGTGCTCTTTGTCCTGTACGGCCGTGCTCAACAGCGCGGCCATTTCCCAGAATTCAACTGGGAGCACGGTCGTGCTCCCTGTTCAGCACGGTCGTGCTCATCGCGCGACAGTGCTGTTCTGGGCAGGAACAGAGACTGAAACTTAGTTAAATTACCAGGACTTTTACTCAATTATTCCTAACATCAATTATCAGCGTGTTTTCGGGTTTAAACTCATCATCATAACAGCAATCCATTCAACCACGGCATCAACCCAACAACATCATGTTCATAGAAAAGCAACCAACACTAACATTAACAACATATTATGAACATGAATAGTAAACCAAATAACATACTAATAACATACCGAAACAGCCAATAGCATACCATCATCAAACAACTAATTCAGCATGTCATTCATACATACAAATATAAACACGTCGGGGTTAGGGAACCCCTTTACTTTACACTAAACCCAAACCTACGTAAATACTACCCTTCTCCCCATACCTGGATTGAAGGTAGCTCTCTAAGACTTCCTAACAGCAACCGGTTCCTCTCCTTTAGGCGGCTCACGCACGAACGAGCCTTAAATAAACAGATTAAAACGGTGTTAGTTTCCCACCAAAAACGAAAGGAAACTAAAGAAAAGGAACGGAACATTACCTATACGCGAAGTGCAGACGAAACCACGTTTCCCTAGCGTCTCCAATACTCAAAACCACACTGAGTATGAAGGAAAAAGGGAGGAAGGGAGGTTGCAGCCGTACTAGGGTTTTTAGTAGCAAAAAGGAAGTGTACGGCGCAACCCGGGGTCTGCTCAACGTATATAGGTCCGTACTTGAGCACGGTCGTGCTCATCCTTGAGCAAGGTCGTGCTCAACTTAACGTTACGAGACGCGGTCAACAGCTTGAGCACGGGCGTGCTACCTGTTGAGCACGGTCGTGCTCAACTTAAAATCAGAAACACGCTTCTGACTTTAAGCACGGGCTTGCTGGCTAATGAGCACGGGTGTGCTCATGTACCAGAAAGGGACTTTTAGCCAAAAATCCCACTAAGCCCTTAAACGAGAAATCCAACTTAAACCAAACCAGCTTAAATAAAAAAATTCTGAAAAACAGGGTGTTACAATTCCACCCCCCTTATAAAAATTTCGTCCTCGAAATTTACACGTACCTCAAGGGAAGAGATGCGGGTACGCTTCCATCATCTTGCTCTCCAGCTCCCAGGTAGCACTTTCCTCAGTTGCCCCACTCCAAACCACTTTAACCAAAGGAATTTCCTTGCCTCTCAGCTGCTTCACCCTCCTATCCTCGACTCGAAGAGGTAACACCTCAAACGTCAGGTTCTCTTTCAACTGTATAGCGTCGGGTACTATCACGTGACTAGGGTCATGAACATACTTCCTGAGTTGTGACACATGAAAAACGTTGTGGAGATTTGACAAAAACGTGGGTAAGGCTATTTGGTAGGTGACTTCGCCGACTCTTTTGAGGATTTGGTAAGGACCAATGAACCTCGGAGTAAGTTTCCTTGCCTTCATCACTCTACCAACCCCAGTCGTCGGGGTAACTCTCAAGAATACATGATCGCCTTCCTGGAATTCGAGCGCCTTCCTGCTTTTATCATGGTAGCTCTTCTGCCTACTCTGTGCAACTCTCATCTTTTCCTGAACTAACTTAATCTTTTCTGTTGTTTCTTGGACTATCTCAGGCCCTAGCACCACACTATCACTAGGTTCACTCCAACACAAGGGTGTCCTACATCTCCTCCCATACAGAGCTTCATAAGGTGCCATCCCAATGCTGGAATGGAAACTGTTGTTGTAGGTGAACTCTATCAGGGGCAAAAACTTGTCCCAACTTCCAGACTGTTCTAACACACAAGCCCTCAACAAGTCCTCTAAGGACTGGATGGTCCGCTCAGACTGCCCATCAGTCTGTGGGTGGTAAGCTAAACTAAGCCTAAGCTTTGTTCCTAAAGCCTCTTGCAAACTATTCCAAAACCTAGAGGTAAACCTCGGGTCTCTATCTGAAACTATGCTAGAGGGTACACCATGAAGCCTAACTATCTCCTTGATGTACAACTTAGCCAACTTCTCTAGAGGATACTCCATGTTCATCGGAATGAAATGGGCAGACTTAGTCAGTCTATCCACAACAACCCAAATTGCCTCAAAACCAGCTGGAGTCCTAGGGAGTCCAGACACAAAATCCATGGAGATACTATCCCATTTCCATTCTGGGATACTTAGGGGTTGCAACTTACCCGAAGGCCTCTGATGTTCAATCTTAGCCTTCTGACAAACTAGGCACGCATAAACAAACTCAGCTACGTCCTTTTTCATCCTAGGCCACCAAAACATTCTCTTAAGGTCCTGATACATCTTAGTGGCACCTGGGTGCACACTCAATCCACTCCTATGACCTTCTTCTAAGATCAACTTCCTAAGTTCAGGAACATCTGGCACACAAACTCTATCTTTGAACCTCAAAATACCATCACTGCCATCCTTAAAACTTAGGTCTCTACCCTGAGCGAGCAACTCTTGCTGGTCTAAGAGATACTTATCTAACTTCTGACCCTCTCTAATCTGATCCATCAAACCGTTGGTAACCTTCAAGGTACCAAGCCTAATACTCTTAGGGGTAAACTCACAAGCTAGACTAAGGTCTCTAAACTCCTCAATCAGGTCCATCTCCCTAACCATCAAAGTGGAGATATGCAGGGTTTTCCTACTCAAGGCATCGGCCACCACATTGGCCTTTCCTGGGTGATAGGTCAGCTCGAAGTCATAATCCTTTAAGAACTCCATCCACCTACGCTGCCTCATATTCAACTCCTTTTGATCAAAGAGATACTTCAAACTCTTGTGATCACTAAAGACCTCAAACCTCGCTCCATACAGGTAATGCCTCCAGATCTTCAAGGCAAATACCACAGCTCCTAACTCTAGGTCATGGGTAGGGTAGTTCTTCTCATGGGTTTTCAACTGCCTAGAAGCGTAAGCGACTACCTTACCATTCTGCATCAGCACACCACCTAACCCTTGCTTAGAAGCATCGCAGTAAACTACGAAGGGTGCACTAGGATCTGGCAAAACTAACACTGGTGCTGATGTCAACCTATTCTTAAGGGTTTGGAAACTCTCTTCACACTTAGAGTCCCACACAAACAACTGTCCCTTCTTGGTGAGACGGGTTAAGGGTAAAGCTATCTTAGAGAAACCTTCTATAAACCGCCTATAGTCCCGGCTAACCCCAAGAAACTCCTAATCTTGGTTACAGACTTTGGCGCTTCCCACTGGAGCACCGTCTCTACCTTAGCTGGGTCCACTGCTATGCCACCCTTAGAGATGACATGTCCTAAGAAGCTCATTTCCTCTAACCAGAACTCACACTTAGACAACTTAGCATACAACTGCTTCTCCTTAAGGGTCTGCAAGACAACCCTCAGGTGTTCCTCATGTTCCTCCTTACTCTTGGAGTACACTAAGATGTCATCTATGAACACTACCACAAACTTATCCAAGTAAGGGTGAAAGGTCTTGTTCATGTAGTCCATGAAGACCGCAGGAGCGTTGGTCACACCGAAAGGCATAACCAAGTACTCATAGTGACCATATCGCGTTCTAAACGCTGTCTTCGGGATGTCCTCAGACTTAACCCGAATCTGATGGTACCCTGACCTCAAATCTATCTTTGAAAAGACGCAAGCGCCCATCAACTGGTCCATAAGATCATCAATCCTAGGGAGGGGATACCGATTCTTTATGGTCACCTTGTTGAGCTGTCGAAAGTCGACACACAACCTCATACTACCGTCCTTCTTCTTCACCAACAACACAGGTGCCCCCCACGGAGACACACTCTGCCTAATGAACTGCTTCTTCATCAGGTCCTCCAACTGTTCTTTCAACTTAGCTAGCTCTAGAGGAGACATTCTATAGGGTGCTATGGAAATTGGCCCGGTGCCAGGCACTAAGTCTATGGTAAACTCAACATCTCTTTCTGGGGGTAAGTTATAAACATCCCCCGGAAACACTTCAGGAAACTCTCGCACAACAGGCAAGCTGGCGACGTCAGGAGGGCTGCTCTCTACATCCAGGGAAGCTAACATCATGTACACTTGGGCTTCGTCTTTCATCGAAGCTCGTACTTGGCTGGCAGAGAGAAGGTCTGGATTCTTAGACTCCTTTGGAGTTCCAAAAATCAGGGTTTTATCGAAACAATTCAGAAGGACATGGTTGGAAGATAACCAGTCCATACCCAGAATAATGTCCAGGTCTTTCAAAGGTAAGCATACAAGATCAGCAAGGAAAGTTTTATCATTTATAACAATATGACAGTTCTTGCATGCATATCAAGTAGAAACAGGTTTATTTGTGGGTGTAGAAACCAACAAATCAAACTCAAGGAAGGTAATAGGCAATTTTAGACTCTTGACCCTATCATGCGATATAAACGAGTGAGTAGCACCCGAATCATACAATACAGTCAATCGAGTTCCATCAATTAGACACGTACCTTGGATCAAGTCATCAGACTCGGAGGCTTCGGCTCCACTAAGAGTAAAGACTCTCCCAGTGGTCTTCAGTCTGTTGGCCTGAGGCTTCTGATTCTTGCTAGCGCTGGGAGGCTCGGCCTTAGCTCCATCACACTCGCGGCTGATGTGGCCTGGCTTGCCACACTTGAAATAGATGACCTGTGTTTCCTTGCACTGGGACAAATAGTGGTCCTGTGCTCCACACTTCCCACACCTCATAGCTCTAGGGGCATCAGAGAACCCACCCCTGAAGCTACTCTGCTGAAACTGGGGCTTCCTGCCACTCTGCTTGAAGTCCTTGCCCGAAGGGGCATACCGCTGCTTGCCCTTATCCCTCTGATCAATCCTTTTGCCACTCTGATTGTCCGATCCTCTGGAACTAGCAGCTCTGAACTGGCTGGCATCCTCATAGATCCTGCACTTGTTGACCAGAATAGGGAAGACTCTGATCTCCTGATAGCTGATGGCCTGTTTGATCTCAGGCCGAAGTCCCGCTTCGAACTTCACACACTTGGAGCGATCGTCCGTCTCATACTGGTAAGGAGTGTAGTACCTAGCCAGCTCCTCGAACTTAACCGCATAGTCACCGACTGACAGCGACCCCTGCCTCAAAGACAAGAATTCCATCTCCTTCTTGTCTCTGATATCCGCTGGAAAATACTTCTCCAGAAACCTCTGCCTGAACACAGCCCAAGTCACCGCTGTGCCCTCTGCCTGCATCCTCTGCCTGCAGTTATCCCACCAGTGCTCCGCCTCTTCAGTCAGCATGAAGGTGGCGAAGATGAGCTTCTGCTGATCATTGCAGTCCATCGCACGGAAGATCTTCTCTGTCTCCCTCAGCCACAACAATGCTCCCTCTGGGTCATACGCTCCTTTGAACGACGGAGGGTTGTTCCTCTGGAACTTATCCAGTCCCTGGAACTCAGCTGGCCCACCGTTGTTAGGGTTGACCTGTCCGATAGCATTGGCCAGGAGTGTCAATGCGTCAGTAATCGCCTGATCGTTGCGTCCTCTACCGGCCATTAGTTCCTGTACATGCCCAAAACAGCCTTTAATACAGAAACTTAGCGAGTAAAAGCTATAGGCAACTAACTTAAAACATCATTATCTATACCAAGTATAGACAATTCACACAAGAGTCACACAACAGACTCACAACAGACTCATACCACATCCGAACAAGGTCGAACTGCTCTGATACCACTAAATGTGACACCCTTCTACCCCGCATGTTAAAAGCCATTTAAATTAAAAAAAAAACATTTAAAGGAAAACATGCAATTATTGAATAAAATAAACAATTGTCCATGGGTAGAAAAGTCCCACATGAACCGTTTACAACGCGGAAGTAAAATAAGTTTTAAATAACGAAAACATAACAACCAATAAAAATAACCCAACCACGATGTCACATACAGAGCTGGTATAACCGTTCCGGAATAAAATCCACGGAATTACAACTGAACTAACAACTACGAAAACATAAACTAGCCCTATGATGAGTGGCGGCTCCTCAGAGTCACTCCTCTCCGGGCTGCTCGTCATCCTCTGCAATGTGCCGATCAGGCCAAACACAAACAACAAACATATATAGGGAGTAAGAATCGTATAAACATATTAGCATGGGAATAGGCAGTAAAGTAAACAGCAAGCATAGCAGCATCACATCAAATATCAACATCATCGTTATGCTATGCAGTGCAATGCAGTCCTACTCTGCTAAACCATCAATGCATGTGGATCCACTAAACTCGGGATGAATGACTTCGGAGTTACATATCCACATTGAGAATCTACTCAACGCTGGAGAATCTACTCCTTGGATAGCCAACGCATCAAACCAACGAATGCCTCGTCACGGGGGCGCTAGGAGAATCTACTCCAACCGTGGATGGCCGGATCGCCGTACTCTAGGACGATCTCCCCTATGTCGAACATCCCTAAACAACAACTCCGATGCAATGCGTATGCAACACAACAACAACAGCAACACCACCTCCATAACTCCAACGGAATCGACCGAAGGTAACAGCGGGATCAACCGCACCAACTTGCCTCGCGGAATCTACCTGAGGACTTAAGCGGAATCAACCGCAGTACCTGGGGCAAACTCTCGGCCACCAAGGTACGTAACAACAACACCTTAGACCCAAACCGTGGGGTCAAGGCCTCCTTGGCCAAAAAGCACCATGATACAACTCATCAGCTTGCGGCACCCTAAAGGGTATCGACTTAACATCTCACCATCTCATCATCTTTATTTATCTTTATCAACATTTACTAAGTTGTCTAATCAGTTATCATCATAGGGAAAGTGGGGTTTAAAACCCCTTAAGTCCTTTAATCTGGTTCTGTCACAGTGGGTTGAGCACGGTCGTGCTCGTAACCCAGCATGGTCGTGCTTAAGCACGTGAGGGGCATGCTCCCCTGTAAGTGAAGCACGGTCGTGCTTCTTAATGAGCACGGTCATGCTCAGCAGCACGATCGTGCTCTTTGTCTTGTACGGCCGTGCTCAACAGCGCGGCCATTTCCCAGAATTCAACTGGGAGCACGGTCGTGCTCCCTGTTCAGCACGGTCGTGCTCATCGCGCGACAGTGCTGTTCTGGGCAGGAACAGAGACTGAAACTTAGTTAAATTACCAGGACTTTTACTCAATTATTCCTAACATCAATTATCAGCGTGTTTTCGGGTTTAAACTCATCATCATAACAGCAATCCATTCAACCACGGCATCAACCCAACAACATCATGTTCATAGAAAAGCAACCAACACTAACATTAACAACATATTATGAACATGAATAGTAAACCAAATAACATACTAATAACATACCGAAACAGCCAATAGCATACCATCATTAAACAACTAATTCAGCATGTCATTCATACATACAAATATAAACACGTCGGGGTTAGGGAACCCCTTTACTTTACACTAAACCCAAACCTACGTAAATACTACCCTTCTCCCCATACCTGGATTGAAGGTAGCTCTCTAAGACTTCCTAACAGCAACCGGTTCCTCTCCTTTAGGCGGCTCACGCACGAACGAGCCTTAAATAAACAGATTAAAACGGTGTTAGTTTCCCAACCAAAAACGAAAGGAAACTAAAGAAAAGGAACGGAACATTACCTATACGCGAAGTGCAGACGAAACCACGTTTCCCTAGCGTCTCCAATACTCAAAACCACACTGAGTATGAAGGAAAAAGGGAGGAAGGGATGTTGCAGCCGTACTAGGGTTTTTAGTAGCAAAAAGGAAGTGTACGGCGCAACCCGGGGTCTGCTCAACGTATATAGGTCCGGACTTGAGCACGGTCGTGCTCATCCTTGAGCAAGGTCGTGCTCAACTTAACGTTACGAGATGCGGTCAACAGCTTGAGCACGGGCGTGCTACCTGTTGAGCACGGTCGTGCTCAACTTAAAATCAGAAACACGCTTCTGACTTTAAGCACGGGCTTGCTGGCTAATGAGCACGGCTGTGCTCATGTACCAGAAAGGGACTTTTAGCCAAAAATCCCACTAAGCCCTTAAACGAGAAATCCAACTTAAACCAAACCAGCTTAAATAAAAAAATTCTGAAAAATAGGGTGTTACATACATGAGCACGACCATGCTTATGTCCAGCACGCCCGTGCTTTGAAGGCGCGTCTTGTGACTGTCTGAGTCACAAGCATGTCGGTGCTTAATAGGGAGCATGACCGTGCTCAACGCATGACAGCGTCTCGCTGACGCTAAGTTGAGCATGCCCGTGCTCAACAAGGAGCAGGACCGTGCTCAAGCGTGAACGCGTCTCGGTGACGCTGATGTAAGCACGACCGTGCTTAATGGGGTGCACGGCCGTGCTCGGGGCAGAGTTTATAAATAGAGGCAGTATCACGAGGGTTACCGTGTTAAACCCTATTTTGGCACATTGGGCAATCCTAGTGTGGCAGAAACTTCTTCTTTCTTCTTTCCCTTGAACCCCTTGAAGTTCTTGGTGTTCTTGCTCTAGTTTTGAGAGAGGAACGTGCCCCTTAGTGTCATGTAAGGTAAGCCGGTTATCCCTCTTCTGTTTCCTTTTCCTTTTGTTGAATTGGGGACTAATTGGTTAACCTTTTTGTTGGCCAAGGCCTAATTCATTTGTCGAGCCGCTTGAGAGAACACGACCAGTTTACTATCAGGAGTCTGATCTTCATACCACGTATGAGGAGGAGAAATAGTATGAGTATGTAGGCTTGGGGTAGCGTAAGACGAAGGGCTACCCATGACCTTTTTGTTAAGTCTCTAAAATGTCTGTGTGCATTTCCCTAAGTTTTGATGAAAACTAAACATTGGGTAATGATTTAATTAACCTATTTTGTGGTTGCTAACCCGTCTACTTAGTGTACAGATCAGAAGATTACAAAACTCACCTGTCTGTCTACCTAAGTTTCACCTGTCCGTATTAGCCAAGAAGTCAACCTGTCTGCTGACTAGGATTGTTGACTATGTGCAAACTGATTTTACAACTTGTCTAAGGTTCTTCGTTAAAGAACTCGAAGTACAGGAAGCTTTTGCAAGTTGTCCCCTCATGAAGAATACTCTGAGAACTCTCTCACGCTTATCAAGAAACTCAGAAGTGCTCTCTCTCAAGCAAACTAGGAAGTCAGAGATAAACTTCCAGTTAAAGAACATTTCCAACATGCTTTATTCCCTAGTACTTTCAGTCATTACACAGAAAGGGAAATGTACTCTGCAAAAGTACAAAAGCACTCTGCACAACTCTGAGTTGGCGTCTACACGATGCATAAAGCTATTATCCCTCATGTTAGAGTACAACCAACGTCTTCATTGCATTAATGGCTGCCCAGAACGACTATATTGCATTTAATGAAGCTCTGCTTGAAGCCATAGTTGCAAGGAATGTCTCTAACGGATATTAAATGTTTGAAGGCTATAAATACAGAAGTCATTGAAGATGAACATAATCAGAGTTTTACAAAGCATTAAAGAGCCATTACTCTGTTCATTTATTCATTCTGTATTCTTCAATCATTTGAAGTTATTACGCAGACTTTCCTAAAGCTTTATATTTAAACCACTCTCTGAGTGTTAGTGAAAGGTCTGTAAGTGTATTTATTACAAACCAAACTCTCAAACAAATCTGAGTGAGCCTGAAGAGGCTAGGTGTGCAAAGAATACTTGTGTTGGAGCCTGAAGAGGCTAGCTGTGCAAACAATACTTGGAGTCTGTAACCTGATCAGTTATAGTGGATAAATCTTGGTGCTGCCAAGGACTGGACGTAGCTCTTTGTGTTAAAGAGTGAACCAGGATAAATCTCTGTGTTAATCTCTCTTCCCTTAATCTCTTTAGTTACTTTGATTATATATATCATCTGCTTTCTAACAAAGGGGTTAAAACTGTTTCTGTCAAGTCTGTTTTCTTATCTCTACGTGTGTTGTTTTTCTGAGAAAACTACAACAGACAGGTGACCTGTCTGTGTATCTTTTTACACCCGTCTGTGCTTAGCTTCTGCATGCAAAAAGTTTTTAACTTTATTTTAAATTCTAATAAACACAATTCAACCCCCCTTCTCGTGTTTATAGTTGTCTATTTCACTTTTCCCTTATTAACATATTTTTATGTTTATATGATTAATTGTTATTTGATGATTATCTGTTGTGATGATAATATTGGTATGAATGTTCTTATTATTTGATATTGTCTGTTATGAATATGTTAATATTATGGTGCCATGATTATGATGAGTATGATGTTATTTACTGTTGTTGATGTTGTGCTATTAATGAATGTTGATTGTTGAGGATGTTAATACCAACATAATGATAAGACGTTAAAATACGTTAATGATAATAATGAGAATTAAGGGATGTTTGTCCCAGTTGTTCATAAGACATGAATATAGTGTGAGAGGTAAGGTTATGTTCATAGGGCTTAGTTAAAGACCCTAGGATTGATTAGTGAGTGTTCTAAGAACATTAATAATGAAGCTATGATTAAAGGATTAATTCCCCATGTTCCCAGTTTTTTTTCATGCATATTTAAAGCTATCGTAGGATTAAAGATTGTTTACTCTTTATACAACCATCTGTTACGTTATAGTTTTGCAACTTAATGTTTAAACTTTGAACTTCAAATGTATATTTTTTATCTTCATTTGACTTCTGTATATCATGAATCAAAACTTCCTTGTACGTCTGATTATAATATATTTCATTCATTTTAATATAAGATTGTCATACATCAAAACCTTAAATAGAGAATATACTTACACCTAAAAATCTTAAATGTCTACATTTTTTTAAAGCAAAAAGTATGCAAAAGCATCAATATAAGGTAAGGCATCCTAACTAGGTTAGCACCCCATTATGGGGGGAGGGGGGCCAAATCAAACCTATGATAGAAAACAAAGCTACTTAAACCTATAACAAGGAAGACCTAACCTATTATGGTTAAATCCATCCCAATGAAACTAGGGACAAAGTCCTACCAATTTAAATCCTGAATGGATAATCCATGAGCAGCTAACTTATTAGCACATGAATTACCTTCTCTAAAAATGTGAGTTACAACAAAAGACATTTGCCTTATTAACAACATACAATTTATCCATCTATTTTTCAGCTTCCATGGAACATCTTTTCCATATTTAAAAGCATTAACCACTATTTGTGAGTCACATTCCGGCCATGAGTGATGCCAACCCTTTTCAAATGCTATCTCAATTGCATACATTGCACCATTAAATTCAGTAGACAATGAGGTTCCCATTCCTAAGTTTACAGCATAGCAGCCCAAAATCGAACCTCTATAGTCTTTAAACAATCCTCCACAAGCGAAGAATCCTGGAATCTTAAATGTCAACGTATTTATTGGTCTTGTTTAAATCCTATCTACTCTATAATTGCTCATCTAAGTTAAAAAATTGACTACGAATCATATATTTATCATCCTTTCAATTTTAAGATTAAAATAACTTGGAATTTTTGACCATGTGCTAAGTTTCGTGAAAAGTTTGTGAACTCCATTTAGAACACAAACACCTATCTTTTAGAGTTTGAAGCCACTTGATAACATTAACAAGTAGAAATTTTGACCTTATTTACAAATAATGGATTTTATTTAGTTAGTTGATTTTACTTGTGATACCTAATAGTCAACTATTCAACTCTCACTCTGGATTTAAAATTATCATAATTTAGCCACTAAATTTACTTATAGTTGAGTGATCATAATTGGTGAATTCATTATTTACTACATTCATTATCTTCTTAGTCTTGTGTCTCTTAACTTCTCTCTTGTAGTTCAGATGGATCTTAAAATGACAAAACTCAACATATAAGCATACACAAAAACAATCATCCCCTTAAATTTGTTTCCAATCATTGAGTTTAGCACTTTAAAATAGCCCTTTAAATACATACTAATATTTGTTTTCTTTATTTCACACACCATTCGTATGCTAAAGTAGCATAAACGATTACCTTAAAAACTATTACATAAATCATATTGCCTTTATTAACTGAAGTAGTTAATTATAATTAAGTAGTCACATTGCAGTTCTCCATGATCTTCTAGAGGTGAACACAGGTAAGACCACTTGCATAATATAATCTAATACTCTTCTGAAGCTGTCAAAAAAATTAAAATGTCAAAGAAACATAAATCGACGTGTGAGTGAAATCAAACTCATAAAAACATTATGACATGCAAATATAATTATAGGCTTAGAATTAATATAGAATTATTTTTCAACTTACCTGTTACATGCAGGAACAAAGAAAATACCAAGAACACATCGGAACGTAAGGGTAGGTACAAGTAATATCGACACACCCAGAGTCAGAAAAACAAGTACGATATGCTGCAATGTAAACATAAATGAATGGAAGTTATTGAAAATGAAAGGAAGCTTCTCTATAAGGTGAAGAAGAAAAATTGAACAAGGTGAGAAAAAGGCTTACTACCATTGGTAACAACAAGAAATAAGGAAAGTAAGAGTATCAAAGCATAAACAAACTTGAGAGTTTCAGGCATATTTTTTGTCCTTTGCATATAACACACAAAAAATTGTTTGATCATTTTATAATGTGTAAAATGCTATGCTTTGACTCCAATTAAATTATTTTGTAGAGCTTTTGGAGTTGCAAGAAACCACTTCCTAATATTAAAATTTTTAAAATGTCTCTTAAGTACATCAATGTGTTTACGCCCCTTTAACCCACTTAGTTGATCACTTTACCAAAGTATCTCGAATAAAAATCATGTTGGTCAACAAAGTTCATTGTTTTTTTACCAACCTATCTCTCTTTTTTATTTCTTTTTTACCTTTTCGTGATACACATGATCAAAATCCCAAAAGTGCAATAATAGTGTTGAATGATAGCAAAGTTTGTTGTAGGAATAATGTACAAATGACGTAACAACATAATTTATGTATAAATTGAAAGTATCATAGGATCCAAGTTAATTCACATCAAATGTTGGACTTGCATGATTTATTCACATTCTCATTCATAAAAATTCCATGATTCATATTGATTAGCATTTACCAAAAAACGTGATATTAATTGTTCACTGAAACAATTTGTAGAATGGTTCATTAATGATATGGTGACATGTTTTTAATGGAAAATCAAAAAGTAACATTTTTTCTTTGATTAAAAAGAAAAGAGAAAAGCAAATATTTCAATACATTTTTTCCTTTACAAAAAACAAAGGTGTAAAGATTTGATATAGAAAAAGATGTGCAAATAGCATTATTTTTAAGAACCCTTAAGAATAATACAAAAACAAAGAATATCGAAGCGAGTGGGCTACCAAATAATCCAATTGATCCAGGAATCACACTTAGTATTTGGAGCCCTAAGGTTGTCCTAATTAGTCCTTAAATTGTTCTTGATATTCTAATAGGTCCTTTGTCAAGAGTTAGTTTGCTCCCTAAAATGGTGCATTAGTTGTGATTATTTTCCCACAAGAAGGAGCCCTGCTAGCAAGGCCAAACCTATTGCATGAGTGGGATGTCAAGTACAATATTTCTTTAGACAGTAGGAAAAGGTCATGGTTGGACATTGTTTATGCTGAAACAATAAATAACAATAGGAGAAGTAGGTGTTGTATTAATGGTGAATGATTGAATACGTGGGACCTGTAACAGCCTGATTTTCGTATACTTTGTATTAATGGTAAAGATATATTTATTTATATTTTTATCTGAGACCTAGGAAATGATTTTGGAGGAAACAAAATCATATCTAGAACCTACTCGATGGTAGGAAGCTTTGGTTAAAATTTGGGTTTAAAACTCAAACAGAAACTGGTCTGCGTTTTTACTGACCGTATAATTTTATACCGGCAGAAAACCCTAATTTGACCCTAAACTTAAAAATTGTATATTTGTATATTATGTCCGTGGGGAAGTCTATTTTCCAAAGCTTTTCCCAAAAATAAATATTAGATTTTATTCGGCCGATTTTGCCGTAAAACGGACGGAAACCCTAATCGGGTAAAACGACGGAGTTGAAAACGGAACTGCAGAGACCCGCCAAGAGATCGGGACAACGAGTCATACATGATGACTCATGGAGGATGAGTCACCAAGCATTTATGACAACTTCATAAATATCTAGATATGTAGTTATAAATATCTAGACATTTTAAGGTAAAAAGACCAAAATGCCCCCAAGTTTCATGGTTATTAACAAGACACATCCTCTCATCTCAACCACTCATTTTACATGGTTTTAAACCTCCCACATCTCTCCAATTTCGTGCAGCCACATCATCTCAACCATATCCATTTCATTTTGCTTTAGTTTCATCGTTTGCCTCTCAAAAACCGTAATCAGGTAACCAACGGAACCGGATACGGATGCACAGAGATACACCGGGAGACAGAACGACGAGTCATCTATGATGACTCAGAGGGAATGAGTCACCATGATGAGTCATGGTGGTGACTCATCTTCATCATAAATGCTAGTCATTATGAGTCCTTATAAGTGTAATGACTAAATTACCCTTAACCTAATCTATCCTAGTTAAATGTTAACCATGGTTAAGGCAAAAATTGATTTCTTCTTCCTATTTGTGGTCCAAAATGCAGCCACACCTCCCATTACTCATTCACCACACAATTTTGCCTAGCTAGGATTATTATATTGTATTTCTAACTTAATTTAACCTAGCTTAGTTAACTTTAACTATGGTTATTACCAAGGACACATCTCATCCCCTCAACCACACAAATTGCATGGCTCACACACCTCCACACTTAGCCAATTTCGTGAAGCCTCTCTTCTTCATCATTTGAGTCATTCCATTCATTCATTTCATCAAAATTCTCTAAGCCATTTCTCTCAAAAACCTAAGACTCCATGATGGCAAAGCTTGCATCTTGGATCATTCTTTTCTTCATTTCAATGGAGGATCCTCTTCCTCATCCCCTTAACTCTCTTTATCACCCACTACTTCGGATCAGAGGAGAAGAATTGAGAGAGAAACCTCAATAGTTACAAGAAGCCTTTGTGGGAAGCTTTGAAACCTAGTTGGAGCAGTCTCAGTGAGAGAGTCATCAAATACTATTCAACCGTTGGATCGTTCTCAAATTTTAGAACAAGGTTCATGACTTGTGGTTCTTCATACCCAACAGTCAGAATTGTGAAAAAACATCCAGAGTATGAGATATTTAGTTCGAACTGTGGACTTAAAGGATGAGGAACTCAACCCAGATACCATCTAACTTGTCACCATAGAATTGCGATCTGAGATTCATTAACCGTTGGATCGGGCTGAAAATTTTTGATAAGGTGTAGGGAGGATAGTCCTTCCTTTTTACCGTTCACTTTTGTAAATAAAGCTCTGTGTCTAGAAAAATAAGGCTCGAATAGTAGCTCTGTTTTGCTAGCTTTTCCCTAGGCTTATTTTGAATCCGATTTCCCCTAAGTCCAGCTGTTGTTCTCGTAAGCTTTTCCATCAATTTTGTCTCTTAACTCAAATAGATTTATTTATTTGAAACCCTATTGTTGATTCGGCTGGTATTTGGTGTTTCCAGCGAATTATGATATTCGTACGTGTAATCGGGATGGAAAACGGAATAATGGATGTGTAAGGATGGATGGTAGCAGATTTGTGGATGTTGTTGTACAGCGTGATGAGGTTCGTGGCAGTAGCGTGGACACATTCGGAGATTGTACGGGAAAGCGCACAAGTCAATTAGGTGGGGGAATGAATCAACCTATCGTCAGAATGGATAAGTAGTATATATTATAATAATTGTGTAGGGCGACCTAAACCCTACTAGTGGTCGAGTAATCAACAATACCAAAATCGCATTGGAAACTTTTCCGCAATACCAATGCTGATTTGGGAATTGTAGGTTTATCGTCTTAGGTTAATCTTATAATATTGAGGATGTCTAGCTTTATAATTATTGAATTGTTTGTGATATGTTGGTTGAGGTATTCTATTGCATGTGATGTTTTATTTTATTGTTTGAATATTTTATGACTATTGTATGTTGTATGATCTGCCTGGTTTAACATTATACGTAGTTGACTTTTAAGTAAATATATATGTTGTTCGAGAGATAATTGTTTGGGGGAGAGAATAAAGGTTATTTAGAGGTGCCTAGCCTAAATGTAGTATTTTGAGATGTGACATAGAATGTAAGTGGAGGCTATGATTAAAGCTTAAGACACTAGATTGTTATTGATACGGGTTAGTGAGGTTCATATGTATTGTTATTCACAATCGTGTATTGGGAACACACGAGGTCCGAAGTTCTTGCAGGGCTGTCCTAATTTGGTTTTAGATTGTGCAACTATAGTGTCATTTGATATTCATGAGCACCCTTGAACCAGGGTGTGCACCGACTGTGTTGTGCAGCTATAGTGTTATTGCTTTGCATGAGCATTCTCACCATGGATGAGTATATGCACCGGTTTTAATGGGGATGCAACGCTTGGACGACTGACTAACATCCCTCGACGGGCAAGGGATGTGTGATAGGATTGGTGGTAGCCACCTTAGCATATAAGTTTAGTTGCATGAGATTGAGGGTAGAGAAAGATATCATGATTTGAGGATGATTGATAGTTATGTGTGATGCTTGTCTTTGACTGTTATTATATTATATGCTATGTATTCCTTTCCGCTTTTGATGATAGAACTGTTTCTTATCCCCTATATTTTCTGTATGTTGTATATATTTTATTATGTGATCGTACGAGAAGATTCTATGGAGGAGCTAACTAACGAGGATCTAGGTGGAACTCTGTACTAACCGGATGCGAGAGGACGAGCTGTGGACTCGAGCGGTAGAGTCTAAGTTTATGGCCAGTGTGTCTTAAGACGTTTTATATTTCCTCAACTATTAGCTTGTATAAGTATGCACCTGCAAGGGATCCTACTGATGGGATACCCTAGACAGTGTTTAAATACTCTGATGCATAAACATATGGTGTGTATGTTTGATATATAAATATGGTGTGATGCTTTAGATTTCATAAGCTATATACTTTACAATTTAAGTTTTTAATATCTTCGTATTTTTAGGTATATACGACTAATGCTAAGCGAGCAATTAAATAATTAATTAATAAGGTTTTAATTTAATGGCACAACGGGGCACAATAGGGTGTCTCAGGAGCCATAGAAGGCTTGTTACAAATGGCCTAGGTGTAGGTAAAACCCTAGGCTAGTAGTATGTAGGAAAAAAGTCCCCTAGGGAAGAGGCAAGGCTCTTCTTATATAACCTACTTAGTGGGCCCTATATGGTTTAGTACGCAAGGAATTGGGCTTTAGCCCAATTGACCGAAGAGCCCTCTTGTATCGTGTAGTCTTCTACTCCCGAGATGTTCTTCTTGAAGCTATCTCGGGTCTTGATGGGAAATACCTTGCGGACTTCGAATCTTATTCTTCATACTTGTGGGCCTTGATCTATTGGGCCCAAGACCAATTTTGGCGAGAACAGGAGTCCCCCCAAGTCTTGAACTGTATACAGCGAAGAGACTTGAAGGCCCGTATTCTTCCGTTATTTCCCTGGGTTCTCCACGTCGTATTACCTCTATATGCCCGAGCCATGTTAATTAAGATGTTACCCGATCTATCTCTTTGCATGGCCGAGCTGCAAAGCCTTAGATTTGGAGTCCCAGAAACTTCGAGTCGTTTGTTCGACAAAGATGCATGTATTGCTTCTTGCTCGGAAGTCTTCTATTGTGAGTTTTTCAATTTGTTTTTGGGCGTAGTTACCCTCATTTTGGGTAGTCTTGATGATTTGTCTTTTACGATTTGATAAGGTGTTTGGGTGCTTGAGATGTTGGAACTTTCATTATTCAAGGAAAGTGTTCTCTCTTATACTATTTTATTTAGAGGGAGCTTGAGCTCGATCCTTGTAATTTTTTTTGTCTTAGTCTGAGGGGGAGCTTTTGGCTCACCTTTTATACTTTTGAAGGAGCCGGAGCTCAACCCGACTTGGTAGGGGGAGACTTAAGGACTCAATCTTGATTTTCACAGAAGTTTTAGCTTGACCCGACTTGATGGGCGAGGCTTTAATCGATTTGGTTTCTATGACTGGATTTTGACCGTAACCCGGTGTGGCCCGAGTGACCTTTTCAACATGATGTTTAATTTCCTAAATTTTTGTTCTTTGTATTGACCCGACTTGTGTATTTTCCATTGCCCGATTTTCAAGGAAACCTGCATGTTTGCAAAGGTACCGTCTTTGCTCTTTATAAAGATAAAGCTTCTTTTCTTCGAGCCGCTTTTGCAAAGGTAGCATCTCTGCTCGATCTGGTATACACTATCCAGCACCTTTTTTTAGGGACTTTTCGAATTGACACTACCAAAAAAACCGTGTTTACCGACGGCCTAAACCCGTCAGAAAGTCAAACAAACCGTCCGAAAACAGAGTTTCCGACGGAATTTCCGACGGACATGCATCCGTCGGAATCCAGCGCGTAGGAAAGCATTTCCGACGGAACGCCCTTCCGTCGGTAAAGTTACCGACGGACTAAACCGTCGGAAATTAAAAACGGGTTTTCCGACGGAAAAGTCCGTGGGAAATTGTTTATGTTTTCCGACGGAATTTCCGTCGGAAATTGTGAGAATGTTTTCCGACGGAAATATCCGTCGGAAATTGTTTCTGTATTATTTTTTCTATATTTTAAAACTATTTTGTTTTTAAATATTAATTAATTTGTTAGTGTTATTTTATTTATAATTATTAAATAATGTTTTTATTTTAAATATTATTTATTATTTAATTTTTATTTTAAACAGTGATTATTATTTTTTTTATTTTAAATGTTAAGTTTTATTTGATTTTATTATAATTAATTAAATATAATAATTTAAATTCAAAACTGAAATTACAAACTAAATTAAAAAATGCAGTTACATTAAAATAAAAACAAATACATAAATATCCGTCAATGTACTAAACTCAGCTACATCTATATAACTATCCTAATAGTCATCATAATAATGGATAACGTCGTCATCCTGTCGGGGGGATGTCGCTGGTGTCAGGTGACCATCATCCTGCAGCCCAAAAGGCGCATCGCCATCATGCGGCTGCGGCGGTGGATCGGTACGAGTAGTGGAGGGCTCGCCAGTATCGAGTACCCCCTGCATAGCGCTGCGCCTCTCAGGTGGAAGCAAATCGATTAGAGAGGTCATCACCTGCGACCATGACTCCATCCGCTGCTGCATGCGCTCTGCATTCCGCCTCGGCTCCTCCACCTCCTGCCTCAACCGCCGCACCTCCTCCGTGTCCTGTGAGCCGGAGGGTGCAGTCTCCCGAATGGTCAACCTCGACGACGACCCCTGACCGATGGTACGAGCTAGAGACGGGGTACCGTAGATCCACCCTTTCTTCTTCTCGCCCGTGACATCCATCCAGACCTAGGTCTGTATCCGCTCAACCTCAACGGGGTCTAGCTGAGAAGGATCCGAGGCACCAGAGCAGGAGGCAACCTCAGATGCAACCTGACTGAACCTGACATTTTACTCCTCCTGTGATGAATACATTACAAAAATTATGTTATTAAAATATAACACTAACATATACTTTAAATGTGATAGCACTTTATATATATAGCTCACCATGGTCTGCCTCTACCTCTCATCAACATACTGGCCGGTGTCCGAACGAATATGCGTCTGCTGAAAGACGGTAGGGACATCGACGGTCCGGGCAAGCTCTCATGCCTGCAATCAACACAGGAATAAAATCAATTAATTATTTTTTAAATTGTTAACAAAAATGTACAGTTTATATATTAAATTATTTATATATGCATACCATGTTAATGGCATGCTGCATGTGGCTAATCAAGCCACCAGTGTGCATGCTCCCACCCCTCTCTGAAGCCCGATTCCTCTTCGCCTGCAGAGACTTCAGCTTGTAAGCTGGAGTGTCCCAGTAGGCACATAGCTGGGCCCAGATGTTGGGCTTGATGTAATCCCGACGTATCCGATCCTCCCTACACTCCCGGAGCATGTCCCTCAGTCGGTGCGGTGCGCGCTCGTTAAAGATAGCGCGTATCTCTGAGTCATGCTCCAGTAACCAGCACACAAGCTCCTGTGGACAAAGAAAAAAACATTAATAACATTATACAAAAAATATATATAATACGTGAAAAAATTAAGGGACAATTACAGGAAATAATAAACAACAACTTACCCCGAATCGTCGGAAGATACGATCCCTGTCGGGATCGGGGATCACCCCCCATGATGGCTAGAAGCGACGATAATGCTTCTTGATGGCCCAGGTAACGTGCTTGGATCCCACTTTCGATGGGATCCACCTTAAAAATTTATAAATTTATTAATACAATAATATGGCAACCAACAAATATACACTAAATGAATAGTAACTAAAATAGTCAAAGTTAAAAAACACTGAATTAAATGAAACTTACGTGTGAGAAACTGGCCGGATCCATGGTCGATACTCAGGTGCGGGAGTCCTGGCCCACTCAGGAGTCTCCTCTGCTGCGACTGACTGCTGTGCAGTCGATGAGGATGGAATGGTGACGTCGTGAACGTGAGCGGCCGCGGATGATGCGGATGGAATGCTAGTATCTGGCTGTGGCCGCCTCCCAGGAGTCGGCATAAATGCCATTCTTGGTGACTGTGTGGCCGGTGCAGTCGATGATGGTGGTGGGGCTAGGTGTGGGTGTGGTCTGGGTCCAGTAGGGGGCGGCGAGTAGCCGGCTGGTGCGTGTCCTCGCGCAAAGCGACTGGACGAAGGGACATAGATGGAGGATGGTACAGTATGGGTAGGGGATGGTGTCGTATGGGTCGGTGAGGGTGTAGAATGGGTGGGGGATGGTATAGAATGGGTGGGGGAGCCTCCTGTAGATGCTGCTGGGGTGGATGAGGCGGGGAAGGAGGTAGGTAGGTACGGTGGGTGCGGAGGTGGCTTCAGCAAAACGAGCAAGCACCTGGGGCCTGATGGTGTATCGTCCCCGTGCCTTAGCCTTCCCCTTCCCCTTATCACCGCTGGGCGGTAGGGGACGGGGCGGCTCTCCTCCTGATGCTGACATATCTATTTTTATAGCACAATTACAAATCAATGTAAATTTAGTAAATCGATCGACATTTAAGTCACTAATTAGGCACATATTTAAAATACAACAAAATCTGTCAACTCTTACATTGAAGTGCATAAGAAAATTTTTAAAATACAATAAAATTAACTTAACAGAGACATTCCTATTCAGAGTCAGTATCATCATCTGATTGTAAGTCTGACTCTTCTTCTTCTTGCATTGAGTCATCACTTTGGACCTCTTCCTTTGGTGACTGATTGCCAATGACCACTTCTTCCCCTTCATTTGCAGATCCCAACATGCCAGTAATACGCTCGATCTCAATTACTTCATTGACATGTGACGGTTCATCCGCCTGGAAGGACGTCTCATCCTCTCCATCATCAATTTCTATACGACCCCTAGGCTTGGTAGTGACAGCAACACACCAACCTCGTTTGTCCGTTCTCATTGCTGGATAAGGGACACAGTAAATTTGTTTTGCATTCTGAGCAATTATAAACAGATCAAACAGTTGATATCTTCTATCCATGCGAATGTCCACAGTTCCATACTTGGGATCCACCTTTGTTCCTACCCTTGATGGATCAAACCAGTTACAATAAAATAAGACTACTATTTTAGGATAAGTAGTAGTATTGTATTGTAACTCGTATATGTGTTTTATGACCCCATAAAATGCACCAGTACCTTCACCCTGTACGACAACCCCGCTATTAACTGTCTTTTTGCCCACGTTCCATTCATCTATGTGGAACTTGTGCCCATTAACAAAGTATGTATGCCATGAGCTAACACAACTATAGGGCTCGTACGCTAAATCTCTCAAGTGTTGAATAGTCACGCTTAATGGTTGCTGATAAACCTACGAATATGTAAGTCATAGTAAATAATTACTTTATCAATTAGAACTTAAGCTTAGTATATATTGACACTTACTTGTTGCTTGAACCATTAAGGAAATTCTGCATGTGTACGAGCAGAACCATCTTGTTCAATTAATTGATTAATTTGCAGGAACACACTGACAAATAAAATGTGTACAGTGTGTTAACAGAGAAATTGATATAATATGTATATATTATTTCAAAATTAAGTCATTGAAACTTACTCGTGGTATGGTTTCACCTCGGTGCAATTTATCAACAACACATGAACATGGGCCGATGTATACTCCTCATCACTTAACCAGTAAGTAAGCTCCTTGCCAGCATGACGATCAGGAAGGTTAAATACGGACAGCATATAAGGATACCCTGCACTATCAGCACTTACCTCGTTCCTAATATTTCTTGGGGCTAACATGAAGTTATTGAAATAGTGGGAACAAAAATGGGTTGTCTTACGGTGTAAGTAAGAAGCACAGATTGATCCTTCCATCCTAGCCTTGTTTTTAACTGATCGTTTAGAGTCGCCCATGAATCTAAGGAATAAAAAAATGAATGACAAGTCATTATCCAATGGACGATCTAAGAGTTTAATGTGAAAATATAATAAAATTATCTTTCAAACGGATACATCCACCTATATTGTACTGGTCCACCAAGCTTCGCCTCATATGCAAGATGGACAGGGAGATGTTCCATTGAGTCAAAAAATCCTGGGGGAAATACCCTCTCCATCTTACATAGAATTATTGGAATGTTTTCTTCCATCTTATTCAGACCATCCACGCTTAAAGTTGCAGAGCATAGATCTTTGAAGAAATGACTGATTTCAGTAAGCGTGTTCGAATCAACCGAGGGCAATGAGCCGAAAGCAATAGGAAGCAAACACTCCATGAATACATGACAATCATGACTTTTCATCCCATGAAGCCTTCCCGTTCTTACATCAGCACATCGTGCCAAATTAGACGAATAACCATCAGGCATCCTAAGGTCTTTTAACCACCGACAAATTGACTTTGCTTCATCGACAGTTAGACTGTAACAAGCTTTTGGTTTGACCATTTTTCCATTAGGCTGCGGCTTCATCTCCAAATCCTTGCATTTACAGTACAGAACTAAGTCCATCCTTGCCTTCTCATTGTCCTTCGTCTTGCCAGACACATTCATAACCATGTTAAAAATGTTATCAAAGAAATTCTTCTCGATATGCATCACATCAAGATTATGCCTTAACAGATTATCCTTCCAATACGGTAGTTCCCAAAAAATACTTTGTTTTGTCCAGTTATGCCATTCTCCATACCCTGGTAATTTTGAGACACCTGCTTCAGTGACCTTAGGAAGATCCCTAACCCGACCCCAAATTTGTTCAGGAGTCAACAAAGGCGGTGGACCTTCCTCTTCTGTCTGATTCTTTTTGAATGCTTGGGTATTCCTCTGGAAGGGATGATCACGATCTAAGAACCGACGATGAGGATCAAACCAGGAACTTTTGCCACCATATCTTAGGGTAAAAGCCTTTCCATGTTCCATGCAATACGGGCACGCCAATTTACCATGGGTCCCCCAACCAGATAACATGCCATATGCAGGAAAATCATTGATAGTCCACATCAGTGATGCCCTCATCATAAAGTTTCGCTTCTTTGAAACATCATAAGTCACCACACCATCCCAACACTTTTTCAGATCATCGATAAGAGGCTGCAAATATACATTTATCCCAGCCTTCGGGTTAGATGGTCCCGGTATAAGACAAGTCAGAAACATATATGGTTTTGGCATGCATATCTCGGGAGGAAGATTGTACGGCATAACAATCACTGGCCAACATGAATATGGTGAGGCTGAAGCCTGAATGTACGGTGTGAAACCATCCGAGCACAGCCCAAGTCGTACATTGCGAGGATCTGCTGCAAAATCAGGATGTACCCGATCGAAGTGCTTCCAGGCTTCACCGTCAGAAGGGTAGCGTATAACGCCTACACTTCTTATATTTTCATAATGCCACCTCATCTGTCCCGCAGTCTGCGATGATGCAAACAGTCTCTGCAACCTTGGAATTATAGGCAGATAGAACATTGCCTTCTCAGGAACTCGTTTGTTTTTACTACGGTCACTACTTTGAACGCGGTACCTGGATGTCTGACAAAATTTACATTGATCGAGCGTGCTGTCATTTGTTCCCGAAGCACTATCATAATACAGCATGCACCCGTTCGGACAACAATCAATCCTCTTAGCCCCCAACCCAAGTTTCGACACCAACCGCTTCGCATCATAATAACTTTTTGGCAACAACTCTTTGAAGGGTGTCACATCTTGAAGCATTTTACAAAAAAACTCCAAACACTGCTCGGGGACATTCCAATTGGACTTGCAAGCTAGAAGCCTAACACAAATTGATAATTTTGAATCTGATGCCCCTTCAAACAATGGCTTATTTGTCTCTAACAATAAGTTGTAGAATCTCTGCACCGATTCATTAGGAGGCTCTTCCATGTCATCAGACTCATCCGCCTCGAAATTCCCATGTTGCCCAAGACAATGATCCACCATCATATGCATTGACTGGAGTTATTCGACATAGTCATCGTGTAAGCCACTGCCTGATGCACCCATGTCAAGATCGTCACCACCGACTTCATTCATATCAATATCCGGCAACTCCTCGCCATGATCAGTCCATATCCAATAATTAGGCTTGAACCCACGTCGGTATAGGTGTAACCTCACGTTGTCATCACTCAAAACCATCACACAATTGCACTTTATGCACGGACATCTAATCCCCCCCCTTCGGCATAATCACTATGTTGCTTGGCTTTCGATATAAACTCCTCAACTCCATCTACAAATGATTGTTTCAGAAGTCGTCTCCCAGACTCGTTCCTATCATACACCCAACTACGGCTCGGGGGATAATATTCCATCCTTCTGCATTTCTAGATAAATTAACGTATTTTTAAACTTGATACTATAACCCCGAACCGCTCCCTTTCCTTAAAAGGTGTGGCCCTATCCCATTCGAGGAAAAACTTTTTCACCACTGCATTATACTAGTTACTCATCGCTTCTCATGCCTTATAGCTAACGAAATTTCAGCAGCATTTCCCATTGGTCTCCAAGTACACGACTTGACCGCGGTAAGATACCACAATCAAATATGGACCCGGAGAACAAAAGGAAATGCTTCGACCCGAAATTTCATCAAATATTTAACAGATGAGAATCAGTGAGTAATTAGTATATCAGTGGAGAAAAAGTTTCTTCCCAAACCGTCCCAATTGGACAATTCAAGATTCAATAAAATGAGCGATACCATGACCACGAGTACACATGCTCAATAATATTGAATCTCGAACGGGAAACTAAGGTTTTTCTCACGTACGTATTAATAATACTATAAAATATAATAAAATAAACCTTTTAGTAACATAGACATTTTATATAAAGTTTGACATTTTATATAAAAACACATATATATATCAACAACAACAAAAATTAAAACACATAAGCAACTATCATACACAAAGTATTCGTCTAAAAAATAAATCGCATAATTACCCGTATAACTTTATATCAAATCATTTATTTTTAAGTTAATTTATTTATTAAATCATTATTTATTATTTATTTACTTTTATATTTAATGTTATGTAAGTATTTAGTTTTTTTTTTAAGCAAAGTATTTAGTTATTAGTTATTTACACATATTAAATTTTATTATTAATTTTATATAAAATTAACTTTATTTACTAATTAAACTATTTTGTTATTCAATTTTTTTAGGCAACTTCATTTTAATGACAGCCATTTTGTCAATGTTCCCCGATGCGTGTCATTTTTTTAAATTATTGTTTTTAAATTTTTATTTAATGCTCCATCTAATTTATTGTTACGTAGTTATATAATTATTTACAATTTTAATCTTAATTAATTTTAAATTTATTGTTATGTACGTATGCAACTTTATTTACAATATATGTTTTAATCACGACCGCCACCTCTTCTACGCTCCTCGATGCACAATGATTAGCTAATCGTCTCACCTTTGATTAATATTTATTTAATTACCTTTACACGAAATTTATATTAATTATCAAATTTATTTCAAATAATTAATATTATGTTTCATGTACTCTCCCGCTAACTAACACCTAGACATCGATTTCATTCCGCACCACGAAGTAGTGGCGCATCAATTGTATCGTCACTGTCATACTTTGGATGGAAACCTTTCTCGGTTATTTAATTTATTTCTACAAATTATTACTTAATTAGCTGGATGCTTCATTATTCCAAAGTTATTTAATTAAATCAATATTTCAATTAATTAGTTTTATTAATTCAAATTTAGTTGCATCAATTTAAATGTTAGCTAAATATTAGCAACAATAAGAATTAAATCCTACAATAATTATAAATCGAAAACATAATTAACATCTCACAAAATCCTAAACTTCCAAATCAACAAATATAATTGTACAACCAGTCCACAAAAAAAAAAACATATCATAATTATACAAATTATATTATATATTATTACACACTTAACAAAATAAACAATTTCAAACCAATTTAACAAAATCAAAAAAATACAAACCTGGCAGTGTAGACAGTGGTGGCTCCTCTGCAGCGGTGGTGATGATGGTCACAACAACTCTGTAACAAACAAAAAACATCACAACTAATTAAACACTTAATTAACAAACATTGAAATTTTAATTAAAAAAATTAAAATTTAAAGCTAAATATACCTAGCAAACAGTGGGGGAGGAAGTGGTGGTGGTGGTGGCTGTCCGTTCTGGCAGTGGGGGAGGAAGGTGGTGGCAGTGGTGGCGTGCGGTGGAGAGGTGGCGTGCGGCGGTGCGGTGGCGTGCGGCAGTGGCGGAAGGGAAAGGAGAAGAGGGAGAAGAAGGGAAAAGAGAAAGGGGAGAGAGGGAGAAAGGAAGAAGAAGAGGAAGGGGAAAGAGTCCGGAGGGGTTTCGGGTTGCCGGAGGGGACGTGGTGGGGCCGTAGCTGCCGTCGCCGGTGAGGAGAGGGAGGAGAGTTAGGAGAGTTGAGAGAGGAAGAGTTGCAGCAGTGAGGGGGGAGGGAAACGGTTTCAGACATATTACAAAGTTACCGACGGACTAGGCCGTCGGTAACTATAGACGGATTCAAATTTCCGACGGAAATTCCGTCGGTAAATAAAAAATATTTTTACCAACGCTTTACCGACGGAAATTTCCGTCGGTAATTGTTCCCGCCATTTTTCGTGCCAATTTTTTGACGGACATACTGACGGAATACCTGTCGGTAACGTTTCCGACGGCCTTTCCGTCGGAAATTTCTGTGACTTTTCAAAATCCGACTTTCCGACGGCATTTTCCGTCAGTAACTGATAGAGTTTCCTACGAAATTCGTGCCGTCGGTAATTCGTTGCTTTCTCGTAGTGTGACTTTAGGGAAGAGCCATTGCTACACTCCCAATTTGTTGATTAGGAAAGATCCGTTGTTCAACTCTCTGGTGACTTGATTCCGAGTAAGTGTGAGACACCCCATTGTGTCCCATTGTGCCATTAATTAATTATTTACCTTTTACTCACGTACTTAACGTTAAACATAACCCAACAATACAAAGAAATTAAAGACTCAAATACAACACATACACTTCTGAAAGTTAAACACATCATTGTTATATTATAAACACACCCATGTTTATCCATTATAATACCAAAACACTGTTTACGGTATCCTATCAGTAGGATCCCTCGCATGTACTTAATTATACAAACTGTTTACTTAGCGGAAAATAAAAACCTCACCTCTTACTAACAGGTTTATGTCTTATGAAGCATTGGAGAATTAATCTCTTAATTCCTTTGTTAACTAAGAGTCCTATTAACGTATTTAACGTATTAACAACATCAGCCACTCAACATTCAACAAAACAACAACCAATAGCAAACTCATGACAACATCAACATAACAGTCATATTCATATCATGAACAGATTCAACCATTTATATATCATTGGCATATAACATGTAATTAGAAACCATAGGCATACCATTAACCAACTAGCAATTATAGTAATTAATTCATACAACCCAAACAGATCATGGCATCAACAATAGTTAATCGTAATAATCATAACAACAATAAAACGGGGCTATGGGAACCCCTCATCTTACGCTACTCCCTAGCCTAGTGCATACATTATTCTTCTCCCATACCTGGTATGAAGAATCAACTACAACACAACCACGACAAACTGGACTCGTTCCCTCAACCGGCTCGAACGGCTTCCAAGCCTTGGCCAAACAATAGGGACAACTATCAGTTTCCAGATCAACAGGGAAAGGAAACTAAGAGGGAAGAGGTCGTTACCTTACTACGATTGGCACCGACTAACTAGACGCTCCCAAGGGTCTCCACTACTCCAAGAACGGAAGGAGTTTAGAGAAAATAGGGAACGAAAGGGTTGCAGCCGCACTGGGGAAGCCGCTAGTGCCAAAAAGGGTTCTGACATAACCCTCGTTCACGCTCTGCTTATAAAGACTCACACTTGAGCACGGTCGTGCTCACTGTTGAGCACGGGCATGCTCAACTCAGCATCTACGAGACGCGATTCACACTTGAGACTGTTGAGCACGGGCGTGCTCAACTCAGCGTCAGCGAGACGCTCACTAACAACGAGCACGGTCGTGCTCCTTAACAAGCACGGCCGTGCTTGTGACTCAGAAAGTCGCAAGACACAAGCTTAAGAGAAGGGATTTCTAGCCTAGAAGTCCCACCTAGCCCTCAAGCAAAGTATTAAGGCTTAACCAACCAAACAAGCATACAAAAGCACTTAACGGAAAAACAGGGTGTTACATGTGGTACAGAGATTGTGTGTTTATTCCTTAAATCCTTGAAACAAACGTTCTTTATTCTTCATCCTTGGTTCTATTGTCCAGAGGTCTTCCAGATCCTTAAGGAAGGCGTCTAATTTGAATAAGGTTGACTTGAACTTCCTTTCTGACAATCTGACATCTTAACAAATGTAGCAGTGTTAGATTTTAGACGAGTGCTTGTGGAGTCCAGATTTAGATGGGTGGAAATGAGCCAAAAACTCAAATGACTGATGAGATCATTTTCTAGACGAGTGATCCATAGAGTCTTATTTAGACAAATGCTTCTTGCCACGTCATCAAGTATATCAGAATCTTGACTGAGCATTGACTTGGTCTTTGTCTGTGTTGACTGATTTTTAGACGAGTAGTTTTTAGATGAGTCTAAAAACTGTGCTCTACCAAAAATAGACAGGTCACAAAATAGACGAGTGACCTTAAGTCTATTTTCCTGCACACTTATCAGACATGTCAGTAATTTCATATGGTTCAATATTATCATACTTAATCTATTCATCAAAACTTAGAGAATATACACATGGAATGAGTCTCAAACTTATGAGACCTCAACATTCTCCCCCTTTTTGATGATGACAAATAACTTTTCTGATTTTATTGAACATCAAAATGTAATAATAGAAATTTCAAACAGATATAATTAAACAGAGCATGCTATGCTCCACCTTAGTTTATGCATTTAGATAGAACAAGTATCAGAGCAAAAACAAGGTATCAGAGCTGATATCAGAATCAGACAGAGTATTTAAGAAAGCAACTTAGATTATATCAGAACAGAAAATTGATTTTTCAGACATATAGTTATTAATTTCAAGATTAAGGTGTAATTTCTGTTATTCTTATTTCCTCCCCGTTTTGGCATCAATCAAAAAGAATATAAAGCAAATATATAACATAGAGCCATAATAAATATCAAAAACTTCATCTCATTTCATTTAAGAGTAAAAAAGATTACATGTGATATGGACATCACTGACTTATACATTGCATGACTAAAAAAAGAATGAAAAAGACTAAGTCCTAAGACCTAAGAACTAGGACCCCCTTGACTTTTGAATAAAGCTTCCATCATTCTTTGCATAGCAGCTTGGTGAGCCAACATCTGAGCTTGAAAAGCAGCTTGTTGTTCGAAGGTTGCATCCTGTCTTTGGATGACAGTTTGCAGACTTGAAGCCATTTCATCAAGTCTCTGATGGGCAGCAAGATCATAAGCAACCACTGGAGCAGATGAGTCTGTTGTAGCCAGTGCAGTTGCAGATGCAGATGGAGGAGGTGTAGAAGGCAGCTCTTCAACTTGGATGTTTCCTCAAGCTGAGGATCTAGAAACACATTGGTTGAAAGAGCAGATACAAAGTCATTGTTAGGATAGAATTCTTTAAGAAATCTATGAATTCTTTCATGGTGAAGAGGGGAATCAATAACAGACAAAAGAAATCCATAAAATCTCCTAATGAGATTTATGGGAGTGATTGGGGTATTTGGAGGAAAATTTAAGATAAAGAAGGGGAAAACCATAAAAAAAAAGGGAGGTAAAGTGTAAATAGAAGGTGAAAACGGATAAACAGCAAAAGCTTGGCTACCTCTGGTTGGAATGGTTTCCTTTTCTTCATCAGACAGCCCAAAGCTAGATCCACATCTCCAGTAGATGTCTCTGATCTTGAGGAACTCATGATGAGTCTCAGTGATGAACAGCCTCTTTCTGTACTTGCTTTTGTGATCATTCAGCTTGATGAGAGAGAATTTCTAATCCAGTGGCAAGTTGATCACCTTATGCTTTCCTTGCATAACCATAGAGTCACGCATCACCCTGACCTCTGTTGCAGGCTTCATGAAAATATGTGGATTGGGCATCCATCTTCCTGCATGCTTCTGTTTCTTGGCCAGCTTGACAAGCTGCCTTTCAGCTTCAAGAGAGGCAATGACATCCAAGTCTTTGCCATTCAGAGAGTTTGAGCTGGACTCATCTGTGATAGAGAAGGGAGTGGTTCTGGAAGAAGGGTGATAAGGTGATAGAGAGGCCATAGGGAGAGGGTTGTGTCTAGTTTCAGAGAATAAGTCTGGAAAGACTATTCTCAGAGGAACTTGGCACTGGTTTCTGATGTGGTCAGGGGTTTGTGGTTTAGGTGAGGGTGGAGGAGGAGTAGGATTGTCAAAGTATGCAAAGTCCTTAGTGTGAAGAGTGTCAGTATGGTGAGATGTTTGTGGAGTGGAAGGCTTAGATAATTGGGGTTCTGTTTCAGACAGGTGAGTTTCTGAGACAGTATGGTTTAGGTTCAGTAGTAAGAGGGTTAGCATTTTGTGGTTCAGAAACAGAAGGTTGAGGCATAGATGATGTGTGTGGTGGAGTTGGGATTTTTGGTGAAGCAGGTGGAGGAGTAGGGGTTTTCTGTTATGTTTGTGGTGTTGGTGATGGTGTTTTCTGTGGTGGTAGTGTTGGTGCTCTTTGTGGTGACAAAACAGGTAATGGAGATGAAGGTTGTGGAATAGGAGTTGTTGTAGTTGTTTGCTGTCTTGTTGGTGAGGGTGAGAAAGATGGAGTTGGAAGTAGAACCAACTTCCTCTTGGTTATAGTTGTCCTCTTTTTCTTAGGGATCACAGTCTCTTCTGGTTGAGACTCTCCCTCAGCTTACACAGCTCTCTTCCTTTTGAACACCTTAGTAACACTAGGTGCATTAAGGACAGAGGCAGCAGGTTCAGCAACAGGTTCAACAACCTGAGAAGGGTTTTCAACAGCATTTTGAAAATCAAAAGCTTGAGCAGAGGATTCATCAATTTTCCTTTTCTTCCTCTGTAGTTGAGGCCTTTCTTCTTCAACAGGCTCCTCAAAGGGTTCAGCCTTGACAGAAGGGATAGTGAGAGATTTTTCCACTTGAGCAGGTACAGCAGGTGCTGATGATGATGCTTCAACGGTTGGCTCAGTAGTGGGGGTTAGATTGATCTTCATCAAAGACAGAATCTTTTTAGTGATCTCTGTGCAAAGATCAGCAAAGCAAGCTTTCCTCAAGTCCTTCAGCTTGTTTGCCCTAAACATTCTTGTCATGATCATCCCAAAAGGATAGTCTTTATCCTTTCCCTTGACAGCTTTCTCCATTTGTCTAAAAATTAAATCAGTAATGTCTACCTTAATATGAAGAATCAAGTGGTAGATAGAAAATTTTTCCATCTTGCTCACATGATTCCTAGATCCAGTCATAGGCATTACACAGTTAATTAAAAGGACATGAAGAAATCTTGCCTTAGGAGTCAGATACTTGGAGTCCAAATTCCTAGGTTTTGGAACTCCATATAGCACCCTGTTCACATTTGCTTCTCCAACAGACTTCGGCCATTCCTTGTAGTACCCAGCACCTTCACGTGGGCATCCAATCACTTCAGCAAGTGATTCATGAGTGATGAAGACATGGTCATCACCCACATCTCTGGTGATCATAGAGGTGGTGTCATCCTTGGTGATTTTAGAGTTTCTCCAGAAATCCCTAACAAGAGCAGGAAAGACCATTTCTTGAAGATGAAAGAAGGGTAACCAACCAGCATGGGCGAGTTCAGGAAGAACGCCCAAACCCTTAGTTCTGAGTTCATCAAAGTTAGGGACCCTTCCAAGGTGCACCTTCTTTAGTTCAGTGATAGATAACATGGTCTTCTCAGACAGAGTTTCCAGAAGGCTCTTGGGTGCCATTGATTCAGAGAAGTAGAGTTTAGGGTTTTGGAGATAAAAGGTATTGAGAGGTTCAAGACGAAGAGAAATCAGAGAGAGGTTGAGAGCAAAATATTGTGAGTGGGAAGTTTTGAAACGACACAGGTTGCTTTTGTTAAAACGCTTGAGTGTTTTTTGCATTGGGAACAAGGAGAGAGATTATAGCCATAATTAGCAATAACTTTGAAAAATACAGTTGTTAAGAATGAAATGTTTTTAAGAAAAGGAGGGAAATTTTTCAATATACACGTGTCTCAGTCATGGTTAGCACTGAGTGCTTTTAGCCACGTGACGCTTGGCTAAAGTAGACGAGTGAAGCATAAAGAAAATAGATGAGTCAAGCATATAAAATTTAGGCAAGTAAATTTTTAGACATATCAGCATACACTCATTCAGACACATTATGCATATTAAGATTCCTTCTAATAAAAACAAATCTATCTTCACTTAGAGGTTTAGTAAAGATGTCTTCCACTGATACTCAGTGTTTAAAACTTAATTGCAAAAACTCCTTTTTGCACATAATCTCTAATAAAATGATGCTTTATTTCTATATGCTTTGTTCTAGAGTGCTGTATGGGATTTTTAGACAAGTTGATAGCACTAGGATTATCACACCAAACAGTTATATTATGTTCAGACATTGAATAACCCTCAAGTTGATATTTAACCCAAAGCAGTTGTGAGCAACAACTTGCTACAAATATGTACTCAGCTTCAGCAGTTGAGAGAGCTATGGTGCTTTGCCTTTTGCTTGACCAAGAGATCATATTTACTCCAATGAAGTGGCATCCTCCACTGGTACTTTTTCTATCAATTCTATCTTCAGCAAAATCAGCATCACAGAATCCAACTAACCTGAAATCTTCAGATTTCTTATATAATAAACCAAGGTTAGTGGTTCCAATTAAATATCTGAAAATTCTTTTAACAGCCTTATGATGAGATTCTTTAGGATCTGATTGAAATCTAGCACACAGACAAACACTGAATTGAATATCAGGTCTGCTAGCAGTTAAGTATAGAAAAGATCCAATCATACCTCGGTAGACAGTGTGATCTACCTTTTTACCTTCCTCATCCTTGTTTAGAATAACTGATGGATGCATAGGAGTACTCATAGGCTTTGAATTTTCCATTTTATACTTTTTCAGAAGCTCCTTGCTGTACTTTTGTTGATGGATATAGATTCCATCACTTGTCGGTTTTATTTGAAAACCAAGGAAGAACTTCAATTCTCCCATCATGCTCATCTCAAATTCATTATGCATCAACTCAGAGAACTCTTTGCAGAGCTTTTCATTAGTAGCACCAAATATAATATCATCAACATAAATCTGTACTACTATGAAATCTTTCTTTGAGCATTTCTTGAAAAGTGTAGTGTCTACTTTTCCTCTAATGAAATTATTTTCCATTAGATATGTGCTTAACCTATCATACCAAGCTCTAAGAGCTTGTTTGAGTCCATATAGAGCTTTCTTAAGCTTATAGACATGGTGAGGATTTTCTGAATCCTCAAACCCAGGAAGTTGCTTGACATAAACTTCCTCCTCAATTATCCTATTTAGAAATGCACTTTTAACATCCATTTGATAGAGAGTTATATTATGTTGTGCAGCATAAGACATGAGAATTCTAATTGCTTCTAATCTAGCTACAGGTGCAAAGGTTTCAGTGAAATCAATACCTTGTTGTTGATTATATCCTTGAGCAACTAGTCTTGCTTTGTTTCTTACCACTTTTCCATCTTCATCCAGTTTGTTTCTAAATACCCATCTGGTTCCAATAACAGATTAATCTTTGGGCTTAGAAACTAGAGTCCAAACATCATTTCTTTTGACCTGATTTAGTTCTTCTTGCATAGAATCCAGCTTTCATCTTGTAAGGCTTCTTCAATCTTTTTGGGTTCCAAATCTGATATGAAGGCCATGTTGTTATTTTCATTGAAAGTAGATCTGGTTCTAACTCCTTGAGATGGACTTCCAATGATAAGATCTTCTGGATGATAGGTCTTAAATTTCCAGTCTTTCTTCTCATTCTAAATTTCAAACGTATCAGCACTTGTCTGATTTTCAGACACGTCTACTTTTGACTTGTCTGAAGAATCTTCAACTGCAGGATTAAGTTCAATACCTGCAATATCATCTTCTAGATCTGATAGTTCCCTATCAGTCTTCAAACCATCATTAAACTTTACATGAATTGATTCTTCTACTACATAAGTTCTAGAGTTAAAGATTCTAAAAGCTTTAGACATTTCAGAATATTCAATGAATATGCCTTTATCTACTTTAGAGTCAAATTTACCAAGATAATCTTTTGTGTTAATAATATAACATTTACATCCAAATGCATGAAAATATGATATGTTGGGTTTTCTACCTTTCCACAATTCATAAGGAGTCTTATTTAGGATAGGTCTAACCAGAATTCTGTTTTATACATAACAAGCAGTGTTAATGGCTTCTACCCAGAAGTACGTTGGGATATTATTTTCATTTAGCATTGTTCTTCCCATCTCTTGAAGAGATCTGTTCTTTCTCTCAACCACTCCATTTTGCTGTGGAGTTCTAGGTGTAGAGAAATTGTGAGAAATACCATTTTCCTCACAGAACAGTTTGAACTGCTCATTTTCAAATTCTCCCCCATGGTCACTTCTGATAGCAGAGATACAAAAACCATGCTCATTTTATACTCTTTTACTGAATATTGTAAAGACCTTATAAGACTCATCCTTGTGGGTTAAGAAGAGTACCCATGTAAATCTAGAATAATCATCAACTATGATAAAACCAAATTTCTTTCCACCTAGACTAGCTACACTGACTTGTCCAAACAGATCCATGTGTAACAGTTGCAAAGGTCTAGAGGAGGTGACTTCTTTCTTAGATTTGAAACTTGATTTTACTTGTTTACCTCTCTGACATGCATCACACAAAACATCTTTCTTAAAGGAAATATCAGGCAATCCTCTCACAAGGTTATGCTTTTTCAATTTAGAAATTTGTTTCATACTAACATGTCCTAGTTTTTTATGCCATAGCCACTTTTCATCCTCTTTAGACATAAAGCATGTTACACTTTGATATGAAAGTTCAAATAGGTCAATCTTATACAGATTGTTTTGCCTTTTAGCAGAAAAGAGGGTCTTTTCACTACTGTCATTGACTATGCATACATCCTTAGAAAATGATACAGAAAATCCACTATCACATAATTGACTTTTAAGAAGATTATGTTTCAGCCCTTTTCACATATAAAACATCACAGATAATAGGCAAGGGAGGTTTACCACCAATTTTACCTATACCAACAACTTTTCCTTTCTGGTTGCCACCAAATGTTAGATGTCCACCTTTCTTAGGTTGGAGGTCTAGGAACATAGACCTTTCTCCTGTCATATGTTGCGAGCATCCATTGTCCAGGTACCATTGATAGGTGTTTGCTTTGTCATGTTAAGCATGTCTGCAACATGAATGATCATGGACTTAGGTACCCATATTTTCTTGGGTCCTTTTCTGTTAGTATGAGGAGTCTGTGAAGACTTCCTTCTCTTTTTGTGGATACACTTAGACGTGATATGTCCAGCTTTTCCACAGAAGGTACATATAGGTTTATTTAAACTTTCTAACACAGATTTGACAGTTATTTTTGAGAATTTTGTTGATCCTTTATGATGTTCTTGACTGGAATAACCGATACCTTCTTTGTTAAGGGAGTGCCTCTAACTTCCCATGAGTTTAGTCAGATTATCTCTACCATTAACAAACTTGGCAAGATCTGAGGTGAGCTCTTCTACTTTCTGTTGAAGTTTAATCACTTCTTCAGAAGATAGAGTTTCAACTGAGATTTTAGCTTTAGACTTTTCAGTCTTAAGCCTACTATTCTCTTCTGCTAACTTCTCACACTCTTGAGATTTCTGTGTATACTCATTTGAGAGTTTAACATACTGACTCTTGAGGGATTTGAAAGCTTTAGATATATAGTTGGATTCTTCCAATAGTTCATCATTGGCATCATTCAATTTCTCAAGTTCAGAATGTACCTCAGTTTCTGATTCTAAATCAGTATCTGCCATAAGACAGAGATTTGCTTCAAGCTCCTCTCCTTCACTTTCAGTGGAGCTTTCATCAAGATCTTCCCAAGTGGCCATCATTCCCTTCTTCTTTTTGTTAAAGAACTTCTTGGGAGGTTGCTTCTTGAGTTGAGGGCATTCTGCCTTGATGTGACCAGGCTTCTTGTATTCATAGCACACAATGACATTTCTGTCATTAGATCCACCATCTTTGTTGTATTTTTCTTTGTTGAAGTGCCTGAAAGGTTTGTCCTTTTTGAAGTTTCTTTTCTTCCAGAGCTTTTTCATATTTTTGGTAAAAAGAGAAAGTTCATCATCTTCATCATCAGAGTCATCTTCATTTGATTCCTCAGATTCTTCTGAAGATTCATCTACTTTGAGGGCAATGGATTTGTTTTTCTTTCCATTGTTTTCTTCAATTACCTCTTGTTCATGGATCTGAAGAGTACCAAGAAGCTCATCTAGCTTCATTGTTGTTAGATCTTTGGCCTGGGACACAGCAGTTACAAGAGGTCTCCATTGTTTTGGAAGACTTTTGAGAATCTTTTGAATGTGTTCCTCAGTCTTGTAAATTTTTCCCAGAGATTTCAATCCATTGGTTATGGTTTGAAATCTTCCATACATTTGGCCAATAGTCTCTCCTTCTTCCATTTTTAACAACTCATACTTTCTGACCAAGCACAGCTAGTGAATGCCACATTTCTTTTGCAAATTCACAAGCATAGACTTTTTCAAATTCTTCTCTGCTTAAAGCACACATGATTGTATATCTAGCTGTAGCATTTAACTGCCATTTTGTTCTTTGATCAGTTGTCATGTTTGCTATAGGAACTTCAGCTCCTTTGTCATCTTTAGGAACAAAGGGACCTTCTTCAATGATATCCCAGAGATCAGAGTTAGTGGATTGTAAAAACCACTTCATCTTTTCTTTCCAATAGATGTAGTCCTCTCCATTGAAGTATGGAGGTCTCGATATTGAGGATCCTTCTCCAACATGGTTCTTGCTTGTACTGGCTTCTCCTGCCATTTCCAAGATCTTTTCCTCTACACTGTTAAGTGCTCAACCTAGAGGCTGAGCTCTGATACCAACTGAAATAACCAAAGTTAACACAAGAAAGGGGGTTGAATTGTGTTTACGAACTTTTTAGGAAACTTTGAAAATTATTTTCGCAGGAACAACAAGCAAAAATAAGACAACAGAAATTTAGATGAGTGACACGTCTAAATTTAAGACAGCACACACAAGCATACAGAGAAGGGTAAAACAGAGATTGATATTCACAATAATAGCTCCCCAAGTTAAAAGCTTAAACAAATAATACTTAAGTAGATTAAAGAGAAAAGGGAATAGGAATATCACTCAAGAGTTTTATACTGGTTCACCCCAAAATCCATAGGGCTACGTCCAGTTTCTTGGCAGCACCAAGCTTCCACTATAACTGATTAGATTACAGTACAAGTATTCTTTTCACACCTAGCCTCTCCTGGCTCACACTCAAACAAGTATTCTTTTCTCACCTAGCCTCTTCAGGCTCAACACAGTAAGGGATAAAGGTTTTGTGTAATTAATACAACTTGCAAATCTTTCAGATAACACTCAGAGAGTGAAATAAATATGAAGTGTGAAAGACTGCGAATTAATATCAAATGATTTAAGAAGTATCCAATGAAAGAATGAAGAAGTTAATGAAGTGAGTAAATGCTTCTTGCGCAGTGTTCTTAATTATATTCAACTTCTTGTCTTCATCTTCATGGTTTGGTCTATATAGAGACTTCAATCAATTTGATCCGTTAGGCACAGCTTCAGAAAGTGTGTTCTTTGATTTGAGCTTATGGGACACCATTAATGCCAAAGAGTTGTTCTGTGTAAGTATTAAATGCCTAGGAACGTTGAGCTTTGATAAGGTAGTCCAAGAGTACACTTTGTTCTGAGCAGCTGTTGTTTCAGAGTTGCAGCAGCAGGCTTCTTGTACTTGCAGCAGAGAGCTTTCCTCTTTCAGTGCAACACTTAGTTCACTTTCCAGAAAGGACTTTTACTTTGTACTAAAACAGCTACAAAGTTACTACTGTGGTACAGAGATTGCGTGTTTATTCCTTAAATCCTTGAAACAAACATTCTTTATTCTTTATCCTTGGTGCTATTGTCCAGAGGTCTTCGAGATCCTTAAGGAAGACATCTAATTTGAATAAGGTTGACTTGGACTTCCTTTCTGACAATCTGACATCTTAACAAATGTAGCAGTGTTAGATTTTAGACGAGTGCTTGTGGAGTCCAGATTTAGATGGGTGGAAATGAGCCAAAAACTCAGACGAGCTATAAGATCATTTTCTAGACGAGTGATCCACAGAGTCTTCTTTAGACAAATGCTTCTTGCCACATCATCAAGTATATCAGAATCTTGACTGAGCGTTGACTTGGTCTTTGTCTGTGTTGACTGATTTTTAGACTAGTAGTTTTTAGATGAACCTAAAAACTGTGCTCTACCAAAAAATAGACGGGTCACAAAATAGACTAGTGACCTTAAGTCTATTTTCCTGCACACTTATCAGACATGTCAGTAATTTCATATGGTTCAATATTACCATACTTAATCTATTTGGAATCATCAAAACTTAGAGAATCTACACATGGAATGTGTGTCAGACTTATGAGGTCTCAACAGATAAGAGTTATGCCTATGATTTGGAAAAATATTCATAATTTCTTTCAAAATCATGCTTTCTTTTTCAAACACTTGTTTTGATTCTTGGTGTTCATGCTCAACTTGTTGCATTATTCCACTTTTTTCCACACTTGTTCCCATTGCCTTTTTCATATCTTTTTGTGGCACATTCTTTTCTTCTTCATTTTGTTTTTCTTTTTGTTCTTTTTCACTCTTAGCTTGTCTCTCAAGCTCCCTTTTTTCTCTCATTTTCTTTTGATCCTCATTAAATTCCTTGGGAGAAAGTGGTACAAGAGTGACTCTTTTGTTGTAGTGCATAGAAGGAATAGAAAAAGAGGGTTTAGGGTTAGCAAATGTGGCCTTTGATCCACTTTTACCAAAAACCCCTAGTTGCCTTGATGAATCTCCCTCCAACTTGGAATTGCCCTTACAAGTTGAGTTGTTGGTGGCATAGAAAGGCTTCTTGAAAGACTTCTTCCACTTCAATTGTGTTTCCACTTTTATTGCATGATGCACCAAGTCTTCCAACTCCACATAATGGTAAAGTTCCACTACATCATGAATTTCTTGGTCGAGACCTCCCAAGAACCTAGAGTCCTAGACATGGTAGCCTATTTATCCTCTTCAATGTTTGCTCTAATCAAAATGACCTCCAACTCCTTGAAGTACTCTTCTACACTCATGCTCCCTTGCCTCAACCTTTGAAGCCTATGGTGTAGATCTCTATTATATTGTGAAGGCACATATCTCTTCCTAATTGTAGATGATGATGAGATTGAGTCTCAAATGAGCTTCCGTGAAGAATATCTCCACCTATTTTCAGGATTGAAGAAATGAAAGTGTTTTGATGTTGATTGATGATGATATAACCATTTTGATTTTCTAAGTTTGCTTTAGTAGGTTTTGATGTATGTCATTATGTAACTTTGTTTGATTAAATGGCTTAACAAATTAAAAAGGTAATAATGCTTAACCTAAAAATAGAAATCAATTAGAGCTACTATAAAAAATGCCAAATGATGAAAATGTTTTCAAAGTATATAAGTAATCACATACATAGTTGTATATTGGTCTACTTTAAGGAAAACTTGAAATTCCTTCAAGAGTATTCAAATACCAACTCATGTATGCCATTACTCAAGCATTTTGGCAATTTTAAGGAGAGTATTCGAATACCCCCGCTTGGTATTCGAATACCCTCTGTTCTGTTGAGTTTGTTAGCTTCTGTTAACATGGAGTATTTGAATACCCTGTCAGAGTATTCGAATACTCACCTGAAAAATCAGTAAACTTCAACTTTTTTCAGCTCCAATTGAAGTCTATATAAAGTGCATATGCTTAAGAGTTTTTACACGAAATCCTATACAAAAATATACTGTTATAATGCCAAAATAGAGAGCCATCTATTCATTCTTTGTTACAAGTGATCTTAGAAGCTTTTCAAGCTTTTATACACAAGTGTTGTGCTAAGGAATTTCTCTTCTACTCAATTGTATTTCTGAGTTTTGTATTGGGAGTTTCAGCCCCATAGTGACTCAAGAGTGAGGTATCTCTTGAGTGGTGTAAATCTTTGTTGGTGAGGTATCCATCAAAGTAAGGTGAGGCATCCCTTTGTTTATAAGAGTGTGGTATCTCTTGTGGTGATTGTTGGTGTGGTATCCAACAAGGTGTAAGGGTGAGGCATCCCTTTGTGAGTTGTTGGTGAGGTATCCAACAAGATTCAAGAGTGAGGTATCTCTTGAGAGTGTGGTTCTTATGGGTGAGGTATCCTACAAGAAGAGAGTGACTTTTGTAAGGAGTGTGATATCTCTTGTACAAACTTTGTCATAGTGAATTTCTCCAAGAGGATTCTTGGAGACTAGACATAGGCCACTAAGGTTGTGGGCCGAACCAGTAAAATACTTGTGTCACTTTCTCTATCCCTACTCTCTTTACTTTCTTGCAAATTTTATTATCGTATACATGATTCTTTATGTTCTATGCTTATGATACTATATTGCATGATTGTCGTATGATACTTTCTCTTAGCTTATGCAATTGTATATCTTTCTTTAAGTGCGTTCTTGAATTGGTATTACAATTGTTTCTTTCTTAAGTTTCAATAAAAATTTACTCTCTTGCTACACCATTTGGAAAGGGAATACAAATCTTGTTTTTCGAAAACTTTTTAAAATGTTCAATTCACCCCCCTCTTGACTTAGAACCGTTTCCACATCATTCAATTGGTATCTAGAGCGGGTTCTTGAATAAAGTTAATCACCTTTCAAGTCGTGGAAATGGGTTCTCAATCAAATGGGACAAGTGATTATGTTTCTATTTCTAAACCCCCTATTTTCAATGGTGAAGGTTATCCTTATTGGAAAGCAAGGATGAAAATTTTGATTGAGGCAATAGATGTAGATATATGGGATACGGTTTTGGATGGTCCTTTTATGCCTAAAAATGCTGTTAATAAAGAGGAAAAATATAAACCTCGATCCTTATGGACCGATAATGATAAGAAGAAGGTCCAATTAGATAAGAAGGCTAAGAACACCATTACTACGGGAGTTAGTATTGATGAGTTCTTTAGAATCTCTACTTGCAATTCCGGAAAGGAAATGTGGGATACACTTGAGATAGCCCATGAGGGCACAAGCGAAGTAAGGAGATCTAGGATGAATACCTTGACAATAAGTATGAATTGTTTAGGATGATGCTTGGTGAATCTATTTGTGAAATGCAAAAACGCGTTACTTATATTGTTAATCAACTTAGTGCTCTTGGTAAAGTGTTTGATAATGAGGATCTCACTAACAAAGTTCTAAGATGTTTGAATAGGTCTTGGCAACCTAAGGTGATGGCTATTACGGAATCAAGGAATCTCTCAACAATGACACTTGCTACACTCTTCGGAAAGCTTCAAGAGCATGAGCTAGAATTGTCAAGACTAAATGAGAGTGAAGAGCAAGATAAGAAGAACAAAGGCATAGCTTTGGTTGCATCCTCAAAGAAAGAAGACCTAAGTGATAGTGATTATTCAAGTGAAGATTTCCAAGAGGAGCACCTCAACTTGTTGGTGAGGAAATTTGGAAAATTCATCAAGAGAAGAGGAAATTTCAAGAGGAAACTTCAACAAGAAGTTCGCAAAGAAGAAGAGTACTTCCAACCCAACTTGCTATGAATGTGGAAAGCCTGATCACATGAAATATGATTGCCCTAATGTGCCAATTGTGGCTTGAGAAAATGCAAAAAACAATAACAAAGAACCTGAGCAAATGATCTACACAAAAAGCTCGATTAAAACACAACCAAGCCTTTTCGATATATATAGCTCGAGACTTAGGAGGCTCATGTTCCCGCCAAAATTGGCCTTGGGCCAAATAGATCAAGGACCGCAAGTATGAAGGATGGGAATGGAAGCCCGCGAGGTATTTCTCATCAAGACCTGAGATGGCCTCCAAGAAGGACATCTCGGCCTACCCAACAATTTAATGCAAATTAAAATGATATAGTCAAAACAAATAAAATTGTAATGAGATTAAATATATCAAATAACGATTGCAGCTTCTATAATAATATATCAGTAATATATATGCAATCAACTATATTAAAGTTCAGTACAAGTTGTTTTTATCCTCAAGTTTGTATGAGAAATAAATCTAATTTCTTATAATTATTGATATATGATTTCTATTACAAATTATTATAAAATTCTTATATATTCCTATAAAAAAAAATATGGTGTTTTGCGGCGGTTTGGGGGTTCATATAGCCTCTAAAATATTATGCGGCAGTTTAAAAACTGCCTTAAAAATTATCGTTGAGAAGTTGTTTTGCTGCGCGGTGGTTTGAAACCGCCATAAATAAACGTATTTTGAAATCATAGCAAAATATGACAATTTAAAACCGCCGCAAACTAGTCAATATTTAAAAATAATTAAATTCATTATTTGTTTTTAAAAAAAAATTTGGTACATAATTTTTTTTTAATACCTTCTTGTAATAAAAACTTTAGACTAAGAACTAATAAAATATATATCAAATTCATACACAAAAATGCTTCAAAACCTGATCATTAATGATAAAAACATATGTAAATACAAGTTCTTGGCACCATTTAAATATAATGTGTCTAATTAAGCCTGTGTGATGATGAAGCTCCATGATCTTCAGGGTCATGCTAGAGGAAGAAGATCGTCTCACTTCTCTAGGCGATTGTAAGTCTACCGCCTGGAATTGAAAGATAAAACCACAAATTAGATGCAAATAACTAATTTCACAACAAAAACATCCAAATTGCAAGTTGTAACCATACATAACTAATTACCTGATTTCCCTTATAATTTTGCATAAGAAAAGCAACTTGGGCTTTCATGTCATCATAGTCAACCAGTTTTGCCTTTAATGCATCCATTTCAACTACTTGTGTCTTTAACCCATCAACTTCTGATTGTAGTTTTTGAATTTTGGCATTAGCAGCTGACAAGTCACTAGACCGTTAACACTACAAGAAAAAAGGCACTTAGCCACCGAATTTAGCAACCGAATATAGTGAGTCGCTATTAGCAACCGAAATTGTGACCGGATTTTTTTTTTTCAAATATTGGTCAATTTTTTCCTTCAGCGACCGAATATTTCGTTACAAAATATTCAGTCGCAAAATCAGTCGCTAAAAAGAAAAATGAGAACTCAAACAATTTTTCTTGGTCAGCGACCGATTTTAATAACTAGTTTGCGATCGATTTATTTTTGATCGCTGAGTTAAATAAATTTTGAACACTAAATTCATTCCTCTGAGTCCATCGTGCCTAGGTCAAAAGAAGAGGCCATTTTCCTTCAATCCACTCTCTCTCACTCATACTTAGCGCTGCCGCTGCTCCTGCTTTGGACTCCCCTCGCCGCCGCGTGCTCTCCCCCTTCGCCTTCACCTTGTGCTGCTGGCTGCTGCTTCCTGCTTCACCTTATGCCACCACCGCTAGCTGGTCCTACTTTGCCACTTCGTGCGCCGCTGCAGAGGCCGATGCTGTGTTGCTTCGCCTTCACCTTGCACCGCCGACTCGTGCCTCCTAGGTAACTGGTTCATCTCCACCACACTAGTCTCTTTTCATAATCTTCAGCTCTGTCTCTCCCTCTCAATTTTTCTGCTTTGTCCCTTTAAACATCTGAATTAGTAATTGTAAGGATATCAACGAATTTGTGGGTATTGTCCCCATTTTTTTGTTTTGTATGAATGCATATGGAGGGTATAAGTTGAATGTTTAACTTGGTTGATAATGTACAGATATGCTACAAGTTTGTGTACTTTGCTTACTTGCACACCATGTGTTTGATGTAAGACTTGAGATGATTCTTCTTTGAGAATATAATGTGATGCAAATACTTTTCTTTCTCTTTATTAGACTGGATTTGATGAAAGCCTGAACTCTTATTTGAGTAACTTAGTAACTTGGCTTTTGGTTTGTAATATGCTATTAATCCCTTTGTTGTAATTGGCTCGTGACCATGATGTTGTTGAGGTTTCTATTGGTTTCCTTTTAAGTATTTTGCTTGGACTGATATGCTTGGATACTGTCCACGATATGCTCTAATTGACTTACTCTCCTAAATGATAATTAATCTATGTACTCTTGCTAAAATCCCTTTTTTTTGTAGTGTATGGTGACTTTTATCTTTCTTGCTACACCAGGAATGGTTTCAATAGTTAGTGAACTGATTTTGATTCTTGCTAATTCTCAGGACTTAATATCGTGATATGCAAGTGTGTGCATACTGTTTGATACATTTTACTATCAACTGGGTTGTGGCTTTGTTCTTTCCATTTTGAGTATTTCATTTAAACAATGAAACTTGTGGTGTTTGGTGCATGACTGGTACACTGTGAATGGACATAGGGATGTTTCGGTGGTACATATGCTATTGTTCCTTATCTCATTAATTTGACTCGGTGTGTTGGTTAACATGAGATTGATTGTGCCAAATTAAGGATTATTCTTGAGTGTAATGGTGACTTGTTCTATATTTTACACCACTCAAGTTTCTGTATTCTTTTAGCAAGAAGGGTAACACACTAACATGTTTCGTGGAAGTATGAGAATTGAAGTTGTGCAGCAGGTTCTACCATTTACTTAAAGATGAGTGAATATAAGTAATTTTAGAATTACTAATGTAATGTTCTAGTTGTAGTTCTATATTGGTTTTCTATCTTGTGGTTGAAACATAAGATATCCCTCAGTGCTTGTCATAATTTGCTAAGAAATAATAATGAAACCTTAGTTCTGTATTGGTTCTTTTGTTTGTTTTGGTTGACATGTATATAAGTTTGCACTAGATTTTATTTGATGAAAGAGTAAATGATTTGGGTAAATGGAATACTGTGAATAGAATTTGACACTTATTTACATATGTTTGTGTGAATTGAACAAAGGTGGTGATGCATTATTCTGGCTATTCGGGCTTCTTTTGCATCCAAGACTTGTTGTCAATTTGCTGGTTCTGTTAAAATTCCTGAAAGTAAGTACACTTACAAGTGCTTCATATCTTTATCAGTCTCTTGAGTTCCATGGGATTTCATTTTAGTTATTGGATTTTATTCCATAAGTTGCATTTTCTGGAAGAAACTTAAATTTTATAATTGTTATTAACTTACTATATTTCTTGGTTTTATTTAGTTATTTTTAAAAAGTTGTAATCTTCTTGAGTTAATTCCATATGTAATTGTCTTTGGTCTCTACTTTTCATATTCAATTTATCTGTTTGGCACAAGTAATGTACATGTTAGGCTAATGTTTTTTTACTTTATAAAGTTTAGGTGTAGTTTAGGCAAAACACAATAATAACGTGCACCAATAATAATAAACATAGAACACACAAATATAGGCTGTTCAGAATTGAGGTGCAGCAGAGTGGCTTTGACTTCAAATAGATCCTGGTATTGATCTATAGTCCCATAAATTCTAGAATTGCATCCACTTGAACAATAGGATCTTATCGTTCAATTAAAACTAGTTTCACTTAATTTAGATATCTATGGAGCAAGTTGTACAACAAAAATTACAAGCTGTTAGGGTCAAAATCTGCACAAATTCAGTTGTGTTCATGTTGCAGCTGAGAGCAATTATTGCATCTAAAATTTCTAAGACTTTTACCAGATCTAGATGAGGATTTTAGCTTTAATTCAAGATTGGTTTCATTGAATTTGGACAAGTACAAAGAAAGATATGTATCCTAGATAGTAAGGCGACACAAAGCAAATTAAGCAAAAAAAAAAAAGTAATTTAATCCTTTGAACTAAAATGTGGTTTACCTTCTATTAAGTTGTGAATTCTCTAGAATAATCCAAACTGCAGCAAGATTAATTTGAATGTTACCTAGTTTGAGTAAAAGAAGCATGGATAAGGATTGTTTATTCTAACAACAGGTGGTAAGTATCAGAATATGGTTTCATAATTAAGCAGCAAATAGGTATCATTATATAAATCAAACGGTAGCCACATGAAACCAATAAACTTACAAATTGAGTCCAATGAGTATAATCTTTATGCAGAAAAGGAGTCAATTCCCATGTTACTAATCTTTAGGTGAAAACCCATTTGTGTTTTAATCAATCTTTGAGTTGTCAGAATAATACTAAGATTTGCAAGGCTAGCCAACACTATACAATGTCATTTCTCAAGGAACAAGAGTTACATAATTCTGATTTGGAAAAAAAAATGACTCCAGTATATGCAGAAAGTTAGAGAGTGTAGTTTCTAAGGCTCAATAAATATTCCTCTGATTAGGTTCTTTGAAACTTTATAGCACCCAAACATAATCTAGTAACAAGAGGTGATTTGCGAAAAGGTTGTTGAAAGATGAAGTCAAATAACCTTAAGGAAGTCTATGTTTGTTTTCCAATACTAAGATCACCTATTTGATCTTGCTACAGTTTATAGCTTAGTCTAAATACAACTTTGATAATTGGTTAGCTCTCACAGATTACCTAATGGAGTAATGGTTCATAATTTAAAAATTTTGAAGTCGAGTATGGATGCCTTAAGAATTCAGCAATAAACTAATTTTCTTGTTTTGAATATAGCAGCATTACTTTCATGCAAGTAATTGAAGGGGTAAAACATTGGAGAGCTAGCACAAATAATAAACAAGCCAAACATTTATAAAATTTTTGCACCTGCAAGTAGATCTTTAAATAATTCTAGACTTTGATTAGCCAAAAGATACAAATTCTCCAAGACATGGCAAAGGTCTACTAGCAAAATAACAACACTTGATGAACTATAAATTAAAAACTATACCGGCACTATAGAATCGAAATCGCATCTGTGAGGCTTGTGGCTCTCATCCATGATCACTTTTAGCATCGGGGACCTAATAAAAATTAAAACTTAAGATAATGAACATATCTTATGGCATCAAATTCTAAGAAAAAAGGTTTAAAAGCTTAAAAACCTTGCCATCCTCACAAAGAAATTTTATCTGCAAACAATCTTTCAAATCAAACTGTGTACTGTGCCAAACCAAGCTCTTTACATAAATTATACAATGTGATAACAAGTTAGTAATTGTGTAATACCTAGTTTTGTTGTACTTTGAAAAGTAGATAGAGTATGCAACAAGGTTAATAACATAACTGTTATCAAAATTTAACCATAAAGGACAAGATTAGTTTAATTCGAGCATGCGTGTAAAGTAAATAGCAAAGTCATGGATAAAGGGAATTGCAAGCTGGAGACTAGCTAAGTCATTTGTAGATAATTGGGTTGATAAGGACATTGAGTCTTATAATTTGGTGTCAAATAAACTCACTAATAAAGAGAGACAAATGATACCATTGTTTAGCATATTATATTCATTATTCTCTTTTATTGCATCTTGGAGGCTAAGGAATGACTTGAAAGGCTAACATCTTGGAGTCCTTGTGTTATATGTGCATGTAGTTGAAGCTATACATTGACGATTATGCTTGTGATGTGTATGTTTCAGGTTTCTGTATTCTGTCCCACACTTCGAAGTTCGTAATCCCCTTCTTAGTTTAAGTCTCGGTGAGGTAAGTCAATAGTCCCCTTCCTATGTTATGAACTTCTTATTGTTTTGCATTACTTGTAATGTGTTATGTGAATTGATTTGTTGTTTCTTAGTAGAGAGCAAAGCTCAATAGGTTGTTGGATGTATGCTGATAAATGCCAATCAAATGCTTGCTATTTGTCTCATTTATGTTTTCTTTGTTAGTGGAGAGCGGAGCTCAATAGGTTTGATATTGTATGAGATGCATGACTGCTTGTATGCTGATAATTTAGAAACCATGCATGTGTTTGTCAACTTGATTTGTTATTTGTTTGTAGGGAGCGGAGCTCAATAGGTTGTGATGTTGTTTGAGATGCATGACTGATTGTGTGCTGATAATTTGGAAAAGTTGTATGTGTTTGTCTATTTGATTTGTTGTTTGATAGTAGAGAGCGGAGCTCAATAGGTTGTTTGTCAATTACTTAATGTTAAGTGTACATGACCACTAAAGTTTTATCTTCCCTGTTAACTTGAATTGTTGTTTGTTAGTAGAGGAAGATAAGGCTAAAGTTTTATTATTTTTAATGTTAATAATTTAGCAAAGCCTTAGTTTCCCGTTTGAGATACAATATCAATGTACATGTGTACCTTGAAACACATGCTCATTGTATTGGATCTTGAATTGTCCAAGTTGGACAGTTTGGGAAATACATTTTCTTCACAAAGTTAACGGTTATTCTTTGCATTCTCGTATCTTACACTTGATTGAATTTTGGTCTTTTTCATTTCCTATTGTTCTCCGGGTGCATATTTGATTGTGGTGGATGTCACCGCATTCAATTCGTGTATACCGGAGACCAATGGAAAATGCTGCCAAAATTTTGTCAGGTATGAGGCATGAGAATTAAAGAATAACTCTTAACGGAGTCTTGGAAATGTTTGTTCTCGAATGGGATAGGGCCATACCCTGTGACAATAAGAAGATGAGTGTTACTCGACTAAGTATTGTTGTTCTAGTTACCAGTCATGGAAGCTCCTGAGCATCGGATGTGGATGGATAGAAGGAAGGAACAAGGTGGAGTGACCGATGAGTTCATTGAGGGAGTGAATGAATTCATGGAGTTTGCTCGCAATTCTGAGGAATATCTTAGACAAGAAAAACCAAAGATGAGGTGTCCTTGTAAGAGATGTAAGTGCAAACGGTATCATTATGGGGACGACGTGATGGCACATCTCTATGAGAAGGGGTTCATGTCTAATTACTACTACTGGACCAGCCACGGTGAGATATTGCCCCCGTTTCCACCGGTTGTGGTGGACGATGCATACTATGGGGCTGATGAGCATAGAGAAGACTACAATCCATTCGAGCAGATGATTATGGATCATGCTAGCCCCGAAGTTGGTAGGGGCATTCAACTGGACGATGTGATGGGGTCTCAACACATAGAGGAGGATTCTAACCCAGAGTCACAAAGATTTTTTGACATGTTGAGAGTCACACAAGCACCTTTGTGGGATGGTTGTCAGGATTACTCCGAACTATCGGCTTCTCTGGTTGCTCTTAGCCTCAAGTCCAAAGGCAATATGACTGAACATGATTTTGATCGGTGGGTTCAATTTACGGGTGGGGCAATGCCGAGCGACAATCGCATGCCTAGAAATTTCTATCAAGCTAAGAAATCAGTGGCAAACTTGGGTCTGGGTGTTGAGAAGATTGAGTGTTGCCCGAATGGTTGCATGTTGTATCATAATGAATATTTGGATGAGAGAGTTGATACTTGTAGATTTTGCGGTGCTGATCGTTACAAGATAAGAACTGATAGAAAGGGAGTTGTTAAAAAAACCCCCCTAAAAAAGTTGTGGTACTTCCCGATTACTCCTAGACTCCAAAGAATGTATTCTTCGATGGCCACTGCAGCTCACATGCGATGGCATGATAACAATCAGAGGGATTCTAGTGTGTTGTGTCATCCATCAGATGGAGAAGCATGGAAACATTTTGATAGGATGTATCCGGAGTTTTCCATAGAATCTCGGAATGTCAGATTGGGGTTATGTACAGATGGATTTAATCCGTTCGGTCAATATGGTAAAGCTTACTCATGTTGGCCAGTTATTCTTGTTGTTATTGTAAACAGATGACGAACGACAAGGGTCGGGGACGTGGCTATCATGGTTCTGGCACCTCTCGCGGTGGTCGTGTGAGGGGTCGTGGTGGGAGAGGTGCTTCCACCAGCCCATCAACTTCGGATCAGGCACCGACGAGTATTGTTGGCTCTCATGGGTCACATGCTGATGATATTCCGCCTCCAGCAGCAGCAGCAGCAGCCTCACCAGCTACATAGCCCTCACCCACGAGCCACCCTACATCATCCACACGACCTACACCATCCTCACGGGCCCAAAACATCCACGCCCGCCACATCGGCCACACCAGCCACACAGGGGTCTGCTGCCGAGTCCGGGATTCACAGTTGGGCCGGGACAAGAGATCCCACGGATGGGAGGGTATGGCTTCGCCCTACGGCGAATTTAGAGTAAGTTATTTATTAATTGTTGTTGTTTTCTATCATTATAATTATACTTGTACATATTTATTAAATACGTTTATTGATAAAATTTATGCATTATTTGTTGTTAATAGCTTTTACCCTGCATACGGGCCTCAGAAGCAGATCTCTCAGTGTATCAAGGGAAAGTATAGTGAGGCCTGGCCATCGTGGAAGAAGATTGATAAGGATGTGCGTCATATGTGGTTTAGGGATGACTTCGGGGTAACGAATACATTTATTATTGTGTTAAGTGTATGTCTACAATATTATTATTTATTAATTTTGTTTCTTGCTATTTTACTCTTTCTTGTTAGGCACACTATAAGTGGTTGCCAGCGGATGTAGATCAGATACGTAAGGCCTTTGAGTCGAGAGGCGCAAAGCTGGTTAAGTGGGCAATGGGTAGGATTAGGGATGGTTCAGATGATGGGAGTTGGCTTCAACCTGATGTGCTGGAACGCCTCCGTCAATATTGGGCTAGTGATGAGAAGTTCCTGATAAAGAGCGAGATCGGAAAGCAGAATCGGGCTTCTGACACTGGCACTCCACTATACACCGGTGGCTCAATAACCATTCATGAGCGCTTTGATAGGATGATAATAAGTCAACATGAATTTTATTGTTTTTTAATTTAGTGCTTTATAAATGTCCTTATTAATAAAAATTGTATTTTTTTGCTTTTATATATGTAGTCGAAAGAGCAGCAGAGAAAACCCACTGCAATTGAGATCGTGCACAAGACCAAGAAGACCAAGCGTGGGGAGTGGGTTAGCCCAAAGGTTCGGGACCTTGTTGTAAGTACTCTTAACTCACCAATTCATTTTAAAAATATTAATTACTTTCATTCTTTTTAATATATAATTACAAATGATAATGTCTGACATATTTTGCACAACGAATTCCATCGCCTCAAAGACGATGCCAGTAGTCAGGGGCAGGAGCCGTCTCCTGAGTCTGACAATGCCCTTTACTTAAAGGTGGTTGGCGGGAAAAATAAGAAGGGCCATGTATTTGGCCTTGGTCAGCTTGGGGATCAGTTCGTGGCCATATTAGTGCCATGCGAACATTCTGGCCCTGATCCCAACCCAGATGTCAGAGAGGCCATCATGAACATGAATGCTGAACTTGCGGCGAAGGATAACGAGATACATGAGTTGCGGGAGCACGCACGACAGCAAGATAGTCGCATACGAGAGCAGGATAATCGCATGGAGGAGCTGTTTAGGTACTTGGGATTCCGACCTAGCAGTTCTGGATCTGGCGGCGCCCACGTCGAGCCTACTACTGCGGATGCCGCTGCTGCTGATGCCGCCGCTGTTACCGATGCTGCTGCTATTAATGACGCTACTGCTGTTGTCGCGCTGCCTCAGATCACTCTGGCATCAGCCCACTCCCTTCACCCCCTCGTCAGATAGATTAGTTTTCCCATCTTTGTATGACACATTGACTATTACATTTGTATTTCTCCTGGTCTTTTTATATATTTTGCGTGAATATTTATCGAATTATCTACTTTAATATGATTGATATTTAATTTTATTTGCTTATGTTCGCTAATTTTAATTTAATTAATTAAATCTTATTTTAATATTTTGCAGCATTAAAAAAAATATAATAAATCAGCGACCGAAATTTTTTCGGTCGCTATTTTAAATATGACCCTCGATTTTAGCGACTGAATTAGCGACCGATTTTCGTAAATTAGAGACCGAATTAGCGACCGATTTTTCGGACGCAATATTTAAATATGACCGTTGGAATAGCGACTGATAATTCGGTCGCAAAATTAAAAAAAATCAGTCGCTAATTCGGTCAATTTAATTGTAAGGCGACCAATCTAAACGACCAAATTATGAGAATTCTGCGACCGAAATTTCGGTCGCTATATAATTAGCGACCAAGGTTTTGGCAACCGTTTGTAATCGGTCGCTAATTCGGTCGCTGACCAATTTAGCGATCGAAAATCATTAAATAGCTAAAATCCTTTTTTTTTGTAGTGTAAGTACCGGTCCATCTATCTGATTTAAGATGTAAAATATAATTATTTTTTTTTTTAATCAACAGATGTAAAATATTTTATATAAATGTTCATAAGCAATATACATGCACGGGCAAATACACTATTTTTTTAAATAATTATAAATAACAAAATCCTTAACTTCAATTAATGAATTTTGTATTACATCATAATATATCCATTTATATCATTTACTTCAACGTTCTGAATTCCGTTCCACTCCCCATCAAGCAGCAGCCCCCAACTCCTCGTCAGAACTTAGAAGTCACACTATTATTGTTCAGCAATAATGGAGTAAAATTATTCTCGAAAAAAAAAACCCTTTAGCATACCGACTGTTACTAAACAGTAAACACTCCCTCTATATAACGCCTTTGATAGTTTTCACCACAAACATCAACACTAACAAAAGATATTCACCTTCTCTTCTAAAACTAAGATGGCTTCCACTCAAAACCTGTTCATTCTTTTTGCTCTTGTTGCATTGGTCTCATCAGCATCCATGGCTGAGTCCAGATCATTGTCCAACCCATCCACCTTGAGCCTTGCATCCCGGTTGAAGCTAGAGGGGGGTGATCAGGCGCCCTCAAACTGTTGGGAGTCGCTGTTGCAGCTCCAAGCATGCAGCGGCGAAATCATAATGTTTTTTCTCAATGGTGAGACTTACTTAGGAAACGGTTGCTGCCAAGCACTTAGGGTGGTTGGACATGACTGCTGGCCCAACGTAGTTACCTCTCTTGGCTTCACCAACGAAGAGACTGATATATTGGAGGGCTATTGTGATGAAGCTGTTCATTCTCCTCCGCCAATTTCACAATCTGGTTTTGAGCCAAAAGAGATAGTTCCATAAAAGAATAATTAACCTTGGTCTTGGGGGGTTTAATGGAAAACTAATAAAAGTGTGATTTGTTTTTTCTTTTTCTTTTTTTTGTTTCCACTTCCTTACACTGGGGGAAACACGATTCTGCTTGTAAGCTGATGATTTGTACTGAACTTGATATGATATACATACAGGGTTGTGTTTTTCTATAGTCAAAAAGTTTGTTTTTAGAACAAGTATTTCACTTCTTAATTTATTCTAGTTGGCTTGTACTTTGTGTTGGATGGGATCTGAAACGTTGACAATTTAAAAGGTAGTATTGCAGGTGTTTGATTGTAATCAATCACCTTGACAAATCTTAGAAAACTATATATGCATAAATAAATAAATAAATAAAATAAAAAAAATTATACGGTTAGGATTGATGTTGCGTAAGAAACATTCATATTTCCAGATCAAGTTCAAACAAAACAGGTTACAAGTTTTATATGCCTCCCCGAATCTTAAAATTGGTTACAAGATCATTGACTCCCTATGGCGCATATACATAACTATTTTTTTGGTCTAAACCAACATATAACACTGTAAACGAATGACTAATCAGTTCGCGGGGCAGGCTTCCGCTAGCCAAGCATTATTTTAACACCGTCATACATAAGTGTGTGTTGTTTTGTTTTATTTACTATGAATTTTTCTAAAAGAGTAATGGTATACAACTCTCAAGTATTTATAAGAGTAATGCTTGTTTACACTTCTACAAGATGCATATGATCTCTTAACATCAGGTTACAAAATTAAAGGGGAGAAAAACAAATTAAAACAAGAAAGGACCAGAAATGAGAATGTGGGATCGGAATCACTTTTATGAAAAAATTATACATATAATAGAGAGATATGTAACCACGGGGGTAATCAAGATCACAGTAAAGAATGATATAAAAGTGTGAGAATTCATTGGATGGGAAGTGTGTGACATCCTAAACAAGGATACGTTACTACTTGATTGTTCTTTATACGGGTCATCTTTCTCCGTTACAAGATTTTAAATCTTACACCATTTATTGGCAATTGTATCTTACTTAAATTAAATTACATTCCATCACCTTCAAGTTTATTAAAATAACAATATACTCTAAAATTGGTCATAAATTACACTCCACCACAATTTTTTTTTATTGTTGACTGACTAGTGACTTAACACCGTTAATTTATTTAATAATAAAATATTATTTATATTAGGCAATTTGATATTTATATACCAAAATTAATTTTTAAAGATTAATCTAAAACTTTGTTGTCTACAAAAGAAAGTTGGTTTCTAATTTAAAAAATGAATTATATAATTTGGAAATCATATAAAAAAATATAATTCAAGTTAAGTATTTTTTTTTCAATCCATTATATATATATATATATATATATATATATATATATATATATATATATATATATATATTACTCAAAATAATATTTTTCAGTACGCTGTAACAAATAATCCAAATAAAACATGTATCAATTATATGAAAAAAAAATTATTATCTTTCATTGTATTCTTGTTTTTTAGTTATGTAGATACACAATTTCAAATAAATATCATGCTTTTAATTATTTTATCTGTAAAATATATAAATTATTATTTGTTTTTTTTGAAACATATAAATTATTATTTGTTGATAAATATGATAAAAATGTTATTTAAACAACCATATTTGAGGATAAGAGTATAAGACTGATTACAAACCTATTTTAAATAATTTTAATATTTATATATAATTATTTATATTTAAAAATAATTAACATGTATTATGTTAATTATGTAACAAAAATATATATAATATTTTTCCTACTCGATTTATTTATTTTGTTGAGTCTATAACTTAGTTGTTTTTTAGCAAAGTTCTTACTTCAAATTTCTTTGTCTATTATTGACAAAATATTATAATATGAATATATATATTCCTTTATTTTTTTATGCTAAAGTTATTTTTATAAATTCATATATTAAGTATTTTACAACGACGTAAATTTTAATCTAACCTCTATATATCACCATTTAGAAGATAGACACATATTTATCTTCATTCATGTACTCAAATATTTAAATGATATTTTTATTAACTTTATTATTGACAAATTACTATATAAGTGGTATATTTTATAGACAAAATAATCGAACTTGTGATATTTGTTTTGAAGTTGTTGAACTAAATGACTCAAAAAAAGAGTGTATACCAAAAAAAATCATCTATTGTTATTTAGGGTGTACATTTAATAATTAATTATTGTTAGAGTATATACTACAAAATCATCTATTTTTCTGTATAAAAATCATCTATTTGAGAAAAATTAAATATATATATATATAATAAATTTAAAAATAAATACTTAAATGAATTATATTTCTTTACATATGATTTTCAAACTAAAAATTAAATTTATTTTGTAAACAAGAAAGCCTAAGATTATTCTTTAAAAATATTTTTTAATGTATAAATATCAATTAACTAATTATAAAGTTTTTATTTTACTTTTTTAGTGACTTAATGGTGTTATGTCTAGTGGCGGATCCAGGACCCTGAGTCAGTGGGGGCAACCTATTTTCAAAAAATTTAATAATAATTATTATCATACATATGAAGACAAAAACATGCATGTTAAAATCATAAAATTTTAATATATATATATATATATAATCAAATAAATTACATAATAACTCATAATTGTCCTATACGTAATTTCATGTTTGAAACGAAAGAAAGAAGAGTAATGTCGTCAATGTACACACTGTTTTCAATACTCTCTTCAATACTTTTTTTTTTTTTTGGTTATTGGATGAATTTCATATGGGCTATGAATTTTATCTGAGATTCGCTCTATTTAGTGGGACCCACATGAAATTCATTCAATGACAAATAGTGTGTTAGAGAGAATATTGAAAAGAGTGTGTTGCTAGTCTTTTTAAACAAAGAAAGGTGAAGTGATATCTATATCTATATCTATATATAATACATTTGCGAACAAACTCAAAGTAGAAACCTCCACATGTCAATCTCTGGAGCCTTCACTCATCACACGTGGCAACACCAGAAGCATTCCCTCCATTTTTTGCTTATGTGTCGCGTTGTGGTTGATTTGGGTAACTACACTAATGGTCATAATTTGATCAGATTTGCAGTAGGATCAATTTATTGATAATTGATGTAATTTGCAATGAAATTATTGATAATAATAATAATTATAATATACCATTTAATTAATACAATTATAACCTTCCAAAAAATTTTTACAAACTATAATCAGACATAAAAAATATATGTGATTATGATTATTGATTGAAATAATATCAATTTGATACCAATGAGTTGAAATTCAAATCTGTTCATAACCTTCCAATAATGTTTTCAAAATATAACCTTCCAATTATAACCTAAAAGACTCCTATTATACCAATTATTATGTTTTTGTTTGATTATGAAAGATTTTTACCAACAAGGGATTCTATTATTATGGGCATCAATCGTTCCTATTCTCTGATCTCAATGCATGTGTTATCTATAAATGTTTCCTTCCTTCAAAATGCAAAACAACTTTTTTCATATTGCCACAATTTCGATGGTAAGTTGAATTGTCTTTGTTGATATATTCAATAAATCGTGTGTGTTTTTTTTTTTAAGATGCCAATGGAAATGGTTCTCCTGCATGTGTACTAAGATTAAGATCAAATATATTGTGATTAGGCTTATTGCATTATTCCTAGCTTTATCCGCAATTCATTCCCGATATGTTTTTTACCTACAAATCTATATATAATACATTTGCGAACAAACTCAAAGTAGAAACCTCCACATGTCAATCTCTGGAGCCTTCACTCATCACACGTGGCAACACCAGAAGCATTCCCTCCATTTTTTGCTTATGTGTCGCGTTGTGGTTGATTTGGGTAACTACACTAATGGTCATAATTTGATCAGATTTGCAGTAGGATCAATTTATTGATAATTGATGTAATTTGCAATGAAATTATTGATAATAATAATTATAATATACCATTTAATTAATACAATTATAACCTTCCAAAAAATTTTTACAAACTATAATCAGACATAAAAATATATGTGATTATAATTATTGATTGAAATAATATCAATTTGATACCAATGAGTTGAAATTCAAATCTGTTTCATAACCTTCCAATAATGTTTTCAAAATATAACCTTCCAATTATAACCTAAAAGACTCCTATTATACCAATTATTATGTTTTTGTTTGATTATGAAAGATTTTTACCAACAAGGGATTCTATTATTATGGGCATCAATCGTTCCTATTCTCTGATCTCAATGCATGTGTTATCTATAAATGTTTCCTTCCTTCAAAATGCAAAACAACTTTTTTCATATTGCCACAATTTCGATGGTAAGTTGAATTGTCTTTGTTGATATATTCAATAAATCGTGTGTTTTTTTTTTTTTAAGATGCCAATGGAAATGGTTCTCCTGCATGTGTACTAAGATTAAGATCAAATATATTGTGATTAGGCTTATTGCATTATTCCTAGCTTTATCCGCAATTCATTCCCGATATGTTTTTTACCTACAAATTGCTTACAAATACATCGCTCTTGCAAATGGAAGCCAGGGAGGACTAAGACCTGTTGAACTCCATCATCACGTTCCCCCTTTGTAGCTAAAGATGGAAGTCCGGGTAACTTCCTTTCCTTACTTACATGTCCATTTTTTTTCTTTTTGCTTCTTCTAATTCTAATTAACTTCATATTTCTTTTGTTTTGGTCATTTTTTAGGGTTTCATTATAAATTATAATGATAGGATGGATAGTATTTTTGACAATCAACAAATCACAATTGCTTTATTGCACACAAGTCTTAACAGGTACATTGTCGCCATTAGGAATGGCAACGGGCACGGGCGGGCACGGATACCACCCTACCCGCCCCCGCCCGCCGCGGGCAAATCTAAGCCCGTTCCCGCCCGCTACCCGCACGGGTATCTGGCGGGCGGGTATCTGACAAGTTTCGTGGGTATCTGCGAGTTTCGCGGGTACCCATGGATACTATTAGTAACTGTTTTTTTTTTTTTTTTGAAAAATGCATTAATTCCTTAAAAAATTATAAAAAAAATTGCAATAATTACAAAATATCAAATAAAATAAACATTCTCAAGATATGACCGTATTTAACAAACCATAAAAATAAAACCACACTCAAATAATAAATGAGTATCATCATTCATCAACACATAGAACAATTTAATCTAAACAAGTCACAAAAAACACAAGCACACAACCATCACATCACATTCGTCCCTTTATTACAATTAACAGAAATCAGTTACAAAAACATATTATACAACAACTCCAAACAAGCGCACAACAATAGCTTCAAGCAAGTCCAACCATCCAAGTAGCATCACTGTTAAGATAGAATATAAATAAACTTAGAATGGACATAAGCTATATTTACAAAAAAGAATCATAAAGAATGTGACAATTTGATAATTATTTTCATAGGATCTTGAATACTTACTTAGCATTGATTGCTTTTCATCATTGAGTTGCAAATTGCAATAACCAGATTTACTCATGGAGCATTATTTTCACATTCCTAAAATAAAAGTAAATGTATCTCATAAAAAAGGAACTTACCATTCAATGAAGAAAGAAAGCATTTCAAAAAGAAGAGACAAAACAAAGCAAGTAAAGCAAGCATTCCGTAGTAGTTATTGTCACACTATGGAACATATACAGCAGAACAGAAAAATGGAGCAAATAAACAATTTCTTCCTGCTCTCACCTTAGATTGATCACATAATTCTAAGACCCTGTATTTAGGAGCCTGACTTCTGTGAAGGCTTTACTTTACTGTTAAGGTTGAGGTTGAAGAAGCATTAATCAAAGATGAAGATGGAGGAAGGCAATGTCTTTGGCTACTACTTTTAAATAATCGCTGACGATAACGGAGGATTAGAGGAAGCCTCGTACCTGCTGGACTGGCTTCTCATTTTCTTCTTTTCTCCTTCCTGAACCTTGTCTACTGTAACTTGCCGAAATTTTGTGTCATTTAGCCCAGGGGGAAGAACACAGTTGCAGAAAAGACCTTCATATTGAGGAGCAGAACTTACAATTAGAAATTATGATATGCTTTCTAGTTGCAGCATAGGAACATCCATCGCACAACAAGTGCATATTAAATGGGGAAAGAAAACTGCAGCATAATTTAACGAGTGCCCTAAGAGCATTAGCTAAAAAATCAACAAAATGAAAGTTTGTATTGGAAAGTTAAGTGTAACACTACAAAATTTGATTTTCTGATTCTTTAAACAATACCCAAGGGAACTCATTAGCATTTTCCTTAATAATAGATTCTGGCAGAGAAGTCCTCTTGTCATTTACTGTATGAATTTTAAGCTACTTAGTAACCATCAACTAATTTTTTTTCAAAAAATCCTCAGAACTTTGTTTCCAATAAAATTAAAAATGAAAACCCGTGTGAATAGTAATTAGATTCCAGCAACAAATATCAGGAAAAAAGGTTAATCTGAAACATGACATTCAACAATCATAACCATAAAATGAAACAAGAAGTTAATATTTTCCAGACATGACATTGGTGTTAGCTTCTAAATTGTGCTGTTTGCAATAAAATGAAGGGAAAAGGTGGCAAAATTGATCATGCAAAAGTAGGACAAAGAAAGAGACAAACATAATTGGTGTCATAATAGAGAAAATCCATATAGTGTGATGTATTTGTTACCAAGTCTCGCAAGTCGATTAACCTATCGAGGGATGGATTTTCCCGTTAATTTGAGACAAACATCATTACAAAAGTGGTTGCAGTTTTTAGAGATGAGATGATAGGTATTCCCAGAGTAGTCTTGAGCTAGTTTCTCCATAAATGACCGAACATCTTTCGGTCCCAGATCTGTTGTTCCCATGTAAATTGATTTCCTGAAAGCTGAAAGTGAACCCAGGACACTGTCTCGGTTGCACTTCAAAATCCCCGTCATGTCATGTTCATGCGCTCCAAAACCATATTCAATATCATGAACTACAACAACAAAAACAAAATTAGTACGAGGTGGGTGGGTGGGTTGAAGGAAGGAGAGGTCAGAGGTGGGTGGGTAAGACCGTAAGGGTGAGAAATGCTTGATGAGGGCCGCCGCACTGGTATTTTGAGTTCTGACTTCTGAGTGCATTTTGTGCTCACTGTGTAATGTGTCCTAGGGTTAGTAGTAAGGGTATTTAGGTAACTTGGGGTTGGCGGGCACGGGTATCCGCGGGCACGGGTACATTAGTACCCGCACCCGCCCGTTTAGTGACGGGTAATGCCACAAATCCGTTTCATTCAACCCACGGGTACCCGTTTAATTACCCGCCCGTGTCCGTCGCGGATTTTACCAGCGGGTACCCGCGGGTGCGGGTAAAATTGCCATCCCTAGTCGCCATCTAACCATTCCATGTAGATAAATAAATACATATGACCAAAGTTGATCGTGGAAGCATCGTTAGTACTTTGATTGAAGTTGAACTTCTTGACAAATATTATTGGTGCAAAAATTCATAATAACACTTGGTACCATTCAGATTTTGATGAAATTTAAGAGGAAATAGAGATATGATATGTACTATATGCTAAGTTTTTATAATGATGTATTTATTTGTTTTGATTAGAAATTAAATATCAATTTAGAAACAAGAGGTTTCTTTATATTATTGAAGGTAATTATAAATATAATTATTATAATGACTAACATTTATCATTATAATTATAAGAATTTTACAACCAATATCATTAAGTAAATTATTATCGTTCAAGATTAAATTTAAATAGAGAGGTATAGCTAGAATACCAAGGTATTGAGAGAAATGTCAAATATTAAAAATAACATGACAAAAATTATATAGTTTCTAAAAATGGTTAACTTCGATGGGAAAAAAATAAGAAATAAATCAAATAATTTTTCAAGAGAGAAGAAAAAAGTAATATGATAGATAAATATATTTTCTAAAAATATTTAACTTACACCAGCCAAAGAGGAGAAATAAATCAAATATAGATTTTCAAGAGAGAATAAAAGAATAATATGATATGTGAATATATTTTCTAACAATATTTAACTTACACAGATAAAAGAGAAGAAATAACTCAAATAAATTTTTAGTTATGTGCCTCTCTACCTCTCTGCTTCTCTCTCGCCACCGGAGGCCCACCAACCGTAGAACAAGGAAAAGGTAAGGATCCCTTCTCTTCTTCATTTCCACCGTCTCTACTCATTATTTTTCTATTTAACATATATATTTAATTATTTTTATTAATTGAATATTTTAATATATGTCTAATATATATTATTGACATGAAAAATGGGCAAAATTCATAGGAAAACAATTAAATGGTAATCAAAGCATTAAAGAGTATGTTGTCAATAACTATCCAACAATAAACAATCAAACAATTTTTTTACACTATCAAACAACTAAAAATCATAGCATGTGTGATTTTTAAGAGTTGGCATAAGAGTCAAATATTTTTTATGATGTGTCAATTTCTGATTGTCTAAAAATGTAAAAAATATTTATACTAACAGTGCATAACAATTGATGTATTATATTTTGATATATATATCACTTTTTATACATTAAAAAAGGAAATTGGTGTATTAATGTATGATTCCATATTCAATACATTCAAATTGATACTGAAAATGTAATTGATTTGGTATACCAAAAGAAACAAAAAGAAAATGTATTTGATTTATACTTAAAATATCACACTGAAATTATAAATTATAAATCATACACAAAGAAAGTGATAAACTAATAAATTTAATATAACAAATAAATCGTAAAAAAGGTACAAATTTTTAGAATAAATAAATATAAATATTTATTATCTTCGATCAATAATAATAATAATAATAATAATAATAATAATAATAATCTACTATAAAATAAGTTTTTGCTTTTGAGTCCCAAATTAGGTGCTACCTTCACATTTACTTTTTGTCTAAAGACAATTTTTATTTTATTATTTTTTATGAATAAATAAAAACTAATTTAATAAATTTATACTTTTTATATTATATAAAAATGTTCAGATATAATATATTTCCCGTGCATGGCAAGGGACAAGAACACTAGTTGTGTAAGAAAGAAAGAAGATAATGACAGGTGCAAATATATCAACTATGGGGGCAAAATAAAAGAATACAGGATATTCATAAATTTTTCTATGAATTTGAGTGGGGGCACATGCACACCCCGGGGTGTATGTGTGTCCGCCACTGGTTAAGTCTATGGTTAGTCAACACCAGAAATTGAGATGGAGTGTAATTTATTATCATATTTGGAGTTTGTTATTATTTTCATAAACCTTAAGGTGGTGGAGTATAATTTTGTTCTACATCTTATTATCCCATAGTCTCTTCAAATTTTCTCCTTAACTCTCATCTTTCCTCATTCTCCATTCTCCTTGTCTCCTCCCCGGTAATTATGCAAATTGACTATGATCTAGTGATCGTCATATAATTTTGTTGATTCGTAAAATTTTCAGCCTTTTTTTTTTTTTGATAGACAAATGGACTATGATCTAGTGATCGTCATATAATTTTGTTGATTCGGTAAAATTTTCATCCTTTTTTTTTTTATAGTCAAATATTAGTAGTTAGTTGTTATGTTACTTTTTTCTCCCTTACTAAGGTTTGAATCTTGGACCTCCTACTTCTCCAAATCCTTGTACCCTTAACTCAAACCACTTGAGCTACCCAACCCACCCGGTGAAAATTTTATCTATCCCTTCTATTTGATTTATAGTGTCGGATATATTTTAATACCATTTTTCATATTTTTGCACCAAATATATCTTTTTTTTAATCTTCATTGCTGGCATATTAATTAATTAATTAATTATATCTTATTATGGTATTTATTTCCTCCTGTTTGGGGCTTTATTTGGCCGTCATCTGCTTTGTTTGAAGGGTGCTGGTAACATGTTTGAGGCTTGTGTTTTCCTGTTTTATTGTGCTCTGGTAATCTTTTTAAGCTAGTGTTATGGCAAGGGACAAGAACACTAGTTGTTAATCTTTTTGCTGGCTTTACTGATTTATTTTGTAATGTATATGGGTTTGGATACCCCTTTGTGCCCCTTAATAAAGTTTCTTTGCTTATTATGAAAAAAAAATTATTATTATTACTATTATTTCACATTTATACAAGTAACCTGTAACGACTGCAAATCGATACTATAACTACCCATATATTAACTTCTTCCAACACTTTCAAATTCCAACTTGAAAAATTCATATTAAAATTCCATGACTTATACAGATTTAATACATGGGATGAGACACCTTATTTGATGGGCTTATACAAGATTTGTTTTATTGCTTCAGGAATACATCTTCTTTAGGAACATTTTTATTTGTAATAACCAATATAATAGAAAGATCAAGCATTTAATTTTGAATTAGACTTGCGTATAAAAGCTCATTCCAAATATCAGGAACACCTGCTAGACACCAGTGGCTGCAATCCATGCCTCTATGCCCTCCAAATCCATAAACAGATGGGTGGCCATCTTTTCTCAGCTGTGACAGGGTTGCAATGTTGAGCAATTGCACAGGCTTTTGCATTGCTCTTAGCACTTTCTCTAAAACCAACTCTGCTGGGTGTGGGCCTCCTGGATACTTGGACCCCAACACTGGCCTGATTTGCCCTTCACACGCGTTTGCTCCCGGTTCTCCCCATTGTCCTCCGCTGGAAAAATTTCAGACAAAAGTTAATTCCAATTTACAAAATGGCATATTAATTTATTTTTATATTGGCAATACATAGTTTGTAAATAACATTTTTCTTATATGGTAAAGGTGGACTAAGGGTATGTTTTAGCTTGATTTCATTTTATCTTTGGATCTGGCTACGTGGCTATCTTGTTTTTGTCTGACCCCTCAGTTCACTACTTCTTTTGGGCTTGCAAATAAGGTTTAAGTTAAAAAATTTACAGAGAAACCGAACGATCAACCATTTTAACCTCACAAAAATATGCCATCTATTTACTGCAGTTTAGTTCCATGCATAACCTCATCACTACCGTCCATTTATTTATACTTATTGTTATGGATTTTGTTTAGTTATTCAATACATATTTTGACATGAAGCTTAAATGGTAAAATGAACAAGTGCATGTTTGGAACCAAGTTGGTGGCTCCCAAAAGCACTTTTATAATGAAGCAACTATCTATAGCTTTTATGTGTGTTTGGATGAGCGATTGATAAAAGTGATGGTAATTGATTTTGTTAGAATTGAGTTTGAAGTGAAGTGATTATGTTTGGATTTTTTATTTTGAAAGCAAATTTGATGTAAAACTTAGTGTAAAATTTTCAACTTAACTCAAAAACTAATTTTTGTAGCTTCTAGTCAGAATCGTTTTTGGAGGCAAAATCAATTTTACCTGACAGCAACCAAACTGACAGCAACCAAACATCTCATTTTACTAAAATCACGTTTGACAGAGGGCAGAATCGATTCTGGAGGTTTCCAATGTGAAACCAAATACATACGTACATTTTTTGTTGAACTCATACCTTTTATATTCTTCAACATCACAATGAAGAACTCTACCCACATTCTATGAAGGGTTGGAGAGAACTCACCCTATGGGTATGATCAGTGGGGAAAAAAGTACAATAATATAATATCTACGAATACGACCATGAATTCATGTGGCAAAAAATTAAAGGGAGAAAAAGGTGGAATGATTGGATATAAATGAGAAACAAGAGATCATTCCAAAAACAAAACAAAAAAATTGAAACAATATAGTACATGAGTTTAAAAAATGAGACATTTTGGTTTTATTAGCATGGCGGGCGGAACCAAATAGTACATGATAGAAATACTCTATTAATGTCTTATTTCTTTATTTTCTATTTCAATGCATTCTATTATGCTCAAGTGCGAAAAAAAGCATTCTCCAAAAGTGTCCTTAGATTAAGAAATTGGTATCCTATTTTTATTTTCAACTCATCTACTTAGTGCGTTTTTGTTTAATTTTGGAACAATATAATCAAAAGCTTTGAGATAAATAGAATATAAGTTTTAAGAAATAATTGATTATTTCTCAAAAAGAAAAGAGAAGAAAAGTCACTAACATGCATCAATGACAGCTGATACTTACTCTTGATGATCTGGAGAGACTCCTTGAAAGAAGACCCTTGTTTTGCTGGGGTCAACATTGTCATCAACCCATTTGGCCCATGTATTCAATCCTTTTTCATATGCCACCAAGCGATCCATGTCTTTCAATGTTTGATTCCCTTCTTGAATGAAATCCCATCTGCATTAATTTGCGAAAGCAAAAGTATGATGAAGGAAGAAGCAGAAAACTGATGCATGCAAAGTTTGCATATGTGAACAAGAAGGAGGAGTGTGTCTGGTTGTAGGGTATACATACGGTTGTTTTCTTCCCGTGTGAAGCCACCAATGCCAAGAGTCAAATATCAATATGTCTATTCCTTTCCAAGTTTCACCCGCTTGAATAGAATCAAGTTTCATGACTCGACCAATGCTTTCACTTACAATGTCCACCAGAAATGCATTGCGAGAGAACATTACTTTAACATCATAGCTCTGCGAATTATGCAATGCACAAGCAATGAATTACGTGGCAATTTCTTTTTTGATAATAAAATAAATATATATCTCATTTTTACTTCAGAATATTTATGTTATTTCATAAATATGTTTTTTTTTTTCCTTTCATTTCCTACAAAATCAAACAAGAGGGGAGAAAAATTTTAGTTTCTTTCACTTCTCATGTCAAATAACTAAATAATCATCTCATTTTGTATTCTTTTTCTTTCATTCTCAATTTTTTCTTCCACATTTCCTCCCATTTTATTTCATAAATCAAACAAAGTGTAATCCTGTATTTATATATTTTCATATAATAAAATATCATCCCGATTACTTCAATAGTGCCAATTTCATACCATCGGTTAGCATTTCTCACTATTGATTTGTACGTGCTATCCGGTTGAGAACCTGATTAATCTATATTTTTCCTTTGTTGAAACTTCCGTGCGAAAAGACCTCACGATGAGACTTGTTCACTTGAATTGACAATTGGGTTATTGTGTTTTTCAAGTTCTTTTTGCTGTTGTTTTAGATGTAGCAGATTAGTTTCTTTTGTCTTGTTTGCTGCTATGCTGAATTTTTGTAACTGTGTTGCGGGTTAGCAGGGGCACTCCTTGTGCTTTCTTGTTTGCATTTTAATATATTCTTATCCTTGGCTTTTCAAAAAAAAAAACAAAAGTTCACTTGAATTGACTTAACAACTAGTTCTTATTCAGGATTGCAATTATGCTATACTAAAAATTCTGCTGATAAGTTAGCATGTTGGTTTATTCCTCTTACTGTTGGTGTGTTTTCAACAATTATGTGTTGTTTCTTCTGTTTTTTGTCAGGATATAATTAATAAACTTGGTTATTTTTCAACAATGGATATGAAAGCACAGGAAGCACAGATACTCATGGATGGATCTACATGAAGTTTAGGAGTCGAAAAACTAGTTGTTTCCCGTGCTTTCCTTGTATATATAATATGTCCAAAAAATTCATCTGGATCTTATTGTCATTCAAAAATTTGTCGAACGTTTGGGATTTCGGTTACCCATCATGTCTAAAAAGTCATCAAAAGCATGCACCCAATGCGTGTTGAACCCTGGTGTTAGGTTGGGTGCAAGTGCCAAGGGATAAGAGTCTACTTTCGATGCCTAGATTATCATGTATAGTTAATGTAATTAACGTTGTGAAACAAATAATTATGAATATTTTATATGAAATTCGGTGCATATATATGTTTAATGAATTTTAATCTGTCCCTGCTGAGATACTACACAGGACATGGATAGATGTAGTATAGATACAAAGATACCACAAACTTTAAAATTTATACGACATAGTACAATACACTAATGCAGAAAAGGGATTTAACGTCGGTTAAAATTGATATTTTGCATTAGTGATATATAAAAATAGAATAAAATTAACGTAAAATTAAAAATCTTAAATTGAAAGAGAGAAATGATATTTCAGAAATCAGCATGAGTCATTATAAACAAAGTAAAATTGTTTTGATATTTTTATTTATATTAGTATTAAAATTCAAAAAGTATAAGTAAGATACAAATTCGCCTTCAACTATGACACCACAACTATTTTAATGTGTCCATATTTTTCATAGAGTGCAAGTGGTTGAGGGTGAATGTTATTTTGGGTAAATATGATATGATAGGTTTAAGTTGTGACAATGAATCAATAACCAATAGAAGAGAAAGGAGGAAAAAAGTTGTGAAAAGATCTAACCGTAAAGGTGAAAGTTGAGAGACCTCCTGTCTTCATTGAGGTGTATGGGGCTTGTGGTACAGCTGTGTGAAGCAAGCAGGTAAGTGATTGCCACTGATTCAAGCTCAACGAGTCTCCCACAAACAAGATACTCTTTCCACTAAGTCTCCCTAAGAAATCTTCACCATTGAATCTATACAACAAAGTTCATTCCAAATCATAAGTTGGGTCAAATTAAAATTCAATTAGCATGGTCTTGATGATAATTTAAATGATCTTTTATTGGGATCTTTTGGATATAAATCACCTGTCTCATCTTAATATACCACATTTTGTTCCAACCAATAATATCAGGCTATATATTCTTACTTTTTTTTTAATATTATATTAAATTTTAATTTATGTGACAATATATTATTAGTTGGGAAACATGGTGTGGTATAGTCAACTGTGAGAGATGATCTCTATTCCTAACCGTAAAGCTTTTCTAAAATAATGCTAAATTTGAGGAGAAAACCGCTGAAAGCAGCTTCACAACAACATCCTCTTGTTTCTGCCGACTTGTGCACTTAAACTTTATATGGTAGTTCAAATATTATAAGCGTAACAACTACCTATAATCTTTTCGGTTCTTGATATATAACATGAAGGGAGAGTCCAGCAAACAAAATAGCAGATTAAAATTTGCTGACGACAGAAAGGAACAAAATGTCTTATGTTATTTAGAGGTTCACATGTCACAACAAAGTCATTGTTAATCTTTAATTGATCTGATGAAGGGTTAAAAAAAAATCTGAAGGGAAGGCTGTTGAAAAGGAGAACATACCGTGAATCTGACATATTTTGCAAATATGAAATGTTTGGGTAAAATTAATTAAACTAATAAAAAAATTAAAAATGGTAAAAAAATTATCCGTAAGCTGGATTTTTTGTGTTGTCTTTTTATTGGTGCTTAAATTTAGTTTTATTTTCGATAAGCTTATTTGCATGTCTAGTTCTTTCATCATAATTATATAATCGATCATAAAAAAAATCATCGTATATATTGAAATAATTTATTTATGACAATTAATCCAAAGATTCTCACCTATCTATCATTTAAATTGAAAATCATTACTTGACATAGGTGTCATACCCATAAAAGGAACAATCGATTAATTGGTTGTTGATTGGTATCCTTCACAGACTGTGAATCCAAAAATCCCAAGAGCTGAAGGATTTACATTGGGTTCCCTCGAAGAAAAATACTAGTTAAAGTTGCTTTTCATTCTTAAAAAGTGTTAGCAACACATTAGATTCTCTTCTACACATTCTTAATTATTCGATCAATTTCATGCAAGATCGCAATAAATAAAACAAGTGCCACAGTAAAATTTATAGCCTCACATGAAATACATCAAGTTTTTTCATTGAAAAAAAAAAAGTGTATTGATAATATTCCCCTTTCTCTAATAAAACTATCTTAAAAAACACCATGAATGAAATTTCCTCTGTAACGTTAATCACCCATTGGGCCACCAAGAATTTTAAGCAAAGGAAAAAAGGTGGCGGTAAAGAAATCCTGTCCAAGAGAGAGTTTTTGCCAACCCTGCTAGAGCTCAACCCGGCCACACCTTCACTCAGAACTCAGAAGAAACAATTCCCTCTGTTCCCAAGGATTTTACTTCCATAATTAAGTATAAATTTGAGTTTCTCCAGTTATAACTAATTAGGTGGCATTTTCTTTTTCCATATTAGAAGGTAAACAATATCAGTTCAAAGCAAATGACTTGGAATAGATTAAAACTACTGATAACACATTGCAGAACAGACTAATTTTGGAAAAATAAAAATAAAATATCACCAGCAAAAATCATTCATCTATATATTGTCATCTGGTTGAATAAGAAATAATCAAACGGCATGGCACTCTGATAAAACAAAAAACAAAAAAACAAAATAGTGTAACACAATGAAAAAGAAAAGAAAAGAGCAAACGAAAGATGAGTAATGTTATTTGTACCACTTTCACATTATAAAAATAAAAGTTATCCGCAAGTTATTGAGAATAATTGTTCCATGAAAATATTCAATAAAGATATGTACCTTGGTAAGTTGCACCCTTCTGGCTGCCATCTATACTTGAGATAAAACTTGTCTGGTCTACCATTCTTTTGACAATCAAATTCCTTCTCTATAAAGGGACACTGGGAGGTTTCATAAAGAGGGTATGAATCATCAGAAACCCAGCTCCCCTGGAACAAATCACAACCATTCTTTTCATTTGCAAAGCCTCTTGGCTGCTTGTCATAAATAGAATCCCTCCCATGTATTTCAATGAGAAGGGACAGAAACACGATAAAAATTGTTGCAAGACACCCCATGGGAGTGAAAGAAATATGAAAGATGGCAGTTGCAGTTGGACGTGGAGCTTATAATATAATGTATATGACGATCAATACCTAGAGAGTGTTCCCCTTTTTGTAGTTGTTGAGGATGTTTGGGTTGGGAGTTCTTTTTTGTAAATGTCATGCAATGATGGTGAAGGCTATTGTACATCATCCATCAAAATGATGCAGTGGTGCACCATCCAAATAGTCAATTCTGAACGATCCAGATTGTCACTTAGGCTATTGACTTTTCAATCTAATCTTGGGTGGTCAAATGATCAATGACATATGTCAAATTGAACAGTGGTGATTGGTCCACATAGGTGGTGCGCCACTGCAACACTTTGACGGGTGGGCACGATAGCTTTCACCTCCAATGAATGTTATTTATTCTTCATCATGCTCTTCTTAATGCATCCATTTTTTTAAAATGCATTTTTTAAATTTGCTTACTTATTTTTTTATTTAATTCTTTTCTATTTCAAAATAAATATTTCTAATTATTATATATTTTCTATAATTACAATAAGTATTGTAATTTCATCCATTAATTGTTATAATTACCAAATTTGTTTACTTATTTTTTTCATTTAAAATAAATATTTCTAATTACTAATACTAATTTCAAGATTCTAAACTAATTGTCTAATACGGATTTTCGGATTTTTTACTACTTATTATCTACTATTTTTATTACTAATCATCAACCTCTATATATTAAATTAAAGTATCATTCTTAAAGATTAGCCACATGGCATCAATTACACATTAAGCAATTTTTTTAATTTTTAATTTTTAATATATTTCTAAATCTACTTATTAATATTCATTACTATCAAATCTACATATCATTTACTTATTTTCATTTAAGGAAATATTTTTAATTCTTTTAATTAATATATAGTTATTGGTATTAAATCTTTCAATTATTAATCAACACGAGTCATTTCAGCGTACTTTGTCCTCACTCACACGCTTCTTGGGAAAACTTCCGAGGAGGTCACCCATCCCAGAATTGCTCCAAGTGCAAGCACGCTTAACTGTGGAGTTCTTAAGTGATGGGCTTCCGAAAAGAAGATACATCTTGTTGGTATAGGTAGTACCAATCAATTCATATTAGTCATCCTCAACTGTATAGTCCTATACCTACACAGTCTCAGGACCTCTCTCATTCCGGTGTGTAATCGGTTCATTCATGTGTCCCTCCACCTAAAAGCCTGCCAAGAGCCGCTCCATGTCCGTACCTTCTTGCACCGGCGACCACTCCCCGCCCGCGTCAGCCCTGGGCGTCACACATGACAAAGATTTCTATAAGAAAACTTCCTACGTGCAATTTTAGATTTTTATCATTGTGAAAAATCTTTTAACCTTGTAGTGCACACTATCCATTAAAAAATATCTTACCCGACTCAGTTTAACTTAATTGGATGTTAACTAAGTTTGTTTTAGATGCAGTTAGTTAGTTGTATAGTTAGTTATGATAGTTACCCTTACAGCTTGTATAAATACTTGACTCTTAGTTCATTTTCAGTTGAATGAGAAATACCATTCATTTTAGTTTGTAATTCTCTGAGTTTTTCTCTCGAGTTTTGGTTTCCTCTTCACTGCAACTCTTTGATGTTGTGCTCGGTTCTGGTTCACCAGAACTTGTTCCCCTTTTCACTCAGATCTCAATCTTCTACATGGTATCAAACCTCTGGTTCGTCAGAGCATTGCTATTGTTGGTGCTTCCATGGTTGGAGAAATTCGTAATACTAATGGTGCTAGAATGGACTGGGTCAGGGTTCTGGAACTTCGAACAATGACTCCAATCAATTACAGATTCTCCATACTATGTTAGCAGAGAATCCTCGTTTGGTTCTTGTTACTCCGGTTCTTGATGAAAAGAATTATTAAGCATGAACGGGCAAGATCGATGAAGATGTATCTCATTTCCAAGAACGAGTTAGGGTTTGCGGATGGTACCATTGTCGGTCCATCAAAAAACAGATCCTATCTTCACTTCGTGGCAGAGAACAAATTAAATAATTAACATGGTTTCTGATAAATTATTCTATCAGTTTTATCTTCAATTGCATGTTCTACATATCCAATGACAAAGCCTATGATGCTTGGAAAGAGTTGAAAGATAGGTTTTCACTGGGAAACTTATTTTGAATCTCAGATCTAGAAGATTCAATAGTGGCACTCAAGCAAGGTGATCTTTCTGTCACAAACTATTTACATGAATACTTTTCTTACTCTCTTAGTTGTTGAGCATGAAGAGGCTAGGTGAGCCAATAATACTTGTGTAAGAGTGAGCCTGGAGAGGCTAGGTTAGCAAAGAATTCTTGTACTGAAATATGATCAGTTATAGTGGAGAAAACTTCGTGCTATCAAGGACTGGATGTTGCCCTATCAGTTTTGGGGGAGAACCAGGATAAATCCCTTGAGTGATATTGTAACACGCTTCATTACATTAGTAACCCAAAATAAATTCAATAAAAATCCTTTAAAACGTTTAATTAAAATATATAAGTCATAAAAATTTTCTCAAATAATTAAAACTGAAAAATGCCTCATATTATATAAAATAATAATATTTCAGAGTAATGAAAAATAATAATAAATCCATATATTCGAATAAAAAGAAAAAGCCTCAAAACCGGGCGTCTAACTACAATCCGAGAAAAGTAAACTGAAACTAATAAACGATGACTGCATGGCGCTCTTAAACCAATATGCTACGACGTTTTTAATGAGATATAAAATCCCAGTGAACAATGCAACACCCCGTTTTTCGTAAATAAGCTTAATGCGTTTATATATGCTATAAATATGTTTGTATATGGTTGTTACATTTGTTTTTTTATGTCTAAGTTTATGTTTGGGGAAGTTTAGCCTTAGAAAGGTTCAATCCTTTGAGAGTCCTAGTAACCTGTTTCACCGTTTTGGCCATATTTGGAGTTCTAGATGTCCGATTGAGGTGATCTTTGATGCATTAGAAAGCTAAGAGAATTATATACAAGTATTATTTTATGTGTTTTGGTCAATTCGGTTGTTTAGTAGGCCTCGTGTCGTAATCTTTGTTCATCCCGCGAACCTTGCAGATCTAGAAACGTGTTTTGGGCTATAATTAAGCCCAATTGTGCATAAACTGTCCGTAACCTCCAAAACATGACCTTAACCTAATTTTATATCTAAACCACTCTAGATCGGCGTCTATTCCCTCCTCTCTAAATTCCTAACCATTTTCTCTTTAAAACTCTTCCTAGAGGATCAACCCGTGCACACCGTTCTCCGATTGAGGAACATCATTGCTAGCACGTGATCAATTGTCATTGTTGTTTAGATTTTCAAACCAGGTAGAATTCGTGCACCTCCTCCCTCTTGATCTTAGAGTTGAGTCAAGATGTTTCTTGTCGTCCTTGAGGTAGTAGACAAGTGTTCGTGAGACGGAATCTTAGCAGACTTTCTTCTCTTCCTTTGGAATTTCAATCTTCATACCAAGTATGGAGAGAAGGGATAGTATGAACATATAGGCATTGTGGGCAGCGTAAGATGAAATCCATGACCTTATTGTAGCTATTTGCCTATTTATTGTCTTGTTACATGCTTATCCGTGTTTGCTTATAATTGGCATGTTTATTCATGAATGCTAATGATGTTGTTACGCCATGGATGATAGTGTTGGCTGTTATGGTTGTTGAGATAAATTTTGATATTAATAAGACTCTAATTAAATAATATGGCTTATTAATAAGGGCAATAAGACCGTTTAAGATGATAATAATGATGTTTAAGAATTAAGGGATGTTTTCCCAATTTGTTTATAAGACATGAATATAGTATGAGAGGCAATGTTATGTTAAAAGGTTTAGTTAAAGACCCTAGGACTAGGATGTGGGCATGGACACACAAAGCCAAGGACCTAGCATTGAAGACTTGCATGGACCTATGACAAGGGCAAGGCTTAGAAGAGTCCAAGACACACTCAAGAAGATGGTGGTCAGTCACTTGTCTCACAAGCAACTTCATGAAGAGGGCAACACTTTGAACCTCTTATGCATTGAGCCATTGACCACCTAGTTATGGATAGGACATAGGACCTTTGTATAGATTAGATTTCATGTAATAAATATAGGAACTAGGACCTTTGTATAGATTAAACTTCATGTAATAGAAGTGCTTATTCATAAAAGCACTTAGGACAAGTCTAGGATTCGGCCTATTGGGCCATAGCATAATAGTAGAAGGCATTAGGCCCAAAACAAAGCCCACACTTGGGTAGAAGGTGGCTAGGGGTGCTACTTTGTTAGCTTGCACCTCAAGTTAGACTAACTTGCACCTTAAGTAGGATAAGTCTATAAATAGGCTTCATGTAATTCATTTTACAAGTTTGAATACATTTGAGTTTTCTCACATTTGAGATTTCTAGTGAGAGTTGAGAGTTCTCTTCTTGGTTCATGAGTTGAACCTTTGGTTCTTATCTTGAATATCCTTATTCAAGTGGTGAATCTTCCCTTGGCTTATCAATTCAATCTTCTTCTCAAAGATGATTCAATTGTGGCGCCTTCCCCTTCATCTTCTTCCTATTCCATTTTCTACTTTCTTTCTTTAATTTTCTGCACTTTAATTTCTGCACTTTTATTCTTGTTTCTTGTCATTTCAATTCATATATAATTGTGCTCTTCTACTCCTTTTTGTTTCTCTTGATTCTCACTTGAGAATCAAGCTTCATTCTATTGTTCTAGTTTGTGTTTGATCTTGAATTCTTAGCACTTGAAATCAAAGAAAGATCCTAAAATGTTAGTAATCTATATCCTAGATCACATCAAGTGGTATCAGATTTAGTTCTTTGATTCTTCATTTGTTTTGAATTTTTGATCAATTTTTTTTTTCAAATTCTATGATGATTCTTGATTTGGAGCCAAATTCTAAATGAAAAATTCATTGCTAGTGGCGCCATTAACCACATGAATTGGATGATGAAATTCAATTTGAATCCAATTGTGGTCATGAATCTAGAATTTGAAATGTGTTTGAATTGATCTTGCTTGAATTTTTGGTGAAAATTTTGTTTCCCTCGACATTTTCACTTTCAAATTTTGGCTCCAATTCTTGCATGTGCTCTTCCATCACATGTGATTTTGGTTGCTTCTTGAAAATTCAAGCATAGATCTATTTGCCTTACTTTGTGATTTTCAACAAATTGAAAATTCAAATTGAAAATTTTAATTCACAATAGTAAGATTGATTCAAGTTTTAATCAAAAGTGCTTCAATGATTTCAAATTTTTAGAACCTACTGGATCTTCATGAAATTCAAATTGTGGAAATGATGTGTTTATCATCCACTTGAATGAAAGATCTAGGTGTCTAATTACTTGATTTGTGCTCATTACTTGGAAATTTATTTTACACTACTCCATTTGTTCATATTTCCAAGTATTACACCAATGTTGTTCAAGTTTGTTCATGCTTGAAGGATCCTTTTTATATTTCGAAATTTTCATTGTAATTGTTGTGGAAGTGTAATTAGGAAAAATTCAAGTGGCTACAATTTAAAAAAAAATATATATATTTGGTGTAAAAACAAAAGTGTACCAAAACCGTAAATATACAAAGTTTTGGGGCAAATGTGCAAAATCTTAAAAAAAATTCAGCAAAGGTAAAAGACTTGTCACCATTCCACTTGCTTATATTTGTATTGATCCTTCATATATTGGTGTAGCACAATTCACTTTGATCATTACTTGTTCACAAACACTTTGATTAAAATTGAATTACACTTTGTTGAACTCTTTCAACTTGTCTTTTTCACATCAATTTGAGTGTGCAATTCTTCTTGAACTTTTTCTTGGTTGTCTTCTAAACTCCATTAGTGTTGTATTAGTTGTTTTCCACTTTCTTGTCCTCTTGAAATTGATTTGCTTATTGGTTGCTTTATCACTTGTTTGTGGACTAATAGTTGAGAATCTTGTTTCAATTTGTAGATCCTTTGAGGAGGAAACTCTTGAGTGGAAAGAGACAAGAGTGAAATCATCTTGTAAAAGTCTACTTGAGTGATATACACGAGTGACCATCTTTGAGTGAATGGTGAGTGAGTGGTGAGGTCCTTGTTGTAACACCCTGTTTTTCAGAATTAATTTGATTAAGCTGGTTGTTTTAAGTTGAATTTATTGTTCAAGGGCTTAGTGGGATTTTTGGTTAAAAGTCCCTTTCTGGTACATGAGCACACCCGTGCTCATCAGCCAGCAAGCCCGTGCTTAAAGTCAGAAGCGTGATTTTGATTTTAAGTTCAGCACGACCGTGCTCAACAAGGAGTACGCCCGTGCTCAATGCGTGGACCGCATCTCGTGACGCTAAGTGGAGCACGACCGTGCTCAAGCGTAAGCACGACCGTGCTCAAGTCCGGACCTATATACGTTGAGCAGACCTCGGGTTGCGCCGTACACTTCCTCTTTGCTACTAAAAACCCTAGTACGGCTGCAACCTCCCTTCCTCCCTTTTTCCTTCATACTCAGTGTGGTTTTGAGTATTGGAGACGCTAGGGAAACGTGGTTTCGTCTGCACTTCGTGTATAGGTAATGTTCCGTTCCTTTTCTTTAGTTTCCTTTCGTTTTTGGTTGGGAAACTAACACCGTTTTAATCTGTTTGTTTAAGGCTCGTTCGTGCGTGAGCCGCCTAAAGGAAAGGAACCGGTTGCTGTTAGGAAGTCTTAGAGAGCTACCTTCAATCCAGGTATGGGGAGAAGGGTAGTATTTACGTAGGTTTGGGTTTAGTGTAAAGTAAAGGGGTTCCCTAAACCCGATGTGTTTATATTTGTATGTATGAATGACATGCTGAATTAGTTGTTTAATGATGGTATGCTATTGGCTGTTTCGGTACGTTATTAGTATGTTATTGGTTTACTGTTCATGTTCATAATATGTTGTTAATGTTAGTGTTGGTTGCCTTTCTATGAACATGATGTTGTTGGGTTGATGCCGTGGTTGAATGGATTGCTGTTATGATGATGAGTTTAAACCCGAAAACATGCTGATAAATGATGTTAGGAATAATTGAGTAAAACCCTGGTAATTTAACTAAGTTTCAGTCTCTGTTCCTGCCCAGAACAGCACTGTCGCGCAATGAGCATGACCGTGCTGAACAGAGAGCACGACCGTGCTCCCAGTTGAATTCTGGGGAGATGGCCGCGCTGTTGAGCACGGCTGTAACACCCGTTTTCTCGATTAAGGAATCAGACAGTAATTAAGTTGGTGTGAGAGCTTAATTTTGTTCGTTAGGTGTTAGTTAGTATGTGTTTCAAATTTGGGGTCAATCGGACTTCAAACGAGTTCAGAACGCGAAGAAACGTGTGAATCAGAGATTCTGGTCAAACTGGTCAACGCGGGATTAGTTGAGCCGGGCTCAGAAATTAGGCCGGGCTCAGATTTGTTAGGCCGGGCGTAATTCAAAGGCGGTGATCTACGCATTTTGGCCGGGCGCAGAAAACTTGAGCCGGGCGTAATTGGCTGAGCCGGGCGCAGAAAACTTAGGCCGGGCGTAATCAGTGCTGACTCACCCCCTTTAGCTTTTAAAATGCTAGAAAGTTGGAGAAACTCTCAAATTTTCGAGAGAAAACGAGAGAGGAGAAGGGGAGCTCGAAAATGAGAGAGAGAAAGAGGGTTAGAGGGAGAAAGTTAAGCCCGGGGGAAATCCGTCCGTCAGATCACGATTCCGACTTCAAATCTGTGATCAGGGCAACGAGTACTACACATATAGGCTAGTGTTTCTTTGTTACAATTGAGGTAATGCTCAACTCCTTAACTTAGCATTTGTCAATCATTTTCTTTCTTGGGTTCTAGCTTGAATCTGAGCTCTTTTTGAGAATCTATAGTAAGATTAGAGTTTATGACATTGTCGGGACTCTGTCCATGTGTTAGGGCAAATTTTGGGAGCACTGAGGGTCCCCTAGGAAGCAAGACAGCAGCTGTATAGCTTAGAGGAGGCGTGTAGAGAGCTCAAAAAATTTTACCGGATAAGCCAAGGTGGGGAGAAAGTAACCGACATCGTCGAGGAGGCAAGCATAGAGTCACAGTTATATATATGTGCATGTATGTAGGGTGCCCCAGACCCTACTAGGATATTGAGTAATCAACAATGGCTAAACCCCACTAAAATAATATTTTAATAATGTCTTGGGTTTAGTTATTGTAGATTTATCAATGTTCGGTTTGAAACTCTAGGTTAGAGAACTGATAATGATTGGGGTTGTTTGCTATGTCTGTTACTGTGATGATTGCTATAACATGCTTGGTTGTGATGATTGATGTGATGGCATGATATTTTATTACTATAATATATTGTTGATGGGAATGACTGATAGTGTCATCTGGTTATATTGAGAGTTGACACCGTGGTAATGCCTTAAGACTGTGGCTTTAAGGCCGGGGATGTATTGCCATCCAATCTGAGACTGTGATTTTGAGATTTGGATTGTGAGAGAAGGTTCCGGTGTTAACTTAAGGATGGTTGTTGCATTGCATATTGCCAAGGTGGCGAGCCGTATGACAGGGAGTCATACGAGGTTAGTTGTACTCGAGTGCGAGTACGGATTACGAAAGGGTCGGTCTAGGGAGAGACCTTGGGGATGTACGAACTGGACTCGGGAGGCTCACAGTGACCATTAGGTAGCTCCTAGTGCGTCGTGTACCCCGGTAGAGCCTAGTTGTCCCGACTTTGCCCTGAGTATCCACGTCTAAGGTTGACTATCCGAGGTGACCCAGATACCTCTGTTGGAGCTGAGCTCACAGAGAGATGCACTCTTATGGGTCAAGGCGAGCGAAAAAGTTACCTAGACAAACTAACTGACATTCCTTAAGCAGAGAGGCTTGGTAAGGGAATGTCTTGGGGTTGAGACCCGGATGAGATATATCGGCCGACATGCATAGGAGTGAGACTCCTTAGAGGAATGATCTGAGAGTGTGACTCTTGAGGATGATTGTGTTGGTGTGACTGAATGAATGATTGTTTGTTTGTTGTATGATGTATATGTGACTGTTGATCTATGTGTCCCCATCCCCATTTTTATGACTATGTTCTGTTGCTTATCTCCCTTCTTCCTCTATCTTTCTATGTATGTTATCGGTATGGTAGATAAACAACAATGGTAAGATGGGAACGACGACTTGGAAAGATTACTGGCCACAACGCTATCTACAGAAGATTCCACGACGGGTATAAGTGCACCGTTAAGGTGAAGGCAAGGGTAGTTCTAGACGCCCACATCACTAATGATGTGGATATGTCGGATGCGTCTGTAGGCGGTGAGACTCTACGAGATTGTTTTGTATTTTGATGTATTTTGAGAGGTGGGCCGGGTATCTCTAGGACTTCTTCTGTGTCCCTTTGGTTAGTCAGTATATGTTTATACTTTGAGTCTGTATAGATGGTTGTAAGTTGTAATGGTCCCATAGAGGGGACTTGGCGTACTCTGATAGATGTGTTGTATATATTGTATATATGTCTGAATGATGTCACTTGCGTACATTTAAACTGTTTTAAAATAACTACAATTTTTATTTTACATATATTTTCGAATGTAATAAACGTGTTAACGTTAATTACGGATTAAGGTTTAATTAATTAGGGTTTTCTTAATGGGACATCGGGGTGTCTCATTTGGTGGTATCAGAGCAGTTCGTTTCTAAACCGGACTGTGGGATTAGGTCTGATTAGGAGTGAGGACTGTGGGGTAGGATGAGTACCGACACTATTAGTTGGATCCTCATTGGATGTCAGCTATGCTTAGATTGGGTAGAGTGTCCGATACGCGAATTATTCTTAAAGTATAAGAATGAGTCCCTACCGCATTTGTAAGACATATATTGGATGTAACTGCTTATGTATTGAATTATATGTCTTACAAGTGAGCACTAATACTTTCTTTTGGAAGTTAAAATGGTGCGCGGAAATGGACGCCGTGGAAGGGCCAGAATTGGCGGAGTCACCAATAACCCAAATACCAACAATCTAGGAAGTTCGTCGGGAACAAACAATGGCGGTGAAACCAACGAGATGATGAGGGTGATGAGAGAGTTGGTCATTGTTATACTGCAACAAACTCAGGAGAATACCCAGTTCATCAGAAAGCAAGAAGAGAAAGATGAGAGGCAGCAACAACGACCTCAAGGATGCTCCCGATGCCGAGGGCCGCATCAAGTTAAGGATTGCTCAGCAAAGGACGACCGTTGGTGTTTCCAATGTGGCAAGATGGGCCACATATCTCGAGATTGCACACAGAAAGTTCAACTCCAACAACGAAACGGTGGACCGATGAGGAGTAACATTCAGAGAGGAAGAGGAGGCAGATTTCAGACAAGGGCAAAGCCGTCCAGTCGCCCCGTTTAGAAGTCAGCAAATGTTAGAGGGGAGAGTTCTGGTCAAGCACAACAGAAAGATTTGACATGTTTTAAGTACGGAGGACCTCATTTCAAGGGAGACTGCCCTTTGTTGTTGAATGTTACATAATACAAGTGTGGTAATGTGGGCTACATGTTTTGGAATTGCCCTCAAAGCAATGTCGGGAGAATTCAGAATACACAACCAGTTCGGAAGAATCAAGGAACAGGAAGACAGACTCAAACCAAAGGTCAACAAGGTGGAAGACCTCAGGCTGTTGGAAAAGTCTTCACCGTGAGAGAATTTGAGTTTTCTCAGTGTCCTGATTTGATACAAGGTAAGTGCTTAATGTTTGGAAAGCTCTTATCTGTTTTAGTTGATTCGGGTGCTAGTCATTCTTTTATATCGATGGAGTGCATGGATCATTTGCATTTACCTGTTTCTTCATTACCCTATGACCTTACTGTTTCTACTCCTACGGGTGAAACTTTAACCACTATATTTGTTTGTCGAAAGTGTCCTATTATTTTAGAAAATAGGCAATTTGTTGTCGACCTCGTCTGTTTGCCTGTGCAGTAGATTGATATTATCCTAGGCATGGACTGGCTCTCGGCCAATCATGTTATATTAAACTGTTCAAATAAATCCCTTTGTTTTTCGGAGCAATCTGGATTATTGCCTGCCAGTTACAGTAACTCGGAAGATGGACGACTTAGAGATTGCATGGTATTGTTTTCCTTGGAAGTTAAGGAGTCTCCTAAGCTGGATGCACTGCCTATTGTTTGTGAATTTCCAGAAGTTTTTCCGGATGATGTTCTAGGACTGCCACCTAAAGAGAGATAGAGTTCACAATTGATCTTGTACCAGGGACCGGACCAATATCGATAGCACCGTATCGAATGTCCCCAGCAGAGTTAGAAGAGTTGAAGAAGCAGTTGGATGACATGTTAAAGAAGGAGTTCATCCGACCCAGTGTTTCACCATGGGGAGCACCAGTTTTGTTTGTGAAAAAGAAAGATGGTAGCTCAAGATTGTGTGTAGATTATCGGCAACTGAATAAGGTAACAATCAAGAATAAGTATCCGTTGCCAAGAATAGATGATCTGATGGATCAGTTGCGGGGAGCAACTGTGTTTTCTAAGATAGATCTGAGATCAGGATACCATCATATCAGAGTAAAAGAAGAAGATATACCGAAGACTGCATTCAGGAGTCGGTATGGTCATTACGAGTATCTGGTTATGCCTTTTGGTGTAACTAATGCACCTGCTGTATTCATGGATTATATGAATCGTATCTTCAGACCATATCTTGACAAATTTGTCGTGGTGTTTATTGACGACATTCTGATCTACTCTCCGAGTAGAGAAGAACATGCAGAGCATCTTCGGATTGTACTTCAAATACTTAAGGACAGACAACTTTATGCCAAGTTGTCTAAGTGTGAATTTTGGTTGGACGAAGTACAATTTCTTGGGCATGTTATAAATAAGGATGGAATAGCTGTAGATCCTGCTAAAGTTTCGGCAGTGGTGAATTGGGAACTCCCTAAGACAGTGAGTGAAGTGAGGAGTTTCCTTGGGTTGGCAGGTTACTACAGAAGGTTTATAGAGGGATTTTCGAAGATTGCGTTACCATTAACGCAGTTGACGAGAAAAGGTAAAGCTTTTGAATGGACGGAAGAGTGTGAGGCTAGTTTTCAGGAACTGAAAAGGAGGCTTACAACATCTCCTATATTAGTCTTGCCTGATCCATTAGCACCATTTGATGTGTACTGCGATGCATCACATCAAGGCCTGGGTTGTGTGCTTATGCAAGATAAGAAAGTAGTAGCTTATGCATCAAGGCAATTAAGAGTACATGACCGGAATTACCCAACCCATGATCTAGAATTGGCTGCAATAGTGTTTGCATTAAAGATATGGAGACACTATTTATATGGTGCTAAGTTTACAGTGTATAGTGATCATAAGAGCTTAAAGTATTTGTTCGATCAGAAAGAGCTTAATATGAGACAACAGAGATGGATAGAATTCATAAAGGATTATGAATTTGATCTTCCATATCATCCTGGGAAAACTAATGTTGTAGCAGACGCTTTAAGCCGGAAATCTTTATAAATGTCTGCTATGATGGTTAAAAAGTTTGAACTGAACGAACAATTTAGAGACACGACTCTTGGGATAACAAAATTATTCCAGGATAAGATGAGTCTGGAATGGTTACTGTTACCAATGAATTCCTAGACTTAATCTGGAAAAAAGCAAGCAGAAGATCAATATCTCCAACAGGTTAATCAGAAAATAGAAGCAGGTGAACCCTTAGAGTTTAAGAGAGGTACTGATGGAATCATAGAGTTTAGAGATAGAATCTATGTGCCAAATGATAAAGAAGTTAAGAATTTAATTTGAGAAGAAGCATACAAAAGCAAATTAAGTTTTCATCCAGGTGCTACGAAGAGGTATCCAGATTTGAGGAAAATGTTTTGGTGGCCTGGAATGAAAAGGAAGTTGCAAAGTATGTCCAATCCTGTTTGGTGTGTCCAAAGGCAAAGATTGAACACCAGAAGCCAACAAGATTATTGCACTCTTTGGATGTCCCGGAATGGAAATGGGACAGTATTGCAATGGATTTTGTGTCTGGTTTGCCTAAGACACAACAGAAGCATGATGCAATCTGGGTAATTATTGATAGATTAACGAAATGTGCTCATTTCTTGCCTATCAATCAAAAATTCTCATTGGAAAGATTAACCCAGTTATATGTTAAGGAAGTAATTAGACTGCATGGAGTGCCACCAAGTATAGTTTCGGATAAGGATCCGAGATTCACATCAAGATTTTGGCAAAGCTGACACAGTGCATTGGGAACGAAGTTAAGAATGAGTTCAGCTTATCATCCTCAGACGGATGGTCAGTTGGAAAGGACAATTCAGTCACTGGAAGATTTAGTAAGAGCATGTGTGTTGGAACATACAGGTAGTTGGGACGAATTTCTTCCATTGATTGAGTTTATATATAACAACAGTTCCCACTCAAGTATTGGAATAGCATCATATGAAGCATTGTATGGAAGAAAATGTAGAACACCTCTCTGTTGGTATGAAGCAAGAGAAAATCAATTGATTGGACCCGAGGTGGTACAGCAAACAACGGAACAAGTTCGGAAGATTCAGGAGAAAATGAAAGCAGCAATAGATAGGCAGAAGAGCTACAGTGACAAAAGGAGAAGATCTTTGGAATTCCAGGAAGGCGATCATGTTTTTATGAGAGTCACACCGAGGACTGGAATTGGCAGGGCAATAAAATCCAGAAAGCTTACTCCTCGTTTTATCGGACCATTTCAAATTCTTCGTCGAATTGGTCCAGTTGCCTATCAGATAGCCTTACCACCTAATCTTTCAAATCTTCATGATGTTTTTCATGTATCCCAACTCAGAAAATATTATCCTGATCCATCGCACATCATAGAACCTGAATCAATACAGTTAAGAGAAAACTTAGAATATGAGGCATTACCTGTACAAATTGAGGACCGGAGGATAAAAGAACTTCGCGGGAAGCAAATTCCTTTAGTCAAGGTCATCTGGGATGCAGTTACTGGTGATGCAACCTGGGAGAGAGAAGCTGATATGCAACAACAATATCCGCATCTGTTTACAAGAGGTAATTTAATTTAAATTTTGAGGACGAAATTTATTTTAAGGAGGGTAGTAATGTAACACCCGTTTTCTCGATTAAGGAATCAGACAGTAATTAAGTTGGTGTGAGAGCTTAATTTTGTTCGTTAGGTGTTAGTTAGTATGTGTTTCAAATTTGGGGTCAATCGGACTTCAAACGAGTTCAGAACGCGAAGAAACGTGTGAATCAGAGATTCTGGTCAAACTGGTCAACGCGGGATTAGGCCGGGCTCAGGTTTGTTGAGCCGGGCTCAGAAATTAGGCAGGGCTCAGATTTGTTAGGTCGGGCGTAATTCAAAGGCCACCATCTACGCATTTTGGCCGGGCGCAGAAAACTTGAGCCGGGCGTAATTGGCTGAGCCGGGCGCAGAAAACTTAGGCCGGGCGTAATCAGTGCTGACTCACCCCCTTTAGCTTTTAAAATGCTAGAAAGTTGGAGAAACTCTCAAATTTTCGAGAGAAAACGAGAGAGGAGAAGGGTAGCTCGAAAATGAGAGAGAGAAAGAGGGTTAGAGAGAGAAAGTTAAGCCCGGGGGAAATCCGTCCGTCAGATCACGATTCCGACTTCAAATCTGTGATCAGGGCAATGAGTACTACACATATAGGCTAGTGTTTCTTTGTTACAATTGAGGTAATGCTCAACTCCTTAACTTAGCATTTGTCAATCATTTTCTTTCTTGGGTTCTAGCTTGAATCTGAGCTCTTTTTGAGAATCTATAGTAAGATTAGAGTTTATGACATTGCCGAGACTCTGCCCATGTGTTAGGGCAAATTTTGGGAGCACTGAGGGTCCCCTGGGAAGCAAGACAGCAGCTGTATAGCTTAGAGGAGGCGTGTAGGGAGCTCGGAAAATTGTACCGGATAAGCCAAGGTGGGGAGAAATTAACCGACATCGTCGGGGAGGCAAGCATAGAGTCACAGTTATATATATATGCATGTATGTAGGGTGCCCCAGACCCTACTAGGATATTGAGTAATCAACAATGGCTAAACCCCACTAAAATAATATTTTAATAATGTCTTGGGTTTAATTATTGTAGATTTATCAATGTTCGGTTTGAAACTCTAGGTTAGAGAACTGATAATGATTGGGGTTGTTTGCTATGTCTGTTACTGTGATGACTGCTATAACATGCTTGGTTGTGATGATTGATGTGATGGCATGATATTTTATTACTATAATATATTGTTGATGGGAATGACTGATAGTGTGATCTGGTTATATTGAGAGTTGACACCATGGTAATTCCTTGAGACTGTGGCTTTAAGGCCGGGGATGTATTGCCATCCAATCTGAGACTGTGATTTTGAGATTTGGATTGTGAGAGAAGGTTCCGGTGTTAACTTAAGGATGGTTGTTGCATTGCATTTTGCCAAGGTGGCGAGCCGTATGACAGGGAGTCATACGAGGTTAGTTGTACTCGAGTGCGAGTACGGATCACGGAAGGGTCGGTCTAGGGAGATACCTTGGGGATGTACGAACTGGACTCGGGAGGCTCACAGTGACCATTAGGTAGCTCCTAGTGCGTCGTGTACCCCGGTAGAGCCTAGTTGTCCCGACTTTGCCCTGAGTATCCACGTCTAAGGTTGACTATCCGAGGTGACCCAGATACCTCTGTTGGAGCTGAGCTCACAGAGAGATGCACTCTTATGGGTCACGGCGAGCGAAAAATTTACCTAGACAAACTAACTGACATTCCTTAAGCAGAGAGGCTTGATAAGGGAATGTCTTGGGGTTGAGACCCGGATGAGATATATCGGCCGACATGCATAGGAGTGAGACTCCTTAGAGGAATGATCTGAGAGTGTGACTCTTGAGGATGATTGTGTTGGTGTGACTGAATGAATGATTGTTTGTTTGTTGTATGATGTATATGTGACTGTTGATCTATGTGTCCCCATCCCCATTTTTATGACTATGTTCTGTTGCTTATCTCCCTTCTTCCTCTATCTTTCTATGTATGTTATCGGTATGGTAGATAAACAACAATGGTAAGATGGGAACGACGACTTGGAAAGATTACTGGCCACAACGCTATCTACAGAAGATTCCACCACGGGTATAAGTGCACCATTAAGGTGAAGGCAAGGGTAGTTCTAGACGCCCACATCACTAATGATGTGGATATGTCGGATGCGTCTGTAGGCGGTGAGACTCTACGAGATTGTTTTGTATTTTGATGTATTTTGAGAGGTGGGCCGGGTATCTCTAGGACTTCTTCTGTGTCCCTTTGGTTAGTCAGTATATGTTTATACTTTGAGTCTGTATAGATGGTTGTAAGTTGTAATGGTCCCATAGAGGGGACTTGGCGTACTCTGATAGATGTGTTGTATATATTGTATATATGTCTGAATGATGTCACTTGCGTACATTTAAACTGTTTTAAAATAACTACAATTTTTATTTTACATATATTTTCGAATGTAATAAACGTGTTAACGTTAATTACGGATTAAGGTTTAATTAATTAGGGTTTTCTTAATGGGACATCGGGGTGTCTCAACGGCCGTACAGGACAAAGAGCACGATCGTGCTGCTGAGCACGACCGTGCTCATTAAGAAGCACGACCGTGCTTCACTTACAGGGGAGCACGCCCCTCACGTGCTTAAGCACGACCGTGCTGGGTTACGAGCACGACCGTGCTCAACCCACTATGACAGAACAAGATTAAAGGACTTAAGGGGTTTTAAACCCCACTTCCCTAAGATGATAACTGATTAGACAACTTGGTAAATGTTACTAAGGATAAATAAAGATGATGAGAGGGTGAGATGTTAAGTCGATACCCCTTTTGGGTGCCGCAAGTTGATGAGCTGTGCCTTGGTGCTTTTTGGCCAAGGAGGCCTTGACCCCACGGTTTGGGTCTAAGGTGTTGCTGTTACGTACCTTGGTGGCCGAGAGTTTGCCCCAGGTACTGCGATCGATTCCGCTTAAGTCCTCAGGTAGATTCCGCGAGGCAAGTTGGTGCGGTTGATTCCGCTGTTACCTTCGGTCGATTCCGTTGGAGTTATGGAGGTGGTGTTGCCGTTGTTGTTGTGTTGCATACGCATTGCATCGGAGATGTTGTTTAGGGATGTTCGACATAGGGGAGTTCGTCCTAGAGTACGGCGATCCGGCCATCCACGGTTGGAGTAGATTCTCCTAGCGCCCCCGTGATGAGGCATTCGTTGGTTTGATGCGTTGGCTATCCAAGGAGTAGATTCTCCGGCGTTGAGTAGATTCTCAATGTGGATATGTAACTCCGAAGTCGTTCATCCCGAGTTTAGTGGATCCACATGCATTGATGGTTTAGCGGAGTAGGACTGCATTGCACTGCATAGCATAATGATGATGTTGATGTTTGATGTGATGCTGCTATGCTTGATGTTTTACTTTACTGCCTATTCCCATGCTAATATGTTTATACGATTCTTACTCCCTATATATGTTTGTTGTTTGTGTTTGGCCTGATCGGCACATTGTAGAGGATGACGAGCAGCCCGGAGAGAAGTGACTCTGAGGAGCCGCCACTCATCGTAGGGTTAGTTTATGTTTCGTAGTCGTTAGTTTCAGTTGTAATTCGGTGGACTTTATTCCGGAACGGTTATACCAGCTCTGTATGTGACATCGGGGTTGGGTTATATTACTTTGGTTGGTTATGTTTTTATTGTTTAAAACTTATTTTATTTCCGCATTGTAAACGGTGCATGTGGGACTTTTCTACCCATGGACAATTGTTTATTTTATCCAGTAATTGCATGTTTTCCTTTAAATGTTTTTAAGTTAAATGACTTTTAACATGCGGGGTAGAAGGGTGTCACACTTGTACTTTCTTTTTTTCTTGTAATTCTTTGTTCTTTAAGTGTAATTGTCACTAGTTAGGTTTATACTTATTTCTTTTGACTTTTGGTGATGTAATTGTTCTCATTGGTGTAATCTTCATTTGTTTTGTGTAATTTTTCATTTTCTGGATTTTGTATGTAATTTTTGAATTTGTAAGTGCACCATGACTTCCATACATGAAGAAGACATTGAAGATTCTCCTACATCATCACCGAGAACAAGGAACTTGAATAGGAAGTTGGATAGAATGACAAACCACATGGAAAGATTGTTTGAAAGATTGGAAATACTTGAGAACAAACAAGGTTCAAGGCATACCAACTCTCATAGAGGTTCATCACATTCCAAAGATAACCATGAGGAAAGACCTAGATTTGATAGATGGAGACCTAGACATGAGCATAGAGGAAGAAGGCATGACAAGGATGGAGACCTAGACATAAGCATAGAGGAAGAGTGATCCCGACGCTTATTTGGAATGGGAGACCAAATTAGAACATATATTTTCTTGTTACAATTATAGTGAAGGAAAAAAAAAAGTAAAAGTAGCAAGTTTAGAATTTCAAGATTATGCTTTAATTTGGTGGGATCAATTATGTAAAGAGAGGAAAAAGTATGATGAGGAACCCATTAGTACATGGAGAGAGATGAAGATGGTCATGAGAAAGAGATATGTTCCTTCAAGCTATACTAGAGACCTACACCATAGGCTACAAAGATTGAGGCAAGGAAGCAGGAGTGTAGAAGAATATTACAAAGAGTTGGAAGTCATATTGATTAGAGCAAACATAGAAGAATGTTAGTGATCTATATCCTAGATCACATCAGACTAGTTCATGATTGTTTTAGGAACATTATTAATGAAGCTGGAATTAAAGGATTAATTCCCTATAATGATTGACATGGAGATTAATTAAGAATAATGAAAGTGAGGACTCATGGATAGTTAAAAGTCAATAGGATTGATCTTTGAGTACCCTAGGAAACATAACAATGGTTCTTAAACCCTTTCAGCCCAGATCAGTACAGTCATGCTCTAACGAGCACGGTCATGCTCAATAGTCAGCATGCTCGTGCTCAACTTAAAGTTCAGCACGCCCGTGCTTCCTTGTACAGATCAGAATGCAGAATAGTAACAAGGGGTATTTCACCCCCAAACGCTTCTAATAATAAAGAAGACACCAAACCAAGTAAAGACAAGTTAGATAACTTAAAGACAATAATGTACCTTGGTAGCCGAATGGCCAAGGGGGCATTGATGCTTAATGGTCAAGGTGTTGAGCTCTGGTGCTTATGAGCCAGAGTGTTAATAACTAAAGTGAAAATATGTTGTTCTGTACCATGGTAGCCAAGTGGCAAGTGGGCCTCGATAGCCGAGTGGTCGAGGTGTTGAGCTCGGGTGCTTATTGGCCAGAGTGTTGTTGTTCTATACCTTGGTAGCCGAGTGGCCAAGGGGGCCTTGATGCATACTGTCAAGGTGCTGTTAAAAGATATTGGACCTTGGTAGTCGAGTGGCCAACGGGACCTTGATGCTTAATGGTCAAAGTGTTGAGCTCTGGTGCTTTTTGACCAAAGTGTAAGTGAAAAGATTATGTGATAAAAGATTAAAGACTAAAGATGAAAGATAGCGTTGATGATGTTGATGAAATTGGGTAGCCGAGTCGCCCAAGCGGAGGTGATGATTGTTGGTTGTGCGCTGTGTTGCTCATTCATGCATTGGAGTAGTGGAGTAGAGTTGCATCACATAGCATACCTTGTTTGGAATGATATATATATATTAATGTGATGAGATGGTTATGTTTGATATGCTATGTTTTTATGATGCATGTTCATCTTGCTAACTGCTTCCTTGCCGTTATGTTCATATATATGTTTCTTACTCCCCGTTTTTTATTGTTTGCTTTGCATGTATTTTTTTGGTTATGCAGAGGACGGTGAGCAGCTTGCTGAGGAGGGACTCTGAGGAGCCGCTACTTGTAGTTAGGATTTCTTTAGTTTATGTTGTTTATTCGAGATGTTTCGGACTATAGTTATACCAGCTCTGTAATGTGACATCGGGGTTGGGTTTCGTTTATGTTTTCAATTATGTTTCCTTAAAACATGTTTTATATTCCGTGTTTGAGAAGTTATGTTACAATGCAGCAACCTTTGCCCGGTTTTTATTATTATGATATAATATGCGTGTGTTCTCTTTCTTTTATTTTTTTATCGCTTCTGTGTGTTCTTGTTTGGATTATCTATATTTATTATAGATAATGATGCTTAGTGCTAAGAACCTTTAGTTCTTCCTAGTTTGGTTGGAGCCTCTGAGTCCAAGGACTTGAACCAAGGTATGTGCCTAATTGGTGAAAGCATAACCAATCAAGGTGATAGAAATTTCGAGGACAAAATTTTTTATAAGGGGGGTGAAATTGTAACACCTCGTTTTTCGTAAATAAGCTTAATGCGTTTATATATGCGTTTATATATGTTTGTATATGCTTGTTATGTTTGTTTTTTATGTCTAAGTTTATGTTTGGGGAAGTTTAGCCTTAGAAATGTTCAATCCTTTGAGTCCAAGTAACCTGTTTCACCGTTTTGGTCATATCTTGAGTTCTAGATGTCTGATTGAGGTGATCTTTAATGCGTTAGAAAGCTAAGAGAATTATATACAAGCCTTATTGTATGTGTTTTGGCCAAGGGGGCCTTGATGCTTAATGGTCAAGGTGTTGAGCTCTGGTGCCTAATGATCCCGAGAATGGTGTTAGTCAGGATCCCCCTAGATCTCGTTACGATATTCTCACAAATTCTGATACGCATGGCATGCAAACAGGTGAGGAAGAGCACATGATTAATGGTGAGCTATCAACTGGGTCTAAGGCTACTGTGCCTAGTCAACAAAGTCAACCCAAATAAACTAATAGGGATACTGCCCAATTTCAGAAGGGACCATCTCGTGGGAAATCAACCTAACAATAGAAGAATGTTCCAATTAAAAATCAAAAGAATATTCCTCATGTGGAAAAAGCCACGACAAATGAGCCCCCCAGAATTAAGAAGAACACCTCAGACGACAAGATCAGGGTGGAGCAGGAAATCCTTCGAGCAATGCAGAGAGCTCATAAGGATATGTGTAAGAAATATGAGGAGGGTCAACACGTGAATATTCTAGCCATCCATGCTCACTACAAACCGAAGCAAGTTCATGCAGAGTAAAGTTGTTCTGCCATGGACGTGTCTTTGGAAGATTTTATGCAGAAACCTCCTGATCCAGAGCCAACTCAGAATATAATGGAGGCAGATATTAATCACAAGAATGATGAAAGCTCAGTGCTGGTTCAAAGTCAAAGTAATGGGGTGCATCCCCACAGCGGTATCTAGCTTTAAGCTCCCTCTTTCCAAATTGTTTTATTATGTCTTTTATGATATGTAATTGTCGTGATGTCGGGGGTAGATCGTTTCCAGGTTTGATCTGTGATTGTTTCATAATTTATAATATTGATTTCATGACTATTTTGGAGCCAAGAATTAGTGGTACTAGAGCAGACAAAGTGATAAACAGTTTCGGTGTAGATGGGGTTGCTCGTGTTGAAGCCTTAGGTTTTTTAGGGGGGATCTGGTGCATTTGGAAGCAGTCCCGAATTACTATTTCTGTGATTTCTACATCTAGATTTTGCATTCATATGAAGGTAAACCCTAATTCTGCCAATCCTTGGTTTTTATCATACATTTATGCTAGTCCCCAGCAAGGTCTTCGTGAGCATAGCATCTTTGGGATGAACTCAGAGCTATCATTGTTTCTTATGCTGGGCCTTGGTGTATAGGGGGACTTTAATACTGTCTTGTATGACTCTGAGAAATCGGATGGTGCCCTGATTAACTACTCTTTAAGCATGGCTTTCGCTTCCTGCTTGGATTATTGTTCTTTGATGGACCTTGGTTTTAAGGGTCCACAGTATACTTGGTCTAGAAGGGATCTTAAGGAACGTCTGGACAGGTTTGTTGGTAATGAAGCTTGTCTATCTCTCTCTCTATCCGGTTAGCTCAATGGTTAATTTGCCCTTGCCATCTTCGGATCATTGCAGTCCTTGGTTGGGAACTTCTGAGAATGAGACAACTACAAGCAAGAAAAACTATTTTAATTTTTTGGGTCCATGGTTGGATCTCCCTGGTTTTAGGTTTCAACTTGAAAATGCATGGAGCTCTTCGGCATCGTGGAATGAAAATATTTCCAAGTTATCAAATGCCTTAAAGACATGGAATCATGAGGCCTTTGGTAACATCTTTAAAAGGAAGAAAAGGATTCTTGGGAGATTAGAAGGCATCCAGCTAGTTCTTTTGCAAGACAGAAGTGATATGTTACTTGTTCTAAGGGATGAGCTTTGCGATGAGTATTGTAGTATCCTTCTCCAAGAGGAAGCTTATTGGTACCATCAAGCCCGTAGTAAGTGGATTAAAATGGGGGATAAGAATACAAGATTCTTCCATCTATCCACTATTGCTAGGAGAAGAGGTAACAAGGTTGAAGATCTGTTGAATAATGATGATGAGTGGCTTTATAAGGAGGAAGATTTGAAGCATCATGTGGCTCAATTTTATTCTCAGTTATTTTCTACGCTTAACATGGGAAATATTTAGCACAGTCGGCGTGTGTTTATCCTGGTGTTGATCATCAAGCTCTCTTTAGCATGGGCAATTACAAGGCCCCGGGCCCGGATGACTATCACCCCCTCTTCTTTAAAAAACCAACGAGAGGTGGTTGGTCATTCGATTTTTGAGTTTGTCCAGAAAGTCTTTTTCTCTTCCTTCGCATATTAGGGAAGTAAATGAAACCTCTCTTACGCTTATCCCCAAGTGTGAAGATCCATCCCGAATTACTCAATTTAGGTCGATAGCCTTATGCCATGTGATTAACAAAGTTGTTACGAAAATCATAGCTCAACATTTCAAAGTCATTATGCCCAAGGTTATCTCTGATTCACAAAGTAGCTTTGTCCCTAGGCATAATACCACTGATAATGCAGTTATTCTTCAAGAAATGGTTCATTCCATGCATCAGCTCAATGGGAAAAAAAAAGGCTTCATTATATTGAAGTTGGACTTGGAAAAGGCATACGATAGGGTTGAATGGTCTTTTGTGCATCACTCTCTGGATCTCCTGTGTATTCCTCCTTGGATGACTTCGGTGGTTATAAATTGTATTTCTTCTTCTTCGATGAACATTAACTGGAATGGGATTACGACTGATTCTTTTGATCCATCTAGGGGTTTACGTCAAGTATATCCACTTTCGCATTATTTTTTGTGATATGTCTTGAACGTCTTGCCCATTGTATTAATGATTCAGTTCAGAGAGGAACTTAGAAACCGTATAAGTTTGATCGAGGCATAAGTCCAAATATTTCCCACCTTTTTTTTGCTGATGATATCCTTCTTGTGGCTGAAGCTTCTCAAGACCAAGTTGATGAGATTAGAAGGATCATGGACATGTTCTGTAGTCATTCGGAGCAGAAAGTTAACCTTGAAAAATCAGGGGTTTATTTTTCTGAAAATGTGCCCAACAACTTATCTGAAATGCTGAGTAATTCTTTAGGTATGCCCTGCATTAGGAACATTGGCAACTATCTGGGCATTCCAATTGTGCACGGCAGGATTTTGAAGCATCAGTATTCTTATATGGTAGATAAGGTCCGCAAGAAACTCTACTCGTGGAAGGCCAGAAATATCTCCTTTGCGAGGAGAGTATCTCTTGCACAATCTACTCTTATGAATCTTCCAAATTATGTCATGCAGATCACTTCCATTCCGATTTCTATTTGTGATGAGGTTGAGCGTCTGTGTAGAAGTTTTACATTGCGCAGCAGTGATGCCAAGCGAAAGTGCCATTTAATTTCTTGGGACACCATTTGCAAGCCAAAAGAGGATGGTGGTTTGGGCTTTCGTAACCTTATACTTGTAAATCGATGTTTCATCATGAAGCTGGGTTGGCAGCTTTTAGATAACCCTGATAAACTTTGGGTTCAAGTGTCACGTGCCAAATATGGTTGTGGTGAAGCCATTATTCCCATTATGAAATAGGTTGGTGGATACCTGATTGTGGTAAGCTTCGTGATTGTTGTAACTTCAAGCTTTCTCAGAGGGACTTGGAACTTCCAGTGTCATTCTTTGCGACCTCTGAGGGCTGGAACTGGGGGTTGATTAACCAGATTGTTCCTGACTTTATTTGTGCAAAAATTGATTCCATGAAGCCTCCTTGCAATGGTAAAAGTGACTACTCTACTTGGTCTCTCTCAAATGATGGATCCTTTTCTATCAAAGCAGCTTACTTGCTTTTGTCCGAGGCTCAAGGGGTGCACCAACCCACACCATATAATTTCAAGAAAATCTGGGCATGGCTTGGCCCTTAGAAAAATAAAACTTTCCTTTGGCAAGTAGCTCATGGATGTTTGCTTACGAACTCTGATCGCTTGGCTCGTGATATGGCCTCCTTGTATCTTTGCCCTCGCTACCATGATTACCCAGAGACATTAATGCATTAATCTCGCAACAGTATTGGAGCCATTTTTTTTAGCATGGGTTTGCATGCATGGCTGGACCTCAATGTTACATGTAACGCCCCGATTTGCGTCTTTCTATATCAGTATATATATATTTATATGTGTTTATTTTTATTAAAATCCAGAGGATGATTTTAATTAGAATAAAATCATTTTCTTGTGTTATCCTATCGTATAAAGTCATGGTTAAAGTTTCGGTTGAAAACTCAGACGAAAGCCAGTCTACGTTTTCACTGACAGTAAAAGTTTACTGAGCAGAAAACCTAATTTTGACCCGTGAACGAGATGGTTAGTGTTTTTATCATGTATTCTTCAACTTAGGTTATTTTGAAAATTTTCGTTCAAAAATAAAATATAATATTTTATTCGGGCGAAAACGTCTAAAATTACGATTGGAAGTGCAACCGGATACGAAATAGAGTAGATTAGGGAGCACCAAAGGAGTGAAGTGACATGAGGGATGTGATTGACAAGGGTTATGACACACTCAAAAAGTGTCATCATTACACTTTTCAAATTATATCATATTCTAATCCAAAAACCCATTTTCTTTACTTCTTCCAACCAAACACCTCCTAAACCCCAAACTTGCTCTCCAAGCTCACTTCTCCCTCTCTTCACGCCACTCTCTCACTCTCATTCTATAAATGCCAACTTCATTGCATCTATTTCATTTTCCTTCTTCTTTTCCTCCATTCTTACTTCAAAGTTTCCAACACTTAAAGTTTCCATTTTTATTTACTTTCAAGTTTCAAGTTCTTCATACTTTTTCTTTCTAGTTTCAAGGGTAATACTCTCATATTCTTCTTTTTCAAGTTCTCTACTTTATTTCATGAGTTTACATTATGTGATTCTTATTGAGCTTTTAACTTCTAAAATCTCTAGAAAATCATAGGAAACTCCGTTTGAGTTGAAACCAATTTCTATGAACTTCTATTGATCTCTACTTTCATATTCTAAGAGCTTGTATCAAACAAACATTTCTAACCTATTCTTCCAAGGATGACCGAAACTATGTATTAGTGGCCTAGGAAGGTTTTGTTTCCATTTTTCCAAAATGATCATGGACTAGAGCTCCTTAATACCTTTGGATGCTAAGTCTAAGAGATTGGAAAGTTTAAAGATTGTCTAGACTATTTATCCTATGATGGTTGTGAACCTAAGATGTTTTGTTTTCATTTTTCTAAAATGATCATGGACTTGAGCTCCTTAATACGTTTGGATGCTAAGTCTAAGAGATTGGAAAGTTTAAAGATTGTCTAGCCTATTTATCCTATGATGGTTATGAACCTAGGATGTTTTGTTTTCATTTTTCCAAAATGATCATGGACTAGAGCTCCTTAATACCTTTGGATGCTAAGTCTAAGAGATTGGAAAGTTTAAAGATTTCTAATCTACTTATCCTATGAAGGCCGAACCTACATTGGTTGTGGACCTAGGATGTTTTGTTTTCATTTTCCAAAATGATCATATACTAAAGCTCCTTAATACCTTTGGATGCTAAGTCTAAGAGATTGAAAAGTTTAAAGATTTCTAACCTACTTATCCTATGAAGGCCGAACCTACATTGGTTGTGGACCTTGGATGTTTTGTTTTCATTTTCCAAAATGATCATGGACTAGAGCTCCTTAATGCCTTTGGATGCTAAGTCTAAGAGATTGGAAAGTTTAAAGATTTCTAACCTATTTATCCTATGATGGTTGTGAACCTAGGATGTTTTGTTTCATTTTTCAATATGATCATGAATTTAGACTTCTTGATATCTTTTAACACTAAATCTAAGAGCTTAGAGGGGTTGGAAATTTCTAGCCTACTTATACTAAAGAGGCCGAAACCCTAAGCATGGATTTAGTGAGACATTTGTTCTATCTTTGTAAAGTGAACCTTAGTTATGAACTCCTAACACTTAAGGATCATTAATCCATGAGTTGTATTCTTGTTTGAAAAGCTCTAACCCTATTTCATGCCATGGCCGAACCTATACCTTCTTGGTTTAGTATTCTTGGTTAACTTTTAACTTATGGTTTTGTTTTCTTAAACTTAGACTTTCGTCGCGGAGTAGACGAGGTCATTCGTAGTACACTTCCTCAAGCATCACGTACCTTTACCTTCACAAAAGGTAAGAGGGGACAGCCTGAGAGATATTCAATAGCTATGTGCATGTGTGTATGTGGTTTACTTGAATTATTTGAATATGGTTATTATATTAAATCAAAGTTTGAATGATTTGTATACTTGAAATGTTGTGATAACCGTTTAAAGTTGATCCTTACTTGATTTAAAGTATTGTGAATCATATATGTTATGAACTGATATTAACTGTTATATTGTTGACTGAGATTATGATGATATTGACTGATGTCTGAAAAGCCTGACGTTAGTCGGTGCTCAACTAATCATATGATTAAAAGCCTAAATAAGCTTCAAAGACAACTTTGAAAGTAATGATGTTCATTTTAAAATGTCCTTTAGAAAAATATGTGTTTTGCGGAGGGAAATGCCTTGGAAAATATTTAACCATAAATAGAGATGCTTTTAAGAAAAAGATTTCAAGAGGAAATGGATTTCTTATAATAGTTTACAAATGATTTTCCAAATGAAAAGATTTCCTATAAAGAAATACTTTCGAAAATGTTCCGATAACTTGGATGGGTTACCGAGGTTTTATTTTGGTATTTGATTTTCACTGAACGAAAAGTAAGAACAGGTGAAATCGAATCTAGTTCGCGAGATGTCGCTTCTAGTATTCTGTAATGTGCACATTGATATTTGATCCGTGTTAAGCATTGTGGACCAAGAGTCCTAATCATGATGTTGTGGGCTAAGAGTCCTAATCTCGCTATTATGGATCAAGTGTCCTAATTTCCTTGTTGTAGACTAAGAGTCCTAATCATGCTGAAATAAGATGGTAAATCTTTTCTATGACCACAAACCTTGACTGAGGCATCGGTCTTAGGTGTTGTGATTGAGCACTCGGACCACGTGTCCTGTGTTGATGATTGAGTAATGAAAATTTATGAATGGTCGTTAGCTTTGAGCTGCGACAACGAATGAGATTGAACACAAAGAAAACCTCTTGAACGAATGTTTTATTCATGCATTTAGGCAGACGTGCCTCATAGTTAGTCACTTCGGTGATGCCCAAGCAGGGGCTATTGGTCACTTCGGTGATGTCCAAGCAGGGACTTTGTAGTCACTTCGGTGATGTCCAAACATGGACTTTAGTCACGACAGTGATGCCCAAGTGGGGGCTTTGAGTTTTTGATCAACTCTTAGAAAGATGAAGGGATCTCATGAGATTAAGTTTATAGAGCCAGAATATTGAAGTGTCATGCATAATCTTTATAGAAGCTGATTGTACGGGTATGACACCCATTGATATAATATTTGTTGTATCTATTGATATTTGGTAAATGTTAATATGTTGATGTGATGCATGTATCATACATGTGGTTATTGTAATCTATCCATATATTGGTATCTCACTCTTGCATATCTTCTTGTTACTTCTCTTTGTTTTTCGACATTGCTGTATATCTATGGTTTAGATGGATCCGAACATCCCACTAGTACCGTCGGAATCGAAGACTGAGATCTTCGATGATGCGGGGAATGCGGGGGCGTGGCAGATTCACCCCGGATCTACATGGCTACTTATCATGGACCGATAGCCACGCTGGAGAAGAATGCCTAGGGCGAGCCATACCGCAGAGTTCAGATAGTCGAGACAAGGAAAATTGCTCTCCCACCACCTTGGTACTACTTACACGTGCTACAGATGAATGGACAGTTGCAGATGCACCCACCTCTAGGGGTGCCTTTACCTGGAGTCGAGCCGGCTTCACTGATTGAGGAGGACCCTGAGGAGTACTTTGAGGAGGAGCCCGTATACCATGTTTTGGATCACGACGACGATCTTGATGAGTTACCAGAGTACGTACTTGATGACGATCCAGATTTTGATAATTTTGACTCTCCTGATGAGGGCGGGGATGTCGTGGACCCATCACCTGGGGTTTCTTCTTGTGGGAGTATTTGTGGCGAGTCTTCCTTCTAGTTGTTAGTAGTGACAGCTTAGGGGTGTATGTTTTTGTGAGTAGTCTGTCTCGGTCCGGCTGTATTTGGCTTCTTAGAGCCACCCTTTTGATGCGTGGTTCCGGACCCTCTCCCTATTTTGCTTTAATTATTTTACAGTTGTTAACTTTATGTCCTGTAACTCTATCTTTAATAGTCATCCTGATTAGGCCCTAGTTTCTGTACTAAACTCTGAATCCCACTAGGATAGATTTTATATATATATATATATGATGTTTACATTTCATGTTATGAGTGTTCATCAATTACCTTTGTTTTCCTTTCCCTTTTTTTTAAAAAAAGTATACCCCTGTTTTGAGGCTACTTACTTATTAAAAAAATACCTTTTACCGGAAGCAACCAGCAATTTAATTCTTTTATTTTATTTTTCCGCAATGGGTAACGAAATGTGGCGCCCCAGTTTAGGGTGTCACATTACATCTTTTGACGTCAGTGACTCTTGTTATAGTTGGTCAATGATCTTTGGAGTGGTGATTAGAGAGATATGGTTAGATAGAAACCAGCTGGATTTCGCTGCCAAGACTGCTTTTCCGAATGCAATTTTGTCCATTATTGGTAGTTCTGTATCTATCATTGAGAAGGAGATTCTTAAACCTACTCCTTGCTTTGTGGAGGCGACTACACAAAGAATTGATGTGTCCTAGAAACCCTCGCAGGATGCCACATTCAAAGTCAAAGTTGATGATTCCTTTCGTAGAGGTTCTAACTTAGCTGCCTATGGTGGACTGATCAGGGATTCTTTGGGCACAATGATTAAAGGCTTTTCTTATAACTTCGGTTATTGTAACTCAGTTTAGGCTGAACTGTGGGCTTTAAGATTGGGCATCAAACTAACTCAATATTTATCTATTAGTCCAATTGCGTTTGAGTTGGATTCAAAGGTTGTGGCGAATATGGTGCTGCTAAGGAGATCTCGTAGTAAATTCCTTCAACCTTTACTTCATGAAGTTCTTGATCTCTTGGATGACCTGGAGGACTTCTCCAACACCCCCCTTGGGCATTACATGATTAAATCGTTCCGGAAAATATAAACGAAAATGAAAGCTAGTTGTTTTCGGGAAAATAATTTAGATACATAACTACGTTCGAAAACAGTCATAATTTTTTTCTTTTCTTGTACAATAAATAAAGTTTCAACACACTAACATTAACATATAACAACCTCTTATAAGTTCCTACATACTTCATCACAGAAATACTCATCACCACGTACGAGTTGATTTCCTTCAGAAATCCATACTTAAACAAAGGATATAATTATACATCACTTGATTTTAAAAATTTAAAACAACCCTTACTTCAAAAAGAATGGCTCTCATCAGCCAGATACACAGACTATCCTCAAAAGGTTATAAAATAACCTAATGTCCTAGTTAAGCTGGTCACTCTAACTGACATCTACTAAAAAGACCCCAGAGGTCATTCTTAAAATCAACGGTCTCTTCAGTTGTCAGGACTCATGTCCTCGGGTGAAACTGGGCATTCCACTACAATGTCTGTATTTACATCCCACGATACGACTACACGAACCAAGAAAAGCAGATACATTTACAAGGGTGAGATACCGACAATTGAGTTTTATCATGATAACCACATGCGCGACACACAAACAACATCATATACACATATATGTACAATACATAAATTATCAGAAATAATCATAACGCTTTAAAACATTGGGATTCATACCCGACAGTCATCGCCATTTATAAAAAAAAATGCATGACACTTCAACATCATCATCTAACTTTGATATTTATTCTCCGGAGATCCTAACTTCCCTTCGTTGAGCATGATTAGGCCGCAATATCCTTTACCACAATTGTCTCATGAGGTCGCGACCTCTTAATTTAGGTCCAACTCCAATTGTTCAAGGGTATCACACTCAAGCACCTAAAATAATATTGATTAGTCCCTGATTGAGTACATCCCCGCTTTGGATCGTTGCGTTCAAGGCTCGAACTCGCGAGGCCTCGGCCTTTGTGGCTCACGAACCCGGATGTCCCAAATAGACCCACTTTGGTCTTGATTTCCTCAACTTGCCAATCCACCCTTTGTGGATTGTAGCTCGATGGCACATTTGGTCAAACAACACAAGACACATTGGTAGCACACAGGACACAATGGTCAATAACACATGGCACACTGGCCAACAAGGCACGTCTGCCCACAATGCATGTAAAACATTTGTTCTCGTCATTTTTCTTTTTCGTTCATTCTTTCCTTGTCGAGGCTCAAAGCTCACCACTATTCTTACTTAGGCATAAAGCCAACTCACACTTAACACAGGACACGAAGTCAAATGTGCCACTGGGACTCTAAACCGCGACACACAGGACACGAAGTCCGAGTGCTCAATCACGAAACCCTAGACCGATGCCTCAATCCTAGGTTTGCAGATATGGGACGCACAGTCCTCCACATCATTTACAAGACACAAAGTCCACAACAACTAACACGGATCAATCATCTACGTGTTTTCACCACAGAATACTAGAATTCTGACGTCTCGGCTACTAGGTTCACTTTTCTTTCTCAACAACTTTTTCGTTTTCATTTTTCTTTCTAACACGTTTTTGTTCAAAATGATCACTCAAATTTCCATTGTTCCAATGTAAATCATTTTCTGAAAGCTTCTTACTTTTTAGAACAATTTCTCTTGAAAAATCAAAATGCCATTGTCTGTGAAAAAAGTTTTTCCAACATCAATATTAAATTATTTCTTAAGATTAACTTTTTGAAATAACATTTTATTTTATTTTTGAATTTATTTTGGAAAAATTAACGTTAGTGAAATTTTTTCACGGTTTCATTCTCACTTTCACTCAATGACTACTCTTTCACCAAAATATTATTAAAATATTATTTTTCACATTTTTTTCCACTTTCACAAATTAACACACTTAAGTTTTTCCTTAAACTTTTTAAACTTTTTAACCTCAATATAATTGTACACTTACCACTGTCAAGCTTCTCAGTCAATCATTCAACAACAGTTATAACATACATCACAGTTATAACAAATAAATCACATAAACAAAAACGTAACAAAAGAAATTATATATACCACAAAACCACAACAATTAAATTACAGACAACTCACAGATAGCATGTAGCTATCAAAATCCCCTCAGGTAAACTCTCCTTACCTCTTGAAGTTTCCGATTCCTCTTTGAATTAGTTCTCCGATTTTGTTTTCCTCTTACTACTCAACAGCTCAATCAACCACAAATCCTTCACAACAAATCACAACACAATTAACAAAATAAAATAAAACAAAATCCTCCTAATACATATGATTAGGTTCGGCCATCATGAGTTAATTAGGCTAGGGATGTCAAAATTTCACAAACTTTTGGATCAATAATCATTGAGTATTAGGAAGACATAATCAAGTGTCAGTCAAAAATTGAAACAAAATCATCTAACCCATCTAGAGTTAGGATTCGGCCAAGCATAAAATTTTGGCTAGAGATTTCAAATTCTTTCAATCTCTTGGATACAAGATCTTAGAGTACTAGAAATACAAGATCAAGTGCCATAAATCAAAGATTGAAACAAAAAAACATCTAACCTCTAGGTTATGGTTTCGGCCTTGATGAACAAAATAGGCTAGAGATTTTAAAAATTCTCAAGCTTCTAGATCTAGCAACTAGAAGTATTAGAGAGGCTAAATCAAATGTTAGATTTCAAAAAAATGAAACAAAACCCATCCAATCCTTTTGGACTAGGTTTCGGCCCTCTCGATAAAAATAGGGTATAAATTTTATTTGCTCTCGTGCTCTTGGATAATCAATATAGAGCCATACAGAGTTAATAGAAATTAGTTTCACATCAAAAGGATTTTTCTATGATTTTCTAGAAATTTTTTAATAAAAACCCTAGAATTTGAAACATGATGATTTTGACATGTTTTCAATGAAATGAATGAAGATGAAAGCAATTATGATCATATGGAATGAGGTTTTACCTCTTGGATGATGAAGGAATGAAGAAATGATCAAGGTTTCTCAAGAACAAAAATGGAGTTTTCTTGTATTTTGTGAGAGAAATGGCTTAAGGAAGATGAAGTGAAATGAAAAGAATTTGCCTAAGTGTGGTATGGAGACTTGGGCCATGTGGGGTGGGGACCTTTTTGTCAAAAATTAGTTATGGCAGACTGTTAATTTTTCTTGAAAACCAAGGGCAAAAATGACATTTCCTTTAACAAATATCTAGATATTTAGGAAAGTCATCATTACAAATGTGTGGACATGGATTAAGGAGAGAATTATGTGGTGGAAATGATGTTTAGGAGGTGTGGCTGCCTTGAGCACCACAAGAAGGAAGGAGAAGAAAATTTGATGATGTGTTGGTCTAGTTTGCAAGGTAAAACAATGGAGTTGTTCTTAGTTTTCTTTGTGTTCTTGATGAAGAAGAAGAAAAAAATGTCTAAGTATGGGGAAGAGATGTGTAGCCGTGTGGGAGGAAGAGTGAAGGAGCTTGGACGTGCCACAAGGGCAAGGAAGGGAATTCATAAATTCTTAGTGGCACTTAGGTCTTTTCGCACACAAAATATCTTAGATATTTTGCAACCCATCATTACTTGCCATAAATGCTTCATAAATGCTTGGTGAGTCACACCTATGACTCACCACCCTAGGTGGCAAGATGTCCCATCATCCGATGCCCGGTTTTGTCTCTGCACATCCGTTCTCGACTCCATCGATTACCCGTTTGTTAATAAGGCACCCGAATAAAATATAATAACTTATTTTTTTTCGAAAATTTTCAAAAAAACCAATATCGTTGCAAATATGATATAAACCTAAACCGTTTCATTCACGAGTCAAAATTAGGTTTTCTGATCAGTAAAATCTTACTGTCAGTGAAAACGCAGATTGGTTTCCGTCTGAATTTTCAACCAAAAATTTAATCGTAACCTTCTACTATCAAGTAGAGTCTAAATATGATTTCGGTTTATCCAAAATCATTTTCTAACTCTCAGATAAAAATATTAACATTGATATTGAAGAACAGTAAAAATCGGTGTGTTACATTACTACCCCACTTAAAAAAAATTCGTCCTCGAAATTTTGTGACTCGAACTAGGCAGGATTTTGTTATCGTATCTTAATTCCAAAATCCTACACTAGATCTCCGTCCTTCTTTCTCACTAAAAGAACTTGGGCTCTCCACCGGAAAACACTTGGCCGTATGCACTATTTTCGACAGTGGTTCTCCTAGTTGAGCTTTCAACTCAGCATGTTCTGTAGACGACATCCCAATATGGAGCAATGGAAATCGAACTGGCTCCTGGAATTAGGTAGATGGAGAACTAGATGACTCTGATTGGTGACAAACTGTACTCCAAACGCTCTCTCCCTCAACTCTCAAGTCAAATAAAAGTAAGTATTCCGGAGCTCCTTCTTTCTAAGAAATCCTCATTTTGGTTGGCAAATAAGATTCCAGAAATCTTAGGATTAGGAAGAACTAAGGTCTTATGTGCTCAATCTAAAAGGATATGGTTGAAAGAAAACCAATCCATGCCTAGAATCACTTCTAATTGTGTTAAAGGCAAACATATCTGATTTACAAGAAATTGTCTATCCTGAATAACAATAGGATAGTTCAAGCATATTGAATTTACTATAACTGGTTCAACAGTTGGGTTTTGAAACAATTAAGTCATACGACAAGAAAGAAACTGACAAACTCAAATGTTTCACACAATCCATTGAAAAGAATGCACTGTACCCGAATCGAAAAGTTCAGTTAAAAGATTACAATATGAGCTTGAGGCTTCAGCACCACTCATGGTGTAAACTCTTCCCTTTGCCATCGGCCTATTGTTCCTTGAGTCATTGGCAGCGATCCCAGACTTTGACACAGAGCACTCTCTAGCCAGGTGACCAATCTTCCCACAGTTAAAGCATAACATTCCTCTCAGTTTACAATCCTCAGTAATATGATTCGACTGTCCACACTTATGGCATCGTCGAGCCGGACCTTGATTCTGATTGTTTTGGCTTCCACTACCATAAGCAGAAGCGATGGGACGATATGATTGTTGATTCTGATTATTTCCTGGAGGTCGAAAATATGGCTTCTTCTGATCTTGTTCCTCCCTTTGATTCTGATATTGATTCTTAACTCGAGATGGTCCTCCGACATTACCTCGACTGTCTCTCCCTTTCCTCATCAGTTCCACCTGCCTGCACTTTTCCACTAAAGCTTGGAAATTACAGATTTCCAGCGGTAACATCGACTCCTTTATTTCAAAACGCAGACCTCCCTCGAACCTCTCACATTTCTAGTCTTCATCCGGGTTAACTTTGAAGAAACGGAAATACTTGGCGAGTGATTCAAACTTCGCTGCGTATTCCCCGACAGACAAATCTATTTGCTGCAGCGCAAAAATTCTTGCTCTTTTTCAGTTCTGGGACTCTGAGGAAAGTACTTGTTCAGAAACATGTTTCGAAACACATTCCAGGTAATCTCCTGATTGTCTGCTTCCAGCAGTTGTCTGGTGCCCTTCCACCAATATTCAACATCTCCCAATAGCTGGAAAGTAGCATAAGGCACCTTCACTCCTTCAGGGCTATGAATCAGCTCAAAATTTTTCTCTAACTCTTGAATCCCCAAATCAGCTTTAGCAGGATCAGCATCCCCATGAAACTGTGGCAGATTCTAACGTCGAAAAGTAGTCAAACCTCTGCCCTCAGCAGCTTGTTCGGCACGAATATGGTCTTGTTGATTTTGTGCAGCCATAGTGGCTGTCTGTAATGCGATGGCAGCTGCAACATTTGTCATAGCTTGTGCTGCTTGATCCATTCTACCAGCACCACCATTGTTTTCTCTTAGATTACCACGACCGCCACCACGACCACCTCTATAGCCCCTTCCACGGCCACGTCCAACTTCTGGTTCCATAACTGACCTACAAAACAAAATCAGTCAGTCTGCAACCAGAAACTAAAACATATACTTACATGTTAACACATATTGCTTCTAAGAAACAATTCAATCAAGTTAAAATCAGAGATCACACAACACAAACATAACAGACCTATTCCCCAAGGTTCCCGAAAGAATCGACCAGCTCTGATACCACTATTGCAACACCCCCCTGGGCATTACATGACTAACTCGTTGCGGAAAATATAAACAAAAATGAAAGCTGGTTGTTTTCGGGAAAATAATTTAAATACATAACTACGTTCGAAAACGGTCATAGTTTTTTTTTCTTTTCTTGCACAATAAATAAAGTTTCAACACGTTAACATTAACATATAAGAACCTCTTATAAGTTCCTACACACTTCATCACAGAAATACTCATCACCACGTACGAGTTGATTTCCTTCAGAAATCCATACATAAACAAAGGATAAAATTGTTAAGTCTCTAAAATGTCTGATGTGCATTTCACTAAGTTTTGATGAAAACTAAACATTTGTTAATGATTTAATTAACCTTCATATTAGTTGCTAACCTGTCTATCGAGTGTGCAAATCAAAACAGTAAGAAGTCACTTTCTCACATGTCTGCCCACATAGATGACCACCTTTATGGAGAAGGAAAAGTCAACCTGTCCGCTGACTAGGATATTGACTTTCTACATTGAAATTTCAACTTGTCTTCTAATAAGGTCTTATACTTGTCTGAGGTCCTTCGATGAGGAACACAAGTACAAAGAGCTTTTGAAAGCTGTCCCTTCGTATAGAAGACTCTGAAGCTCTCTCTTTCTTCTTCTCACGTTTATCAAGAAAGTCAGAAGGTCATTCTCATAAGCAACCTAGGATATCAGAAACTAAGTCTAGTTAAAGAATTTTTCCAACATGCTTTATTTCCTAATACTCTTGGTTATTACACGAAAAGGGAAATATGCTCTGCAAAGTACAAAAGCATTCTGCACAACTCTGATTTGGCTACTGCTTGATGCATAAAGCCATGATCCTCCATGTTAGAGTACAACTAACGTTCCTATTGCATTAATGGCTGCCCAGAACGACTCTATTGCATTTAATGGAGTTCTGCTTGAAACCAACGTTTGAAGGAATGTCTTTAACGGATCTTAAATGCTTGAAGGCTACAAATACAGAAGTCATTGAAGATGAAGAGAATACACAGCATTAAAGAGCCATTAATCTGCGCATTTATTTCTTCATTCTTTCAATCTGTATTCTTCAATCATTTGAAGTTATTACGCAGTCTTTCCTAAGCTTACATTTAATCCACTCTCTAAGTGTTAGTGAAAGAACTGTCTGTCTGATTGTATTTATTACAAACAAACTTCTCAAACAAATCTGAGTGAGCCTGAAGAGGCTTGGTGAACAAAGAATACTTATCTTGGAGCCTGAAGAGGCTAGGTGTGCAAACAATACTTGGAGTCTGTAACCTGATCAGTTATAGTGGATAAAACTTGGTACTGCCAAGGACTGGACGTAGCTCTTTTTGTTAAAGAGTGAACCGGGATAAATAGCTGTGTTAATCTCTCCTTCTTTAAACTCTTTAGTTGTTTTGATTATATTATCTGTTTTCTAACTAAAGGGGTTAAAGTGTGAATATCAAACTTGTTTTTAATTTGTATGCTTGTGTGTTTTTCTGTTAGAATCACACCAAACAGGTTACCTATCTGTGCAATGCTTTCACACTTGTCTGAACCTAGCTTCTGTGTGCGAAAAGTTTTCAACTTTGTTTTAATTTTTGATAAACACAATTCAACACCCCTTTTCTTGTTTATAGTTGTCTATTTCAATAATTATACATCACTTGATTTTAAAAATTTAAAACAACCCTTACTTCATAAAGAATAGCTCTCTTCAGCCAGATACACAAACTATCCTCAAAAGATTATAAAATAACCTTATATCCTAGTTGAGCTGGTCACTCTAACCGACAACTACTAATAAGACCCCAGAGGTCATTCTTAAAATCAACGGTCTCTTCAGTTGTCAGGACTCATGTCCTCGGGTGAAACTGGGCATTCCACTGCAACGTCTGTATTTACATTCCACGATACGACTGCACGAACCAAGAAAAACAGATACATTTACAAGGGTGAGATATCGACAATTGAGTTTTATCATGATAACCACATGTGCGACACACAAACAACATCATATACACATATATGTACCATACATAAATTATCAGAAATAATCATAATGCTTTAAAACATTGGGATTCATACCCGACAGTCATCGCCATTTATAAAAAAAATGCATGACACTTCAACATCATCATCTAACTTTGATATTTATTCTCCGGAGATCCTAACTTCCCTTCATTGAGCATGATTAGGCTGCAATACCCTATACCACAATTGTCTCATGAGGTCGCGACCTCTTAATTTAGGTCCGACTCCAATTGTTCAAGGGTATCACACTCAAGCACCTAAAATAATATTGAGTAGTCCCTGATTGAGTACATCCACCTTTTGCATCGTTACATCCACGGCTCGAGGTCGCGAGGCCTCAGCCATTATGGCCCACAAACCCGGATGTCCCTAACAGATCCACTTTGGTCTTCACTTTCTCAACTTGTCAATCCACCCTTTGTGGATTGTTGCGCGATGGCACATTTGGCCAAACAACACAAGACACATTGGCCAGCACATAGGACACAATGGTCAACAACATATGGCACACCGGCCAACAAGGCACGTCTGCCCACAATGCATGTAAAACACTTGCTCTTGTCATTTTTCATTTTCGTTCATTCTTTCCTTGTCGGGGCTCAAAGCTCACGACTATTCTTACGTAGGCATAAAGCCAACTCACACTTAACACAGGACACGAAGTCAAATGTGCCACTGGGACTCTAACCCGCGACACACAGGACACAAAGTCCGAGTGCTCAATCACGAAACCCTAGACCGATGCCTCAGTCCTAGGTTCGCAGATATGGGACACACAGTCCTCCACATCATTTACAGGACACACAGTCCACAACAACTAACACGGATTAATGATCTATGTGTTTTCACCACAGAACACTAGAATTCCGACGTCACGGCTACTAGGTTCACTTTTCTTTCTCAACAACTTTTTCCGTTTTCATTTTTCTTTCTCAACAACGTTTTCATTATGTGAAACACAAAAATCAAAACAAAAGCTTCGAAAACTTATCCAAGTTTATCGGAAATGTTTTTGATAACATCAAATTCTTTTACAGAAAATTCTTTTCCGTTAGAATTCATTTATAAAACGTTAAATCACGGCGAAGTTCAACTCAAATCATTTCCCTTTTAATTCCTTTTTCCTAAAACACCTCAATTCCTTGAAATTTATTTTCGCAAATGTTTTTGTTCAAAATGATCACTCTATTTTCCATTGTTCCATTGTAAATAATTTTCCGAAAACTTCATACATTTTAGAACAATTTCTCTTGGAAAATCAAAATGACTTTGTCTGTGACAAAAAATTTTCCAACGTCAATATTAAATTATTTCTGAAGATTAACTTTTTGAAATAACTTTTTATTTTATTTTTGAATTTATTTTGGAAAAATTAACGTTAGTGAAATTTTTTCACGGTTTCGTCCTCACAGTCACTCAATGACTACTCTTTCACAAAAATATTATTAAAATATTATTTTTCACATTTTTTTCAACTTTCACAAATTAACACACTGAATTTTTTTCTTAAAGTTTTTAACCTCAATATATTGAGCATTGACCACGGTCAGGCTTCTCAATCAATCATTCAACAACAGTTATAACATATGTCGCAGTTATAACATATGTGACACCCGGGGCTGACGAGGGCGGGGATTGGTCGCAGGTGCAAGAAGGCACGGAATGAGAGGGATCCTGAGTCTGTGTAGGTATGGGACTATACGTTGAGGATGGCTTATATGAATTGATTGGTAGGAGCCTATCTCATAAGAACTCCATAGTTAAGCATGCTTGACTTGGAGCAATTCTGGGATAGGTGACCTCCTGGTAGTTTTCCCAGGAAGCGTGTGAGTGAGGGCAAAGCATGCTGAAAAGACCCGTGTTGGTTTGTGGGGACAATTGTCAATCCATAAAGCAGCCAGGGATGTTACAACATACATCACAGTTATAACAAATAAATCACATAAACAAATACGTAACAAAAGAAATTAAATACCACAAAACCACAACAATTAAATTACAGATAGCATCTAGCTATCAAAAACCCCTCAGGTAAACTCCCTTTACATCTTGAAGTTTCTGATTCCTCTTTGAACTTAGTCCTCCGATTTTGTTTCCTCTTACTACTCAACAACTCAATCAACCACAAATCCTTCACAACAAATCACAACACAATTAACAAAATAAAATAAAACAAAATCCTCCTAATACATATGATTAGGTTCGGCCATCATGAGTTAATTAGGCTAGGGATGTCAAAATTTCACAAACTTTTGGATCAATAATCATTGAGTATTAGGAAGACATAATCAAGTGTCAGTCAAAAATTGAAACAAAATCATCTAACCCATCTAGAGTTAGGATTCGACCAAGCATAAAATTTTGGCTAGAGATTTCAAATTCTTTCAATCTCTTGGATACAAGATCTTAGAGTACTAGAAATACAAGATCAAGTGCCATAAATCAAAGATTGAAACAAAAAAACATCTAACCTCTAGGTTAGGGTTTCGGCCTTGATGAACAAAATAGGCTAGAGATTTTAAAAATTCTCAAGCTTCTAGATCTAGCAACTAGAAGTATTAGAGAGGCTAAATCAAATGTTAGATTTCAAAAAAATGAAACAAAACCCATCCAATCCTTTTGGACTAGGTTTCGGCCCTCTCGATAAAAATAGGGTATAAATTTTATTTGCTCTCGTGCTCTTGGATAATCAATATAGAGCCATACAGAGTTAATAGAAATTAGTTTCACATCAAAAGGATTTTTCTATGATTTTCTAGAAATTTTTTAATAAAAACCCTAGAATTTGAAACATGATGATTTTGACATGTTTTCAATGAAATGAATGAAGATGAAAGCAATTATGATCATATGGAATGAGGTTTTACCTCTTGGATGATGAAGGAATGAAGAAATGATCAAGGTTTCTCAAGAACAAAAATGGAGTTTTCTTGTATTTTGTGAGAGAAATGGCTTAAGGAAGATGAAGTGAAATGAAAAGAATTTGCCTAAGTGTGGTATGGAGACTTGGGCCATGTGGGGTGGGGACCTTTTTGTCAAAAATTAGTTATGGCAGACTGTTAATTTTTCTTGAAAACCAAGGGCAAAAATGACATTTCCTTTAACAAATATCTAGATATTTAGGAAAGTCATCATTACAAATGTGTGGACATGGATTAAGGAGAGAATTATGTGGTGGAAATGATGTTTAGGAGGTGTGGCTGCCTTGAGCACCACAAGAAGGAAGGAGAAGAAAATTTGATGATGTGTTGGTCTAGTTTGCAAGGTAAAACAATGGAGTTGTTCTTAGTTTTCTTTGTGTTCTTGATGAAGAAGAAGAAAAAAATGTCTAAGTGTGGGGGAAGAGATGTGTAGTCGTGTGGGAGGAAGAGTGAAGGAGGTTGGATATGTCACAAGGGCAAGGAAGGGAATTCATAATTTCTTAGGGGCATTTAGGTCTTTTCGAACACAAAATATGTTAGATATTTTGCAAGCCATCATTACTTGCCATAAATGCTTCATAAATGCATGGTGAGTCACCCCTATGACTCACCATCCTAGGTGGCAAGATATCCCATCATCCGGTGCCCGGTTTTGTCTCTGCACATCCGTTCTAGACTCCATCGATTACCCGTTTGTTAATAAGGCGCCCGAATAAAGTATAATAATTTATTATTTTTCAAAAAAATTCATAAAAACCAATATCATTGCAAACACGATATAAACCTAAACCGTTTCTTTCACGAGTCAAAATCAGGTTTTCTGATTATTAAAATCTTACTGTCAGTGAAAAGGCAGACCAGTTTCCGTCTGAATTTTCAACCCAAAATTTAATCGTAACCTTATACTATCAAGTAGAGTCAAAATATGATTTCGGTTTATCCAAAATCATTATATATATATATTTACCGATATTGAAGAACAGTAAAAATCGGGATGTTACAACTTCTGTGGTTCGTGTCTTCCGGGAAGCTAACCGGTGTGCGGATCTTCTTGCTAATGAGGGCCACAATGGCTCGTTTGGGTGGCAAGTTTTGATAAGGCGACGCCCTTTTTAATTAGCTTTTATTTTGAGGGAGGATGCGTTAGGTTGTAGCACCTCCCGTTTAATTTCTTATAGTTGTCGTTTTGTTTCCCCATTATAAAAAAAAATTGGACAACATGTCAAGAGAGCCCAAAATTAAGCAATAACAGATAACATTAACAAATTAAGTAAAATGTGAATCATATTATAGTAATATATCTAATTTATTTGTGATAACCAATAACAAGAAAGATTAAGCATTTAATTTTGAATGAGACTTGCATATAAAAGCTCATTCCAAATATCAGGAACACCAGCTAGACACCAGTGGCTGCAATCCATGCCTCTATGCCCTCCAAATCCATAAACAGATGGGTGGCCATCTATCCTCAGCTGTGACAGGGTTGTAATGTTGAGCAAATGCACATGCTTTTTCATGGCTCTTAGCACTTTCTCTAAAACCAACTCTGCTGGATGTGGGCCTCCTGGATACTTCGACCCCAACACTGGCCTGATTTGCCCTTCACATGAGTTTCCATGATCTGGAGAGACTCCTTGGAAGAATACCCTTGTTTTGTTGGGGTTAACATTGACATCAACCCATTTGGCCCATGTATTCATTCCTTTCTCATATGCAACCAAGCGATCCATGTCTTTGAATGTATGATTCCCTTCTTGAATGAAATCCCATCTGCATTTGCGAAATCAAAAGTATAGTGAAGGAAGAAACAGAAAAATTGATGCATGCAAAGTTTGCATGTGAACAAGAAGGAGGAGTGTGTCTGGTTGTAGGGTATACATACGGTTGTTTTCTTCCTGTGTGAAGCCACCAATGCCAAGAGTCAAATATCAATATGTCTATTCCTTTCCAAGTTCCACCCGCTTGAATAGAATCAAGTTTCAGGACTCGACCAATATTTTCAGGTATAATATCCACTAGAAATGGATTGCGTGAGAACATCACTTTAACATCATAGCTCTGCAAATTATGTGATTCACAAGCAATGAGTTACATGGTGTTTTGACCCAAGAACCGAACCGAACCTCGAGTTAAGATTGTCACTATGAAATTAGTTTCTCCTAGTCCTAGTTTGCAATTTAATCCATTATTCATGTCAAGATTATAGTTTTGAACATGTCATGTTTTTTTATGAGTCAATACCTTACCCGCGGCTCTATCAAAAACATGTTACAAGGAAATTCATCTTTTACAAAAGTGTAAAGATAAACGTTTTGTTTATCCATCTTTGATGATTGTTAAATTGGAATTAGATAGTTCTTCCAAACAAATTTAAAATTTCCAAAACATCTGTCCTCAATTGAAAGAATCGTTTTCTATACAGAATCTAGTCAACAATTTTTCTTATGAAAAACATTTAGTTTATGATATGATGGATATGAAAGCATCACATTATTCCTCCTTATGAGTATCACCTTTCTTAGCCAAGTATTATGGTCACATTTTTAAATTGTATTTGTTGTGTGAATCAGTTAGTCATTTGGGAGTTAAAGCTGGTCGCCGCCTTGAAATGGTTCAAACTAGGAAACACATGATAAGAGTATGATATGAATACGAGCAAGAGAATGTAACAAATTCTAAAAATTATAGGACACAACACGACTATAATTAATATATATAAATATAATTAGTATAAAATAACATTAAAACATATATCTTAATTTAAAAAAGAATAAAATGATGTTTTAAAAGTTAGCAGGAGTCAATTGTAAAGATGATAAAATATATATATTTACCTAATTATTATGATATTTTCATTAGTATCAAATTCAAAAAACAATAGTAAAAAATTGTAAAATGAGTAATGACCAAGAGAATATGGAGGAAAAGAGTTTGGACGAATATCTAACCGGGAAGGTGAAAGTGGAGAGATCTCCGGTCCTCACTATGGTGTGTGGGGCTTGTGGCACAGCTGTATGAAGCATGCAAGTGAGTGATTGCCATTGATTCAAACTCAGGGAGTCTCCCACAAACATGATACTCTTTCCTTTGTTCCTTTTTAGGAAATCTTCACCATTGAATCTATTCAACAAAGTTAATTCCAAATCATAATAAATAAATAAATAAAAAATAATGGTAAACTCAAGATAAACAGTAGTGATATATTATTCGCATTCATACAAAATATGTCCGGATTATTTAACATATATCTGTTAAAATAATATTAAAAAAATTACTTTATGAGATTGTAAATTTTTTCATCTCATAAACATTATTTTTTCAAAAAAAGAATTCACATCTAATTATTTTGTAAATCTGACCTATTTTTATAGCTAACCTATTTTTGATTTTATCATAAAGTCGTTATACTTGACATAGATCTTTTCCCATAAAAGGAACACTTGTTTTTTTTTTTTTTTTTTGACAAGATAAAAGGAACACTTGTTAATTGGTTGTTGATTGGGTATCCTTCACAGACTGAGACCTAAAATTCCAAGGGCACAAGGATTTAAAAAAACACTTCTTCTCATGTGTAAACTACATATAAACCATGACCAGAATTTTCCAAGGCCCTAATTATACTGATTCATAAAAAAAAAAACATTTGTACAACAAATTTGAATAACTTTTATGACAATTTTACTTCTTATAAAGTACTTTATGTTGTAAAAACAAAGTTTTCCGCAAATTATCAAGAAAAGTTGTTCAAGCAACATTTTTTCCATAAAAAATATGTACCTTGGTAAGTTACACCCTGAAGGCTGCCATCTATACTTGAGATAGAATTTGTCTGGTCTACCATTCTTTTTACAATCAAATTGCTGCTCTATAAAGGGACATTCTAAGGATTCATAAAGAGGGTATGAATTATCATAAACCCAGCTCCCCTGAAACAAATCACAACCATTCTTTTCATTTGCAAAGCCTCTTGGCTGGTTGTCATAAAGAGAATCACTCCCATGTATCAGAATGAGAAGGGAAAGAAACAACATAACAAGTGTTTCAAATGACCACATGGGATTGAAAGAAAGATGAAAGATGGCAGCAACAGTTGGACGAGGAGCTTATAAGTTATATGAAATCGAGTGCTTGGTTTATTTTTTGCTGTTGATGATTTTTGGTTTTGGGGTTCTATTTATAAATAAAAACTAAAGACCTATTTTGGACCCTTTAAAAAATTGCACGGACACTTTTAGTCGTCAGAAAATAAAATAAAATAATCACTAATCACTTAGTCATTAACTTTTGTCTGTGTGACACGTTGACTCACTTTTATATATATATATATATATATATATATATATATATATATATATATATATATAATTGGTATTGGTATAGTATAATTTCATATATAAGATTTTGTTCGTACTCTACAACTTTTATTGACTTTCTCACTTATTATAAAATAACCTTAACAATAAAAATAGTTACTTTTTGTTTAAAATAGTTATTGTCTGTTATTATTGTGATGCATTTGCATCCCTGCATTTTGCTTAAATAAAAATTCATGAATTAACTTCTTTATTTATTTTTTTTTACTGTTAAGAATATTTTATAATAAGTGAGAAAGTCATTGAAAGTTTTAGACAAAAACAAAATTAATATAATTACCTTTATTTAAAAGATTCAAATAGTATTATCATTATATTAATAAAATTGAAGCTATTTAATGCAATTATATTTTATATATAATAATTGCGGTTATTTAATAACTTTAAAGTTTGTTACATAATTCAGTAAAAAAAAAATTCTTGCATAATTACCTTAAACATTAAATTTTTAAAAATAAAAATTGTAATTACTAACTTGTAAAAAAAGAATTTTAATTCATGAATTAACTTTTTTTTATTGTTAAGAATATTTTATAATAAGTGAGAAAGTCAATGAAAGTTTTAGACAAAAAAAAAATTAATATAATTACCTTTATTTAAAAGATTCAAATAGTATTATCAGTATAATAATAAAATTGAAGCTATTTAATGCAATTATATTTTATATATAATAATTGAGGTTATTTAATAACTTTTAAATTTCTTACATAATTAAGTCAAAAAAAAATTTCTTCCATAATTACCTTAAACATTAAATATTTAAAAAAAATTAATAAATATATTACCCCATTTAATAATTTTTTACATATAAATTATTTGAAGTCGTACATATCACCGGATCAATTACTTGACCACTATTAAATTATGATATAAAATATTACATTTTGTCTTTTGGACTTGGCACAATTGGTTAAGTTGTGAGGCAAGAGTTATGATTGCACGGGTTCATATTGAGACACTTCGATATCCCATTAAAGAAAAATCTAATTAACTAAAGGTTTAAATAAGTTTTTAGTCCCTGGAAAGTTCACCAATTTTGGTTTTAGTCCTTATAAAAAAATTCTTAGGATTTCGCCCCTGTATTTTCGAAAATTTTGTAAATAGTCCCTATTGTTAACCCTGAGTACTAGAAACCATACTAGATGAATAATTTTGTCAATTTTAATCCTATAGCCCTAATGTATGATTTATTTCTACTTTCTAGCCAAATTTTGGAGCAAGTCGGACAAGAACGAGAAATTACCTCGGTACCCCCTGAGTACTAGATATCATATAAAATGAAGGAATTTAGCAATTTTAACCTTATGTACCTAATATATGATTTTGTTTCTATTTTATGGCCAAATTTTACAGCAAGTCGGACAGTAAAATAAAATTACATCGATACCCATGAGTACTAGATAACGGAAAAAGATTACTGTAGGGACTATTTGCAAAATTTGTGAGATTACAGGGACGAAAACCTAAGAAAAAATTTCACAGGGACCGAAACTAAATTTGATGAACTTTATAGGGACCAAAAACTTATTTAAACCTTAACTAAATCTTAATTAATTCATTATTATTGTTTGTGCGCTTTATTACTATCAAAAATAATATTATAATATTTAAAACGGGAAAGAACTAAAAACATTCAAACATGCACAACATCAACCCACAAATGTATACATAATATTTATAGTACAACATCAAAGTACGCTAGGTTCCATCCATGGGACTATAAACCTATAGCCCCTATACAGACATAATAACAGAAAAACATAAACCGGTCTCAGAAAGAAAAGTTCCTAGAGTTACTAGACCCGTCTTTCAAAATACAATCACTACAAAAAAATTTGTTTAGCGGCCCAAAAAATCAGTCGCTAAACATCGAAATTGGGTCGCTATATAGTTTAACGACCGAATTAGCGACTGAAAGTTGGGCGTAGCAGAAACCCTGGTCGCTAAGGATTAGCGACCGAATTTACTTTTCGGTCGTAAAATAGCGATCATTTTTCGGTCACTGAATTAGTTAAATCGATCACAAGGTGGGTTGGTCGCCTGCTCTGGTTAACCAAAATTGGTGACTGATTTTTGGTCGCTAATTCGGTCGCTAAATTTAGTTATATTGAAAGAACTTGTGTAGGGTAGAAAGGTTATCCTTAGACTCAGTGTAACACCCTACTTTTTATCTACGTTGTATTACCGGTAATGATATATTTATTTATATTTTTATCTGAGACCAAGAAAATGATTTTGGATAAAACAAAATCATATTTAGACTGTACTTCATGGCAAATGGCTACGGTTAAAATTTGGGTTTAAAATACAGACGAAATCCGGTTTGCTTTTTCATTGACAATAAAATTTTACTGATCAGAAAACCTAATTTTGATCCGCGAATGAAACGGTTTAGATTTATATCACATTTTCAACGATATAGGCTATTTTGAAATTTTTGCTTAAAAATAAAACGTTATATTCTATTCGGCCGAATTTTCAAAGAAAACGGAGAAAAACCTAAATCGGGTAAACGACGAAGTCAGAAACGAAACTGCAGAGATAGAACTGGACACCGGATGGAGGTGACACTTGTGACCTAGGGGTGGTGAGTCATGGGGTGAGTCACCATCATGACTCACCAAGTAATGATGGTGTTTCAAATAAAATGCTAACCTCCTTAGGGAAATGACCAAAACGCCCTTTGTCTTGCCATCTATTTACAAGTTTGTCCCACAAATTTGGACCCTTTTGCCCCCATTGTACACGGCCTCCCCCTTCTTCCTCAATCACTTGGCCATTTCATTCATTCATTTTACAAACACTCTAAGTCATTTTCTCTCAAAAACTTAAGAAACACCATAGTTGAAAGCTTGCAAAGTTGATCGATTTCTTCACTTATTTCATCATCTAGAGGTAAACCCTCATTGCTTATGATCATGATCAATCTTCCATTCATTTATTTCCCTTCATTCTAGTCAAGTTCCCTGGATTTCCTTTTTCATTGATTTTCTTCAAATAATTCTAAAAAATCATAGAATGAGAATTTTTGAAGTATGATAATTGTTCCTAACTCTCTAATACTCGAGGATTATAGATCCAAGAGCTTGAAAAATTTAAAGATCCCTAGCCAATTTTTCTTGACTTGGCCGAATGCCCCTCAAAGTGGGTTAAATGAGTTTTCTTCAACCTTTAGTTTGTGTGATGATTTTTGGAAGCTATCTAAGATCCTTATATTGATGATTCAAGAGCTTACAATCAAAAGAAATTCCTAGCAAAGTTTTCCCCTCTTGGCTGAAACCCTCACTAGTGGGTTAAATAATTTTGTTTTCAATTTTTTACTTGTGACGATTTTTCCTATGCTATCTAAGACCCTAGCAACTAGTATCCAAAATATTGAAATAAGAAAAGAACCCCAGCCCCCTTTTGATTTCTTGGCCGAACCCTAGCCTTTTGTTACCCAAGATGGATTTTGTTATCTTATATTGTTTTTATGATGATTTGGTTGAAGGTTGATTCGTAGCTTGTGGTGTGGAAGTGTGTACTGAAATGCTAGTGGTAAAGAAGAGCTTCAATTTCGTGGTTCCAGTGTTGGCTATATACACCTCAGGTGGGAGAAAGAAGCATCCTATTGTCGGAACGGCTAAGTAGAATATTTTATAATAATGGTGTAGGACGACCTAAACCCCACCAGTGGTCGAGTAATCGACAATACCAAAATCACATTGGCAACTACCCCATAGTACCAATGATGATTTGGGGGATTGTAGGTTTATCGTCGTTAGGTTAATTTTATGATATTCGAGGATGTCTGATTTTATCCCTGTTGAGCTGCTTGTGATGCGTTGGTAGTGATAACTTGCTATATGTGATGTTTTGTGATACATGAATATTTTATTATTATTTTACTGTGTATAATATGCTTTGTTTGATAACCTGTAATATATGTTATTTCATGCTTAGTTGACATCTAGGCAATGATATATGTTGGTCGAGAGATATGCATGTTGGGGAGAGAATGAATGTGACTTAGAGGTGCCTAGCCTAATGAAATGCGTTTGAGTAATGGGTTTGGCTGGTTTAGCTCAATAATGAACACAATAAACCTAAATGTTTAACAAATAAAATCTTTTTGTTATTTTTGTCTTTATATATATTTTTTTGGGATTTTGGGATAAATAAAAACAAACAACAAAATAAGATGGCAAAAATATATTTTCTTTGCATTTATATTTTTTTGAAATTTTTAGTGAAAACTAAAATGACCCGGTCAAAATAGGGTGTTCACACCGAGCGAGAAAGAGAATTTCCGGGGAAACAATATTCCCATTATGAGAGATTGGCCTATATGCATAGGAGTGTGACTCCTTAGAGGATTGATCTTAGATGTATAATTGAGGATGTTTGTGAAAGAACGACCTAGAGTTGTTTCCTGGTTGTGTATGTTTGCTGTTTGATAGCATGTTGTATTGTGCCCCAAACCCTTTTATGGTGATGATTAGTTGCTTATCTCCCTCCTTTCTCTATCTTTCTTTGTATGTATCGATACAATAGGTGAGCAGCAGCTGCAGCAGCAGGACGGGAACAGCGGCATGGCAGGCTAACACCTGCGACACTATCTGCAGAGGATCCCGCCTCGGATCCTGATCCTCGGAGATATTGAGAATGTATATCATGATGACCGTGGGTGGCAGGTCGACCACTCACAGTTCTTTATGACTTACATTGGCCGTGTCAGTCTCTATGTATGTCTTGGAGGAGGTCCTTATTTCCACTTGGATGGCTCGTACCGGATTGCTCAGCCTTTGCCTTTATCAGAGATGTGGTATCCACCTTGTCAGAGGGAGTTCCCTGATGATATGTGGAACATGGTGGATAGGCCCGAGGCTAGGAGCCATGTGGGCATGGTTTAGAGAGGTAGGAGACAGAGGAGTGTGATGGGAGCCTAGAGCCAGAGATGCCAGAGTCTTCCGACGTCGCTTCGACGAGAGAGACGGTAGTTCCAGACGCCCATATTGGTTGTGATATGGTTCAGTTTGTTGCGTCTGCTAGAGTGTGCCTCTTTGAGATTATTTTGGATATTTTGATGTATTTTTGGTGAGCCAGACCGGGTAGTGATGGTAGGACCTTTCTGTGACCAGTGTTTATGTATCGTGATATGTGTAAGTATGGGATTGGTACCGGTGTCAACTTAGGTTGTGAGTGCACTGCATATTGCCAAAGTAGCGAGCCGCGTGACTGGGAGTCATGCAAGGTTGGTGTACCTCGGTGCGGGTACGAAATGCGAGAGGGACGGTTGTAGGAACCTTGGGGATGTAGCCGGGTTTGGATTGATTGGCAATGACCAGTTCTTTAAAACCACCTAGTCATGATCTCCGCTGGTACTCGACTATGTCGACGTCTGGGCCTTGAGTATTCCATGTCGCAGGTGGACCTTTTGAGGCGACCAAGATAACCCTATTGGAGTTGAGCTCATAGGGGGAAGCACCATTATTGGTCACGGCGAGCGGAATAGTTACCTGGACAAACCAATTGACATGCTCTGGGTAAAGGAAGACCCGAGAGAGGAAGAGAATGTCCGGGGAATCAATATTCCGAATGTGAGAGATTGGCCGATATGCATAGGAGTGTGACTCCTTAGAGGATTGATCCTAGATGTATATTTGAGGATGTTTGTGAAAGAATGACTCGAGAGTTGTTTCCTGGTTGTGTATGTTTGCTGTTCGATAGCATATTGTATTGTGCCCCAACCCCTTTTATGGTGATGATTAGTTGCTTATCTCCCTCCTTTCTTAATCTTTCTTTGTATGCATCGATACAATAGATGAGTAGCAGCAGTAGAACGGGGATAGCGGAATGGCAAGACTATCACCTGCGACACTATCTACAAAGGATCCCGCCCCTGATCCTGATCCTCGGAGGTATTGACAATATATATCATGATGACCGTGGGTGGCAGGTCGACCACTCACAGTTCTTCATGACTTACGTCGGCCGTGTCAGTCTCTATGCACGTCTTGGAGGAGGTCCTTATTTCCACTTGGATGGCCCGTAACGGATTACTCAGCCTTTGCCTTTATCAGAGATGTGGTATCCACTTCGTCAGAGGGAGTTCCCTGATGATATGTGGAGCATAGTGGATAGGTCCGAGGCTAGGAGTCATGTGGGCATGGTTCAGATAGACAGGAGACAGAGGAGTGTGATGGGAGCCTAGAGGAGCCAGAGATGCCAAAGTCTATCGACGTCGCTTCGGCGAGGGAGACGGTAGTTCTAGACGCCCATATTGGCTGTGATATGGTTCAGTCGGATGCGTCTGCTAGGGTGTGCTTCTTTGAGAGTATTTTGGATATTTTGATGTATTTTTGGTGAGGCTGACCGGGTAGTGATGGTAGGACCTTTCTGTGACCAGTGTTTATGTATCTTCTTTTTATTTCTCAGAGTTTGTATAGTTTATCTTAGGTTTATGATCACTCTGTTAGGATGTCGGGTACATCAGAGACATGTTGAATATAAGTCGTGTTTATGTTTTATCGCGGTGCATGCTCAACAATTTTCAATATTATAATATTTTTGTTTGTAATAAAGCATGTTAACGTTAATAATGGATTAAGACTTAGTTAATTAGGGTTTTTCTTTAATGGGATATCAGGGTGTCTCGACACCCATTGCCACCTTATAATAATTAACCTCCCACCCACCTCACTTGCCCCAACTTCTACTTTCTACCGCTTCTTCTCTTTGTTTTTTGTAAAGCAAAGTTTTAATATTGTAGGTTAAACTAGTTCTTTAATTTTTTTTGTTATAAGTGACACTGATTTTAAATTTAGTTCCTATACTTAATTTTTTTTGAAATCGATCTCTTAATATAGTTATGAGCAATTGTTTTTAATTTGGTCATTATCATTTATTGATTTTATAATGTCATTTGTTGAAGTTAAATTATAAATGTCAAATAAAAAAATTTATCACATGTACAAACCGAATTCAAAATATTTTGGTTCCTACATGGGATAATAATTTTCACTTTGATCCTAATGTGATAACCATTTTCTATCTGGTATCTATACTAGCAGATGATAGATAGGGATTGGGGTGCCAACTAGTTGGGATGCCAATCTACTATTGTGATGCACTTTGCACTTCAACTAGTTTCATAAAAAAAAAAAAAAAAATATGGTATCTACACTTTAATTCCAATAAACCGCGTTGTAACATTAATAAACGATGATGAACAAATTAAAAATTATTATACTAGTTTGTTTGCACCAGTGCAATGCACGGGTCTTCAATTATTATTATTACTGGTAATATTATTATCATTAATAACTTGAATTGTGCCTCTAAATCTATCAAACCCCCCCTTTTTTTTTCTTTATCCCAAATTAAGGCCAACTTATCAAATCCTTTCTTTACTTGTTTCACAAGTTGGCTTCAACTTTTTCTTCCCACCCACATTGTTGGTACCCATTCGTCTCCAAGTATTTTAATTAATAGACAAAAGTGATAAGCAAAAGCCTTAAAACAATCTTGTCTATAATTTGAGAACAGAAAAAAATTGATTTTTTATTATTTTAAAATGATATTACAATACGTAATGTAACAATATGTGTTAAGTGTTTCTCATTGATTATTATCAATTATCAATGATTAACTAATCGTCTTAAATCATATAACTGATCCACATATCCTCCTTGCCATCAATATGATGGAGTGGAATAGGGAAACTTAGTATGATTATCAAAGATTTTGGTTTTGGAAAATGACGATTAAAATACATATAGCTATCATAAGAGTTTGATGCCGGAAAATCCACTCAAGATGAGAAAATAAATTCATAATCAACATGTAAATAAATATTAAGGAAGAATGACAAAATTTTGAGGAATTGAGATTAAAATGGAGAGGAAAATTAAAACAGAGAAAGAGAGATTGAGGAAGAAATGATTTTCGGAAATTTAAGATTATTGACAGATGAAGAAGGAACTGTAAAGATAGACTTTGTCTGCTCTCGATAGTAGAGAGTAATCATCTCATAGAAGGATGATCATCTCCGAAAAACACGATAGCAACACATGCATTAGATTGACATAACTAATTAAAAAATTATTTTAATATTAAATAAGAAAATTCCCAAAACTTCCACAGTTTGCCACCTCCCCATTTACTAGTCGTTCACAGTAGCAAAAGTGATTATGTCTTTATATATTGATAGATAGATAGATGTCATGACACAAATTTTGATTATTTTCACATAATTTTGTTTTCATTAGGGCCTTTGGGCTCTACCTTTGAGTGTCACATTTGAGAACATAACAATCATTTCCAAGAGTTGTGTTCTGATTGTTATGTTCTTTCCATGCTCTTTTTTTCCCCCTTCTAATGTATTTAGACAATTCATTTAATTTCCTAAATTCACTTAACGCTTTCTCAATCAAGAGTTGTGTCCTTTCAATTCTCTATCGTTATTTTTATTTTTATTTTTTTTTGCTTTTTCAATGCATTGGAATGGAGCGTGTTTAAACACCTTTATCAAATTCAAACAACTAAAATATGTTTTAGTAACACAGTTGTTTTACTGAAACTCACGCTGATATGATCCAATCAAAATCAAAATGAAGATATATATAAAAAAAATCATGTGAAAATATATTATAAATTCATATACTAATTTAAAAAATTAGCCCCGTGGATAAAAATATTTATATTATTATCTTCACATTTAAAATATTAACTTCAATATAAATATTATAGATTGTACATAATCATATACATCTAGGTATACATATAAGTATGTTTTCATGTAAAATTTTCAACCCGTGTAAGATGCTTCAAATTTGAACATGATGTCATATTAGTAATAATGCTATTAGGAAAGAATTTCTTTCACCTGCTTCCAAATTTAACATCATTTTTCTTCCTCCCTCAATTCAAATCTTTTAACATAACTTTGTTTCCATTAGAGCAATTGGGCTTTAACTTTGAGTGTCATGTTCGATAACATTAATAACCATTTCCAAGAGTTGTGTTATTTTCATTGACTGTATTTATTTATCTACTTCTTCCAATGTATTGGGACAATTCATTTAATTTCCCAAATCCACTAAATGCACTCCCAAACAACATTTGTGTCTTTCTCATTCCGTTTTTTATTTTGTTGTTTTTTATAAATGCATTGGAAACAAAAATATTTAAACATCTTTTTCAAATGCACACAACACATTTAAACATCTTCTTGAGAGCATAGAAAACTTCATGAGCTATGGTAATATTTATTGTCTTGGATAAGCCTCATACAAATGCACTCTAGTTTTTTTTTTTGGTTAGAAATTTATTGTTAAATATTTATTGTATTTTATTTAGAAATATATATTTTCCTTCATTTCATTTATAATTTTATCAAAATTGACAAAGGAAAATCCATACATAGGAATGATTGATGTTAGTATAAAATTTACGTTTGTTCTTAAGTTGAGGGTCAACTGGTATGCAAGCATTATTATTTTATATAGTTGGGTATTCAAAGTCAGTCCAAGGTTAAATGTTTCACATCATTGCATTCAATCAAAAAAAGACCATCACACTGAAGAGTACCTCTAGCAGTAGGTTGAATCCGCCTACCCTACATTAAAAAAATTCAAGAAGTTCAAATCTTAGTCATGAAAGAAATTGTCAAAAAATATAGTTAAAAAAATATTAAGCAGTAGTTATAAATAACACTTTCTCATCTAAAAATGCCAACTCTACATTATCTCACAATTAAGGTTGTAAGAAATTTTGTTGTTTCCAAAGTCGTAGTATACTCTACTTGGATCTTCCATTTATCTTTTGATGGTGAAAGGTCACTAGTAAATTTAATTTTAGCCACGAGCGGAAGATATAAAAACAAACTCTAGATGAACAAACTTTCTCAGCATATGCTTAATTGAATTTTATATTTTTATTTGATTGTGTACATTTTTATGGTACCTCTATTAGGTTAGATAAATAGTAAACTCACATCGGGAATGTAGGAGAAATAAATCAAAGATTTGAGTAAATTACATTGGGAAATCATTTATCATCTTTGAATTGTTTATTTTCTTTGAAAATATATATAAATCTATAAATATTCTAATTAAATAGATTTATTAGTAGCTCAAACATGGATTTTAACATATATCTATAAAGTTCATGTCAAGGAAAAAAACATATATGATATATCTATAAAGTTGTCTTATATTCCGCAAACGTTTTATAATTATTTATACCAAAAAATTATAAATATTAAAAATTATTTTATTTGCTTTAAAATATAATATTGGAAATATGTGTCATATTTTATTTGTATGAACTAAAGTTATGATAACAACTTTTATTGGTAATAATTTAGAAATCTTTGTTTATCATAATTAATGTACAACAATTTATTTTTAGTTGCTTTAAGTAAATTAATTATTACATTGAAAATTATTGATAATCTTCAATATCAATGTATTTATAATATTTATTATTTATTTATATAGATATAGATGGGAAGAGGAAAAGCCAAGAGCCCAAATAGAGAGAGAAAATAAAGTTTAGTCAAACACATTGATGATTATCAAATGTACAATCCTAATAAATGCAAGCATTATAGATGAAGCAAAGAAAAGAATAAAATAACAATTAACAAATAAAAAGTAAAAAGTAACACTTTTCAAAAAAAATGGTATGATGCCATCTCAATGTATAGTAAAATTGGCTATCCAACTTTTATATTAAAATGATGATTGACACATAAAGAACCAAATTAAAAATTAGTATCAAGCTGGCAAATGATTAGTTTAACCTGCATTTTACTTCAAATTAAAGCAAAGGAATTTTTTGGTTTGTCATATCCGCTAGCGTTTAGCGGATAGCGTATAGCGGATAGAAAAGTAGCCCCGTTTGGTAGTCGTTTTTAAAATTAGCGTATAGCGTTTTTTCACTAGCGTATAGCGTTTTTCACAAACGCTACTTGAAGTAGCGTTTGAGCTTATAGCGTATAGCGTTTCATTTTTTCTTCCATTTTTATCCCTACCATCTTAATTAAATTCCTCACTTATCCTTAATTATAAAATAAAATATTAATCATTTAACATAGTATATAAATAAGAGTTAATTTCGCTATTTAGATTTATATTTAAGATAAAAAAGTGGAAAAATATATTTTTATCTATAAAAAATAAAACTTATATAAAAATCAAATCAAATGTAAAACTTATATAAAACTTATATAAAAATATATTTTTATCTATAAAAAATAAAACTTATATAAAATATTAGTCAAACACATTGATGATTATCAAATGTACAATCCTAATAAATGCAAGCATTATAGATGAAGCAAAGAAAAGAATAAAATAACAATTAACAAATAAAAAGTAAAAAGTAACACTTTTAAAAAAAAATGGTATGATGCCATCTCAATGTATAGTAAAATTGGCTATCCAACTTTTATATTAAAATGATGATTGACGCATAAAGAACCAAATTAAAAATTAGTATCAAACTCGCAAATGATTAGTTTAACCTGCATTTTACTTCAAATTAAAGCAAAGGAATTTTTTGTTTTTTCTTAAAGCAAAGAATTTTTTTTTTGAAGGATTCTCAATGCAAAGTTTTGTTTTTTTTACCAAAAAAAAAAATTACAAAGATAGAAAGCACAAAATCGATATTGATATATTACTCAATATTAGTAATTATGTACCAAATTTTATTTTTTTGTTACGCTAACATGTGCCTCCTGAGCATTGGTTAATGAATAAAAAAAAAACAAAAAATTCATTGTGAAAGTAAGTTTATCACTCTTTAAAATAAAAAATGCACAAAGTTTCAATGACAAATTTCCTTTTTTAAATCCTTAATCAATGTCATCAGGATATTAGTTGGTTTTTTCCTTATTTTTTAATAATAATTACTCCCTCCGGTTAATAATATAAGCAAAAATTTCCCAATTTTTTGTCCAAAATATAAGCAAATTTCAACTACTTACATCCTATTTAATGATGTTATTCTCAAAATACCCTTTATTTAATTCAAATTTTGTTTTTTAATGACTCATTTTATTCTCAACAATATAAGCTTAATAAAAAAGATGAATGATAATTTAGGTAACAAACTTAAATTTTTTTTTTCAATGACTCTTTTAAATAAGATTAACTAATCACATTAGTATTAATATAAGTGTTTTATTCCATTTTTGCTTGTAATAGTGACCGCAGGGACTAGTTAACAATGAAATAATAGCGTGAGGTTGGGACCGGTGCAGGACATCAACATCCAAACCAATTCCTCAAAACGCCCGACTCCTAACGCTCGCATCCAATTCCAAACTATGGTTCAGATCCCACGCAATCAGATCAGATCTCTCTCTCTGTGAATAAGCTCCAGGTTAGTTCTATGGATCATGGATACTTAAAATAATCAAATTTCATTGTTGGTGTTGATAAAAGCTGCGTCTTTTATCACAAAGATTGCATTTTTATTGAGCTTCTTCATGTTTGGGGAGCACGAGCTAATTTTAGTTCAATTGGGTTTATATCGTTCATTTTTATCTTTATCAAAATAATGGTCTTCTTATTGAGCTTCACGTTTGGCGGGTATGAGCTGATTATAGTTCAAATGGGTATCTCATTCATTTTTACTCAAATTGTTGATCTGAATATTTGTGGAAATAACCCAGAACTTTTTTTAATTGTTCTTAATTAAATTCCTTTAATTTTTTTTAGCGTTGTGGCACTTTTGAGTCTTAACCTGGATTGTATGTTGTGTGTGGCTTTGACAGAGCATCAGAACATTAGTTAGCTAAATGGGTAGTTAAGGGGTTAGTTTTTGATTTTCTTTTCTTAAATCGATTTCAAATTCAACTCAAATTTTGAAGAATTATATTTCCTATCTGCTTGATCAGAAATTTGTACTATAGTTTCATTTTAATATAATTTGGGCAAATTTAGCTAACTCCTATGAAAAGTCTTTGACTAGTACTTGTACAGTTCAAGTTGGATTGTTCAGTTTAATCTTTTCAAGTCTAACTATATAGTGGCTTTCTAAGAGCTGTGGAGCAGTTGCTTCTTTTGGATAGAAATATATCTTGGTATCTTCTTAGGGAATGAAGGCAATCTATATTTAGTTACTGACTATTGGTATCTTTTTTATTTTGAAAGCAGATCCTATACCTGATCCGCAGTTCATGCGCTTGCTGTGTTATGCACCCAAGTGAACTTATGTTGTTGGATTTGGTGACGAGTGATGATATTAAACAGCAGTTGGCTGGATGGATTTGTGTTGGGTTATATACATGGATATAATGCGATATACAGGAGATGGTACTGAGTGAATTGGATTCTGAGAGGGTTGATGATGATGGAAGGGTTCATTTGGATCAGAAATTAGGTAATGGAAATGTTAGTGTAGAAGATGATTCTGATTTTGAGTTACCTTTTTCTCAGAAGAATGAGCTGCAAAGCAGATTTTTAGATAGAGAAAGATTCTTTCGCCTAAAGCTTCAACAAAGGAGTATGCAAATGAATGGTACTGGTACCATGGATGCTGATTCCATTAATCGGAGAGGTAATGGGTCTGAGAAGTACGTGCCTTTTGACATTGAGAACAAGTCTGAAAGGGGAGCGATTGATGTCGAGCCTTCAATTTTTGTGGGTGATGATGGATCTTTGGGAAAAGACTCCCAAAATCCTATATTTCTAACAAATATCTTCAAGACATTATTTTTTATACTTGTGTGGTACACTTTCAGTCTATTTTTGACCTTGTAAGTTCCTTGCATGCACTGTTGGTCAAGCTGGCAACAATTTTTTAGTGTTATTTGTGATACCAATTCTTTTTCCTTTTTCTCTTATTCTAAACTGTTTTGAACAGGTACAACAAAAGTCTGTTAGGAGATCATATGGGAAAGTTCCCAGCTCCGTTTTTGATGAACACTATCCACTTTGCAATGCAAGCTGTTTTATCAAAATTTATCACCTGGTTTTGGTCTCAGAGAGGTGAATCTACTGTTGTCATGTCTTGGAAGGATTACTATTTGAGAGGTAACTCTTCAAATTTTCTACCTCATTCTTTCTATTCTAACTCTGCCCTCTTTATTATGCTGATCATGTATGCCATGCTTTAAATTCTTAATCACATTTTGGCTAATAATTTTTTGCTATTGACTATTACTGATGCAGAGTTTTCTACATGAGTTATAGTAACAGGCTTTAGATTTAAAATAATTTGTAATTCTGTGGTTATAGCTCTTTCTGAATCAGGAATTGTTTACTTTTTTTTTTCTTATCATTTCTTTTATTTACTTATCAAGATTCTGGAGTTACTGTGATCCGAAACATGTAACATTTTGTGGTTTAAAATAGAGACCGAGGCAAACATACTAGGCTAGGTCGAGTGTTTCTTTGATATGTTTAGACATATCAGCTCAACATTTTACCCATTGCTTATCAGCTCAACTTATTAGCCATTGCTTATCAGCTCACTTTATTACCCATTACTTAGTCAAATACATGAAATCAAACAAATATTGGAATTTGGCAAATCAATCCTTTTTTGTCATTAAGTTTCTTCCGGAAGATGTTTAAATTTGTCTCAATGGATAGTACTTCTAGGTTTTATCATTTATAAACGATGTCATTATTTTTATTGGCTAAGGTTTTCTTCAAGAGGAAAGGCTTGCTCAACCATATGAAAGCAGACAATTGAGTTTCTTCTGGAACAATGGCCCTTTTTCATGAAGTTTTCTTGGTTCTGGGGAAGGTCTAGACCTAAGGGGGGATGGGAAATGGGGATGTGGAGAACCTCCGTCAGATTACGACAGTTCCGAGGTAAAGACCAGGGGAGATACCAGTTGTGCTACGCTTCACTGGTGGGACAATGTTCAATATTCATCTCTATGATTATGTACTTCGAAGTTCAATCACCTCTAACCATGTCATTTACTTTTAAAGTAAAGACTTTCTTTAAAAGGAAAAAAGTTATAAACTATCCAAGTCATTCTTTCCTTCCAAGAAGTTTCCATTCATTCTGCACCATTGTGTTTCAAGTTATTCTTTGTTTAGAACACCCTATTTTCAGATAAATTCCAATCATACCATTATCGTTTATACCGCTAACTATCTGCCACATCCTGTGATAGAGCACTGAGTATGGGTGGACCAAGCTATTGGGCTCAAGCATTGGAAGCCCAAGCCTTGGAAGGATTTAGGCACGTAAAGGATTTAGGCATGGATCATAAGTAGTGGGGAGGAAGAGAGAAGGGTATGAAAGTTAGTTGCTACTTTATAATTAGGCAGAGAAAATGGTTTCTTTGAGGAACTGAGGCTCTGGGATTACAAGGGGGTTTCTCTTTGTAATAGTTCTTATCTTTTCTCTCAATCTAAAATACAGTTTTCTGATTCTATTTGATGTGGGTTTCTACCAATTGGTCCGACCTGCCGGATCATCGAGGGAGAGCCAGTGATGCCGGAGATGGAGGTTCCAGTATTTGACAGAAAGGAAGACGCCTACTGGTGGGTGATTTGCATTGATAAATACTTCAATGCAAGGGGAACACCAGAGCAGGAGAAAATGATTGTGGCTGTGAAGGCAATGAGAGGTCGATCTCTCAAATGGTGGCGGTGGTGGGATCAGCGTCATCCACAGGTGAGTTAGGAAATGTTCTCACTGGCATTTCTTGGGCACTTTAAGCCGGAATACCGGGACATTTTGCCTATAACAAATGAGGAAGAGGAGCCAGAACTGGAACCAGAGACGTTGACAACTCAAAGTTCAATCGATCTTCAACAATAAGGACCTGATCAAGCAAGTCAAATTCCAACTGATATAGCAGAAGAAAAGGAGAAAATCGAGAAGGGAAATGAAGGAAAAGGAAGTGAAAGGTCCATTTGCATCATCGGTACTGTAGCCGACCCGAAAGCGCACATGGAAGGGGGATTGAAGGTTATCAAGGAATTTTTAGAGGGGGAGATCACTACTACAAAGGAAAATTGATGGCTATGTGTGGATGGCGGAGAGATGGAAAAGATAGCGGAGGAACGACAACGGCCAGTGGGCTGCGCCTTGGTCGAGCACATGTGGAATGGGTGTGGGATGGCCACAAAACTGGGCGTCTCGGGGAATCTGGCCAAACGCCCACCATTGCCAGAACCGCCGGACACCGGCCTACCTACGACGACCCCTTCTCGAGCCGGAATCGCCGGACATTGGTCCACCTGTGACGTCCACTGGGTTGCTATTGACAAAAGCACCGTGGATGAGTGCAATGGAGGAACCAAATCTGACACAGGTTCCGACCAGTACACCACCACGACCAGAACTGCCAGACGCCGGCCAACCTGCGGTGGTCTGTCGACAGCCAGAACCGCTGATAGCCATTGGGTCGCCGTTGTCGGTTTCGCTATGGACACATACAATGGCAGATTCGACTCCGATGGAGAAGGAAGCCAAAGGGGCAAAATTGATATTCTGTGAGTTGGGTACAATTCTAGACCTAATGGGTTGGCCCAAACTAATCTTAGCATCTGGGTTCACTTTGAGAGAGATGGGTCTTAGCTAGCTTAAATCTAGTCCTTGAGGTACGTATCAGCAAACCAGACAAAATTAAAAAGGTCAAGAGACATTTTAAATGGAATCTGTCCACCATTACATTCATGTTTAAAGATATTAACGGAAGGACTCATGCAATTGTAGAAGTTGTAGCTGGAAGAATAGTTCAAATTTCTAGTGATATTCATCTGCACAAAAATTCCTTCGACGGCTTTGCCTAAGAAATTTTTTTGAATGGAATGAAGACACTAAGCTCTACAATACCACACTTCTTGGGCGTGCAGCTTATGCCAATTCTCTGCCCAGAAGAATCAATTATTGTGCTAGCTGATCTTTCATGGGCAAGGGAAGGATTTGTCCTTGCATCTGGCTTGCATTTGGTTTATTTAGTGATGCCAATCAATGTTGATGTTGGGCCAGATTGGGAATGGTACTATGAGTGTTTCGTGAAATTGTCTCTTGACCAGTCAGTCAGCAATCGAGTAGGTGTGACAGAACCATTCTTGATGCACATGGCACATGGCGCACCGATGCATGCTTCAAGCAAGTCAAGAAAAAACATCATATGGTCACAATAAATGGGGAAATCAACTTGGGATCTCCAATGGAACAGTTAACTCAGATAATCAAACACTTGTGTCTGGAGAAGATCCTATGTTGTTCTCATTTTGTCACTACTAGTTCAGGAATCTCTTGGCTCAGATACCAAGTTTATAATATTAGCATCTGATGGCTTATGGGATTACATGACAGCTCAGATGCAGTTTCTTTTATGAGGAACCAACTTCGACAACATAATGTCAGCATTGTAATTGCTGATTTAGGACTGTTTGTTGATGTTATTCTTTCAACTGATATTGGGGTCACGTTTGATGATATTGGGGCATTGGAAAATGTGAAGGACACCTTGCAGGAATTGGTTATTCTTCCTCTTCAAAGGCCTGAAGTGTTTAGCAAAGGACTGCTAACTAAGCCTTGCAAGCACCCTGTGGATGAGCTAACTGTTCCGAATATAACTGGTTTCTTATTTGACCCGGGTGGGAGTTCTTGTACTTCATTTGCAGTATGGTCCTCAAGCTCTAAGCTATGGGACCCTGAAGGTGTGAAGAAACTAAAGAAGCCAAGCGAGCGAGAGGGAGAGGGAGAGGGAGAGGGAGAGGGAGCATGAATATTCCAAAGGTTACAAGTGTGTTATATACTACAGTTGTGAGTAACTCTATTCAGTTACTGGTAACCACCTAGGAGGGAATACAGTGTGCAACACTTTATTGCCCTTATGGTGTACCCTATGTAAACATACCCCCCTCAAGCTCAAGGTGGCTGCCCAATGGAATGCAGGTCAAGCACCTTGAGCTTGTCCCTAAGATACAAAAACCGAGTAGGGGACAATGCTTTTGTCAGCAGATCAGCACATTGCTCTTCAGAGGGAATATGCAGTACTTTGAGGCACTTTCTGATGACCTTTTCTCTAACAAAAAAGAGGTCCAGCTCCATATGCTTTTTCCTTGCATGTAGAATAGGGTTGTGAGAGAGGGCAACAGTGCTCAAGTTGTTACAATAGATGGTTGGTGGTGGGAGCTGAATGTGCAGCTCATGCAGCAATGTTTGAATCCATAAAATTTCTGCAGCAGTGGCAGCAAGGCTGCGATACTCAGCCTCAGTACTGGAGCGAGCAACAACTGTTTGCTTCTTAGCCCACCAAGAGACTAAGTTAGGGCCAAAGTAGATGCATGAACCAGAAGTTGAGCATCTATCGTCAGGGTCTGCTGCCCAATCAGCATCAGAAAACCCTGTGAGGACCAAGGGAAATGAGGAGGAAGCTGGCTGCAGGAGCAGGCCGTGGGTTACAGTGCCTTTGAGGTAGCGTAGAATACATTTAACTGCTGTCCAGTGAGTTTCCAAGGGCTGTGACATAAACTGGCACACTTTGTTCACAGCATAGGAGATTTCGGGTCTTGTAATTGTTGCATATTGTAAGGCACCAACAATAGATCTGTACAGTTTGGCATCGGGAAAGTAATCAGAACCATGTCTGGACAGTTTACAACCACCAACCATAGGAGATGAAATGCCCTTGGCCCCGGACATACTTGATCTTTCAAGGAGATCTCTAATATATTTGGATTGAGTGAGTAGAAGGGAACCATTCTTAGTGTGTTTGACCTCAATGCCCAGAAAATAATCTAACTCCCCTAGCTGTTTGAGAGCAAGATTGGAGTGAAGCTGAGATATGAGGTGCTGTATGAGTGAATTAGAATTTCCTGTGATGATAATATCATCTACATAGACCAATATGTACACAATATGAGCACCTCGGCTGTACACAAACAGGGAAGGGTCACATTTACTAGCAGTGAACCCAAGAGTGCAGAGAGCAGCTTTAAGCTTGTCAAACCAAGCGCTTGGGGCCTGCTTTAGGCCATAAAGAGCTTTGTGCAACCTGCACACAAGAGTCTTGTCAGGAGCTTCAAATCCTTGGGGTTGTTCCATATAGACCTCCTCATCTAATGTGCCATTCAAAAATGCATTATTCACATCCAATTGTTGGAGTGGTCACCCACAAGTTAATGCCAAGGTGAGAATTATGCGTACAGTAGTGGGCTTAATAACTGCGGAAAAAGTCTCAGTGTAGTCAAATCCGGGTTGTTGATGAAACCCTTTAGCCACTAGACGGGCTTTGTATTTGTTGGAAAGAGTGTTTACATTTGGGGAAAAATTACAATGGGAAAGAGCTGCAGTGTTTGCATAGAAATGACTTGACTTATTGGACTTCAAGAGAAGATGCAGATCCGGAAACTTGTAGAGTCCATCAGGGCCTACATCTCCTCGAAGAAGGACTTTACTGGAAACCTGACATTTAACAAAACACGCATTAGCATGAAACTCAAAAAATACACGATTGTCTTTGGCAATTATACTGACACTAACAAGATTCTTAGTTCTGTGAGGAACATGTAGAAGGTTATCTAAGACTAGCCTGACATTAGGAATAAATGGAGAGGAAAAGGTAGAAGAACCAGTGGAAGAAATGGCCAAACCTTCACCAACTAAAATCTGATCTGAACCATCATATGAAATGGGTTGATGAATGTTCTGAATATCAGAAGTAACGTGGTGAGATGCCCCTGAATCTGGGTACCAGTGACCGGAAAAGTCATTTTGAGAACTTGTCAGCATTGCTTGAGGTGGCCCAGCTTGCTGAAAGTGTTGATTGCCCTGAAAATGTTGATTTCCCTGAAACCTAGAAGGGTTGGGAGGGCAAGGAGGCTGATTATAGTAATATTGCTGTTGACCACCAGAAGGCATATAACCCTAATCAAAACGATACCAACATGTCGACTCGTCATGACCATATTTCTTGCAGAGCTGACATTGAATCGAGGAGTGGCCCCCTCGACCACTGCTACGGTTACCATTCCCCTGCCCACGGCCATTGCGACCACCACCAAAGTGTGGGGACTGTGGGGCCGAATTCAACTGATTATTCTGAGCTACATGGACTTGAGGGGTGGAATTGGAGTTCAAATCAGTAGGGGCAAATCGAGCTGCATTAGCAGACGCAACATTAGTAGCTGCAACCTGTTTGTACTTTTCAAGCCGAACTTCTTGAGCAAGCAGCAAAGATTCTAGCTCATCAAGGTCAAAAGGTTCAAATCGTGTGTTTACAAGATTAATTACGGGATCATATTCCTCAAGTAGACCTTCCAAGATAACATCTAATTGTTCTTGAGGAGATACGGGGTCCCCAATCGAATACGAAGAATCAATAATGGACTTGACGCGTAACACAAACTCGCTGATGGCACGATCCTCTTTCTTGGTGTTCCGAAGCTCAGTGCGCAACATCCTAGCACGAGCCCGAGTCTTGGAGTTGAAGTGATTGTGTAATCGCTCCCATAGTTGCCAAGAATTGACACAACCGATTAACCTAGTGAGGATCGGAGCAGTGACCGAAGATTGCAACCAAGAAAGGAGTAACGAATCCTGTTGCTCCCATTGAGTGAATTTGGGATTTAGGGTTCCAACCATGTGATCCTCTTCAAATGCGTACCGTGACGGAATCGAGGGAGAAATCAAGAATCGGTGGAGCTGATGAGCTTTGATTATTGGCTCGACTTGCTACTTCCAGAGGAGGAAGTTATCCTCAGTGAGTTTCTCCACAATCGAAAGGGAAAACGCTGGCGGTGGCACTGACGAGGATGCCGGAGGAGTTGGTGGTAGTGTAGGCGGCAAAGTTTCATCAGTTGGGGGAAAGGTGGGGGGGAGGGAGATCTGAAACTGATTCTCATTGCATCGATATTCTAGAGGTTACAAGTGTGTTATATAAAACAGCTGTGAGTAACTCTATTCAGTTACTGGACCGCCTAGGAGGGAATACAGTGTGCAACACTGTATTGCCCTTATGGTGTACCCAGGGAGGGAGGGAGGGAGTTGCATGAATATTCTAGAGGTTAAAAGAGAGAGATCTGAAACTGATTCTCATTGCATCGATATTCCAGAGGTTACAAGTGTGTTATATAAAACAGCTGTGAGTAACTCTATTCAGTTACTGGTAACCGCCTAGGAGGGAATACAGTGTGCAACACTGTATTGCCCTTATGGTGTACCCTATGTACTTAACGGGAGGGAGTTGCTTTCAGTTGCTACAAACTCTTGCCCAATCAAATGAAAAGCAAGAGCTTGAAAGGATACTTGCTAGCAGGGTGATAAATGAGGCGTGAAGAACAACTGTAGTCGAATGGAGGGGTAGGGCAGTTGAAGATACTACATGGGAAGATGACTTTGTCCTCAAAAGCCATTTTTCTTACTTCAGCCTTGAGGACAAGGCTGTTCTTCAAGCGGCAGGTAGTGATAGGATACCAGGTTTAGGCCTAAGCCCAACAGGTGGGCTGAAACTGTATTTGAACTTCTTTCTTAAGAATAGTGCTATATAGCTAGTAAAAATTCTAACATGACTTTGCTCATTCTTTGGGATTGGGGATTTCCATGTTTTCTAGAAAAAATAGAGTGTAGAATGATGATTCTATTTCATGGTTCATTCCTGAGAACCAAGCATAGAGACTAGAATCTGTTAATCACTAGTGAGGTGGGATTAGGATTCCATGTCCCATGCAATGATATTTATTTATATTTTCCAACATGTCCAAATAAATTTTACAAAGACTACTATCATCCTTGTTATATTTAACCTACTTAAATGCCCTGAGCAATATAGGGTGCTATGCTATCACTAAAATATTTCATTAAAAAAGGCAATATGATTAAATGTTTAATGTCTGTTTTTTCCCTATATTTCAAATGACAATTACAATCTTTAATTTTTTTTCCTCAAAAATAAAACATTGGATTTTCTCTTTTTATTAGTGACAATATATTTTGTTGTCAAGTTATAAAAAGTTAAACATGATTATCAATCTCAAGAATATAAATTCATGCTGAATATATATGATGCACATATAGGTAAACTAATTTCGTTTTCTTATGAGGGACATTATCTCATTTGGATCAACTTTGATTTAATTCAACATTGATTCCATGTACCAAACAACAAAGCCACCAAACTGAAGATTGGGAATGATCATTCCATTCTGTTCCATTCCAGCTCACTTCATTGAAATGCACAAATTTGATAGCGATATGCCTCTTATTCTATTTTCTTGTTGATCTTCCACCCTGAAGCACACTTTTTTGCTAATTTCTCACCAATTATTATAATAACTTTTCTATCAACTAATGCCACAGATGGACTTTGCCTTTCACAGTTGTACCAACTGCTCTTGGAACAGCAATGGATGTTAATCTGAGCAATGCATCTCTAGTTTTCATCTCTGTGACATTTGCTACAATGGTTGGTGACATTTCTTTACTTCTCATTTAAAATGAGAATGTTAATTTAAATTTATTTTCTTTTGTAATCTTACATCAGATTTTTCACCCTTTTTTGTCGAAGTAACTATCCTGTTTCTCTTTATTTACCTTTCCTTTTCTCTTGCAGTGTAAATCTGCTGCTCCAATTTTTCTCCTTCTGTTTGCTTTTGCTTTCAGGTGAATTTCTGTGTCAATTGGTCTTTTAACCACTCTAATTATGTGATTCTTTTGATTCCTTGGGATAAACGTTAAACATTTTAAAATTTAAGGAGCTGCATCCCTGAGATAATATGTGGAGTATTACATAAAAACAAATTTGATATGGTGAAATCTTGCATAACTAAGAAGACATTATGTATGTGTAATCTTTATGCACACCACTAGCTTTTATTCTGTAAGCAGGTAGAATTCATTAAGGCAGTGATTGGAATCAATTAAAATTGGAAATGATTTGCTTTGATTTAGAAATCAATTTTGTGTTTGTAATTTGTTGGAATAGGTGGCTTCGACTCAAGAGGGGATGATCTGAGTTTATGAATTTTTTATATTGAATTTTAAAAACAAATTTCTCAATTAAAATTAATGGGCACACAATGAAAATAATCAAAGCGCTAAAGAAGAAGATTAATAATAAATCAGAGTGTACTTGCAGCAGGTATGTGTGGAATGGATATCTCCCTTTCTAATGTACATTATTCTAAGAAAACATTATTAGACTCAAATCAATAAGCATTAGTTCTTTTTAACTATTTTACGCTCCCCCTTACTACTACCAAATAGTTCTCTCCCTAATACGCTTATTTCTCCCCCTTACATATATAAATATATTCACTTATTCCTCTCCCTTTTGGTAATATAAAAAAGGAGAATATAGCATAGAGAAACAAATTATATAGTATTTCAAGAAGAGCCACAAATAATGTCATTGTATTTTCATCTAAACCTAATCAAGATAACTAATGTGTATTTTGTTCATTCAAGCATAATATATAGTCAATTTCATGTTGCCCTTTTAATTCTCCCCTTTAATAATTGGAATTTATTCCCCTTTTTATCTCATACTTATTCTCACCCTTTTGGCATACTCAAAAAGGAATGCAAGAGGGAAGCGTAAGACATAAATAGCATATAGCATTGCATTATACGTTGATGAGAAAGAAAATGTTGGCATCTTGTTTATTAGAGCCATTCGTTCAAAACAAGGTGCATTCAATTACTTAGAAAATGAAGAGTAAATTTACTATAATCAAAAGAATAATACCATAGGAGCAATTCTACTTATGAAATCGACTTTGTTGCATGACATATTCTTGCTCATTTCTTTCAGTGCCTGTAACATATTTTTGACCCGCTAGGCCTTTCAGGCACTAATGCAATAAAAGAATTTATACATGATTTTCGGTACCTAAATTTCTTGGGTCCTTTAGTGTTAGTTGCAACAAGTGTTCCCTTGGGAACTCATACTTTCTTATCACCAAAACTGACAATTTTTCTCATATTACAATTTACAAGAAAATGCAGTATGACCTTTTCTACCATAATAAAAGCATCTAACAAATAGGCTAGTTGATGTTGTTGGTACAAATAATTTCTTGAATGAATTTTCATGTTCTTTTGGTTTGTATCCAAACCAGACTAATCATAAACACCCTACACACTTTTGATTTGCAAGAAGCACATTTAAATTATCTCTTATCATTGGTAAATTTTGCTAGAATATCTTTCAAATCATTTACCTGTTTTTCATACTCTGCATTTTTCACATTTATGATTTGCTTCTTTTATTTCTAAGCAATGTATTTCTTTCTTTGACCCTACTCTTTCTTTTATTAAAGCAGTTACTTGATTTTGCAAATAACAAATAGTTTTCTTAGATTTATTTAGTGTTGTAGCTAGTCTAATGGAATCATTATGCAACTCGATAAAAGCATCATGCAATGTATCATATGAACAATAAGATGAAATAAAATTTACCTCATCACCGCTTTCACGATCCGCCATGAGACACAAGTTTTCTTTCTCACTTTCTAAATTATCAGATGAGTCCATACCATTTTCATCATAAGTGATATACACTCTCCTAGGCTTTCTTTCTTTCTTCTGCAGTTTAGGGCACTAATATTTGATGTGACCTTGTTTGTCTCACTCATAACATGTAGGTGCCGATGATGTGATATTTCTTTGGTTGTCTTTCTTCTTTAGGAATTTCTTGAATTTATTCATCATGAGTTTCATTGCTTCCTCTTGAATTCTCCTCCTCCTAATCATCATCATCTTCACTCTCATCGTTAGTTTTTGGGATGTACACCTTTAATGCTAAATTTTTCTTTTTCTTGCTTTTTTCGTGTTTGAGCAAGTCTCAACTCAAGTTCATGCTCTTGTAAATTTTCAAACAACGTGACCAGATTCATGGTGGTAAGATCCTTTGATTCTGTTTTTGCAATTACCTTCTATTGCCATTTCCTTCTTAAACATTGTAAAATTTTATTAATTAAATCCTCATTTGGAATGTTCTTACCTAAACCAACAAGTTGGTTAACGGTATAGGTGAAGCGCATTTGCATGTCTTGGATTGATTCTCCTTTCTATATCATGAACAGTTCATACTCCCTTATTAGTATATTTGTCCTTGCGCGTTTGACTTCACTCGTTCCTTTGTGAGTAACTTGAAGTGTATCCCACATTTCTTTGACAGTCTTGCAATTCAAGATCATGCAAAATTCTCCCCTACTCAAAGCAAGTGTTACTATATTTTTAGCACGCAATTAAATCGAACTTTGTTTTTCTCTTCATTTGTTTGTTCATTTCTGAGTTCAATAATAGATTTATCATCTACGTCTTTCATAGGGACAAAGGGTCCATTTTCTATAGCATCTCAAACATCAAAATCTTGTGCTTGAATAAATTTTGTGTGTTTGCATGTGTGTCTTCGTTACCTGTTTTCTTTCATTTAATCCTGTAACTTTTGGGTGGAAGGTTGGAGACACCAAGCTTTAAACTATCAGGCATCATCTTAGTCATCTCCATTGGAATATTACTAACAGGTAAAGTTGTCTTCCTGCACTTTCACATTAGTAATCATTAGTAATTTATCATTTCAATATGCATTGATTTGCATTTAGGAATTCGGAACATCTGAAGTAGTATGGTATGGCTGCCTACAAGCTCAGATGTTTAGCATAGGGTGAGGGCACTTTACTCAGGAAGATTATAAGCAGGCTATTTATTAGGGATGTTTCCATTTTAACATGCCATATTGAATATTTTTCCAAAATATTTTGAGTCAAAGATGGTACTTCAATTCTAAAATGGAATAGCTTCCAGTAAGAAGTTAGGATAGATATTTTACACTATAAGTTACTTTGAAAAATAATAATTAACTAAACGTTATCAGATTTTAGAAGAGCCAATAAGTTCTTACTCATATTCTTGAAGTTCTCTATCAATTATAAGTAGTGTGGTTTTTCGAGTGAATGTTTCAGAATAGTGATAAAAAATTTGATTGGGTAAAGATTCTCAATTTATATTATTTATGTTATTTTCCCACGACTTTCTTATTCTTTAATTTTCATTTGATACTTGTCAAGCACATTGTGTAAGCTTTAGGAATTTATAGTTTTATACCACAACGAGAATTCAAAACTTCTGTCTGGAATTTTATTTTGGTGTACTACAGTTGCAAAAGAGACAGAGTTTGAATTTTGGGGGTTCATACTTGTTATGCTTGCTGCTGTTATGTCTGGGTTTCGCTGGTGTATGACTCAGATCCTTTTGCAGGTATTATATTTGTATTTAACTTTCTTTATATACTTATTTTATATCTACATGTCTATCTGCACACATGGAAACACCTGTTTTTTTCCACCTCGTAATAACTAAACATTCTTGTTTCATTTTGCTGGGCTGGAACCTGATTTTCTTTCCCGTCATGCATGTTGAACTGAAAACCAAATTGAAAGAAAGAAGCCTATGGTAAGTGCCTTGCATAACTCCATGTCAATGATTTATGGAAAATATTTAGTCCTTTTAAATTTATATTGGAATAACAGTCTCACTTGATTAAAATGATTACTATTTTGTTCATTTATTTATCTATTTTTTTATTGTTCATGTTGATCGATCAATGCATAAATCTGACATTAATTTGTAACAGCTTAAGTGTTTTTTTTTTTTATTAACAACAAAATCTTTATGCCCTTTCTGGAAAAGGAAAACAAATGTATTTTTCCATAACTAGATACTAGATAGTCTAAAAATGTTGATCCAAAAGATGGCATATTATGCCTAAGCATTTGAGATAATTAAGGGCTTATTTGTTTTGTTTTCAGATTTCATTATATTTCCTGTTTTCAAAGATTTGTACAGGAAACAGTAAAAACAGAAAAAAGTTGTTTTCAGTGTTTTCTTTGCAAAGTTTTTGAAAACAGGAAACATAATGAAAACAGGATAACAGTTTTGTAATTATTTCTGAAAATAGGAAATTGGAAACAACCCTTAAGTTTTGAGAAAACTACTTACAAGATATTTACCCCAAAAAAAAAAAAAGACACCTAATTATCTGATACTTAAAGTGGTTAATTGTACATTGTTTAGTTGGAGTAGAGCTGATGGATCAACATTCAACACTGAGAATCCAGTAGATTCTGTTGGACGGTGAAATGGAAGGTGGAGTTTAATAGGCAGTATTAGTAGAAGGAAAACTTAAATACAGATTCATCTGTATTTTAGTTCTTGCACATAAAAAGTATCATTCATGAACTTAAGGAGATGACATTCTTATTTATTTTTTTCTTGTAATCATAAGGTGTAAATATTTCAATGTGTATATAAATATCAAACTTGCTGTGTGCTATTTCACTCAAGCAATTCATCATAAAATATTCAGAAACTTTTAAACACTGCCAATGTTAACTTCACTGACAGAGAGGGAGAGTAGCTTTGTTAGGGTTGAACTTATTGCTCTCTCCAATCTCCATTAGTTATTCCCTCATCTCGGCAACAAGATATTCCCTATGCTGCTTGACAGATTTATAAAACAATTGGCTTCTCCTTGATGAAAAACGATTACATATTTTTTTTCTTGGCAGATAGACCTCACATATAAATCTTGGAAATATCAAATATATTTTCAGGTAAATATCTTTTTTTACAACAAGACAGACAAACAGACCTTAATAAGCTTGAAAGCTAAATTAGGTGTTGCCTGTAGGCAGTAGATGATTACAGGGGTAGGATCCTTCAAAAGATATTTTTCAACTTTGGAACATTTTATGACAGGGTTATCGACTATCAAGCTATGGAAGAAGTTAGCATGGTCATTGTAGAAGTTTTGGCTCTCGTAAAGAAGCCAAAATTTTGTGGCAGTGCACTATTTTTGCTGTTTTTCAGCTTATATGGTTGTAAAGGACAATGGAATATACAATGACTCAATTTTTACTCTAGACTTCGTTTGGGGTAGATTTAGTCCCTTCATATCCCTTTGTTGCTCTACCCATGGGATTTTTAGTGATATTTCTATTGGTATGCTTTGTTGCATGGCACTGTCACTTAAGTTCTATAGTTGTTTCTGTTTGTTTTTTGTGAGGATGCCTCATCCTCTTCCTTTGTACTTTTCTTATATGTATATATTTCTTTTATTATCATAAAATAATCATCAAGGAATTGATCTTATTTCGATAAAAGAATTTAATGGAAGAGAAGACAAATAGAGAAGTGGAGGATCAGGATTCCTTCTAACAGCACTGAAAACAAGGATAAAAGAGAAATAAACCAATCAACTCAATAGACCGTAGACTACTCAATCTCCATGTTTCTGTAGTTCTGAAATTATAAAGGGTGATTGATCATTTGAAGACTCGGCGAGGCGAACTCTGTAAATTGCCATATTCCAGAGTTTCCCTCTTTTTGAGTTCTCCTTCTGTCTTGAGCCTTATTATAATTAGCCCACATTCAGTTTCCTGTTATAATTTTATAAGTGCTGTTATAGTTTAGCAAAACTTTTATACACTTTTTCAAATGATTTCAGGTCTAAAAAATCCACTTACCCTGATGAGCTATGTATCTCCAGTAATGACAGTGGCAACTGCACTGCTTTCGCTTGCATTAGATCCATGGGAAGACTTCCGAGAAAACAAGTATTTTGATAATTCATGGCATATAACTCGAAGTTGCTTGCTGATGCTACTTGGTGGGACGCTTGCCTTTTTTATGGTATGAGTGCATATCCCCTTTCAGATGCGTATGCAGTCTTTTAGCTCTCTTTCCCTGCCCCCAGACACACAAGGAGGAGTTTAACATTCTTATAGTTGTTAACTATTACTTGACTTGCTTCTTTTTTGACTTGTCTTAAACAGGCTTTTATATGTTTACAGTGATGTTAGTTAATTACTTAATTCTAGTCTTTGTTCTTCCCAACATTTGGATCTTTTCTTGTTCCAGGTACTAACAGAATATGTTCTGGTCTCAGTAACTAGTGCTGTCACAGTCACAATCGCGGGGTTGTCAAGGAGGCTGTCACCATATTGGTATTATTATATGTTTTTTTTATGACTTCCATTTCTTGATATCATTATCCAGTGGCTTCCCCCTTACTATTTGATTAGATATTTCTGGGAGTTATGGGTATGTTTGCTTTGCTCCAAACTTTCTATTTTCATTAATAATTGTAAAAATGCCACTTTGTTTTCATTCTGTTTCCTGTTTTCAAAGATTTATACAAGAAACAGTGATACTAACAAAAGTTGTTTTCAGTGTTTCCTATACAATTTTTTTAACACGGGAAACATAATGAAAGCAAGGTGGCATTTTTGTAATTATTTTGAAAACTGAAAACTGGAAACAAAGCAAACAAGCCCTAATATTTTTGTCCATGAAAGTACGCATCTACAAAAATTGGTCTTCGCAGGTAACAACTTTATGACAAGTTAATCCTTCCGTTAGTCGGTGCTAGTGAGACGTAACGAAGACACTGGCGTGTAACATTAAGTACACATGTATAACGTTATTTGTCAACTTGAGTGTCAGCGTGGACTCCTGAAACAAACTACACAAACTACACAATTTGGTCCTTGAAAGCGACAACTTTATAATCAGTTAATCCTTCAGTCATGTTATCAATTTGGTCTTTATCACATAAGTTTGGGAACATTTAACTGAACATGTAATCAAATTCCACCAATGCTCCACTCAAACTCAAAGTAAAACCAGCAAGTTCTTCCTTAACTCAAACTGCACATGTATTCATGATAATAACTTCAATCACCAAAAAATAACATGTATTTACTAGCAGACTTGAACCAAAGACGTGCAGAAAATTAATTACAATATATCAGCTAAAGTCTCAAACAAAATACTAGAGAGTCGCTGTCAAGGGTACAATACTCGATTGTTTGATAGATTTCAATTGAAATCCTACACTCTTTTTAGTTAGCTTCTTGTAACTGAAATTTAGAGCCATTTTAATAGAGGAAATGAGCTAGGTCTGTTTTGCTGTGAAGAGTAAAATGGTTATCAATTGGGAAACCAAGGTTCGAGACTTTAGCTGATATATTGTAGTTAATTTGCTGCATATCTCTGGTTTAAGCCTGCCAGTTTACTGCATGTTGATTTTTTGGTGATTGAAGTTATTATCATGAACAAATGTACAGTTCGGGTTAAGGGGGAGCTTCTACTAGCTGGTTTTACTTGAGTTTGAGTCAAGCAATAGTAAGGCCGCTCCTTCCGACTTGGAAACAGCCTCTGCACGTGCGGGGTGTGAGCATTGTGCATTAGGGCCAAGCTAGTTTAGTATTAAACTTAAGCGCTGACTTGATTCTGGTGTTTCATTCTCAGTTCTCAAGGTAATGTGACCTATCATAAAATATTAGTAGTCAAAATGACTTCAGAGAATTGTATCAAGGGAAGGGTAAAAGAAAAGAAAGATTACATCAGAAAGACTAAACAGTATGTAAACTGGTCTTCTCCTATCATCAGCTTTGACAACTTTAGATACAAAGAGTGTGTTTGGGAAAGCTGGAAAAAAAAAGATTATGCTGATAATCTGTTTTCAAATAATTGATTATTGTGATAATTGATTATAATCAGAATATATTTTTGTTTGGGTATATTTGCTGAAAAACGATTTTAAGATAATCTATTTCGTTTGGATGGAACAAAAATAATCACTTTTGCATAATAAATTACGAAAAAGGGCATGTTTTTTATTTATTTTAACATTGTAACTTATTTATTTTTTGTTGTCTTGTCTTTTTTATATAAAAAATTGAATAAAATGTCTAACATTTTTTTATGACTATGAAAAACATGTGACAATATATTATTTTTTACAATAGTTAAGATTAACTTGAATAGAAGTAAAAAAAGCAAAAAAGAAAAAAAAGAAAAAAGAAAAACTTGAATATAAGTATGTTAAAAACTTGAATATAATTACGATAAAAAAAGTAAAACAAAAACTTGAAGAAAGATGGACTTTCAATCAGATGCCTCGGTCGAGAGTGATGGACCGCGGGGGACATACGAAAATGAACAGTAATAATCAAAATTATTTAATCAAAACAGTTCAAAGTGGGAGATGGTAAATTATCACCTATTTCAGCTTTTTTTCCCCAAAAAAAAGCTTTTTCAAAATTTAAGCTAAACACCCAAACAAAATAATTTTGTGTGAAAAAGCTTTTTTAAGTGTAAGACAACTGATTTGGGTGTTCCCAAACAAGCTCAAAATCTAGTTGGTCAAATTTCAAACCCTAGGGGTTTGATTTTCACAGGCTCAACCTATTTTATTCAGAACCTTAACCCTGATTTTTTGACATTCTAAAGGTTGCTACCATTTCTTTGATTCTTAATGCTGAAATTCATTATTCCTGCTTCAAAGGTGGATCTGAAATACTTAAACCTAGTTGTCCTGCACAGTAGGAGGCTTTGATTTGGCTTTACAAATGGCATAAATTTATGCTGTCGCTTAAATAAACATGGTGGGGAGGGGATAAGGAGGGGGGTATTAGACTTTTACTATGTGCTTCTTAGTATGTACAGATTATTATTAGAACTCATGCTAAACAGAGCTTGTTGCTTCTGACAGTATGATTTTCCACATAATGATTTTCAAAACCTGTTTACCTAAATGTTTAGAGCATATCGTGAGAAAAATATCAGGGTCTTAAGAGTAGTTTTCTACATACTATTCGATGACGATGAGAAAGGCAGAAACAAAAATGGATCTTTAGAGTGATATCTTATTATTTTATTATTCTTTCATGTAGTATTTCTTGAAAAACCATTAGCTTTTTAGATTGCTAGTCAATTTAGAGAGTTTAATTTTGATCTGCCCTAGTGTAAAACTTATTTAATATCATTCAATCATATATTGTCATATCATTGACAGATTTTGACTTCTTAAATTGTTGTTACATTGTCATACACTTTTAATGATGTGACAATATATGATTGGATGATGTTGTAAAAGAGTTGTAAATTGACACAGTCAATTAAAATTAAATCCCAAAAAAAAAAAAAAAAATGACCCATTTGTTCTATCATAACTGATATGTATTATTCTGCTAAATAACTGTTTTTTTTTTAAATTAAATCTTCTCACATGAGGGTTGTGATTGTACATCTACTTGAACTTAATCTTCTGGTTTCATGCTGTTTGTGTGTAGGTTGCAGTATTGTACTTTCATGATGAATTTACTTGGTTGAAAGGATTTGGTCTGTTCACTATTATGGTTGGTGTCAGTTTATTTAATTGGTACAAGTAAGTTGTCACTCGCCAGCAAACATATATTTCAAGCAACATTCTCTAATTTAAGTTCATTCTTTTCTCAATTCTCACCTTTTAATATATGCTGATACTTGCAAAATGTTGTGTTATGCTATTTTTTAAACTGGTATTGTAGGACATTTTGGTTTTTAAATTTTCAGCCACACCAAGGGGGATAATTGAATAATTATATTCCTACTTCCAAACCCCATCAAGTTGCTATTATTGCAGTGTAGTTTTAGAGGTTTTTTGGGCATAAGAGAAGATTTTTTGCATTATAGCATGTTTGAAGATGATTTGTTAGTACGGATAGCTTGCAATTTTTAGAAGTTCATGCTACTTCATTTGTTCTTAGAGGGATTTATCATTTATGGCTTTACATGGGTTTTATGCTAATGGCTTTTAAGGGAGCTTACTCTGTATTTTCTTTTTGTCGCCTTTCATCAGTTATTTTTAATAAGTAAATGTTTCCTTTCTAATTGAAAAATAAATAAAATGTTTTCGTGTTTAGTTTTGTTTCTTTGCAACTTTAAGAAATAACTATTTTATTAATCTCTTTCATTTTGCTCTACTTTATGCTTATTTTTTTATTATCTAATCTTACAAAAGAGAAAAGGAATCCACCTTATACACCTTCGCTTACAATATGTAAAAAAATGGAATTGCTAATTTTCAGATTAAATAATAGTATATTGGAGCTAAAATTTCAGCATACTGCTCTACAAATTTTGTACAGATACTATCTTGTCTACCAAAGCCATACTGGTGTAACACCGATATAGTAATACTTGCTTTCAATTTAGGAATTTGTTTCTTGAACATCAATGGTATCCCTTGCTTTTTTGATGTATTTTTGAAATACGTGTATAAAAAAAGATAAAAAGTGAGATAGAGAGAAATGTATACGGTGTCAAATATAGTGTTCTAAACTTGATGTTCAAATATCAAGACTTCTCAATTTAATGCTAGTCATTCAAATTTTTCCCCCTTTTTCAGATACCAGAAGCTTCAGAAGGGCCATACAGGTGACAATGATGTGGCAGAGCATCTTACAACAGATTCTGCGGCCAAATATGTTATTCTTGAGGAGATGGATGAACAAGATGATGGTATCTGAAACTCTCTTAACTAAATAATTGAAATCCAAAGTAAGTCATTTTTTCCTTGTATGCCAGTCAAATTATGCAAATCATAATCTAGTGATTTATATATTTACAAATGCATTAATATATTTTGGGTACTATCTTATTCACCCAGAAGTAGCATAAGCTACATGTTATTAAAAATCCTTTGAAAGGCAACCTTTTTTTTGAAAGACAACCTTGGTTCTTGTATTAGAGACAAAGAAATGAAGGCTGAAATCATGAAAGTCAAAGTTTCAATTATAACGAATTTCCTATTTTTGCATTGGCAAGGAAATTTGCAATACCCTTTAGATTGGGAGCATCAATTATATTTTCGACATTGAAATGTTTTTATATTACTAATATCTTTAGTACATTCCAAATGTCACATGCCATTTGCCCTTAATGTGATTACAATTCTTAGTTTATTTAAGTTTGTTTTCCTGAATTATATGTATATTGAAGCAGTGATTTCTAGAGACCAAAGTGGATATAATTATCTTTCAGCAACCTGCATGTTGGCCAGGGTCATCTCATCTTCAGTAGTCGCGTGTTTATGTTCCCTGTTGCAGATTTTGGCATTTTTTGGAGTTGATAAGATATATGTTGTAAATTTCAACAGGTTGTAATTGATCAATTTTCTTCATTTTCGTTTTCTATTATCGTATAGATTTTTATTTCTTATCATTTTACCGTTATTTTGCTAATACATAATAAATGCAGTTTTTAATTTCTCACCAATTGATAAGAAGAGGAATTTAGGAGAAGAGATTGAATTCCTATTGAATAGGAAAGCCTAGAGATAGAGAGAGACTTTTTGGATGACTTTCTTGCATACCATTCATTCATTCACTTTTGGTTTCTATAACCAATATTTCTTACACATTCTGTTCCTAATATGCGGGAGCATATGACATCTGGCATAACAAACCACACACATACATGCATACAAAAAGTGTTGTATTATTAATTTGCTCTATTCTAGAATATTCCCCTTTAAGCTGCCTATCATATGTAATCCTTGAAATGGACCAGTTTATGCTTGATGTATTTGGGCTTGTTCTTGGCTGAATCCTCACTTGTAACTTTTGTTGGGCCTCTTGGTTTCTTGTTATTGGATCTTCCTCCATATCATTACCGACCCCTTTGAGATTGATCTTGTCCTCAAGATCAAAGAGTGGGTAAGCTTCAACAATTGTTGTCTCGGATGGTAGCTGTCCAATTCCAATACTGATAATGGCATCTCCATTTGACAAATTATCAAGAACCTGAATAGTATATTGAGGTGAAATGCCTTTAGCTGTCCCTCTTTGATGTTGTCCCACTTCTACCTTGACAAGTAGCTCTTCTAAGGTTGAAAATGTTTTTGGCAAACTTAGAGCTTCAGGTACACCTTGCAAATTTTTCAACACTTCGAAGGCTAGTCCCTCACTAACATAGGTAGCTAGCTGCAGCCTTGCATCACCATCAGGGGAAGCACTATGAGCACGATAGTTCGGTGCCCCATTTGGCATTTGCATATTCGATGCTTCCCAACTTAATATACTTGGTACATGCTTTAAGACTACCAACATATATAACAATATTGCTAGTTGTACCTCCTAGACAACACCCAACTAATATTAAACCAGCTTCATAATGTGATGGAAAATTGAAGAGTCTGCCTATGCCAAGCATGACAGCCTTAGCTGTTCTGGCAAAAAAATTCAAGCTGTCTAGTGACACTGTCATCAAGTCGCATCCCAAAAACAAGCAATAAATCACTGTAAACAACAACATAACTTGCAAAAACAGTACCATTTGGATGGTTGAGTTTGTGCCAGACATCAACCTTGAGCCTAAAAGATGCCCATAAAGTAACAGTTTCAACAACAGGGGCAACGCCTTCCTTGCCCCAATCCAACACTCTCATTTCCCCTTCAGCCCATTTTGCCTTTAGTAACGAAGCCCAAGAGTTAAGGAAACCCAAATAGGAAGTGAAATCCACTAAGCTAGTTCCAATTAGTGATTCCCCCATTCTATTTAAAAACCCTAAATTGGTTGTGTGTTTCAATGTTCCAAGGGGCCTAAGGCCAGCAAGATGCTGCACCTGGTGACGGCACCGTCATCAGGAAGTGGTGTCTCACCCTTACAAATATATCAGATTTCTTCTGGTCTCGCTGTTGTACCTCGGTACTCTAATACAGATGGTCAGAGGAGTTTTCCTAAGTCACTCAGAGACTTAGATCTAGAGGTTTGAGGAATTATTTGATCGTGGAATAACCACGGGGGTCCTTCCCATAAATGTCTTGTAGAAGAGACCAGCTTAGGAGTCTTGGTTAGGTTATGTATTTGAAAGGTCGGTAAAGGTGGTTCTATACCTTAGTTTTTTGTTTAATTTTGCTTCTCTTTTCTTTAAAATTGAAACTTTTGAGAGAAGTTGTATGTAGTGGTGATGTTGTTATGAATGTGATTTTACTGTTTAGATGTATGTATCTTAGTATTTAAGAGTTATTCACAGAAGAAAATTTTTATACCCCAGTTTTCTGACTTAAGAGAAAATAACTTTCCAAAAAGAACTATCAAATTTCTTTTAATTTATTTTCGCACGTGTTCCGATGTAATGCCCAGGGTGGGTGTTACAAATGGTATCAGAGCTGGTCGAGTCTTTCAAGAACTTTGGGGAATAGGTCTATTATGTTTTTGGTTGCGTGGTCTCTAGTTGGTCATCTCTTGAATTGTTTTCTTGTCGAAACAATGTGCGTTGATCTATAGTGTGTGTTTATCTTGATGGGTTATATGAGTTTTGACTTGTAGGAACCAATGGCTAGTGATTTGTGTTCGATCCATGTGTGACACATTTGGTTATCCTTTCTGGATGGTGTCAGACATTTGGATAGTATGCCTGCTAAGGTTGATTTTCTGGGAATGTTTGCTGAGAATGTTCCAGGAGTATCGTGTGCGAAAGGACTTTTCGGGGGTGTTCCCTGGAAATGTTTTAGGTGTGCTGCTAGAGGAGGATATTGAGTTACCAAACGATCTAGTTCCTAGATACGGATTGATCTCTATCACTTTGTGTAGGATGCCACCTACAAAGTTAATCGAGTTAGACGACTCGATCCAAACTAGAAGACCTGCGACCTAAACAGTTGATGAGACTGAGTCTTTTCCGTAGGCCCCAATATTGCTAAAGATTTGAGAATCTGCATGGATTTCTAACGACTCGACAAAGTGACGACTATGAACGAGTATTCTCTGCCGTGTGTAGTTGATATTAACAAGGAGTTGTTGTCTACTCAAAGATCGACTTGAAGATGAGTTATCATCATGTTAGAGTAAGGACCTATTAAAGATTTTGGCGCCATTGATTCAGCTCATGCAGAAAAATCAACTCTTTGTATGTTCGATAGATTGATTAAGCTGTCCGTGATCATGCATGATTCAGGTGACCGCACTAAGTGTGTATGGAGAGATGTGCGTGTTGGTGGGAACCAAGGCAAATCGATTTGAAATTTTGACCTTAATTGAGTGTCTCATGATTAAGAAACTCCACACTGTACTGTTCGATTCTCATGAATTTGTGAGTCAGCCTTTGTTTCCTGAGCCCTATGGTTGTATGAGACAACCACAGAGGTGGAGTTGGTGCATTACAGAAAGATTTTTCTGATTTTGATTTAAAATCTATTCTGGACTCATAAATTGGTTATGCTAGTCCATAAATTTCAAATTATTCTAATTGATTTCCTTACTTGTGAGTAATTGTACTCACACTTCTAAATGACCCTCAGTGTACTAGACATGTGAGTGGGTGGAATTGATATTATCCATTGGTCTGGATATTTTCACATTTTGTTGAAAGAGTTTGTTATGACTTAAGAGAAAATAACTTTCCGAAAACAACCAGCAAATTACTTTTAATTTATTTCCGCACGTGTTCTGATGTAATGCCTATGGAGGGTGTTACACTTTGGCTGCTCCATCTGTGTTTACTTTGATCCAGCCACAGATTGGAGGAAGCCAATCGAATTGAGTAATCTTAGGTGCTTTGCGGGGATGACCAGAAACACCAAACCACTTCAGGATTTTGAACTCATCAATTGTGTTAAACATGGAGTTATTTGACAGATTTCCCGAAAGAGAAACACTAGCCTTTATTTGATTAATTGCTGCTCTAAAAGAGATGTTTGAGCTTTCAAACTTCAATTTATTTCTAGCCTTCCAGATCATCCAGATGATGTTGATTATTGCTGCAGATATGGTATCTCTCAACTGATTGCTCTAGTGATTCTTGCAAACTGAGAGAATAGTGTGAATACTATAAATTCTTTAGTCATCGCAAACATAAATTCTTAAAAGAATTTTATAAATAAGGTGACCTTTGTTCTGTAAAACATGATGACCATTTAAAAGGTTTATCATCATATGAGTGAGATCAAACATCCCTAACATTTTAAATAGAATAGGGAATTACTTGCAAGTTTTCAATAGCTCACTCAAAATTCAACTGTTAAAAAATAGCCACACGCACTTGAGCAAAAGATTAGGATACGCGCAGCGGAAATACATGGGACTTAAACTTTAATATAGTTGAGGATATAAGAAAAATAGTTTGAAACTCCCATAATTATTTTAAAAAAAGGTTAAAGTATTTTTTTGGTTCCTATACGTGACATTGATTTTCACTTTGGTCCCTATATGTAAAAAGTTATCAATTTGGTCCCTATACGTGACACTGGTTTTCAATTTGGTCCTCATCGCTAATTGGTCCCTATATAAGAGGACCAAATTGCAAATTATTGTCACATGTAGGGATCAATTCAATAAAAAAAAATTTGAAATCGGTCCCTACATGTGACAATTATTTTCAATTTGGTCCCTACATGTGATAATAATTTGCAATTTAGTCCCTCTTATATAGGGACCAATTAGCGATAAGGACCAAATTGAAAACCAATGTCACGTATAGGGACCAAATTGATAACTTTTTACGTATAGGGACCAAATTGAAAATAGTGTTACGTATAGGGACCAAAAGATTACTTTACCCTAAAAAAAACCAATAATGTTTGGGATCTAAAAAATATAACAGTATGAAAAATATTGCCTAGTATGTATCCCAAATATATCATCTATAATGATATAGAATAATGGTATAGAGTAGAGAAATTATTCTAAAAAAAAATTTGCTAGCTAAGATTGGGATTTAATTATATTATCTTTACAAGGAATGTTGTTAATAATATAAAACAATATGGAGTTCATCTTATAACATGTTTCGGAAAAGAATATAATATCCTCAATATAAGTCCTCGTAACAAAGCGATGACAAAAAATTATGTGAAGAGAAAATATTGAATAAGAGATATTTGTGAAATATAATTACATTTTCTTTCTCACGCCTAATTAATTGGGCATTTAATTGAGGTTGAGATCTTGTATCAACACAATCGAATTGTGACAATCCTATATATAGGACATTCCTTTAAGCATGCAAGACTCTCCCACTTGATAGAGGAAGATAGTTGAACTAGCAATTTAAAAAAAATCAAAGTGTTCAAAAAAAGTTCAAAGGTTTTTCTCTATCACACAACAATCATGTCAAGTAATGTCATACCGATAGGGCATGTCCATTACTTACATAATACAAGGATAATCGCAATCCATTCCAATAGAAAAATAAACATTTAAAAGAAATTTGCATCGCAATAGGAAAATGCAAAATTTGAAAAAAGGAAAAACCACTGGATTGCATAAAATATGCCCAATCAAGAGTTAGGCCATGAGTCTGACAACAAAATAAAATACAATTATAAAATGAACAAATCTTTTGTCACAAAAATTCTAATATCGATAGGGTACTCGAACAAATAATTGACATAAGCATAAAAAAATATTGTATAACAACAAATTACATTAATAGCAACACACCGATAGGGTATAATTATTATCAATACAATATAATTATAATTAAGAATAAATCTTAATTCTTCAACCAATACAAAATCTGCATAATCATACTCATGATAGGTGAGATTACAATTATACAAATTAAAAATAGATATGCTTAATAGAATATGATAAATCAATATCATGTATAAAAAAAATCACTTCACATTCTAGAGGATATTTAATAGCAGTCATATTTAAATAAATTCATGACATGCTTAATAGTATTGTGAATTAGCATGTAATAAACATGACTTATCCTCGTAAGAACCATGACATTAATTAAAAGCGTACAATAACAAGGTTATTGTTTCTACTTTGACTGAGTCCAGTATACAGAAGTGCACAAGGCAAATTATATTTTTCCTAAAGCAGAACTTTCACAGTAATAAGATATGAAATATTCCCACTATAAATTAGAATATAATTAAAAAGAGAGTATTATAACAAGCAATCAATAAAGTGATTGTAGAGTTCTTTAATTTCATAATACCCAGGGAAACAATCATATTCTCATATATAATTGCATACTTATAGCATCAAAAGGAAAAAAGAAAAAAGAAAAAAACTTCTTAACAAAATTTCCATATATGCAATCATATAGTAAGTCAAAAGGTAAAAAATAAAAAATAAAATAAAAAAATAAAAAAAAAAATCCATAAATAACCTCAGAGAATATAGCATTCATCCTTGTGTATAGAATCATTGAGCTTTGATGACTTAATGAGAGTGTCAAAAAACTTACAAATTGTCATATCAAATGGTTCATAAATTAACAATAAACCATTATAATGAAACATAAAAGGCTCTAATTATAAATCAATACGATTTATATAAATAATAGGTTACAAGGATGACATAATTTTCAATTGCCTCGAGGATTGCTCAACAAAATTATTTTCATAATATTTTATCAGTAAGCATATTAATAAAATGAGGCAACATAAATTTAATCCAAAATTTGGATTAATTTGGCATAAAAGAATAAACAATTGCATTATTCACTACATATAAATTTTGTTGTGATCCAAAATTTATTTTGTGACTAAGGCACATGATTAGAGAAAGTACTTGCTACATATATGTCACAAAATCAAGAATAAATCAAAATTTTATGGGTCTAAGTTCATAATATAGTAGTGAATAAAATAAAAAATTATATTAGAATATAAACAAATGAACTTTAACCCATATAATGACCCAAAAACTTAATTTTGTGACCAAGACCAATCATAAGAGATGTGCCTAAAATATATACTTGTCACAAAATAATAATGAGCTAAAGGTTTTGGATCCAAATATTGATAACAAAGAAGTTAAAATGCAGTATATAAAAAATATCAAATTATGCCAAAATAATTTATAAATTACCGAAATTCAATATAAATAACATTTCATCAAAAGTATAACCATATTTGACACTTAAAATTAGTTACATAGTCTTAGCACATTAAAATGAGAAAGTGCATTGAACAAAAGTGTCATTGGCACAAAAAGAATTTTTCATAAAATTTTCCAACTCCAGAAAATAAGAATGACAACCAAACAACTATCTTTGGATTAATTAATTAAAATTTTCTGGATATAAAAACAACTTAAATTTATTCCAAATTTCAGAATATCAAATTGATTGATTATGAAATAAATTTCCGAAACAATTAATTCCTTAATATGACACATTAATAGAGAGAGTATGATATACTACAGTGTCACAAACAATGTAAGGAATTTCAACAAAAAATTTCAGGCCAAAAGACTGAGAGTATAATATTTAAAATTTCAAAACTATTTTCGGATTTAATATTATAAAATATTTGAGGGTGTCCAAAAATTCCCAAAAATATACAAAAATATCAGAAATAATATATAAGTAATTTTAAATTAAAAATAAACTTTTTTGAGCCCTTCAGGTGGGCCCACGCACCCCCACGCATTGGGCCCTGCGAGTGGGCGACGCATAGACACTGTCAGTGTCTTCCTCGCCCGTTTGGAGAGAAAACGGGTCGTATGACTCGCAAAGAGAACACGATTCGATCTCCCTCGACAGACCACCAAATGCCATGATTTTAAAGCATACACATCATCTGGTACTGTTTAGGAGAAGCCCCATGTTAATTTCCGAAATTATTCGCAGATCTTGGAGCTTTGGTGTTTGAATTTTCCAACCCAAAAATGTAGAGAAAAGATCACTTCGATCTCATGATACAAAAATTGGATACCAGCAATTTTCGGCCGTTGTGGTCTCAAATATGCGACTAAAAGAAGCCCCAAATTAATTTTGGATTTTGTCCATAAAATCACAACACTTTAGTTCCAAGGGTTTCGGAAAATAAAAATAGGGATTCATGTTACGGCTCAATTTCTTATAATTTCTTTATCCAACACATTCAGCCATCACATATTGGGCACACAGAACATAATTATAACAAAAGCCCAAATTTAATTTTATCATTTTAATCGAAATTGAAGCCAAATACATTAGGGTTCATATGCTTCAAGAAACCAGTTCAAACATTGAAATAAATAACAGCTATAACATGTATCTGTCGTGGCTCTAATACCAATTGATGGAAAATTACTAAAACCTAGATACAAATTACAACATATTACATGTTTGCATGTTGCATAAAAGAGAAGGTTTAAGATTTGGATGTGTATCTAAGTGTTCAGCTCAGCAATGAATCAAGTTTCCTAGATCCAGAGAATATCCTCCTACAAGTGAGAGTCCTCCCAACCTGATGAGTTTATTTTTTGCTAATTCACTATATATAAAACTATTAATGGGGCAGTTTTATAACTCATCGGATGGGATTAGAGAGACCTCTCATAAGGCTTGTATAAATGGCCCAACCCATCATGGTCCAATTATAAGACAAAGCCCAATTACAAAATTTCATCATATTGTTAAGGTGCTTAATATCAATAATTAACCATAGTTAACAATATTAACTATAATTCCTAATAATTAATTAATGCTAATCCATAAAATTGATTAATTAAAATAATTAATCCAACATGGTGGAGGGAAATAACTAGAGTGACTCAGTTTGGTTAATTACGAGAAAATGTGAAATTCGAAATTTTGACTTGAATGGTGTGGAATAAAGGTGTTTGACCTATCTAGAAGAATCTTAACTAGGTTGTGTGCTTTTGTGATGGCAAGGAATGAAGGATGGGAACTTGGTTGTTGTTGGTAGTGGTTTTGTTTGATGACCATGTTGAGAGTGAAATTACAATGAATAGTGGTGGTTTTGCAATCCTAAAATTTGGGAAAGAACAGAAATTTGGAGAAGATGACATGCTTGTATTAGGGTAAAGCCTTATTTGTATTTCTCTCATTTTGTGAAAGTTTCGATTTGATCCAAAGCAGACAACATGGAATAGGTGGAAAATAACCACACCGAATCCATATTAACCATTGCCATTAACAATTTGGATGGAGTTTGGTGGAAAACAACATTTAAATAGCAAAATAAATTTAGAATGTAAATAGTATGAAAATAACTTTTGCAATTATATTGACCTTTTGTTAAATGTGAGGGACATAATGTTTGACAAAAATTATATAAATGTAAAGTAATATATATGTAAATGTGTGTGGAAAATGTTATTCCAAGTGCAACACATTGCAATGACGATCAAGAAGAATAAGTGGTAAAATTATAGATTTTCATTTAGCGCTTAGATTATGTTGAATTTGAATGAACGAATTAAAATACGAGAAGGAGATTGAATTGTTTTTTACTTAAACTTTTTTGAAAACGGATATCTTTTCGCAAAAAGAAAGGAGGAGACACTTTCAAAGACTTAAAATAGAAGTGTTTAAAGTTAACAGATTAAACCTTAGTTAGCATCACAGAATAATAATCAAAGCAGAAATAAAAAGTTAAGGGATAGAAAGATTTGAAATAGACAACTATAAACACGAGAAGGGGGGTTGAATTGTGTTTATTAGAAATTAAAATAAAGTTGAAAACTTTTCGTACACAGAAGCTAGGTTCGGACAAGTGTAAAATAAGTTACACAGACAGGTCAACTGTTTGTTGTACTTTTCACAGAAAACCACACAGGCATACAGATGAAAATAAGCTTGATAAAAATACTTTTAACCCCTTAGTTAGAATGCAGATGATATATAATCAAAACAACTAAAGAGTTTAAGGAAGGAGAGATTAACACAGTAATTTATCCTGGTTCACTCTTTAACACAAAGAGCTACGTCCAGTCCTTGGCAGCACCAAGATTTATCCACTATAACTGATCAGGTTACAGACTCCAAGTATTGTTTGTACACCTAGCCTCTTCAGGTCCAAGACAAGTATTCTTTGCACACCTGCACACCTAGCCTCTTCAGGCTCCAAGACAAGTATTCTTTGCACACCTAGCCTCTTCAGGCTCACTCAGATTTGTTTGAGAGATTTGATTTGTAATAAATACAATTTCAGACAGATAGATCTTTCACTAACACTCAGAGAGTGGTTTAAATGTAAAGCTTAGGAAAGTCTGCGTAATAACTTCAAATGATTGAAGAATACAGATGGAATAAATGAACAGAGTAATGGCTCTTTAATGCTTTGTAATCTCTTCTTGTTCATCTTCAATGACTTCTATATTTATAGCCTTCAAACATTTAATATCCGTTAGAGACATTCCTTGCAACGATGACTTCAAGTAGAGCTTCATTAAATGCAATAGAGTCGTTCTGGGCAGCCATTTAATGTAATGGAGACGTTGGTTGTACTCTAACATGAAGGATCATAGCTTTATGCATCATGCAATAGCCAAATCAGAGTTGTGCAGAATGCTTTTGTACTTTTGCAGAGCACATTTCCCTTCTTGTGTAATAACCGAAAGTACTAGGGAATAAAGCATGTTGGAAACATTCTTTAACTGGAAGTTTGTCTCTGACTTCCTAGGTTGCTTGAGAGAGAAATCCTATGAATTTCTTGATAAGCGTGAGAGAGAGATTCAGAGTCTTCTGCATGAAGGGACAGCTTCCAAAAGCTTCATGTACTTCAAGTTCTTAACAAAGAACCTTAGACGAGTATGAGGCAGAGACAGGTTGAAACCAATTTGTACAAAGTCAACAATCCTAGTCAGTAGACAGGTTGACTTTTTGCTTATCCAGACAGGTTGTTACTTAAGTAGACAGACAGGTGAGTTTTGCTATTTTTCTGATCTGTACACTAAGTAGACAGGTTAGCAACCACAAAGTAGGTTAATTTAATTATTAACCAATGTTTAGTTTGCATCAAAACTTAGGGAAATGCACACAGACATTTTAGAGACTTAACAATCTCCCCCTTTTTGATGATGACAAATATTCAGATGATTTAATAAACCTTAGAAAATATCAATTTAGAGAATAACAGAATGTAGACAGGTTGAAATTTTCTATACGTGCAGATAGGTGCATTTGAGTTCAAATATCAGTATCAGAGAAATATGCAGCAGCTTAAGTTCAAGACAAATATCAGAGATCAAAAGTTCAATTTTAACTTTATCTGAACCATCTTATATTTTCTCCAGATTTGACACTTAACACTTACTTATTTTAATCATCTTACATTTTTCTCCCCCTTTTGTCAACAACAAAAAGGGACAGACAAAAAACAGTAAAGAGAAAAGAGATAAAGTAAAAGCTGATTTTCATTCATCATAAGCTTCTCATTTACAAGGTAGTTTCTACAAAAACATCTACCTAGACTGATTAAAAGAAAGATACAAAGAATCAACTTTCTTTTCTAACAGCAGCCTAGCATGTCTTTCTTCATCCAATTGTCTTCTGACTTCTTCTAGCTCAGCTTTAAGCAGATTGAAGCTATTTAAATCCACCATCTGAGAAGAGGAGACTTCTGAAGACAGGCTGATTGAAGCAGCAGACAGGTTTGGATACCAGGGTAAGGCTAATACTGGGGGTGCCTTAGGTACAGAGAAGGGTGAGGAGACACGGGGAAAGATGTACTGATGAATGGTTCTAAAATAAAAGAAAGGAAGAAAAGCTAATTTAAACAAAGGTTTGATTCTGACTAGGTCAGTATCAAGAGAAGGAAAGACACATGAGAGTCTTTCACATAGAGACAGACGAGTGACTCTAATTTGTATAAGAGGGGGAAGAGGTTGGTTAGCTAAGACAGATGGCGGTAAGGGTAAGAGAGAGTCTATATGACAGAAAAACGAATTTGACCCTGTTATTAAGAGAAAGAAATACCTAGACCTAGAAGGTAACATTACAACAGAGGCAGGATAGTGAGATCCTTTCAATGTTCTAATGAACACAACAGTAGGGGGACAAAAGAAAATTTCCCTACAAAAGTTAAGAATATGAGGTGGAGGAGAAGGAATGACAGATAAGTGAGAGACACTTGCAGTCATCAAAGATTGCAGATCACACACAAACAGTCTTGATGATATGCCAGATTGTTCTTTGGGAGTTGAGTCCCTGTGAACAACTGTGTACTGACATATATCAGACACAACATCAAAAGATGTTTGGGTGGGGTGAGAGGAGACAGGTGAATGAAAAGGAGAGGCAACTGACAAAGGTTTAATAAAAAGGGCAGAAGGGGAGGAAACAACAGAACTGGGGATACCTTGGTGAAGGGGAGAGGATGGTGCAGAAGGGAAAGTGAAAAACTGATCTTCAAAGAGTCTTGTCTTCTTCCTTGAAGGGGACAGAGTAGCAGCTTCAAGATGAATAATTGTCTGAGTCCCATCAGACAGGTCAGCAGAAGTTGCAACAGCAGCAGCAGCAGGCTCTTCTGCAGGGATTTCTTCCCTTCCAGCAATGGCCACTAAAGGCATAGGGTAGCCTGACCTTCTTTTTCTGGGAATGATTCCCAAATCAAGAGGTTCCTTTTCCTTTGGTTCCTCTAAGGGTGGAGATATCTGCTCCCCCTGAGCAGATGCTTCCTCTTTACTAGGTTCAAACTCCACTTGTCTGACTAGGGTAAAGGTCTTCACTAGTCTTCTCTTCTTGGTGGGTTGTGCTGGTGCAGCAACAGATTTCCCAGCCTCACTTGTCTTCCTCTTGGAAGAGGGTTTCTTCAGCTTGAACCTGAGAGGCTCAACTGTCTCAGCAGATTCTTCAAAAGCTGAAGGTTCCTCAGGCTTTTGGTCTTGTCTGGCCACCTTTCCAGCAGGTTTCCAGATTCTTTCAGAGATGGGAACCTCTGATTCACCAGTAGAATCCACTGGTTCTTCTATTTTCTCCTTCTGCTTCTGCTCAGTAGCAGGCTTCTTCTTCTTGTTGTCTTCCTCTTCATCTTCCAGAGGGAATCCTTCAATCCCCATCATAGACAGAACCTTCTTGTCTATGGGAAGAGCCATGTCTACAAAATGAACATCAGTTGGAACAAACAGCTTGTTCCTGAACACTCTTGTCAACAGCATTCCATCAGAAGTCTCAGACAAGCTTGGGATGAACAAGCTCCTTGATACAAAGAAGGCAGTCCACTTTGAGTATTCCAACTCTTCAGTGACATCCATACCCCATTTCTTCATCTGTTGAAGATCAATAGTCTTACCAGGAAGAATCTTCTCAACATCAGCTACTCTCATCTCGTATTGCTCAGCAATTTCTTTTGAGGACAGACGCTTTGAAGATGCCATTTTTCAGATAAGAGGGTACGAGGGTTTTGGAAGAGGAGAAGACGAAGATAGAAAGACTTTAGGGATTTTGAAATAGATAAAGTTTGATCTGAAAGATTGCCTTTTATAGCAATAAAGGCAAGAGAGAGAAATAAAACATTTTTAATTCAAAACGGCACGATTTATGTGGGGAACTGTAGCGCCCACTTAAGACATAAATAAAACATGGTTTCGAGATAAAAACTGCCGTGCCCATGATTAGCTTCAGATTAGTGAATGGTATTAAATAAATAATAACCATTTTAATAAAACTGTTGAGATTCAACAAAGTGACTCAGCAGAGTCAGACAGGTAATCACGGACAGGTGATATAAAGCTATAAGACAGGTAGCATAGATAGTTCAAAAACTCAGACATTTCATTCAACAATGCAATGCATGTTTAAATTATCTCTAATATATAAAAAATCTTTCTTCTGCTAGAGGTTTAGTGAAAATATCAGCCCATTGATTTTTAGTTTTAACAAACTTAATATCAAAGATGCCTTTCTGAACATAATCCCTTATAAAGTGATGTTTGATTTCTATATGCTTAGCCTTAGAATGCTGAATTGGATTTTTAGTTAAGCAAAGAGCACTAGAGTTATCACACCATACAGGTATATTATGCTAAAAAATAGAGTAATCTTCAAGTTGATGTTTTACCCATAAAAGTTGAGAGCAACAACTAGCAGCTGAGATGTACTCTGCTTCAGGAGTAGATAGAGCAATAGTTGTCTGTCTTTTGCTTGACCAACAGACTAAATTTGCTCCAATGAAGTGGCATCCTCCACTGGTGCTTTTCCTTTCTATTCTGTCTCCAGCAAAGTCAGCATCACAGAATCCCACTAATCTGTATTCTTTAGTTCTCAAATATAGCAAACCAAGATTAGTAGTCCCAAGTAAATATCTAAATATTCTTTTAACAGCTTTAAGATGAGATTCTCTTGGGTCAGATTGAAATCTAGCATACATACAGTCACTAAATTGAATATCAGGTCTGCTTGAAGTTAAGTATAGTAGAGATCCAATCATACCTTTGTAGACAGTTTGGTCTACCTTTTTACCTTCATCATCTTTACTTAGTTTTGCATTGGTTTTCATGGGAGTTTTCATAAGTTTAGCACTTTCCATTTTGTACTTCTTAAGCATTTCCTTGATATACTTTTGTTGATGAATGTAGATTCCATCACTTGTCTGTTTGATTTGTAAACCAAGGAAGAACTTTAACTCTCCCATCATGCTCATCTTAAATTCTGCTTGCATCAGCTTTGAAAAGTCCTTGCACAGCTTTTCATTAGTTGCTCCAAAAATAATATCATCAACATATATTTGGACTATAATGAAGTTCTCTTTAGAACTTTTCTTAAACAGAGTAGTATCTACTTGTCCTCTAGTAAAACCATTATGCATGAGAAAAGAACTTAATCTATCATACCATGCCCTAGGTGCTTGTTTTAAACCATATAATGCCTTTTTAAGTTTAAAAACATGATCTGGTTTATCAGTATCCTCAAAACCAGGGGGTTGTTTAACATATACTTCTTCTTCAATTATTCCATTGAGAAAAACACTTTTCACATCCATTTGAAAAAGAGTGATTTGATGTTGTGCAGCACATGACATTAGAATGCGAATAGCTTCTATTCTAGCTACAGGTGCAAAGGTTTTAGTATAGTCAATACCTTCTTGTTGGTTATAGCCTTGAGCTACTAACCTTGCCTTATTTCTGACAACTTTGCCATCCTCATCCAACTTGTTTCTAAAGACCCATCTTGTTCCAATGACAGACTTGTTTTTGGGCTTGGAGACAAGTGTCCAGACATCATTTCTGGTGAACTGGTTAAGTTCTTCTTGCATAGCAAGAATCCAGCTTTCATCATCAAGAGCTTCTTCAATGTGTTTTAGCTCTATTTCTGACATGAAGGCCACATTGCTTGATTCTCTTAAAGTAGATCTGGTTCTCACTCCTTCTGAGGGATTTCCAATAATGAGATCCTTAAGATGATGAGTTTTGAATTTCCAGTCTCTTTGAAGATCATCATGAAGATCTTGACTTGTCTGTTGACTTGTCTAATGACTTGTCTGCTCCACTTGTCTGTCTGGTTCAGCTTCAGGTTCTGATTTGGTTAAGTCATGTTGTTGATTTTCTGACTTGTTTATATCAAGACCTGCAAGATCATCTTCTAGATCTGATAATTCTTTATCAGTCTTTAAGCTATCATTAAATTTGACATGAACAGATTCTTCAATAACAGATGTTCTGGAATTATAAATTCTGAAAGCTTTAGATATTTCAGAATATCCTAAAAAGATACCTTTGTCTGTTTTAGAGTCAAACTTTCCAAGTTGATCCTTGGTATTTAGAATGAAGCATTCACATCCAAATGCATGGAAGTAAGAAATGTTGGGGCTTTTTCCTTTCCACAATTGATAGGGTGTCTTCTTTAGAAAAGGCCTAATGAGTATTCTGTTTTGTACATAACAAGCTGTGTTTACTGCTTCTGCCCAGAAGTACTTAGGGAGATTATTCTCATTGAGCATAGATCTAGCCATCTCTTGCAGAGATCTATTCTTTCTCTCAACCACTCCATTTTGTTGAGGAGTTCTAGGTGCAGAGAAATTGTGAGAGATTCCATTCTCCTCACAGAACTGTCTAAACTGCTCATTTTCAAATTCTCCCCCATGGTCACTTCTAAGAGTAGAAATACAGAAACCCTGCTCATTTTGTACTCTCTTACAGAATACTGAGAAAGCCTTAAAAGACTCATCCTTGTGGGTTAAGAAGAGTACCCAAGTATATCTAGAATAGTCATCAACTATGACAAATCCATATTTTCTTCCAGCCAAGCTAGCAATACTAACTGGTCCAAACAGATCCATGTGTAACAACTGAAGAGGTCTAGAGGTTGATACTTGGTTTTTAGATTTGAAACTTGATTTTACTTGTTTACCTCTCTGACATGCATCACACAAAACATCTTTCTTAAAACTAATATCAGGCAATCCTCTCACAAGATTATCCCTTTTTAATTTTGAAATTAGTTTCATACTAGTATGTCCTAGTTTCTTATGCCATAACCATCTTTCATCCTCTTTAGACATCAGACAGGTTACACTTTGATCTGAGAGATCAGTCAGTTCAATCTTATACATATTTTGTTGCCTTTTAGCTGAAAATAGGGTTTTGCCACTGAGATATTTAACTATACATAAATCCTTGGTAAAGGAGACATCAAATCCATTGTCACATAATTGACTTATGCTAAGCAAATTGTGTTTCAATCCTTTAACCATAAGAACATTAGATATAGAGGGAAGATGAGGTTTACCACCAATAGTACCAATTCCTATAACCTTCCCTTTCTGATTTCCACCAAATGCCACACGTCCTCCTTTCTTAAGTTGGAGGTCTAGGAACATAGGCTTTTCTCCTGTCATGTGTCGCGAGCAACCATTGTCCAGGTACCAGCAGTGGTGTTTTCTTTGTGCATTTGAGGACATCTGCAATAGAGATTATTTGATCTTTAGGCACCCATAGTTTTTTGGGTCCTTTTCTGTTAGTTCTAGGAGTCTGTGAAGACATCCTTCTTTTCTTATGGATACACTTAGACATAACATGTCCAGTTTTTCCACATAAGTTACAGACAGGTATGGACTTAATGGAAGTAGATTTAGCAGACACTTTAGAGTTTTTAGTTAATACTTTATGATGTGTCTGATGGACATATCCAATACCTTATTTGTTAAGGGAGTGCCTCTGACAACCAAGCAGCTTGGTCAGATTATCTCTACCATTAACAAATTTGGCAAGATCAGAAGTGAGCTCTTCCACTTTCTGTTGAAGTTTTTCAACTTCTTCAAACTGTGATGCATCACTAGAGATATTAGCTTCATTAGATTTTTCAGTCTTCAGCTCACTGTTCTCTTTGGCAAATTTCTCACACTCTTGAGATTTCTGTTTATGCTCACTGAGGAGCTTAACATGATCTCTCTTGAGGGATTTGAAAGCCTTAGATAAGCAGTTGGATTCCTCCAGCAATTCCTCATAGGCATCAAGTAATTCCTCATAGTCAGAATGTACATTATTATCTGAATCTGAGTCAGTGTTGGCCATCAGACAGAGATTAGCTTCTTCCTCTGTCTCTTCATCAGAAGATGTTGACTCCAGATCTTCCCAAGTATCCATCATCCCTTTCTTCTTCTTTTTGAAGAACTTCTTAAAAGGGGCTTTCTTGAGTTGAGGACATTCAACTTTGATGTGACCTGACTTCTTGCACTCATAGCAGACAATTGAGTTCTTGTCTGTTGAGGTGGATTCTTTGAAGTTCTTGTCCTTGTTGAACCTTCTGAATGGCTTATCCTTCCTGAACTTCTTTTTCTGTAAGAGAAGCTTTATCTTTCTGGTTAGAAGAGATAATTCTTCATCACTTTCAGAATCCTCGGGTTCAGACAGGTCAGCATCACTGGATGGCTCGTCTGCCTTCAGAGCTTTAGAAGCTTTTGAAGACTTTTGATCAGCTTTCAGAGCAATTGACTTGCCCTTCTTAGTTGTGATTTCATCTCCAAGTTCTTGCTCATGAACAGTGAGTGTACCAAGAAGTTCATCCATAGTCAAGGAGGTAAGATCCTTGGCTTGTGAGATAGCAGTTACCAAAGGTCTCCACTGCTTAGGTAGACTCCTTAGTATCTTTCCAACCTTCTCAGCATTAGAGTAAACTTTGCCAAGAGATTTTAGACCATTGATGATAGTTTGGAATCTTCCTATCATCTGAGCAACAGATTCTCCTTCCTCCATGAGAAACAGTTCATACTTTCTGACAAGTATGGTAATTTTTGATTCTTTGACTTTGGTTGTTCCTTCATGTGTGACAGCTAAGGTGTCCCATATTTCTTTGGCAGAATCACAGGCACAGACCTTTTCAAATTCATCAGGACTGAGAGCACAAATGATATTGTATCTGGCTTTGTGATTCAGCTCCCACTTTGTCTTTTCTGCAGGGGTCCACTGAGCTTTTGGCTTGTCAGTGTTGTCATCATTTTTAGGAATGAATGGACCATCTGTGATGACATCCCAGAGATCAGAGTTTGTAGATAGAATGAACCATTGAAATCTATCTTTCCAATAGTTGTAGTTTTCTCCATTGAAGAATGGAGGTCTGGTTAAGGAAGCTCCTTCAGTCTGGTGACTCCCACTAGCTCTAGCAGTCATGTCTATTCTTCAGGACCTTTTGCCTCTACACTGTTAGATGCTCAACCCAGAGGGTGAGCTCTGATGCCAACTGAAATAGACAACTATAAACACGAGAAGAGGGGTTGAATTGTGTTTATCAGAAATTAAAATAAAGTTGAAAACTTTTCACACACAAGAGCTAGGTTCGGACAAGTGTAAAATAAGTTACACAGACAGGTCACCTGTCTGTTGTATTTTTCACAGAAAACCACACAGGCATACAGATGAAAATAAGCTTGATAAAAATACTTTTAACCCCTTAGTTAGAATGCAGATGATATATAATCAAAACAACTAAAGAGTTTAAGGAATGAGAGATTAACACAGTAATTTATCCTAGTTCACTCTTTAACACAAAGAGCTACGTCCAGTCCTTGGCAGCACCAAGATTTATCCACTATAACTGATCAGGTTACAGACTCCAAGTATTGTTTGCACACCTAGCCTCTTCAGGCTCCAACACAAGTATTCTTTGCACACCTAGCCTCTTCAGGCTCACTCAGATTTGTTTTAGAGTTTGGTTTGTAATAAATACACTTACAGACAGACAGATCTTTCACTAACACTCAGAGAGTGGTTTAAATGTAAAGCTTAGGAAAGTCTGCGTAATAACTTCAAATGATTGAAGAATACAGAGTGAATAAATGAACAGAGTAATGGCTCTTTAATGCTTTGTAAACTCTGATATGTTCATCTTCAATGACTTCTGTATTTATAGCCTTCAAACATTTAATATCCGTTAGAGACATTCCTTGCAACGATGGCTTCAAGCAGAGCTTCATTAAATGCAATAGAGTCGTTCTGGGCAGCCATTTAATGCAATGGAGACGTTGGTTGTACTCTAACATGAAGGATCATGGCTTTATGCATCGTGCAGTAGCCAAATCAGAGTTGTGAAGAATGCTTTTGTACTTTTGCAGAGTACATTTCCCTTCTTGTGTAATAACCGAAAGTACTAGGGAATAAAGCATGTTGGAAATATTCTTTAACTGGAAGTTTGTCTCTGACTTCCTAGGTTGCTTGAGAGAGAAATCCTCTGAATTTCTTGATAAGCGTGAGAGAGAGATTCAGAGTCTTCTGCATGAGGGGACAGCTTCCAAAAGCTTCATGTACTTCGATTTCTTAACAAAGAACCTTAGACGAGTATGAGGCAGAGACAGGTTGAAACCAATTTGTACAAAGTCAACAATCCTAGTCAGCAGACAGGTTGACTTTTTGCTTATCCAGACAGGTTGTTACTTAAGTAGACAGACAGGTGAGTTTTGTTGTTTTTCTGATCTGTACACTACGTAGACAGGTTAACAACTACAAAGTAGGTTAATTAAATCATTAACCAATGTTTAGTTTTCATCAAAACTTAGGGAAATGCACACTTACATTTTAGAGACTTAACAAGATTCACTCGAAAAGATTTATCATGTTTCACCCTAAACCTTGGGCTACGTCCTGTCCTTGGCTTCACCAAGTTTTTCATTACATCTGACATAGCTACAGACAAGTATTATTTTCACAATTAGCCTCTTCAGGCTCCTACGAGTATTATTTTTACACTTAGTCTATCCAGGCTCAAACACAAGTATTCTTTTATGCTAGCCTCTTTAGGCTTCCAGATGCAGAAAGATTGTGAAGCAAAAACTTCAAGTTACAACTATGCAAGTGAGATGCATCGTTTCCTTAAGTTTAAAATAAAAAAAATAAAAAATACATAAGGCAGATTTTTTTAAAGCTTCTACGAGAAGCTTTTGCCTCAAAACCAAATAAAATCCCCCATTTCCTTCAAAAGAGACCCCGACTCTGTCTCCCTCCCTCTTGTCTCATTGTCTTATTGTTCCATTTTTTTTATTTTTCGCTTTTGCTCCATTTCCTTCCAATCTTAATCAACATTGTAAGTTTACTATACAAATCTTGAAGCTCTACCACTTTAATTTTTGGGAAGCTAAGTTGTGGTGATTTTTGGGTTAGGAGTTGAGCTCTCTGGTGAAAGAAAAGTAACCACTCCGTGAAGCCGTGCTAAGCTCTCTGAGATCTGTCAGTTAGCATCTGTCTGCTTCCTTTGGAGTTGCCGGAAGTAGATTTTAGTTATCTTGTTATGTTAAAATTATTTTTTTAAAATTATATTTGGGGAAACATACCTTTGGTGTTCATTTTAATCATTCCTAAATATTTTTAAGGTTGTGGCTTCTCATTAAATGATTTTGATTACGCCTTAGAGTTGTAAAGAGCAATTATTTGATAGCGGTCAAACTTGAAATATGATCATGTGAATTTTTATTCTTAAAGAGCTGGATACAAATGAAATGATTTGAATGTTGTGTTTTGAGGGATCCATGTTAGAATTCCATAGCCGTTAACGGGGGTAACGGTCTAGGTGCACCAAGTTATATATATATATTCCAGGAGGAGAGGGCTATCTGTTGGAACCAAAGTAATTTGGATTAAATAATCTCTAAGTTTTGATGTTAACAAAAAGGATTAAATTTGTACAGCAAAGTGTTAGCAGTAATCTAACAAGTGCCTTCAGCCTTGAAGGATCTCTGATTATATATATAAGTTAAAATGTTAAGTCTATTTACTTTGCAATCCGCATCCATATTTTATTTTATTCTTTAATTTGAAAGATTCCCTGAGTGGTCGAGTCCACTCTACCTCTGGAAGGATTTTCTTTAAATCAAGTGCCACGTCAGTGGACGAGCGCTTGAATGCCTTCTAGTAGATGGAGAAATCCCTTTTAGTAGACGTGAGTTGCTCTCCGAGAATAACATTTATTTACAAGTGCCACATCACTGGACGGAGATTTTAAGTAACTCAAGTTCTGGCAAGACCGTTGTTTTAAGTAGACGTAGAATTGTTGCCACGTCAGTGGACGGAGCCTTAAAACTCTTCTTACTTACCTTTCTCTTTACAATTGTTTTGATGGACGAAGATTTTAAGCTTTTATATCTTATTTAATCTGAACCAAAGTGAATTTATTTCATATGATTGATATTTATTTCAAATATATAATGGTCCTTCTCATTTGCTATTAACGGTTTTATTGTCTTGTTTCTATAAGAGAGACATAGTACATATAAGGAATTGCAAAAAGCAATATAGTACAATGCAAAACGTTGTGTACCCTGTCACCTTTTACGCTGGAATAGCTGGAATTTGTACAAGGCAAGACAGTTTTTCAAGTTGCATTTGCTCAGAGGTGTGCCATGTCATGCAAGAATATTGTCATATAGTACAAAGGCCATGAGCAAGCTGAGTCAGAACGGATATTACATTGTTGATTCTATCCCTAAATGGAAAATTCAAATACAACCGTTGATGATTTTGAAGAGAAGATCAAGGTCTCTATAAATAGAAGACCAAGACTTTTGAAGAAAGGACTTTTGCGCATATACAAAAATCTCAAGAAATCTCTTGCAAGCAAACATTCTTTTATTCTTTCAGAAAGCAAAAGTCTGTAATATCTTAGTTTGAATACTGCTATAATATTCATCTGATCTTAAACTTTCATATTCTCACACATAGTGAGTTAGAAGATCAAAGAAACCAAAAACTCTTTGTTAGAGGTAGAGCCTGAAGAGGCTTGGTAAGAAAGGAATACTTGTGAGCCTGGAGAGGTGTTGAATACTTGCTGTAATCTATTTGGAGAATAGTGGAGAAAACCTTCAAGTAGAAGGGACTGGACGTAGCTCTTGGTTGGAAGAGAGTGAACCAGGATAAAACAACTTGCGTGAATCTTCTAATCCCTTATCTCTTTAGTTTTACGTGTTTATACTAACTGTGGGGATTTGAACTTGAATTTGTTATTCTTTCAAAAGTTTGTTTTTCTGTGTTCTTGATTCTGCCTCTCTATCTTTGTGTGAGAAAACTGTTCTTGAAAAGGTTGTTTTCGAAAAATATTGACAAACACAATTCAACCCCCCCTCCTTGTGTTTGCTTGTGTCAGTTGGTATCAGAGCTCAGCCTCGAAAGGGTTGAGCATCTAACAAGTGCTGAGGAAGTACGATCCCACAACCATGGATGCAGAAGGACAAGCTATCAATAGGCCTCCACTCTTTGATGGAACTGATTATGATTATTGGAAGAAGAGAATGATGGCCTTCCTAGATGCGCAGAACTTAGACATCTGGGAACTGATTGAGAATGGCTATTCTGAGCCAAGAGGTGAAAATGGAGCAGTCTTGGCTAGAGCAGAATGGAGTGTAGATCAAAAGGCCAAACATCAACTAAATCTCAAGGCCAAACATTACTTGATGTGTGCCATTACCAGATCAGAACATGATAAGGTTCACAGCTGCAGCACAGCAAAGGAAATCTGGGATACACTGGCTCTTGCTCATGAAGGCTCATCACAAGTGAAGGAGTTAAAGATAAGCATGTTGGTTCACCAGTATGAACTCTTCAAGATGACTGATCATGAGACTATAGATCAGATGGTTGGAAGATTTCAAACAATAACAAACAGTCTCAGATCTCTGGAAAAAATATATGAGAATAGAGATCATATCAGAAAGGTTCTGAGAAGTCTCTCCAAGCAGTGGAGACCAAAGGTCACTGCCATTCAAAAAGTTAAGAATCTGAACACTCTCTCTCTGGAAGAGCTTCGAGGGTCATTTAAAGTTCATGAGCTTGAACTAAATGAAGAAGACAATTCCAGAAAGGGAAAATCTATTGCTTTAAAGGCAAAGAAAGCAAGCTCTTCAAAAGTCCTTAAAGCTGCTGAGTCTTCATATGATGCTGAACCTTCATACAGTGATGAAGGATCAGATGAAGGTGAATTATCCTTCATCTCCAGAAAGATACAACATATGTGGAGAAGGAAAGGTAATTTCAAGAGAAAGCCGTTCAACAAGAAATTTTCTAAGGAGAAATCAGACTCCAAAGAAAAAGGTCCACCTCTGTGCTTTGAATGCAAAAAGCCAGGCCATTTCAAAGCTGATTGTCCTGACTTAAAAGAGAAGAAGAAGTTCTTCAAGAAAAAGAAGGGCTTAATGGCTACATGGGAGGACTTGGACTTATCCTCATCAGATGAGGAAGAGGAAGCAGAGGAAGAGGCAAACATTTGCCTCATGGCTGACACATCATCAGAAAATGAGTACACTGATGATGATGAGGTAACAGATTTTGAACCTTCTACTCTAAGAAATGCCTTTGATGAATTACTGCATGACTCATCCATATTATCTCATGAATACAAAAGTCTTAAAAAGAAGTTTGCAAAATTAACAAAAGAATATGATAGAGTCTGCATTGAAAAACAAAGTTTAGTTCAAGAAAATGATAAGCTGAAATCAGAGAATGTCAGTCTAACTGACAAATTTGAATGTGAGCCTGACAATTCTTGTGAAGTTGCAAAACTGAAACAAGATGTAACATACTTGACAGACACTCTGTCAAAATTTGTAGGAGGCTCAGATAAGCTTAGTCTTATCCTAAGGTATTCTAGGTCACCATTTGATAAATCTGGCCTTGGTTATGACAATAAGAAGCATGAGGCATCTTATATTAAGTCAAAACCACCTATGCAGCAAAGACCTTCAAAAGCTCCAGCTAGGTATGCTAAAGCCAAATCAGGCCCGTCCAACACCTTTTGTAAAGTGTGTGGAAAAAGTGGGCATTCTACATCTAGATGCATACATAACAGAAATACTAAATATTCTCGTCCAAAGAAAACTAACATGAAAGGACCCAAGTCTGTTTGGGTACCTAAGGACAAGATAATACCTGTTGCAGATTTGCTTAACAACAGGAAAGAAACAAACGTCCTGGTACTTGGACAGTGGATGCTTACATCACATGACGGGAGAAAAGTATATGTTCCAAGACCTTAGACATAAGGATGGTAGCTGGGTGACATTTGGAGGAAACCAGAAAGGAAAGATCACTGGTATAGGTAAAATTGGTAAACATCCTTTTCCCTCCATTGATAATGTTCTTTTAGTGAATGGTTTAAAACATAATTTACTGAGCATAAGTCAATTATGTGACAGTGGATATGATGTCTCTTTTAATAAGAACATGTGTTATGTCAAGAAGAATGATGGATCAATCTTATTCACTGCTAAGAGGCAAAACAATTTATACAAAATTGACTTGGAGGACCTCTCAAATCAAAGTGTCTCATGTTTAGTGTCCATTGAAGATGAGCGATGGATTTGGCATAAAAGGCTAGGTCATGCAAGCTTGAGATTAATCTCAAAGCTAAATAAGCATAACCTCGTGAGAGGATTACCAAACCTTAAGTTCAAATCTGATGCTCTCTGTGATGTATGTCAGAAAGGAAAACAAGTCAAAGGTTCTTTTGAATCTAAGAATATTGTTAGTACCAAGAGACCACTAGAACTGCTACACCTTGATCTTTTTGGTCCAATAAGGACTGCTTCTATCAGTGGTAAGAAATATGGTCTAGTCATTGTAGATGACTATACTAGATGGACATGGGTTATGTTCCTTGCTCACAAGGATGAGTCCTTCAAGGTCTTTTCTGTATTCTGCAAACATGTACAGAATGAAAAAGGCATGTGTATAGCTTCAATTAGAAGTGATCATGGGGGAGAATTTGTCAATGAGCTATTCAATGAGTTTTGTTAAGAAAGTGGTACTCAACACAACTTCTCAATACCAAGAACACCACAGCAAAATGGTGTGGTAGAGAGAAAGAACAGATCTCTTCAAAAGATGGCTAAGACTATGCTCAATGACAATTCTGTCCCTAAGCACTTCTAGGCTGAAGCTGTGAATACTGCCTGCTACATTCAGAACAGAATATACATTAGACCTATTCTGAATAAGACTCCCTATGAATTGTGGAAAGGTAGAAAACCCAACATATCTTATTTTCTTCCTTTTGGATGTAAATGTTATATTTTGAATACAAAAGACCAACTTAGTAAATTTGATGCCAAGGTAGATAATGGAATTCTACTAGGATTTTCTGAAACCTCAAAAGGATTTAGAGTGTATAACTCAATAACTTTAATAGTAGAAGAGTCTATACATGTTAGATTTGATGACAAACAGCCTGATAAGAAATTATCAGAGCTAGATGAGAGTTTTGTAGATCTTGACTTAAACATCTCAGGAGAGTCAACAGAAGTTAAAGCTGATGATCAAGTTGAAGACATTTCTCATCAGCCAGAAACATCTTCCTCTCAACAAGACAATGTTCAGAGAACTTGGCATTTCTAGAATTATCATCCACCGGATCAAATCATTGGAAATCCAAGTGATAAGCTAAGAACCAGATCAACCTTCAGAGAGCAAGAAGACTCTGCATTAGTCTCTGAATTGGAACCAAAGACAGTAGACGAGGCTCTGCTGGACAATGGTTGGATTTTATCAATACAAGAAGAGCTAAACCAGTTTGAAAGGAGTGATGTCTGGACTCTGGTAACCCTACCTAAAGATAAATATGTTATAGGAACAAAATGGGTTTACAGAAACAAGCTTGATGAGAATGGTAAAGTTATAAGAAATAAACCAAGATTAGTTGCACAAGATTACTCTCAAGAAGAAGGTATAGATTATACTGAAACCTTTGCACCTGTTGCTAGATTAGAAGCAATCAGAATTTTACTTTCATTTGGTGCACATCATAATATTATGCTTTTCTAAATGGATGTAAAAAGTGCTTTTCTAAATGGTTTTATCAATGAAGAAGTTTATGTTATGCAACCTCCAGGTTTTGAGAGTGAAACCCAACCTGAACATGTATACAAGCTTAAGAAAGCTTTATACAGTCTAAAACAAGCCCCAAGAGCTTGGTATGATAGGCTAAGTTCTTTTCTGATGGATAATGGCTTTAACAGAGGAAAGGTTGATACTGTTGTTTTGGCTTCAAAGACTCAAGAGGGGTGAATTGAGATTTCAAAAATTCTTCCTTTTCAAAAACTTACTTTTCAAATCAGGTTTGCCTCAGGATCTTTAACAGATTAAGAAAGGGCTTTTAAAGATTCAGAACAGGTAATACAGGTATTAGATACAGGCCTTAATCAGTCAGCAACTGAAGTTACAATATATCAGTTTCAGGTTCAGTTTCAGTGATCAAGAACAGTTTTAATCAACTCAGTTTTGAACAATTAATAACTCAAGATTGATTGCAATAATACTTCTGGTTTCAATTCAAATTAAACAGATCAAGAATAGAAGTTATATGAGTATTAATGTCAATTGAAACTTAGAACATCAAAATCACATATTCTTGAATATGATCAGAAGATTATATGAGCAAGAACAGATTTAATAAACTCAACTTTGATTACATGATTCAGTTCAGATATTGAGCCTTAAGATTAGATTTGAACAACACAGATTAGATTGCAGTTTGCACGAAGTTCAATCAGGTATTACAGATTATTACAGAAACAATATTGAATAATGAATATCAAGAACTCAGTTATATGCGCAATACAGAAATTAAAGAGCTTTGAGTTTAGAAATACCACACAACCAGATTTATCCTGGTTCAGTCACCACCACTGTGACCTACATCCAGTCCCCACTCCACATATGGGATTTCACACACTAACACAGCAAGTTTTAGCCAGGTAGCTTGAAAAACCTTTACACCACAGAGCACTTCTTTCACTTCTAGGATACCACACCTCTTGTGAAAAAGCCTCAATGTTCTTCCTTAGGATTCCTCACCCTAATCACACAGAGAGACTCCCTCTCTCTTACAATCAAATAAAAACAGAAAGATTGATTTCTAAACTCTCAAAAGTTTAATACACAAATTGAAGCTCTAACAAGATGAAACACTCTTTTCACAATAAGCTCAAGAAAGATGATGAATGATTTTCACAATTGATCTCTCAAATTGATTTCGTGTGTTTCTGATATTATATTTAGTATTCTATTGATCCCACTTTATATAGAAAATAAGTTGTAACCGTTTGGGATCAGTCCAAACAGATTTGGGTCTGATATCAGAATCAGCTAAACTGATTCAAGTTCTTGGACAGGGGTTGAGTACAGGGATGTATTAACCATTTTACATACTGAAAGTTTCTGTACACCTGTGTAATACATGGCTGTACGAGTTCTTTAAAAACTTGATCTTGGTTAGTCCATCAGTACCATCGATACACCTATTCAGTACATCTATGTATTAATGAACATCAGATTTTTCAGAAACTTTGAATACACGAGTACATAGCATATGTACAGGCCTGTATTCAGTTAACCATTTATAACTGATCTGATTTCAGTTATTCATAGGTGTAGTACATCTATGTACTGAATATTAAGAACTTTATTTTCATTTGTCAGTTACAGGAAATGGTATAAATCCATTTAATACATGGCTGTACTGACAGAGAATTTACTTAACTTCCAAAAATCATTTTCATTAAAACTTATTCCTTTTTAATGCAGGTTATGAAAATTGATTTTCTTCATGCATCATTTCAACTGAGTTATTTGTGAATAAGAGATTTCTTCTCTTACAAATCATCTAAGACTTAAATCTAAATCTCCTTTAAGCTCTTGTCTTGATGACTCCTTGATGTTTGTCCTTGCTTGTTGCTCCTTGAGCTCTTCAAGTTCTTCTTTGGATATTCTCCTTTAATTGCTTACTGAACTTGATACTTTCAGCTTGATACCTGTCTTTGCAATTTGATACTAAAACACTTGCACACACATTAAATTGTATATTTGTCATATATCAAAATCTCTATGTCATTGAGTCTTACAAACTCCCCCTTTTTTATTATGACAAACCTTTTAACAAATTCTTAAATCAGAGTGTTAGTATAGCAGAAGCTAAGTGTTTTTGTCAATTCATTAATCATGGTATCAAAACATTCAATAGCAAATGGTATCAAAGCATATCAGAATATTTTTATATGATAACTCCCCCTGAATCATATATGCTCCCCCCTCAACATATGCTTTAATTTGTTTCCTCTCTCTATATTTTTCTCCCCCTTTTGGCATTATAAAAAAAGGCAAAGAAATAACCATTCAAAAATAGTAGAAAAGAAATTCAAACATAGCATAGCATATTAAAGATGTTCATAACAGAGGGATAGTGCAAGAGAATTAAAAAAAACAGAATCCAACAAATCATTACAAACCAAGGCATTTAGCCTTTCAAAAACAAATCAAAATAAGTTCTAAGTCCTAAGAACTCCTAGAACTAATTATCTCCTTGGCCTTGAAGTGATGGTTTAGCAGAGGTGTCTTCATTTTGTTGCTCAGCTTCCTCCACAACAGCTTTTGCCAGTTCAGCAATGTTGAAATTTTCTGGTTCAGGTGCAGGAGGTGCAGGGTTAGGAAATTCAATTCCTAATGCTTCTTTGATCTGATCAACACTCTTTTCCAGTTTAGTCATCCTCGTGTTCAGACTTGTCAATGCATTCAGTTGCACTCTGTGTCTCTTGATTTGTCTGCCATCCATGTTTCTCAGCATAACCAATATCTATTGAGCAAATTCAGATGCAGCACTTCCTTGTGCATCAGATGGTTCAGCTATAGTTGCTCCCTTGTTTCCAGCTTTCCTTATCCATCTTCCATCTTCCCTTTTCAGTCTCATTTTGCTCACAATTTCTTCACCAAACTTATGAGTTCCTTTTCTTCCAAGTTTCTTTTCTTCTCCATCAAAAGGAACATTAAAGTGAGCTAGGATTTTGCAGACCAGTGCAGGGTAGGCAAGCATCATCGTACTCTTTCTGCATTCTAACATGTGAGCAGCAACACAATATCCTCAACTTATTTGTTTTTCATTCAGCATTGCCCACATTAGCATTAAATCATAATTCTGCAGTATGGAGTGATTTCCTCCTCTTGGAATCAGAATTCTGCAAACCACATAATGCAGAAGCCTATCCTCTACACTCATCACACTAGTGTAGGTAACTCTACCTTCAGGTTCATCAGAGAGAACTAAGTCTACTCTGGCCATTTCCCTATCATATTCATCATACCATTCAGCTTGGGGACCATTTCCAGCAATACTAGGTCCATAAAAAGGTAAGTTTGCAAGGTTGCTAAATTCCTCTAGTGACATTTTGATCTTAATTCCTTTAACTTCAGAGCTAATTCCATTAGCATTCATCTCAAAATTTGAGTAAAAGATCTTGACCAAAAATGGATAATAATCAACTTGAGTTTCTAGAAATTCCTTGACCTTTTGACAGATTAAAATCTCAGTGAAATTGAAAGCATTATCATCAAAATACTTAAAGTCCATTATCCAAGGTTCTAGGATTCCTCTATCTTTGAAATTTTGTCTAAAGAACTCCTTTTGATTATTAGTGAGGGAATACCTTTGGAGAAGAACATCATTGTCCATGAAAGATGTTGGAGCGCCATTCTCTGCAGCCTCTGTCTCTATGTGAGACTCAACTTCTTTTCCTTTAATCTTCTTTGCAGCTTTGGAATTTCCTACTTCCTTTTTCTTCTTTTCAGCCTTCTTTGGGGTTTCCATCCCTTTTCTCTTCTTCTCAGGGGTCTTAGAGGTTTCTGCTCCCTTCTTCTTCTCAGCTGATTTCCACATCTCCATTTCTTTTCTCTTCTTTTCAGCAGCTTTTGAGGGTGAAGGACCAGTGTTCTTGGTTCTTGCCATGTTAGGGTTTTAGAAAGGGGAAAAGAAATGTCTGAGGTTTAGCTCTGCTAGGGTTACGAATTAGGTGAAGAGAGAGTGGGTTTGAGAGGATTTGAAATTTTGAAATAAAATTGAATTCAAATATCAGGCTTTATAACGTTTGTGTACAGGGGTGTGATACACCCAAGTATTAAAGATTTGCATTCTGACTTTCTCAGATTTAACAAACATGCCTGTAGTACACCTCAGTATACTTATGACATTTAGGAATTGTGTTTCAGTGTTTTAATACATCTATGTATCACAGGGATGTATCAGACCAAAACACAGGGGATTCATTCCTGATCCTCTATACAGCTATTGATCACACCCATGTATAAAACAAATTTCCAGTTTTTATACATGTACATGGGTTAAGTACATAGGTGTACCTGATCAATCTAATTTTAGCTGAAACTCTCTTCTAACCACACAAATAGATCATTCTAGAAACAGATCATACAATCATAAGGCATATTTACACAGAGATTTAAACATACAAACACTTTCAACAGAGATCAGATATAGGATTGGTCAATTATGCCTAATTCTCTTCTAATGAAAAAGAAGCTTTCCTTGTTCAAAGGCTTAGTAAAAATATCAGCAAGTTGCTTTATTGTATCAACATATTCAATCACAATTTCTCCACTTTGAACATGATCTCTAATGAAATGATGTCTGATTTCTATGTGTTTGGTTCTAGAATGCATTATAGGATTCTTAGTTAGGTTAATTGCACTTGTGTTGTCACATTTAATGGGAACTTGGTCTAGTTGCACACCATAATCAACTAATTGTTGTTTCATCCATAAGACCTGTGCACAACAGCTACTAGCTGCTACATATTCAGCCTCAGCAGTGGATAGAGCCACACTAGATTGCTTTTTACTAAACCATGATACTAATGAATTCCCTAGTAAATGGCATGTTCCACTTGTACTCTTTCTATCTAGTTTACAACCAGCAAAATCAGAGTCTGAGTAACCAATTAAAGTACATGTAGCTCCCTTAGGATACCATAATCCCATGTCTTTTGTTCCTAACAGATATTTAATTATCCTCTTAACTGCTGTTAGGTGTGATTCTTTAGGATTTGCTTGATACCTAGCACACATGCATACACTCAACATAATATCTGGCCTACTAGCAGTAAGATAAAGTAATGAGCCTATCATACCTCTGTATTTTGAAATATCAACAGGTTTACCTTGTTCATCCTTGTCCAGATAACAGGCAGTACTCATTGGAGTTGCCATCTCCTTAGCATTTTCCATGCCAAACTTCTTGATCAACTCTTTGCAATATTTGGTTTGGCTAATGAAGATTCCATTTTCTGTTTGCTTTATTTGTAGTCCAAGGAAAAATTTCAGTTCACCCATCATTGACATCTCAAACTCATTCCGCATAAGACTTGCAAACTCATTGCACAAATGCTCATTAGTAGCACAAAAAATTATGTCATCCACATAAATTTGTACAAGTAAAATGATGTGTGCCTTTTTCTTAGTGAACAAAGTTGTGTCAACTTTACCTCTTTTGAAACCTTTTTCAATGAGAAAATTACTTAACCTTTCATACCAAGCTCTAGGAGCTTGTTTTAAGCCATACAAAGCTTTAGATAGTTTATAAACATGGTTAGGCAATTCATTATTCTCAAAACCAGGTGGTTGACTAACATATACCTCTTCTTGAATAATTCCATTTAAGAAAGCACTCTTTACATCCATTTGATACAATTTAAATCCCATTATGCAAGCATAAGCAAGTAGCATTCTTATAGCTTCTAATCTTGCTACTGGTGCATATGTTTCATCATAATCTATGCCTTCCTCTTGATTATACCCTTTGGCTACCAACCTAGCTTTGTTTCTCACAATTATCCCATTTTCATCTAGTTTATTCCTAAAAACCCATTTTGTACCTATTACTTGACTATTCTTGGGTTTAGGCACTAGGTTCCATACTTGATTTCTCTCAAACTGGTTTAATTCATCATGCATAGCCATCATCCAATGTTCATCAGTTATAGCATCATCTATATTCTTAGGTTCTACTTGAGACACAAATGCCATATGATTACATGTGTTTCTAAGAGATTGTCTAGTAGTTACCCCCTTTGTAATTTCACCAATGATGTTATCAATTGGATGATTTCTGACAGTCCTCCATTCCTTCATTGCCTTGTTGCTCTTCCAAGACAGTTTTCTCAATTGAATCTGCAAGATCTTCAATAACAATATCCTTTCCTAACCTTTTGGGGTTAGACTCATCAAATGTAACATGCACAGATTCCTCAATGGTTTCAGTTCTCTTATTATAGATTCTACATGCTTTACTAGTTAGAGAATAGCCTAGGAAAATTCCTTCATCAGCCTTTGCATCAAACTTTCCAAGGTTATCCTTTCCATTATTAAGTACAAAGCACTTACAACCAAAGACATGAAGATGTGCAATGTTTGGTTTTCTTCCTCTATAAAGTTCATAAGGGGTTTTCTTTAAAATAGATCTTATCAAAACTCTATTTAAAATATAGCAGGCTGTGTTCACAGCATCTGCCCAAAATTGTTTTGGTAGGCTAAAGTCATTTAACATAGTTCTAGCAATCTCCTCTAATGATCTATTCTTTCTTTCCACTACTCCATTTTGTTGTGGAGTTCTAGGAGCTGAAAATTATGTTGAATGCCATGATCATCACAAAAGTTTTCAAACACTTCATTTTGAAATTCTCCCCCATGATCACTTCTTATAGAAAAAATTTTCATGTCTTTTTCATTTTCTACAATTTTTGCCATTCTCTTGAATGCAGCAAATGCATTACTCTTATGAGATAGAAAGTATGTCCATGTGTATCTAGAGTAATCATCTACTATTACTAAGGCATACAAGTTTCCACCAAAGCTTTTGGTTCTTGATGGACCAAATAAATCCATGTGCAAAAGTTGCAAGGGTCTATTTGTTGAAACAATGTTTTTAGGTTTGAAAGAGACCTTAACTTGCTTTCCTTTTTGACATGCATCACATAATCCATCTTTCACAAATTTCAGTTTAGGCAAACCAATTACAAGATCTTTAGAAATCAGTTTATTCAAGTGATTCATGTGAATGTGTGCAATTCTTCTATGCCAAAGCCAATTCTCTTCTTCTTTTGAAATAAGACAGCATGCAGTGTTTGAAGAGATATTGTCTAAATCAAGCATGTAGATGTTATCTATCCTATTTCCAATCAATTTCAGATTTGCATCATTCTGATTTTCTATCAAGCAACTATTGGAATTGAATTTTACCTTAAAGCCTTTGTCACATAGTTGACTGATACTTAATAGATTGTGTTTAAGTCCCTCAACATAGAGTACATCCTCAATGATTGTTGTTGAGTCACTTCCAATGTTGCCAATGCCAAGTATCCTTCCTTTATTGTTGTCTCCATAGGTAACACTTCCACTAGATTTTGGAGTGAGTGTGATGAACTTGCTTTTGTCTCCTGTCATGTGTTTGGAACAGCCACTATCAAGGTACCATTTCACATTTTTGGCCTTCCAACACACCTACAAAACAGAATTCATGTTTGTGTCTTAGGTACCCAAAATTGTTTGGGTCCTTTTGGGTTAGTTCCATCAAAAGTTCCTTTTGGAACCCACACATACTTAGACTTGTTATATGCAGAAATTCTGTAATGGCATGTTGTAGCAGTATGACCTTTCCTAGCACAAAAATAGCATCTAACAAATGGTGTTTTTGATGTCTTAGGTGCAGCAAAAAACTTTTTAAAAGATTTCTCATGTATCTCAGGTTCATAGCCTATTCCAGCTTTATCATAAACACATTTTTGCTGTCCTAACAATGCTTCTAAGTTATCTCTACCATTTGTGAATCTTGCTAAGTCATTTTTCAGTTTTTCAACCTCTTTGGACAGTGAGCAGCACTTAGAATAGTTAGAGCTAGATGCAATCAAGACTTTATTCCTAGCATCTAGTTCTCTTTCTTTCATTTTCAAGCATGCATATTCATCACATTGTTTGGCAATTATTTTTCTAGATGAGACAAGTTGTTTAGTAATTTTAAGATATTCAGCTTGCAACTCATCAAATGCATCTTGCAATTCCTCAAAAGTAGGTTGTGAATCAGAATTTACCTCACTTTCTGAATCACTGTCATTGCTGGCCATCAAGCACAAGTTTGCCTCCTCAGATTCAGATTCATCATTGGAATCTACATCATTATCATCCCATGCAATATAGGCTTTTCTTGGCTTTCTCCACTTCTTGTCCTTTGAGTCAAACTTTTCAGTTTTGTCCTTCTTTTGTAGCTTTGGACAGTCAACCTTTATGTGGCCAGCCTTTCCACATTCATAGCATGTGATGTTGTTGGAAGTGTTGTCACCTTTGCTGAAGTTTCTTTTGGGAAAGGTGGATGACTTTCTTTTGAAGTTACCTTTCTTCTTTAGGAACTTCTTAAACTTTCTTACCAGCATCCCCATTTCTTCTTCAGATTCTGCATCATGATCTGATTGCTCATCATCACTATCTTGTACCTCTTTAGCTTGTGATTTGAGAGCCAATCCTTTCTTCTTTTTGTCAGTTTCTTCACTTTCATTTAGTCTGTTCAGCTCTAGTTCATGTTCTTGCAGCTTGCCAAACAGTGTTGTAATAGTCATTGAAGAAAGATCTCTTGATTCTGAAATTGCAGTGACTTTAGGCTGCCATTCTCTACTTAGGCATCTCATTACTTTGTTGATTTGATCCTCATCTGATATAGCTTTACCAAGACCAGCAAGTTGATTGACAATATGTGTGAATCTCTTTTGCATTTCACTCATTGGTTCTCCTTGTTTCATTCTGAACAGCTCATACTCATGTGTGAGAGTGTTCAATCTTGCTCTTTTGACGTCAGTGGTTCCTTCATGTGTTACTTGCAATGTGTCCCACATCTCCTTTGCTGTCTTGCAATTTGAAACCCTGAAAAACTCATCACGGCTCAAAGCAGATGTTATAATGTTCTTAGTACGTGCATTATATTGAATTCTTTTCTTATCATCCTCATTCCATTCAACTTTAGGCTTATTTCTTGGAGCACCATTAGCATCCACAGTAGAGGGGACAAATGGTCCATTTTCTACTGCATCCCATATGTCACCAGCTGCCTCAAGAAAGATTACCATTCTTTCCTTCCAATAGATATACTCAGATCCATTGAAGGCAGGAGGGCGTGCAAGGGAAGCCCCTTCATTTAAGCAGTCATTGGAAGCCATACTCTTAAAGCTGTTAAGCCAAACTTAAGAGTTTAGCTCTGATGCCAATTGTTGTTTTGGCTTCAAAGACTCAAGAGGGGGGTGAATTGAGTTTTCAAAAATTCTTTCTTTTCAAAAACTTACTTTTCAAATCAGATTTGCCTCAGGATCTTTAACAGAATAAGAAAGGGCTTTTAAAGATTGAGAACAGGTAATACAGGTATTAGATACAGGCCTTAATCAGTCAGCAACTGAAGTTACAATATATCAGTTTCAGATTCAGTTTCAGTGATCAAGAACAGTTTTAATCAACTCAGTTTTGAACAATTAATAACTCAAGATTGATTGCAATAATACTTCTGGTTTCAATTCAAATTAAACAGATCAAGAATAGAAGTTATATGAGTATTAATGTCAATTGAAACTTAGAACATCAAAATCACAGATTCTTGAATATGATCATAAGATTATATGAGCAAGAACAGATTTAATAAACTCAACTTTGATTACAAGATTCAGTTCAGATATTGAGCCTTAAGATTAGATTTGAACAACACAGATTAGATTGCAGTTTGCACGAAGTTCAATCAGGTATTACAGATTATTACAGAAACAATATTGAACGATGAATATCAAGAACTCAGTTATATGCGCAATACAGAAATTAAAGAGCTTTGAGTTTAGAAATACCACACAACCAGATTTATCCTGGTTCAGTCACCACCACTGTGACCTACATCCAGTCCCCACTCCACATGTGGGATTTCACACACTAACACAGCAAGCTTTAGCCAGGTAGCTTGAAAAACCTTTACACCACAGAGCACTTCTTTCACTTCTAGGATACCACACCTCTTGTGAAAAAGCCTCAATGGTCTTCCTTAGGATTCCTCACCCTAATCACACAGAGAGACTCCCTCTCTCTTACAATCAAATAAAAACAGAAAGATTGATTTCTAAACTCTCAAAAGTTTAATACACAAATTGAAGCTCTAACAAGATGAAACACTCTTTTCACAATAAGCTCAAGAAAGATGATGAATGATTTTCACAATTGATCTCTCAAATTGATTTCGTGTGTTTCTGATATTATATTTAGTATTCTATTGATCCCACTTTATATAGAAAATAAGTTGTAACCGTTTGGGATCAGTCCAAACAGATTTGGGTCTGATATCAGAATCAGCTAAACTGATTCAAGTTCTTAGACAGGGGTTGAGCACAGGGATGTATTAGCCATTTTACATACTGAAGGTTTCTGTACACCTGTGTAATACATGGCTGTACGAGTTTAAAAACTTGATCTTGGTTAATCCATCAGTACCATCAATACACCTATTCAGTACATCTATGTATTAATGAACATCAGATTTTTCAGAAACTTTGAATACATGAGTACATAGCATATGTACAGGCCTGTATTCAGTTAACCATTTATAACTAATCTGATTTCATGTTATTCATAGGTGTAGTACATCTATGTACTGAATATTAAGAACTTTATTTTCATTTGTCAGTTACAGGAAATGGTATAAATCCATTTAATACATGGCTGTACTGACAGAGAATTTACTTAACTTCCAAAAATCATTTTCATTAAAACTTATTCCTTTTTAATGCAGGTTATGAAAATTGATTTTCTTCATGCATCATTTCAACTGAGCTATTTGTGAATAAGAGATTTCTTCTCTTACAAATCATCTAAGACTTAAATCTAAATCTCCTTTAAGCTCTTGTCTTGATGACTCCTTGATGTTTGTCCTTGCTTGTTACTCCTTGAGCTCTTCAAGTTCTTCTTTGGATATTCTCCTTTAATTGCTTACTGAACTTGATACTTTCAGCTTGATACCTGTCTTTGCAATTTGATACTAAAACACTTGCACACACATTAAATTGTATATTTGTCATATATCAAAATCTCTATGTCATTGAGTCTTACAGATACAACCTTGTTTAGAAAGTCAATTAAATCCAACTTCATAGTAGTACAGATTTATGTAGATGATATTATATTTGGTGCTACTAATGAATCTTTGTGCAAAGAATTTTCAAAGTTAATGCAGAAAGAGTTTGAAATGAGCATGATGGGAGAACTCAAATTCTTCCTTGGACTTCAAGTTAAACAGTCTATGGACGAGGTGTACATCCATCAAACTAAATATACAAAGGAATTACTCAAAAAGTTTAAGATGGATGACTGCAAACCTATGAACACTCCTATGCATCCCACGTCCATACTGAACAAAGATGATAAAGAGCAAAAGGTAGATCAAAAGGTATAGGGAGGTATGATTGGATCTCTCTAATATCTAATTGCTTCTAGGCCTGACATTATGTTCAGTGTTTACTTATGTGCTCGATTTCAATCTGATCCTAGAGAATCTCATTTATCAGTAGTTAAAAGAATTTTTATATATTTAAAAGGTACTACTAATGTCTATGCTTTAAGAAAGATGAAGATTACAGATTAGTTGGCTTTTGTGATGCTGACTATGTTGGAGATAGAATTGAAAGAAAAAGCACCAGTGGAGGATGCCACTTCATTGGAGCTAACCTAGTATCATGGTCAAGCAAAAGGCAGAGTACCATTGCTCTATCAACTGCTGAAGCAGAATACATATCAGCTGCAAGTTATTGCTCACAACTTCTCTGGATCAAACACCAATTGGAGGACTACAATGTGTTTGTAAGTAGTATTCCACTTATGTGTGATAATACTTCTGTATTCAATTTATCTAAGAATCCAATTCTGCATTCCAGAGCTAAACATATAGAAATCAAACATCATTTTATTAGAGACTATGTGCAAAAATGTGTTTTTGATATTCAATTTGTAGATACTGACCATCAATGGGCAGATATTTTTACTAAACCTCTTGCTGAGGATAGATTTATTTTTATTAGAAAACATCTTAACATGTTGTATGTGGTTTAATTTGGTATATTTGTTGATTGCATGTTTTCACTGCACGTCCACTAGTCTTGGCGTCCAGATCACGTGTAGTCTACGTGTCCACTGCTGTTGGTGTGCCGCGTCCACTACATATGTTTCCGCGTGTCCACTGTCAATCTTGTGTGGACTCGTCTATGCATAAAAGTTTTTTTTTTCATTAATTTATCTCTGGACACATTTATTTTAAAACGTTTGGTTTTAATTATTTCCTTGCTGAGTCAGCTACTTCCATCAATCCCATCATAACTTTTTACGGTCCCAATATACCAACGCCGTTTTTCTCTAAAGACATGTTTTGTCAATCATTTCCTTTTGAATTTTCCTTGAAAACTGTTGGTATTCGGAACTCTTTAAAAGTAACCTCTTTCCCTCTGAAAAACCTTTCGCTACTCTTTATCCCTGTTAACCACTCTCTGAAATTTTCGAACTCTCTATTCTTCAAAACCTTAACTCTTTTACTCAACAATGGCTTCAACCTCTACTCCCGTGCCTGCTTTTGCAACCGACATCATGAGTATAGCCGTGGAACATCACTTCAATTTTGAAATTCTAAGTGAATACAACCTTGATGTGAGTAAGTTTATCAACGCTGCTGGTTGGGATGGAATATTTCTGGAAAGGTCTCAGTTTATATCGATTTGATAAGGGAATTATGGAGAAGACCAAAGATTTCTGAAACAGAAGTTGTAGGGTTTGTGCTGGGAAAGAAGATAATAGTGTCTGAGAAAACCATCTCTGAAGCGATAGTTTGTGCTCAAGTGGGTTTGGTCTTCACAGAAAACTAGGAAGAAGACCTAGGCGGTACAGAGACTATTGCCGTTACACTGATGAGGCAAGATACCGTGAGAACTCACTCATGGAAATCCTCTGAAATGAAGGATCATATCAGGATTCTTCACCAAATCCTGAACAAGGTGGTGCTTCATAAGGCAGGCTCTAAGGACAACTTATCTACCCTCCATAAATTTTTTCTTTGCAATATGGTCTTTGAAACAAAGATAAATCTGCCATGGATCCTGTTTCATCGCTTCAAGGATGCCATTACCAACAGGGAATCTACCTCACACATCACCTTCTCTCATCTTCTGTCAAAAATATTCAAACATCAAGGCTTGTATGATGATCTGAATGCAAAGCCTCAAGATGAACAAGAAAGAATCCTTCGTTCGAAAGGAATGCAAGCTACTATTTTTGGGAGAAGCAACCTCAGTGGCATGCATCTTGACACTTACAAGCAAATTGAAATGGCCAAACATGAGGAGAAGATGAATATTAAAGAAGAATCAGTTGAGGCCAACAATGCTGCAACCCTTGGTCTCAAGAAAGGAACTAAGAGGAAGACAATGGCCGTCAGGAAGCCTAACCCTAAAAGGCCTACCCGAGGCATTGTGATTAATGAGCCCAGAGCTGAGGGTCCTCAACCTGATCCTCAACCTGCTCCCAAGAGACCAAGGAAGTTGGTGTTGCCTCAAGATGAGGATGATGAAGATGATAATGTTCCTCTGGGAACAGCCTTGAAGAGGAAAGCAAGTGCTGCTGCTGCTGTGTCTACCAAGAGGAGGCAACCTGCAAGGAAAGCTAGAACCTTTGCAGCCTCTGAGGTAAACATCTCTGCTGAAACCTCTGTAAATATAGCAGAAGATGTTCCTAATGTAAATACTGTGAGTGGTAGTGTCCCTACTCCTGAAGTAGGTTTCTTCGATGATGTATATAGACCTACTTTACCCACACCCCAACCTTCACCACAAAAAGCCCAACCTAACCAAACCTCAACCCCATCTTCACGGCAAAGCACCCAAAACTAATTGACTATACCACAACCTTCACCAATCAAAACCATCTTTCCACCAATAATACCTGGCTCTAACCCCTGGTTTCATCAAAAGGATGATGGAATTTGTCCAGGTGCCCCCTTTCCTAAACCCTTCAGAAAACTCTTTCCACCCCTTGTACCCTCATCCACTCTCTTTGCCAATAAATCTGAGAATTGGGCTCAGATCAAGAGAGATTGGAGAGTTCTATTTCACACTCACCAACCAGACCTTGAGATTGACCCTAACACTCCTCTTACCAGGTGGTATCCATATGCTGAGTATGACTTTGAACCTTATGAGGACTACCCCTGGACCACCAAATATCCAAACTCTCAGCCTCCCAAAGGACCCTTTCCATCTGAAATGAACAACCAACATGGACCTCTCCTTATCCACCTACCTCTCAAACGTTTCCTCAAAAGAAAAATTTACCCCAACCTTATCAAAACCCCACCTTTGATTCCTCATACTGATGGAGTAGAAAGGTGTTAAGTCTCTAAAATGTCTGCGTGCATTTTCCTAAGTTTTGATGAAAACTAAACATTGGGTAATGATTTAATTAACCTATTTTGTGGTTGCTAACCTGTCTACTTAGTGTACAGATCAGAAGATTTCAAGACTCACCTGTCTGTCTACCTAAGTCTCACCTGTCTGTAGTAGCCAAGAAGTCAACCTGTCTGCTGACTAGGATTGTTGATTATGTGCAAACTGATTTTACAACCTGTCTATCCTTCAACTTGTCCAAGGTTCTTCGTTAAAGGAACTCGAAGTACAGGAAGCTTTTGCAAGCTGTCCCCTCATGAAGAATACTCTGAGTACTTTCTCACGCTTATCAAGAAACTCAGATGTGCTCTCTCTCAAGCAAACAAGGAAGTCAGAGACAAACTTCCAGTTAAAGAACATTTCCAACATGCTTTATTCCCTAGTACTTTCAGTCATTACACAAAAAGGGAAATGTACTCTGCAAAAGTACAAAAGCACTCTGCACAACTCTGAGTTGGCGTCTACACGATACATAAAGCTATTATCCCTCATGTTAGAGTACAACCAACGTCTTCATTGCATTAATGGCTGCCCAGAACGACTATATTGCATTTAATGAAGCTCTGCCTGAAGCCATAGTTGCAAGGAATGTCTCTAACGGATATTAAATGTTTGAAGGCTATAAATACAGAAGTCATTGAAGATGAACATTATCAGAGTTTTTACAAAGCATTAAAGAGCCATTACTCTGTTCATTTATTCATTCTGTATTCTTCAATCATTTGAAGTTATTACGCAGACTTTCCTAAAGCCTTATATTTAAACCACTCTCTGAGTGTTAGTGAAAGGTCTGTAAGTGTATTTATTACAAACAAAACTCTCAAACAAATCTGAGTGAGCCTGAAGAGGCTAGGTGTGCAAAGAATACTTGTGTTGGAGCCTGAAGAGGCTAGGTGTGCAAACAATACTTGGAGTCTGTAACCTGATCAGTTATAGTGGATAAATCTTGGTGCTGCCAAGGACTGGACGTAGCTCTTTGTGTTGAAGAGTGAACCAGGATAAATCTCCGTGTTAATCTCTCTTCCCTTAATCTCTTTAGTTGTTTAGATTATATATCATCTGCTTTCTAACTAAGGGGTTAAAACTGCTTTTATCAAGACTGTTTCTGTTTTATACGTGTGTTGTTTTCTACAAAAACTACAACAGACAGGTGACCTGTCTGTGTAACCCTTTTACACCCGTCTGTGCTTAGCTTCTGCATGCAAAAGTTTTTAACTTTATTTTAATTTCTGATAAACACAATTCAACCCCCCTTCTCGTGTTTATAGCTGTTTATTTCAGTTGGTATCAGAGCTCAGCCTCTGGGTTGAGCATCTAACAGTGTTGAGGTAAAAGATCCTGAAGAATAGACATGACTGCTGGAGCTAGTGGAAGTAACCAGACCGAAGGAGCCTCCTTAACCAGACCTCCATTCTTCAATGGAGAAAACTACAACTATTGGAAAGATAGATTTCAATGGTTCATTCTATCTACAAACTCAGACCTCTGGGATGTCATCACAGATGGTCCTTTCATCCCTAAAAATGATGACAACACTGACAAACCAAAAGCTCAGTGGACCCCTGCAGAAAAGGCAAAATGGGAGCTGAATCACAAAGCCAGATACAACATCATCTGTGCACTTAGTCCTGATGAGTTTGAGAAGGTCTGTGCCTGTGATTCTGCCAAAGAAATATGGGATACCTTAGCTGTCACACATGAAGGAACCGCCAAGGTCAAAGAATCAAAAATTGCCATACTTGTCAGAAAGTATGAACTATTTCTCATGGAAGAAGGAGAATCTGTTGCTCAAATGATTGGGAGATTTCAAACTATCATCAATGGTCTAAAGTCTCTTGGCAAAGTTTACTCCAATGCCGAAAAGGTTGGAAAGATACTTAGGAGTCTACCTAAGCAGTGGAGACCTCTGGTAACTGCTATCTCTCAAGCCAAAGATCTTTCCACTTTGACTATGGATGAACTCCTTGGAACACTTACTGTTCATGAGCAAGAACTTGGAGATGAAGTCTCAACAAAGAAAGGCAAGTCAATTGCTTTGAAGGCTGATCAAAAGTCTTCCAAAGCCTCTAAAGCTTTAAAGGCAGACGAGTCATCCAGTGATGCTGACCTGTCTGAATCTGAGGATTCTGAAAGTGATGAAGAACTATCTCTCCTAACCAGAAAGATAAAGCTTCTCCTACAGAAAAAGAAGTTCAGAAGGGATAAGCCATTCAGAAGATTCAACAAGGACAAAAATTTCAAGGATTCCACCTCAACAGACAAAAACTCAATTGTCTGCTATGAGTGCAAGAAACCAGGACACATCAAAGCAGAATGTCCTCAACTCAAGAAAGCCCCATTTAAGAAGTTCTTCAAGAAGAAGAAGAAAGGAATGATGGCCACTTGGGAAGATCTAGAGTCAACATCTACTGATGAGGAGACAGAGGAAGAAGCAAATCTCTGTCTAATGGCTAACACTGACTCTGATTCAGATAATGAGGTAAATTCTGATTATGAGGAATTACTTGATGCCTATGAAGAATTGTTGGAGGAATCCAACTGGTTGTCTAAGGCTCTCAAATCTCTCAAGAGAGATCATGTTAAGCTCCTTAGTGAGCATAAACAGAAATCTCTAGAGTGTGAGAAATTTGCCAAGGAGAACAATGAGCTGAAGACTGAAAAGTCTAATGAAGCTAAGATCTCTAGTGATACATCACAGTCTGAAGAAGTTGAAAAACTTCAACAGAAAGTGGAAGAGCTCACTTCTGATCTTGCCAAATTTGTTAATGGTAGAGATAATCTGACAAAACTGCTTGGCTGTCAGAGGCACTCCCTTAACAAAGAAGGTATAGGATATGTCCATCAGATACATCATAAAGTATCAACTAAGCACTCTAAAGTGTCTGCTACATCTATTTCTATTAAATCCATACCTGTCTGTAACTTCTGTGGAAAGACTGGACATGTTATGTCTAAGTGTCTCCACAAGAAAAGAAGGAAGTCTTCACAGACTCCTAGAACTAACAGAAAAGGACCCAGAAAACTATGGGTACCTAAAGATCAAATAATCTCTGTTGCAGATGTCCTCAACAGCACAAAGAAAACACCACTGCTGGTACCTGGACAGTGGCTGCTCGCGACACATGACAGGAGAAAGGTCTATGTTCCTAGACCTCCAACCTAAGAAAGGAGGACATGTGGCATTTGGTGGAAATCAGAAAGGGAAGGTTATAGGAATTGGTACTATTGGTGGTAAACCTCCTCTTCCCTCTATATCAAATGTTCTTATGGTTAAAGGATTAAAACACAATTTGCTTAGCATAAGTCAATTATGTGACAGTGGATTTGATGTCTCCTTTACCAAAGATTTCTGTATAGTTAAAGATCTTAGTGGCAAAACCCTCTTTTCAGCCAAAAGGCAACAAAATCTGTATAAGATTGAACTGACTGATCTCTCAGATCAAAGTGTAACATGTTTGATGTCTAAAGAGGATGAAAGATGGTTGTGGCATAAGAAACTAGGACATGCTAGTATGAAATTAATTTCAAAACTAAAAAGGGATAACCTTGTGAGAGGATTGCCTGATATTAGTTTTAAGAAAGATATTTTGTGTGATGCATGTCAGAGAGGTAAACAGATAAAATCAAGTTTCAAATCTAAAAACCAAATATCAACCTCTAGACCTCTTCAGTTGTTACACATGGATCTGTTTGGACCAGTTAGTGTTGCTAGCTTGGGTGGAAGGAAATATGGATTTGTCATAGTTGATGACTATTCTAGATTTACATGGGTACTCTTCTTAACCCACAAGGATGAGTCTTTTAAGGCTTTCTCAGTATTCTGTAAAAGAGTACAAAATGAGCAGGGTTTCTGCATTTCTACTCTAAGAAGTGACCATGGGGGAGAATTTGAAAATGAGCAGTTTAGTCAGTTCTGTGAGGAGAATGGAATCTCTCACAATTTCTCTGCACCTAGAACTCCTCAACAAAATGGAGTGGTTGAGAGAAAGAACAGATCTCTGCAAGAGATGGCTAGATCTATGCTCAATGAAAATAATCTCCCTAAGTACTTCTGGGCAGAAGCAGTAAACACAGCTTGTTATGTACAAAACAGAATACTCATTAGGCCTTTTCTAAAGAAGACTCCCTATGAACTGTGGAAAGGAAAAAGCCCCAACATCTCTTACTTTCATGCATTTGGTTGTGAATGCTACATATTAAACACCAAGGATCAACTTGGAAAATTTGACTCTAAGACTGACAAAGGTATCTTTTTGGGATACTCTGAAATGTCTAAAGCTTTTAGAATTTACAATTCTAGAACATCTGTTATTGAAGAATCTGTTCATGTCAAATTTAATGATAACTTAAAGACTGATAAGGAATTGTCAGATCTAGAAGATGATCTTGCAGGTCTTGATATAAACAAGTCAGAAGATCAACAACTTGACTTAACCAAACCAGAACCTGAAGCAGATCCAGACAGACCAGTGGAACAGACAAGTCAACAGACACAGACAAGTCAAGGTCCTCTTGAAAGAGACTGGAAATTCAAAACTCATCATCCTAAGGATCTCATCATTGGTCATCCCTCAGAAGGAGTAAGAACCAGATCTACCTTAAGAGAATCAAGCAATGTGGCCTTTTTGTCAGAAATAGAGCCAAAACACATTGAAGAAGCTCTTGATGATGAAAGCTGGATTCTTGCCATGCAAGAAGAACTCAACCAGTTCATCAGAAATGATGTCTGGACACTTGTCTCCAAGCCCAAAAACAAGTCTGTCATAGGAACAAGATGGGTCTTCAGAAACAAGTTAGATGAAGATGGCAAAGTTGTCAGAAATAAGGCAAGGTTAGTAGCTCAAGGCTATAACCAACAAGAAGGTATTGACTATACTGAAACATTTGCACCTGTAGCTAGAATAGAAGCTATTCGCATACTAATGTCATATGCTGCACAACACCAAATCACTCTTTTTCAAATGGATGTGAAAAGTGCTTTTCTTAATGGAATAATTGAAGAAGAAGTCTATGTTAAACAACCCCCTGGTTTTGAAGATACTGATAAACCAGATCATGTTTTTAAACTTAAAAGGGCATTATATGGTTTAAAGCAAGCACCTAGGGCATGGTATGATAGACTAAGCTCTTTTCTCATGCATAACGGCTTTACAAGAGGTCAAGTAGATACTACTCTGTTTAAGAAAAGCTTTAAAGAAAATTTCATTGTAGTCCAAATATATGTTGATGATATTATTTTTGGAGCAACTAATGAGAAGCTGTGCAAGGATTTTTCAAAGATGATGCAAGCAGAATTTGAGATGAGCATGATGGGAGAACTGAAGTTCTTCCTTGGTCTACAAATCAAACAGACAAGTGATGGAATCTACATCCATCAACAAAAGTATATCAAGGAAATGCTCAAGAAATACAAAATGGAAAATGCTAAACTTATGAAAACTCCCATGGAAACCAATGCAAAACTCAGTAAAGATGATGAAGGTAAAAAGGTAGACCAAACGGTCTACAGAGGTATGATTGGATCTTTGCTGTACTTAACTTCAAGCAGACCTGATATTCAGTTTAGTGTCTGTATGTGTGCTAGATTTCAATCTGACCCAAGAGAATCTCATCTTAAAGCTGTTAAGAGAATATTTAGATATTTGCTTGGTACTACTAATCTTGGTTTGCTATATTTAAGAACTAATGAATACAGATTAGTGGGATTCTGTGATGCTGACTTTGCTGGAGACAAAATAGAAAGAAAGAGCACCAGTGGAGGATGCCACTTCATTGGAGCAAACTTGGTCTCTTGGTCAAGCAAAAGACAAACAACTATAGCTCTATCTACAGCTGAAGCAGAATATATTTCAGCTGCTAGTTGTTGCTCTCAGCTTTTATGGGTAAAATATCAACTTGAGGATTACTCTATTTTTGAGCATAATATATCTGTATGGTGTGATAATTCTAGTGCTATCTGCTTAACTAAAAATCCAATTCAGCATTCTAAAGCTAAGCATATAGAAATCAAACATCATTTCATTAGAGATTATGTTCAGAAAGGTATTTTTGATATTAAGTTTGTTAAAACTGAAAATCAATGGGCTGATATCTTCACTAAACCCTTAGCAGAAGAAAGATTTTTATTTATTAGAGACAATTTAAACATGCATTGTATTGTTGAATGACATGTCTGAGTATTTAAAACTGTCTGTGATCACCTGTCTGACTCTGCTGAGTCACTATGCTGAAACCCAACAGTTTTTATTAAAAATGGTTATTATTTATCCATTTATTTAAATACCTTTTGTTAATCTGAAGCTAATCATAAACACGGCAGTTTCTACCTCGAAACCATGTTTTCATTATGTCTAAGTGGGCGCTACAGTTCCCCACACAAATCGTGCCATTCTTAATTAAAAATGTCTTTTTTCTCTCTCCTGCTTTCACTTCTTTAAAAGGCAAATCTTCAGAAAGTTTTAAACTTTATCCTTCTCAAAAGCCCTAAGTCTTTTCGTCTTCGTCTTCCTCTCGTTCAAACCCTTCTCCCTTCCAAAACTTTCTCTTTCTCTCTTTTCTAAAAAAAAATGGCATCTTCAAAACGCCTGTCTCCAAAAGAGATTGCTGAGAAATACGAGATGAGACTAACTGATGTAGAGAAGATTCTACCTGGAAAGACTGTTGATCTTCAACAGATGAAGAAATGGGGAATGGATGTCACTGAGGAGTTGGAATACTCTAAGTGGACAGCCTTCTTTGATATCAAGGAGCTGGTCCATCCAAAGCTTGTCAGGGATTTCTGGAGGAATGCTGTGGTCATCACCAATGTGGTTGATGGAACCAAGAGCTTCAAAGCTCAAATGTCAGCTGATGTAACTCTTCTGTTCCCTATAAGCTCTCTGGAACTGGCAACCAGATGTCCAAGAATTGGAACTGCTTTCAGACCTGACTGGGAAGATCAGGTGGGAACTGAGAATATCAATATTGCTGTTTATGGTGTTCCCAACCCTGAGAACAAGAAGCCTGTCTGCATGGTGCCCAAGTGCAGGTTCTTGCACAAGCTGCTTCTGGAGTGTGTGATGCCCAGAAGAGGGTCAAGAGACAATGTGACCAAGTTGGACAGATTTGCTCTGTACCACTTGATTCACAAGATCAAGATAGACATCAATGACCTCATCTACATGTATCTTGAGTCTCTGATCAGAAGGACGAATATGCCTACCTACCCTTATGGAATGCTGCTGACAAGGGTTTTTAGGAACAAGATATTTGTTCCAACTGATGTCCACTTTGTGGACATGGCTCTGCCCATAGACAAGAAGGTCCTGTCTATGATGGGGATTGAAGGAATCCCTCTGGAGGATGAGGAAGAAGAGAAGAAGAAGAAGAAGAAGCCTGCTGTTGAGCAGAAACTGAAGCAAATAGCAGAGGAGCCTGCTGATTCCACTGGTGAATCAGAGTATCCTATCTCTGAAAGGATTTGGAAAGCTGCTGGAAAGGTTGCCAGACAGGATCAAAGGCCTGAGGAACCAACAGCTTCTGAAGCATCTGCTGAGACAGTAGAGCCTCTCAGATTCAAGCTGAAGAAACCCTCTCCCAAGAGGAAGACCAGTGAGGCTGAAAAATCAGGTGTGGTTTCTGCACAACCCACCAAGAGAAGAAGACTGGTGAAGACCTTTGCCAAGGACAGACAAGTGAAGTCTGTGCCTAGTAAAGAGGAAGCACCTGCTCAGGGGGAGCAGACTTCTCCACCTGCAGAAGAGCTTAGGGAGATCAAATCTCTTAATCTGGGTTTCATTCCTAGAAAAAGAAGGTCAGGCTACCCTATGCCTGTTATGGCTGCTGCTGAAAGGGAAGCTGTCCCTGCAGAAGAACCTGCTGCTGCTACTGCTTCTGCACCCTCCACTGACCTGTCTGCTGGAACACAGACAGTTGGTCATCTTGAAGAAGCTTCTCTGTCTCCTTCAAGGAAGAAAGCAAGGCTTTTTGAAGAACCACTCTTCACCTTTCCTTCTGCACCATCCTCTCCCCTTCATCTAGGTATTCCAGATTCTGTTGTCTCTTCCCCTTCTGCTCTCTGTGTCAACCCCTTATCTGTTGCCTCCCCTCTTCACTCACCTGTCTCCTCTCTCCCCTCTCCACCATCTTTTGATGTCCTGTCTGATGTATGTCAATACACAGTTGTTCACAGGGACTCAACTCCCAGAGAACAATCTGGCATATCATCTAGACTGTTTGTGAGTGATTTGCAATCTCTGATGACTGCAAGTATATCTCACTTATCTGTCATCCCTCCTCCACCACCTCATATTCTGAACCCATGTAGGGAGATCTTCTTTTATCCCCCTATTGTGTTGTTCATTAGAACACTGGAAGGATCTCACTATCCTGCCTCTGTTGTAATGTTACCCTCTAGGTCTAGATATTTCTTTCTTTTAGTCACAGGGTCTAATTCATTCTTTTCCCACATAGACTCTCTCCTACCTCTACCTCCATCTGTCTTAGCTCAACAACCTCTTCCCCCTCCTATTCCAATAAGAGTCACTCGACTGTCTCTTTGTGAAAAACTCTCTTGTGTCTTTCCCTCTCCTGATTTTGACTTAGTCAAAATCACCCCTCTGTTTAAAATAGCTTTTCTTCCTTTATTTTATTTCAGAACCATCCATCAACTTTTCTTTCCCCGTGTCTCCTCACCCTTCTCTGTACCTAAGGCACCCCCAGTTTTAGCCTTACCCTGGTATCCATCTCTGTCTGCTGCTTCAACCAGCTTGTCTGCAGAAGTCTCCTCCTCTCAAATGGTGGATTCAGTGAGCTTCAATCTCCTTAAGACTGAGCTAGAAGAAGTCAGAAGACAATTGGATGTAGAAAGGCATGCTAGGCTGCTGTTAGAACAGAAAGTTGACTCCCTGTATCGTCTTTTTAATCAGCCTAGATGAGTAGTTGTAGGAACTGCCATGTAATTAAAATGCTTATGATGAATACAAATTTTTTTTTTTGCCTTATCTTTTTTATTATTGTCTCTTTTTCTCTCCACTGTTATATCTTTACACTTTTTGTTGCTGACAAAAGGGGGAGAAAAATGTTAAGATGTTTAATGAATGAATGTTTAAACAATATATGCTAAGTGTTATGATAAGTGTTCGTTCTCTAATATACTCTGATACTATGAACTTAAACCTGCTGCATTTTACTCTGATGCTCTTATTTGAACTCTAATGCATCTGTCTGCACATATAGAAAATATCAACTTGTCTACTGTCTGTACTTCTGTACTCTGATATTTTCAAAGGTTCATTAAATCATCTGAATGTTTGTCATCATCAAAAAGGGGGAGATTGTTAAGTCTCTAAAATGTCTGCGTGCATTTTCCTAAGTTTTGATGAAAACTAAACATTGGGTAATGATTTAATTAACCTATTTTGTGGTTGCTAACCTGTCTACTTAGTGTACAGATCAGAAGATTTCAAGACTCACCTGTCTGTCTACCTAAGTCTCACCTGTCTGTAGTAGCCAAGAAGTCAACCTGTCTGCTGACTAGGATTGTTGATTATGTGCAAACTGATTTTACAACCTGTCTATCCTTCAACTTGTCTAAGGTTCTTCGTTAAAGGAACTCGAAGTACAGGAAGCTTTTGCAAGCTGTCCCCTCATGAAGAATACTCTGAGTACTTTCTCACGCTTATCAAGAAACTCAGATGTGCTCTCTCTCAAGCAAACAAGGAAGTCAGAGACAAACTTCCAGTTAAAGAACATTTCCAACATGCTTTATTCCCTAGTACTTTCAGTCATTACACAAAAAGGGAAATGTACTTTGCAAAAGTACAAAAGCACTCTGCACAACTCTGAGTTGGCGTCTACACGATACATAAAGCTATTATCCCTCATGTTAGAGTACAACCAACGTCTTCATTGCATTAATGGCTGCCCAGAACGACTATATTGCATTTAATGAAGCTCTGCCTGAAGCCATAGTTGCAAGGAATGTCTCTAACGGATATTAAATGTTTGAAGGCTATAAATACAGAAGTCATTGAAGATGAACATTATCAGAGTTTTTACAAAGCATTAAAGAGCCATTACTCTGTTCATTTATTCATTCTGTATTCTTCAATCATTTGAAGTTATTACGCAGACTTTCCTAAAGCCTTATATTTAAACCACTCTCTGAGTGTTAGTGAAAGGTCTGTAAGTGTATTTATTACAAACAAAACTCTCAAACAAATCTGAGTGAGCCTGAAGAGGCTAGGTGTGCAAAGAATACTTGTGTTGGAGCCTGAAGAGGCTAGGTGTGCAAACAATACTTGGAGTCTGTAACCTGATCAGTTATAGTGGATAAATCTTGGTGCTGCCAAGGACTGGACGTAGCTCTTTGTGTTGAAGAGTGAACCAGGATAAATCTCCGTGTTAATCTCTCTTCCCTTAATCTCTTTAGTTGTTTAGATTATATATCATCTGCTTTCTAACTAAGGGGTTAAAACTGCTTTTATCAAGACTGTTTCTGTTTTATACGTGTGTTGTTTTCTACAAAAACTACAACAGACAGGTGACCTGTCTGTGTAACCCTTTTACACCCGTCTGTGCTTAGCTTCTGCATGCAAAAGTTTTTAACTTTATTTTAATTTCTGATAAACACAATTCAACCCCCCTTCTCGTGTTTATAGCTGTTTATTTCAAAAGGCACATCATTCCAGTATGGGAGACTGACTCTAAAAGGAACAAGCTTCCTACCATTCCAGAGAAAAGAGCCAGATCTTCTGAGCACAATCCAATCATACTGGATGGCAACACAAAATGGATGAAGTTCGAACATCCCAGCATCTATGGAAGAGCATCTGACCCCTTCACAGATCAGCTGTTCTATAATATACTGAAATGGGAGTTCAGCTACTTCCAAGTAGAAGGAGCTGCACGTTGTGTTCCTCTCACCTGGCTTAGGCATGATATGGAAATACGTGTAGGCATTGCTCCGTACCCTATCTGTCCTAGGATTGGCATGATAGATCTCAACAAGGACAAAGATAGGAGGTGCAGAAGAAATAAGGGAGTCATGCCTGAAGCTCACTCTGCTATGCTGGATGTATCTGTAGAAACTTTTGATTACTCCAAGCTCGAGTACTATCTGTATATGGAGGATGTGAGGAATATAGAAGAGATGATAGCTGCTAACTACCGGAAGTCTCACGTAATCCACTGCACCATGGAAGCTTCATCTTCTGGCCTATCTCAGGAAGAGAAGCAAGAAATTCCCAAGATCAGAAGAAAGTGTGGACTCTCCAAGCTAAGGCACATGATCTACAAAGATCTGTGGGCACTCCCCATTACCAGCAGGGATGTGGAGGAAATTACTCCTATCCACTGGGCAAAGGATGTCCCTAAGAAATCTGTAAAAGCTGCCACTGCCTCTCCAGCAACCTCATCCTCTGAACCTATAGCTGAGGAGTTGATTGTAGAAGGCCCTGAACTGAATGCTGAAATGTGTTCTCAACCTGCTTCTGTTGAACCTCCATCTGTACAAGCTGAGCAGTCTGCTGAAGTCTGTGTTTCAAAGCAAGGTGCTAAGTCTGCTAAGACTTCTTCTCAACCATTAGCTCTTGCTATGGTTAATCCACCAGCCCAAGCTCAAGCCACTGTCTCTGACACTTCTGAGAGCTCAAGACAACTATCCTTGCCACCAAATCTTGAAGACATCATTGGAAGAATTGTTGATGATAAGGTTGGCAAGCTAGTTGAAGAAAAGACTGAACAGATGGCTCAACAATTTGAAGAACGGGTTCAGAAGCAAGTTCAAGATACTCTGGCCCCTACAAATGCTATGGTGACTCAGATGTTGGCTTTGCTGATGGACTTCCAAAAGAACCAAAACCCTAACCCAAACCAACCCCCTCCACCTCGTCCTCCTCCTACCTAAACCTTTCCTTTGTTGTTCTGTATTTTGTTTATGTTTGCTGACAATGATGGTCCACTCCTTTTACCTTTTTGTCTGATGACAAAAAAGGGGGAGAAAGGAAAGATTAAATTTTATACAGAGAATGTTATACAGAGACATTTTTTTGTGAAAAAGTACATATTTGTCTGCATATGCATAAGTTTTTTCTGTTAAATATTCATCTTGTTGATACTATGTTTAGACTTTATGCTTATGCCTATTCTTATCTAAAGTCAGTTATGCTCTGATACTGCTTTGAACTGCTTATCCTCAAAGGTTTAATAAGCTGCTATCTTGGTCTGATAACTTATATTATCTTGCAAATAAGACTTAGCTTCATATGCCTTAACTGCTTTGATCTTATGAATGCTTTGTCTTAGGGGGAGCCTTGTAAGCTCTCTTAGTCTTTGCAAAATAAATTTAATTAGTTTTTGTCATCATCAAAAAGGAGGAGATTGTTGGAACCAAAGTAATTTGGATTAAATAATCTCTAAGTTTTGTACAGCAAAGTGTTAGCAGTAATCTAACAAGTGCCTTCACCCTTGAAGGATCTCTGATTATGTATATAAGTTAAAATGTTAAGTCTATTTACTTTGCAATCCGCGTCCATATTTTATTTTATTCTTTAATTTGAAAGATTCCCTGAGTGGTCGAGTCCACTCTACCTCTGGAAGGATTTTCTTTAATTCAAGTGCCACGTCAGTGGACGAGCACTTGCATGTCTTCTAGTAGACGGAGAAATCCCTTTTAGTAGACGCGAGTTGCTCTCCGAGAATAACATTAATTTACAAGTGCCATGTCACTGGACGGAGATTTTAAGTAACTCAAGTTCTGGCAAGACCGTTGTTTTAAGTAGACGTAGAATTGTTGCCACGTCAGTGGACGGAGCCTTAAAACTCTTCTTACCTACCTTGCTCTTTACAATTGTTTTGATGGACGAAGATTTTAAGCTTTTATATCTTATTTAATCTGAACCAAAGTGAATTTATTTCATATGATTGATATTTATTTCAAATATATAATGATCCTTCTCATTTGCTATTGACGGTTTTATTGTCTTATTTCAATGAGAGAGACATAGTATGATGAGTGTGATTTCACCTCATATTTCCTTGACATTTTGCATGCATTTTCATATAGGTTAGGCATATTTAATTTAATTTTTGTTAGTTTTTGCCTTGGAACGGGTAAGGTGGTTTTGTGGTGTGTTTGTGCAGGAATTAAAGGATTAAATGTTTAGAATCAGTGATATTGGAGCTTGAAGAATAAAGGAAAATTGGCCAACCAGAAGCCATCACGGTCACGCCGTGACAGCCATTACGGCCGTGACCGAGTGGAGCTGAAAAGGAAGAAAATGCTCAAAAGCAGAACTGGTCACGGTCAGGCCGTGATGTCCATCACGGCCGTGACATGGAAGCTGAACCAGACCCTCGCAGGCAGAAGTGATCACGGCCAGGCCGTGATGACCATCACGGCCGTGACAGACGCAAAGTGAAGCAATCCGACAAATCAGAAGAGATCACGCCCAGGCCGTGATAACCATCACGGCCGTGACGCGCAATATCTGGAATTTTAATTGAAGATTTGATTTGATTTTGTAACAGATTTGGATCCGAATTGCTCTGCATTATAAATAGGAGTGAAAGGCTCGAAAATAGGGACCTCTTGGCTGCTACCTTAGGCTTAATTTTAGGATTTCTCTTCTTCTCAATTTCTTCTCTTCTCTTAGGATTTTCATGTTTTTGTTATTCAACGTTGCTATGAACATGGCAATGTGTGAGTAGTCGTTTTATTTCTAGGAATTGGGGCTATGCCCAAGACTCGTTTTATGTGATGAATTGACGTTTTACTTCTTGTTAATTTCAATTTGCTTTCGATTTAGTTCCTATTGCATGAATTACTTGTAAATTTGGTGCGCACTTATTTGCATGTCATAGATATTCTAAGGATGAACCTAGCGGTGAACTTAGGTATTGGATCTATAGGAATTGAACTTAGGACTTAAATCACGAGAGTTAGAAGCGGTCCTTCGAGGGTTCATTGAATTGTCACGAATCTTAATGGGTTCAATTTAAATACAATTACCACGAGAGTAGGGGTTGGTTTAATTGGGCACGGTTCTTGTATCTCGAGAGGGAACATTAACTTTATTAGTATAAATTCACCTTCAAAGCAATTTTGATAATTAACAAGAGGAGTAGTCAATTTAGTAGCATAGGCAGTCTTGTTGGTGACCCAATTCCTGGAAATATCTTTTAATTTGAAAAACACCAGATTAGATTTGATTGCGATTTTTAACTGATTTCGTTTTAGATATTTGATTTGTTAGTTAATCTTTATTTTAAAAACCAAATCTTTTTTTATATATAGTTTAGTTAAATTGATTTAATAATTGATTGTTATTTAAGATCACGGTCTCTGTGGGTTCGATCTTTTTATTACTTGACGACGAAACCGTACACTTGCGGATTCACGCTATCAAGTTTTTGGCACCGTTGCCGGGGACTGTGCTTTCTTGAATTTCAATTTAATTTTTAAATTAATTTTTCTGGACATTTTTTTTTTTTTATTCAAAAAAAAAAAAAACAATTCTTTTTCTAGTGTATCTATCCCTCTCTTTGCAGGTATTTTGTCTCTTATATGCGAAGATCCCAAAGTCTTGGAACTCTTATTGAAGTTGATCCCGAGATCGAAAGGACTTTTCATAGACGTAGGAGACTACAAAGACAAAGAGTGAGAGGAAGGTTGACCCCCATCCCACTCATGGCCTATCAACCGGATACTAAACCACTGAAGGACTACGCAGCCCCAAATGCTAGGGGTTTGCGAACTGGGATCGCTAGGCCAGAAATTGAGGCGGATAACTACACTATACCGCCCCAGTTAATTGGCATGATTAGGCAACATCAGTTTGGAGGATTACCCTCGGAAGACCCGACTGATCATGTGGAGACATTCTTGGAGTTCACCGATGCAATAAGAATTCGAGGTGCACCGGTTGATGCTATTCGCTTGAGGTTATTCCCCTCCTCTCTGATTGGAAGGGCAAGAGCTTGGTTGAAATCAGTGCCTGCTAATACTTTGTCCACTTGGGACCAATTGGAGCAGGCGTTCTTGGAAAAATTCTTCCCACCATCCAAGACTGCTTACCTGAGAACTCAGATCACCGGCTTCTTCCAAAAGGACGGAGAATGCTTATCCGAAGCTTGGGATCGTTACAAGGGATTCCTAGAATCTTGCCCACATCATGGGCTTGAGAAGTGGCTTTTAGTGCATACCTTCTACAATGGATTGGACTATTCTTCGAAGGTGTCACTTGACTCCGCAGCTGGTGGAGCATTGATGAATAGACCATTGGCTCAAGCATTTGAGATCATTGAGAACGTTGCCACCAACTATCATCAATGGGGTTCAGAAAGAGGTAATAACCCGAAAAAGCTTTCGGGAGGTAAGTTTGAAATGAATAGTAATGATTTAATATTGTCTAAATTTGACTCATTGAGTAAGCGCTTTGATAGACTTGAAAAGGCTAATGTGAGTTCAATAGGTGCTACTAATGTTGCTTGTGAGATTTGTGGAGCGCAGGGACATGACTTCGTGGAATGCCCACATGGAAGTGCTCATGAATCAAGTGCTTCGGGGGAACAAATGAATTCATGTCACAACTTTTATGACACGAACCCGAAGTTGCCAAACTATGTTCCCCCAAATTCTTACAACCAAGGAAGGAAGAATAACTCTTATCTCTCATACGGGAATTACAACAACACGTTGAACCATGAATTCCAAGAAGGCCAAGGTAATAGGAAACCCGCATTGGGGTATCCTCAGGTACAAAAGTCTAAACTTGAGTCTCTTATGGAAAATTTTGTTGAAACTCAAACAAAGCAAAATGAAGAGTTTAGGCAACATGGTAGGGCTATGGGCGAAGCCATTAAGGAACTAGCTTCTAAGGTAGACAACTTAGCTATTCACAATAAGATGCTAGAGACACAAATTGCCCAACAAGCTAGTACATCTTCTAGGACTAAGGGTACGTTTCCGGGACAACCCGAAGTTAATCCCAATGAGCACTGTAATGCTATATACTTGAGGGATGATAAGCTTGGGGTAGTTGAAAAGGGCATGGAATGTGAGGTAGACATGAGTGAACAAGAAGAAATTAAACCAAAATATATACCTCCACCACCTTACCAACCCCCAATACCTTTCCCACAAAGGCTAGTCAGGAAAAAGCAAGTAGAACAAGAGACTAAGAGCTTAGTTGAGGAGCGTGATGAAATGATAAAAACTAATATGCCTCCTAAATTAAAAGATCCAGGAAGTTTCTCTATTGCTTGCTCAATTGGAGAAGTTAAAATTGATCATGCCTTATGTGACTTAGGGGCTAGTGCGAGTTTGATGCCACGTGCCATCTTTGAGAGGTTAGGAACCAAGAAATTGAGCCCATCCAAGTTCTCTTTACAATTTGCGGATGGCTCAACTAAAACCCCTCTAGGCATACTAGAGAATGTCCCCATAAAGGTAGGGAAACTTTTCATTCCTACTGATTTCATGGTGTTGGATATGAACGGAAATTCTAAATTCCCTATCATTCTTGGAAGGCCATTCTTAGCCACAGCTGGAGCAATAATAGATGTTAAAAATGGCAAGCTCTCTTTGAATGTAGAGGAAGGTAAGGTGGATTTTGATTTGACTAACTCATATAACAACCCTCCTCTTGAGAATCATGTGTGCAGGATTGAGATAGTGCCTCCGGAGATGAAAGAAGAGCTTAACATGGAAGCAACTCCCAAACTTTGCATGACAAATGATGCACCAAATAAAGATGAAATTGGAGTTTCTGAACATGTGGAGTTAAAACTTCCACCGGGAGGAAGTAAGGCCATGAAACTCAGAGTGAAAAGAGCAAAGCGAAAGCGCGTGTGGCCATATGAACACTATAGGCTCATTGATGGACTTCCTTGGAAGAGAGGTGTTCTTGCACTTCAAAGCCCACCTGATCCCGGTTGATTGAAGAGAGTATGGTCAAGCTTACGACCAAAAACAAGCGCTTCTTGGGAGGCAACCCAAGCTTTCTTTCCCTTGCTATTTTGTTTTTAATTTTTGTTTTCAATAATTTGAGAAGATTAGAGGAGAAAGACCACAAATTGATGGTTTTCCCAAGTGTGTTTCCAGGTTGGAAAAGCATGAAAAAAAAAAAAAGGGGTGCAAGCAGTGATGATCACGGCTAGGCCGTGACAGAGCTCACGGGCGTGATGCGAAGGTGCCAGAAATCAGAGAAGATCACGCCCGAGCCGTGATTGACATCACGGGCGTGACGTGGAAAGGACCACATAACCAGAATCTATCACGGCCCAGCCATGAAGACCGTCACGGCCGTGATGCTCCCTGTTTCAAAAAAAAAAAAAAAAAAATCCCCCTCACTCTCTGGTCAATTCGCGCAGCACCCAACACTACCTAGGTGAGTTGTTCCAATTTTCTCCTCTCTCTGACTTGATTATTTACATTGGGGACAATGTAAGTTTTAAGCTTGGGGTAGGGGTATTTTTGCATTTTGCATATTACATGTTGCATTCATTTAGGTATAGTTTTGCATGATCACATCATTAGATTGCCCCTTGTTTTGAAATTGCATCCAATTGTGAAAATTTTGTGCCAAATAAATCAAGACAGTGAATTTTGAACCCAACTTTTGTATTCTTGTGATAGGCTAAAATTAAAAATTCTAGAGATGATCTTTTGATAGTCGATAATTAGCATGTGGTTCCTTGGATTTGTATTTCTCATTGATTTTTGAACTACTAAATGTGAGATATTTGAGCCTAAAAGGGGTATTCACTAAATTTACCCCCCTTCTTGTGATTGAGTGTTTTCTTCCTCTTGGATTGTATTATCTAGAACTTGACTTGAAATCGTTTTGAAACTTAGAAATTTTTTAAAACATATATGAAAATGATTGAGGCACTAGGTATCTTTCTGGCCTTCTGAGCTTTGACTGATTAAAATTCTACCCCTTAGTTGCCCAATTTTGAGCCTAAAAGAATAAAATGCTTTTCTTGGTACCCTGATTAATTTTGATAAATGATGCATGATATGCAACTTCTAAAGTATTGTAAAAAGGGCAAAAAGGTGGTTTGAAAAAAAATAAATTTGGGATGAAAAAGTTAGAAAATTATTTCTCTCGTGTTGAAAATCTCCCCTTCTTCAAAAAAAAATAAAAATAAATAAATAAATAAATAAATAAAATGGAGAAAGGGAGGAAAAGAAAAAGAAAGTGAGAAATAAAGTGAAAAAGAAAATGGAAAAGGAAGAAAGAATGGTGGAAGAGTGATTTAAAGCCCAAAAGGTATTTTAGAAGGTTGTCATACTTTGCATTATTTGATATTTTTGTTAGCCTTCTTGTAATTCCTTTTCTAGGTTTCCCCACCTAACAATTAATCCCATGGCCCCATTACAACCAAAATAAAAGACCTCTTGATTCTTGTGTGTTTTCATTAATAAAGTAGAGATTTGGTTAATAGTCAAGCTTATGGTAGGGTACCTTTCTTGAGGAAATTGAGTGAATTGTCATATACCCTTAAACACTTGAGTGAGGTGAGATGAGTGCCCGAATCAGTGAGAGATATGAATTTAGGGAACCTAAGCTTCTAATTGGACTTGAAATTGATTGTCTCATGATTACTTATTTGGATATGCCTGTTACTTGGATTTGTTACTCGGGTTCTTGGTTTACTGTCCATGCTATGATTGTATATCTTGGCTGGCCTTAATGATTGCTTGAGGACAAGCAAAATCTTAAGCTTGGGGTAGTTTGATGAGTGTGATTTCACCTCATATTTCCTTGACATTTTGCATGCATTTTCATATAGGTTAGGCATATTTAATTTAATTTTTGTTAGTTTTTGCCTTGGAACGGGTAAGGTGGTTTTGTGGTGTGTTTGTGCAGGAATTAAAGGATTAAATGTTTAGAATCAGTGATATTGGAGCTTGAAGAATAAAGGAAAATTGGCCAACCAGAAGCCATCACGGTCACGCCGTGACAGCCATTACGGCCGTGACCGAGTGGAGCTGAAAAGGAAGAAAATGCTCAAAAGCAGAACTGGTCACGGTCAGGCCGTGATGTCCATCACGGCCGTGACATGGAAGCTGAACCAGACCCTCGCAGGCAGAAGTGATCACGGCCAGGCCGTGATGACCATCACGGCCGTGACAGACGCAAAGTGAAGCAATCCGACAAATCAGAAGAGATCACGCCCAGGCCGTGATAACCATCACGGCCGTGACGCGCAATATCTGGAATTTTAATTGAAGATTTGATTTGATTTTGTAACAGATTTGGATCCGAATTGCTCTGCATTATAAATAGGAGTGAAAGGCTCGAAAATAGGGACCTCTTGGCTGCTACCTTAGGCTTAATTTTAGGATTTCTCTTCTTCTCAATTTCTTCTCTTCTCTTAGGATTTTCATGTTTTTGTTATTCAACGTTGCTATGAACATGGCAATGTGTGAGTAGTCGTTTTATTTCTAGGAATTGGGGCTATGCCCAAGACTCGTTTTATGTGATGAATTGACGTTTTACTTCTTGTTAATTTCAATTTGCTTTCGATTTAGTTCCTATTCCATGAATTACTTGTAAATTTGGTGCGCACTTATTTGCATGTCATAGATATTCTAAGGATGAACCTAGCGGTGAACTTAGGTATTGGATCTATAGGAATTGAACTTAGGACTTAAATCACGAGAGTTAGAAGCGGTCCTTCGAGGGTTCATTGAATTGTCACGAATCTTAATGGGTTCAATTTAAATACAATTACCACGAGAGTAGGGGTTGGTTTAATTGGGCACGGTTCTTGTATCTCGAGAGGGAACATTAACTTTATTAGGATAAATTCACCTTCAAAGCAATTTTGATAATTAACAAGAGGAGTAGTCAATTTAGTAGCATAGGCAGTCTTGTTGGTGACCCAATTCCTGGAAATATCTTTTAATTTGAAAAACACCAGATTAGATTTGATTGCGATTTTTAACTGATTTCATTTTAGATATTTGATTTGTTAGTTAATCTTTATTTTAAAAACCAAATCTTTTCCAAATCTTTTTATATATAGTTTAGTTAAATTGATTTAATAATTGATTGTTATTTAAGATCACGGTCTCTGTGGGTTCGATCTTTTTATTACTTGACGACGAAACCGTACACTTGCGGATTCACGCTATCATAGTACATATAAGGAATTGCAAAAAGCAATATAGTACAATGCAAAACGTTGTGTACCCTGTCACCTTTTATGCTAGAATAGCTGGAATTTGTACAAGGAAGGCAAGATAGTTTTCCTGTTGGAACCAAAATAATTTGGATTAAATAATCTCTAGGTTTTGATGTTAACAATGAGAATTAAATTTGTGTAGCAAAGTGTTAATGCTTTGAATCTAACAAGTGCCTTTAGTCTTAAAGAATTATCTGTTCTTATTAGTTAAAATGTTAAGTCTATTTTCATTGCAAATCCGCATCCATTTAATCTATATTGAATGTTTTCCAGAGTGGTCGAGTCCACTCTATCAAGGATCTCCTTTGTACTCAAGTGTCACGTCAGTAGACGAGCGCTTAAATGTTTTCAGTAGACGAGCGCTTAAATGTTTTCAGTAGACGGAGAATTTCTGTTTGTATAGACGTGAGCTTCTCTCAAATAATAATCTTAGTTTTCTATTGCCACGTCACTAGACGGAGATTTTAAATGTTTCAAGTACTGGCAAGACCGATGTTTTAAGTAGACGAAGTTTTGATTGCCACGTCAGTAGACGGAGCCTTAAAGCTCTTTCTTTCCTAACTTGCCTTTACTATTGTTTTGGTAGACGAAGATTTTTTTTGAGCATTTATATCAATCTGAACCAAAGCAAATTTATTTCTTATGATTGATATTCATTTCATTTATAATGGTTCTTCTCATTTTTTCTATTAACGGTTCTTATTTCCTTGTTTCAATAAGAGAAACATAGTACAAATAAGGAATTGCAAAAAGCAGAATAGTACAATGTAAAAGGTTGTGTACCCTGTCACCTTTTACGCTGAAAAAGATGGAACTTATACAAGGAAGGCAAAACTGTTTTTCAAGCTGCTTTTGCTCAGAGGTGTGCCATTACATGCAAGAATTTATCTCATTGTACAAAGGCCACGAGCAAGCTGAGTCTCAACGGATATTTACTTGGTTGACTCTATTACTAAACGGGAAATTCAAAGACAACCGTTGATGATTCTGAAGAGAAGATCAAGGTCCCTATAAATAGAAGACCAAAGTTTTTGAAGAAATAACTTTTGCACATACAAAGTAATCTCAAGAAATCTCTTGCGAGCATATACTCTCTTATTCATTCAAAAAGCAAAAGTCTGTAATATCATAGTTTGAATATTGCTATAATATTCATCTGATCTTAAACTTTCACACTCTCACATATAGTGAGTTAGAAGATCAAAGAAATCAAAACTCTTTATTAGAGGTAGAGCCTGAAGAGGCTTGGTAAGAAAGAAATACTTGTGAGCCTGGAGAGGTGTTGAATACTTGGTGTAATCTATTTGAAAATAGTGGAAAAATCCTTCAAGTAGAAGGGACTGGACGTAGCTCTTGGTTGGAAGAGAGTGAACCAGGATAAAACATCTTGTGTAAATCTTCTAATCCCTTATCTCTTTGGTTTTACGTGTTTATACTAACTGTGGGGATTTGAACTTGAATTTGTTAATCTTTCAAAAGACTACTTTTCTGTGTGCTTTATTCTGCCTCCTTATCTTTGTGTGAGAAAATCTTTTTAAAAAGGCTATTTTCGAAAAATATTAACAAACACAATTCAACCCCCACTTCTGGGCTGAAGCTGTGAACACTGCCTGCTACATTCAGAACAGAATATACATTAGACCTATTCTGAGTAAGACTCCCTATGAATTGTGGAAAGGCAGAAAACCCAACATATCTTATTTTCATCCTTTTGGATGTAAATGTTATATTTTAAATACAAAAGATCAACTTGGGAAGTTTGATGCAAAAGTAGACAATGGAATTCTACTAGGATTTTCTGAAACCTCAAAAGGATTTAGAGTGTATAACTCAAGAACTTTAATAGTAGAAGAATCTATACATGTTAGATTTGATGACAAACAGCCTGATAAGAAACTATCAGAGCTAGATGAAAGTTTTGCAGATCTTGACTTAAACATCTCAGGAGAAACAAAAGAAGTTAAAACTGATGATCCAGTTGAAGACCCTTCTCATCAACCAGAAGCATCCACCTCTCAACAAGGCAATGTTCAGAGAACTTGGCATTTCAAGAATTATCATCCACCGGATCAAATCATAGGAAATCCAAGCGATAAGCTAAGAACCAGATCAACCTTCAGAGAGCAAGAAGACTCTGCATTGGTCTCTGAATTGGAACCAAAGACTGTAGACGAGGCTCTGCTAGACAATGGTTGGATTTTAGCAATGCAAGAAGAGCTAAATCAGTTTGAGAGGAATGAAGTTTGGACTCTGGTAACCCTACCTAAGAATAAATCTGTTATAGGAACAAAATGGGTTTACAGAAACAAGCTTGACGTAAATGGTAAGGTTATAAGAAATAAAGCAAGATTGGTTGCACAAGGTTATTCTCAAGAAGAAGGTATAGACTATACTGAAACCTTTGCACCTGTTGCAAGATTGGAAGCAATCAGAATTTTACTCTCATTTGCTGCACATCATAATATTATGCTTTTTCAAATGGATGTAAAAAGTGCTTTTTTAAATGGTTTTATCAATGAAGAAGTTTATGTTATGCAACCTCCGGGTTTTGAGAGTGAAACCCAACCTGAACATGTATACAAGCTTAAGAAAGCTTTATACGGCCTAAAACAAGCCCCCAGAGCTTGGTATGATAGGCTAAGTTCTTTTCTAATGGATAATGGTTTTGTCAGAGGAAAGGTTGATACAACCTTGTTTAGAAAATCAATTAATTCCAACTTCATAGTAGTACAGATCTATGTAGATGATATTATATTTGGTGCTACTAATGAATCTTTGTGCAAAGAATTCTCAAAGCTAATGCAGAAGGAGTTAAATGAGCATGATGGGAGAACTCAAATTCTTCCTTGGACTTCAAGTCAAACAATCTATAGACGGGGTGTACATCCATCAAACTAAGTACACAAAGGAACTTCTCAAAAAGTTTAAGATGGATGATTGCAAACCTATGAACACACCTATGCATCCCACGTCCATACTGAACAAAGATGATAAAGAGAAAAAGGTAGATCAGAAGGTATACAGAGGTATGATTGGATCTCTCTTATATCTAACTGCTTCTAGGCCTGATATAATGTTCAGTGTTTGCTTATGTGCTCGATTTATCAGCAGTTAAAAGAATTTTTAGATATCTAAAAGGTACTACTAATCTTGGTCTATGCTTTAAGAAAGATGAAGATTACAGATTAGTTGGCTTTTGTGATGCTGACTATGCTGGAGATAGAATTGAAAGAAAAAGCACCAGTGGGGGATGTCACTTCATTGGAGCTAATCTAGTATCATGGTCAAGCAAAAGACAGAGTACCATTGCTCTATCAACTGCTGAAGCAGAATATATATCAGCTGCAAGCTGCTGCTCACAACTCCTCTGGATTAAACACCAATTGGAGGACTACAATGTGTTTGTAAGTAGCATTCCACTAATGTGTGATAATACTGCTGCAATTAATCTGTCTAAGAATCCAATTCTTCATTCTAGGGCTAAGCATATAGAAATCAAACATCATTTTATCAGAGACTATGTGCAAAAAGGTGTTTTTGATGTTCAATTTGTAGATACTGACCATCAATGGGCAGATATCTTTACTAAACCTCTTGCTGAGGACAGATTTATTTTTATCAGAAAACATCTTAACATGTTGTATGTGGTTTAATTTGGTATATGTATTGATTGCATGTTTTATCTGCGCGTCCACTGGTTTTGGCGTCCAGAACTTGTGTAGTCTACGCGTCCACTACTGTTGGTGTGCCGCGTCCACTACTTATGTTTTTGTGCGTCCACCCTCAATCTTATGTGGACCCAATCTTACATACATTTGTCTTTTAAAATATCTGCATTTTTATATATATGAACTCAGTTATACTAAAACGTTTGATTTTAATCATTTCCTTGCTGAGTCAGCGACTTCCATCAATCCCATCGTAACTTTTTACGGTCCCAAAATACCAACGCCGTTTTTTCACTAAAGTCTTGTCTAATCAATCTTTTCTTTTTGAAAACTGTTGGTATTCGAAAACTCTTTAAAGGTAACTCCTTTCCCTCGAAAAAACCTTTCGCTACTCTTCATCTTTGACAACTACTCTCTGAAAGTTTTTGAAATCTCCTTTCTTCTCACCCAAACCTGTTCTCAAGAACTCAACAATGGCTTCAACCTCAACTCCCGAGCCTGCCTATGTTACTGACATCATCAATATCGCGGCTGAACATCACTTTAACTTTGAAATTCTGAGTGAGTATAACTTGGATGTAAGCAAGTACATCAACGCTGCTGGTTGGGATGGTTTGTTTCTGGAAAAGGTCTCGATTTATCCAGACTTGATCAGGGATTTCTGGAGGAAACCAACGATTACCAACACTGAGGTAGTAGGGTTTGTTCAAGGCAAGAAGATAATCGTTTCTGAGAAGACCATTTCTGATGCAATCCTCTGTGCTCAAGAGGGTTTGATCATGACAGAAAACTGGGAAGAAGATCTGGGTGGTATAGAAACTATCTCGGTTACACTGATGCGAGAAGATGTAGTGAGGACTCATTCGTGGAAGTCATCTGAAATGAAGGATCATATCAGGATTCTTCATCAGATTCTGAACAAGACTGTGCTTCATAAGGCAGGGTCTAAGGATAACCTCTCTGCTCTTCACCAGTTTTGTCTCTGCAACATGATCTATGAGACAAAAATAAACCTGCCATGGATCCTGTTTCATCGTTTCAAGGATGCCATCACACACAGGGAAACAGCCTCTCACATCACTTTCTCTCATCTTCTGTCAAAAGTCTTCAAGCAGCAAGGCTTGTATGATTACTTAGATGCAAAGCCTCAAGAAGAACAAGATAAGATCTTTCGTTCGAAGGGGATGCAAGCTGCCATTTTTGGAAAGAGCAACCTAAGCAGTATGCACCTTGACACGTACAAACTGGTTGAAATGTCAAAATACGAGGAGAAAATGAAGATTAAAGAAGAAGCTGCTGAGGCCAACAATGCAGCTACTCTAGGTCTCAAGAGAGGAACTAAAAGGAAAACTATGGCTGTCAGGAAGCCCATTCCCAAAAGGCCTACCAGAGGCGTGGTGATTAATGAGCCTAGGGCTGAGGCTCCTCGACCTGTTCCTCGACCTGCTCCCAAGAGAGCAAGAAAGCTGGTATTGTCTCAGGATGAGGATGATGAAGATGACAATGTTCCTCTGGGAACAGTCTTAAAGAGGAGGCAACCTGCAAGGAAAGCAAGAACCTTTGCAGCCTCTGAGGTAAACACATCTTCTGATGTTCCTACTAATACTGTGAGTGATGATGCCCCTACTCCGAGTGTAGATTTTTTTGATAATGTATATAGACCTTCTTTACCTACACCCCAACCCTCACCGCAAAGAGAGCAACCTGACCAAACCTCAACTCTATCTTCACCACAATCTAGCCCAACTCAATTAACCACACCCCAACCTACACCACTCAAAACCATCTTTCCACCAATAATTCCAGACTCGGATCCTTGGTTTCATCAAAAGGATGATGGAATTTGCCGAGGTGCCCCCTTCCCTAAACAACTAAGAAAACTCTTTCCACCAATTATTCCCCCATCCACTATTTTTGCCAATAGGTCTGAGAACTGGGCTCAGGTTAAGAGGAATTGGAAAATTCTGTTCCATACTCACCAACCTGACCCTGAAATTAACCTTGAAACTCCTTTAACAAGGTGGTACTCCCATCCAGATTATGACTTTGAACCCTATGAGGAGTATCCCTGGACCACAAAATACCCAAACTCTCAGCCTCCTAAAGGTCCCTTTCCCTCCGAGATGCACAACCAACATGGCCCTCTCCTAACCCATCTACCCCTCAACCGCTTTCCCCAAAGGAAAATTTACCCCAACCTACAAAAAACCCCACCTTTGATCCCTCACACTGCCGGAGTAGCAAGGCACATCATTCCTGTATGGGAAACTGATCCCAAAAGGATCAAACTGCCTTCTTTACCTGAGAAAAGAGCTAGATCATCCGCACACGTTTCAATTGTGCTGGATGCAAACACCAAATGGATGAAATTCGAGCATCCCAGCATTTATGGCAGTGCTTCAGACCCCTTTGCAGATCAACTGATCTATAACATTCTGAAGTGGGAATTTAGCTACTTCCAAATTGAGAGAGCTGCACGTTGGGTTCCTATTACATGGCTGAGACACAACAAGGAAACACGTGTAGGCATTGCTCCCTATCCCATCTGTCCAAGGCTAGGCATGATAGACCTCAACAAGGACAAAGATAAGAAGTTCAGAAGAAATAAGGGAGTCATGCCTGAAGCTCATTCTGCCATGCTGGATTTGTCTCAAGAATACTTTGATCACTCCGAGCTTGACTTCTATCTGTACATGGAGGATGTGAGGAACATTGGAGAAATGAAAGCTGCAGACTTTTGGTTGTCCCATATCATCCACTGCACCAGGAATGCTTCCTCTTCTGGCTTGACTCAGGAAGAGAAGAAGGAAATTCCCAAGCTAAGAGGAAAGTGTGGACTATCCAAAGTAAGGCACATGATCTACAAAGATCTGTGGGCACTTCCTATTACCAGCAGGGATGTGGAGGAAATTACTCCTATCCACTGGGCAAAGGATATCCCTCAGAAATCTGTTAAGGCTGCCACTGCATCTCCAGCATCATCATCCTCTAATCAACAAGCTGAAGAGTTGATTGTAGCAGGCCCTGAGATTGATGCACAACTGACTTCTCAACCTACTTCAGTTGTTGAACCTCCATCTGCACAAGCTGAGCAGTCTGCTGAGGTTGGTGTCTCTAAGCAAGGAGCTGAGTCTGCAAAGGCTTCTTCTCAACCATTAGCTCTTGCTATGGTCAGACCAGCAGCCCAGGCTCAAGACACTGTATCTGACACTGCTGAGAGCTCCAGACAACTTTCCTTGCCACCCAATCTTGAAGACATCATTGGAAAAATTGTTGATGATAAGGTTGGCAAGATAGTTGAGGCAAAGACTGAACAGATGGCTCAACAAATTGAAGAAAGGGTGCAGAAGCAAATTCAGGATTCTCTGGCCCCTACAAATGCAGTGATGAATCAGATGCTAAATCTGATCTTGGATTTTCAGAAAACTCAAAATCTCCACCCTAACCAACCACCTCCTCCACCACCTCCTTCTACTTAAAAACTTTTTCCTTCTCTGTTTTATTCTTTTTGTTGTTTGCTGACAATGATGGTCCACTCCCTTTTACCTTTTTGTCTTTTTTGTCTGATGACAAAATAGGGGGAGAAAGGAAAGATTAAATTTTTTGAAAGATTAATTTTTTTTTATACAGAAATTTTTTTTTAGTACATAATTGTCTGCATATGCATAAGTGTATGTCTGTATTATGCCTTGACTTTATGTTTACCCTTCAATACTGCTTTGAATCTTAAATGTTTAATAAACTGCTGTCTTGATCTGTCAACCTTTTTGCAAATAAGACTTAGATTATTATGCCTTAACTGCTTTTATCTGCTGTATGCTTTGTCTTAGGGGAGCCTTGTAAGCTCTCTTAAACTTTGCAAAATAAATTTAATTAGTTTTTGTCATCATCAAAAAGGGGGAGATTGTTGGAACCAAAATAATTTGGATTAAATAATCTCTAGGTTTTGATGTTAACAATGAGAATTAAATTTGTGTAGCAAAGTGTTAATGCTTTGAATCTAACAAGTGCCTTTAGTCTTAAAGAATTATCTGTTCTTATTAGTTAAAATGTTAAGTCTATTTTCATTGCAAATCCTCGTCCATTTAATCTATATTGAATGTTTTCCAGAGTGGTCGAGTCCACTCTATCAAGGATCTCCTTTGTACTCAAGTGCCACGTCAATAGACGAGCGCTTAAATGTTTTCAGTAGACGAGCGCTTAAATGTTTTCAGTAGACGGAGAATTTCTGTTTGTATAGACGTGAGCTTCTCTCAAATAATAATCTTAGTTTTCTATTGCCACGTCACTGGACGGAGATTTTAAATGTTTCAAGTACTGGCAAGACCGATGTTTTAAGTAGACGAAGTTTTGATTGCCACGTCAGTAGACGGAGCCTTAAAGCTCTTTCTTTCCTAACTTGCCTTTACTATTGTTTTGGTAGACGAAGATTTTTTTTGAGCATTTATATCAATCTGAACCAAAGCAAATTTATTTCTTATGATTGATATTCATTTCATTTATAATGGTTCTTCTCATTTTTTCTATTAACGGTTCTTATTTCCTTGTTTCAATAAGAGAAACATAGTACAAATAAGGAATTGCAAAAAGCAGAATAGTACAATGCAAAACGTTGTGTACCCTGTCACCTTTTACGCTGAAAAAGCTGGAACTTATACAAGGAAGGCAAAACTGTTTTTCAAGCTGCTTTTGCTCAGAGGTGTGCCATTACATGCAAGAATTTATCTCATAGTACAAAGGCCACGAGCAAGCTGAGTCTCAACGGATATTTACTTGGTTGACTCTATTACTAAACGGGAAATTCAAAAACAACCGTTGATGATTCTGAAGAGAAGATCAAGGTCCCTATAAATAGAAGACCAAAGTTTTTGAAGAAATAACTTTTGCACATACAAAGTAATCTCAAGAAATCTCTTGCGAGCATATACTCTCTTATTCATTCAAAAAGCAAAAGTCTGTAATATCATAGTTTGAATATTGCTATAATATTCATCTGATCTTAAACTTTCACACTCTCACATATAGTGAGTTAGAAGATCAAAGAAATCAAAACTCTTTATTAGAGGTAGAACCTGAAGAGGCTTGGTAAGAAAGAAATACTTGTGAGCCTGGAGAGGTGTTGAATACTTGGTGTAATCTATTTGAAAATAGTGGAAAAATCCTTCAAGTAGAAGGGACTGGACGTAGCTCTTGGTTGGAAGAGAGTGAACCAGGATAAAACATCTTGTGTAAATCTTCTAATCCCTTATCTCTTTGGTTTTACGTGTTTATACTAACTGTGGGGATTTGAACTTGAATTTGTTAATCTTTCAAAAGACTACTTTTCTGTGTGCTTTATTCTGCCTCCTTATCTTTGTGTGAGAAAATCTTTTTGAAAAGGCTGTTTTCGAAAAATATTAACAAACACAATTCAACCCCCCCTTCTTGTGTTTGCCTGTGTCAACTTCATTTTCAAGTTGCATTTGCTCAGAGGTGTGCCCATTTCATGCAAGAATATTGTCATATAGTACAAAGGCCACGAGCAAGCTGAGTCACAACGAATATTACATTGTTGATTCTATCCCTAAACGGAAAATTCAAATACAACCGTTGATGATTTTGAAGAGAAGATCAAGGTCTCTATAAATAGAAGACCAAGACTTTTGAAGAAAGGACTTTTACGCGTATTGCTATAATATTCATTTGATCTTAAACTTTCATATTCTCACACATAGTGAGTTAGAAGATCAAAGAAACCAAAAACTCTTTGTTAGAGGTAGAGCCTGAAGAGGCTTGGTAAGAAAGGAATACTTGTGAGCTTGGAGAGGTGTTGAATACTTGCTGTAATCTATTTGGAGAATAGTGGAGAAAACCTTCAAGTAGAAGGGACTGGACGTAGCTCTTGGTTGGAAGAGAGTGAACCAGGATAAAACAACTTGCGTGAATCTTCTAATCCCTTATCTCTTTAGTTTTACGTGTTTATACTAACTGTGGGGATTTGAACTTGAATTTGTTATTCTTTCAAAAGTTTGTTTTTTTGTGTGCTTGATTCTGCCTCTCTATCTTTGTGTGAGAAAACTGTTCTTGAAAAGGTTGTTTTCGAAAAATATTAACAAACACAATTCAACCCCTCCTTCTTGTGTTTGCCTGTGTCAACTTTATTATCCGTCAGATGGAGCCGCCAGTGAACGGAGAGGGCTACCAACGAGATGGAGCCACCCCAGGTGAGATATAATTGATGTGACTCGGATGAGGAGAGGGTTATCCTCTAGATGGAGTCGCCTCTAGGGGAGAGGCCATCCATAGGAGGAGAGGGCTATCAGAGATGGAGCCACCTTAGATTCTTGGTTCTCTCATGTGTAACCCCACTGTGATTTAAAGTTTCTTTAAACTTGTGATTTGTTACTTTACTTATTCATTTAGATTTTTACCTCTTTAACTAGTTTTGGTGTTAAGAAATGTTATTATTTGGAACATGTTAAATTCGCAAGTTTAATAATTTTTAAATAAATGCTTCATTGAAGTTACTTGATTTTATTGTATCCATATTCTAGTATGCTTGGCTTTAATAATTACTTGTGTGTTAGTATGTTTTCCTTCTAGTTCATGGTGGTTGTTATGCCCTCACTGAGTTTGTGTAACTCATCGTTCATATTTGTTTTTCCATACAGATTCCCAGGCAGCTGAGTAGTTGGCTGCTGACAACTGCAGATCATTCAGACTGTGTCGCTCTTTTGGTAGTCCCCTTTTTGTTAGAGGCCCTTTAATGTATTTTGAGACTCTTTTCACTTTGCAGCTATAGGAAACTAGTACTAAATTATTTTTAATTGTATTAATGGTTTAGAATACCAAACTTGATGTACTTTGTATGACTGGAACTTCTGGAATGAAAATATGAATATTTCAGCAGGTGGTTTTCGTTTTGGGATGTTGGAATTACCGAGGAGACAATGTCGAAATTTTTGTAAAAATTATAGATCTTTATCAAGTATGTTTCTAAATTAATAGGCTTACCAGGCTAGGATTGTAAGCTTGTGCGCCGATCACGGCTTTTGTGGGTCGTGACAAAGTTGGTATCAGAGCTTAGGTTGTAGGTCCTAGTAGCTACAGACATGGGGTGATAACAGAATCTTGCTAGTAATTTGTGTACCCAGGAACAACGTACTTGCAGGAAGCTATTAACACCCTATGATGGTCCAAACATATCTTTTCAAAGTAGGATTTAAATTCTTATTTCCTTTTGTTTCCTTGTCTTGTATTTGATAAATGTTCCTTTTTATGTGAGGATGCCACCAAGGACTAGGATTCCTGCTAGAAGGGGAAACTTATGATGAGTCTACTGCCCAACCTCAAGACCCTCCTCAAAGGGGTCGTGGTCGTGGTAGAGGCCGCAATAGAGGTAGACGTAGAACAGCTACTGGTGGACGTGGATTGGGTGCTGGAGTGGCCAATGTTGAGGTGCCTAGAGCAAGGTGAGGTAATTCGACAATGACAGAGGCTACAGCTGGCATACAGGGGTTACAACAGCAAGAAAACCTTGACTGTCGACAAGAAGGTGGACAGGTAGAGCAACCGCCATTAGCAACAGTTATAGGCATTTAGGTCACATTGGCAGAGTTTTTGAACCTCAAACCTCCTACTTTCTCTGGATCCAATGCAAGTGAAGATCCACAGAGATTTATTGATGGTTTGGAGAGGCTTTGGAGAGCTTTAGGTTGATGAGATTTGAATTTTGGTTGATGGTTCAGAGAAGAATTTGGATTGACGAGGGATTAGGGTTCCTGACTTTAGAATCAAAAGTTAATATTTTATTTAAAAAGGAAAAACTTAAAAAAAATAATATGAAAATATGATTTTTTTTTTTTTTTTTTTTTAAGCAACAAAAATGTAAATTCATTTTTTGGTTTTTTAAAAATACCACGTGGTATTAAAAAAATAGGTGGCATGTTGAAATGACATCTCTGTTTGTCATGTCAGCAGATAACAGAGGAGACTGATAACAATGACTAAATGCAAAATTTAAAAAGTTAGATACACAATGCAAAAAAAAAAACAAAGAAAGAAATGGACTAAAACCAAAAGTGACCATAATTACATGAACCAAAAAGTTATTAAGCCAACATTTTAATAAAGGTTTGGTTGACTTTGAAGAAATGAAAGTCTAAAGCAACTCTAGGAATCTGATTCATACCATACATAGCTCACATGTATACAAAGTTACTCACTGACCCACCTCTATAAAGTACAAAATACGAAAACAAGAAGGCTTGCAACTAGGGGAGGTCAGAGGGAGAAAAGTAGAGAGTTAGCGGTGTTCAAGGGTTGATTTGGTTCAGATTTGCATGAAAAACAAATTCGAACCAATTGGTTCAGCTTGGATTTGCAATTTTTTTGACAGGAAATCCGAACCATACCAAACCAACGAAAAACGGGTTGGTTCGGTTTGGATTCAAAAAAATTAAATATTAAATTAAATATAAATATTTAATATATCAAAAAAATAAATTATCTCTATATATATAAAATAAAATATATTAAATATAAAATATTAAACTATTAAAACATTAAAATATATATATATATATATATATATATATATATATAAATATTAAATATAATATATATTAAATATTAAAAAATCTATATAAATATTAAAATATAGCAGTTTGTTCGGTTTCGGTTCGGATCCATAATTCTTGAATTCGAGAACCGAACTAATTACCATCGGATTTGGTTCGGTTCGAATTCGAACACCAAAATATTTGAACCAATTTAATTGGTTCGGGTTCTCGGGTTCATCGATTCGGTTCAGTTCGAAATAGTCCCTCTTTCGTAAGGTTTGGAGTTTAGCTTGGTTGTTTTCTTTAGCAAAATATATTAGTTTATATTTTATATACATTTAATAATAAAATAATATAATGAAAATTACAGTTATGCATACTTTCACAAACACCAAATTATATCTACAAATCATAAATGCTTTCCCAGCCAACAAGGAAGTTTATGGGTTTAGGCAAACATACCCACACCGTTGGTCGAATTATAATATTTTGTTGTTCTCTTTATTATATATATTAAAGACAAAATTATACTTTTGGTCCCTTATTTTTATTTTAAATTTTAATTTGGACCCTCTTTTATTTTTTAATTCGTTTTGGTCCCTTATCTTTATTTTAGGTTTCAATATGGTCATTTCCTTTTAAAATATGGTACGAAGAGAACCAAATTGATATAACTTTTGAAAAATAAGGGATTTTGAAACCAAAAATAAAAGGGGGACTATTTCGAAACCAAAAAAGTGACCACATTGATGGCTATCGGACCAGAGCATCGTCCGCTGAATTACCTGCAGACGATCCCGCCGAGGGTCCAGACCCTGGGGGATATTGAAATCGTATACCATGACGTCTTGACGACCGTGGGTGGCAGGTCGACTACTCAGGTTCTTCATGTGTTATGCTGGCCTAGTCAACATCTATGTTCGCCTAGGGAAGGAGCTTTCTTCACCATGCTCGGCTCTTACTGGATCTCTCATAGGCTGCCTTTTTTAGAGCTTTGGATTCCACCCCGCCGTCAGAAGTTTGACCTTAATTTCTTCACCATGCTCCGCTCTTACCGGATCTCTCAGAGGCAACCTTTTTCAGAGCTTTGGATTCCACCCCGCCGTCGGGAGTTTGCAAAGGACATTGAAGTTGACACAGGCAAACACAAGAAGGGGGGTTGAATTGCGTTTGTTAATATTTTTCGAAAACAACCTTTTCAAGAATAGTTTTCTCACACAAAGATAAAGAGGCACAATAAAGCACACAGAAAAACAACCTTTTGAAAGAATAACAAATTCAAGTTCAAATCCCCACAGTTAGTATAAACATGTAAAACTAAAGAGATAAGGGATTAGAAGATTCATGCAAGTTGTTTTATCCTGGTTCACTCTCTTCCAACCAAGAGCTACGTCCAGTCCCTTCTACTTGAAGGTTTTTTCCACTATTCTCCAAATAGATTACAGCACGTATTCAACACCTCTTCAGGCTCACAAGTATTCCTTTCTTACCAAGCCTCTTCAGGCTCTACCTCTAACAAAGAGATTTTTGGTTTCTTTGATCTTCTAACTCACTATGTGTGAGGACATGAAAGTTTTAGATCAGATGAATATTATGGCAATATTCAAACTAAGATATTACAGACTTTTGCTTTCTGAAAGAAAAAAAGAATATTTTCTCCTAAAATATTTCTTGAGATTTCTGTATATACACAAAAGTTCTTTCTTCAAAAGTCTTGGTCTTCTATTTATAGAGTGTAACAGCCTGAATTTCAGTATGCTGTTGATTAATTAAAATATAAGTAATTATATTTTAATATGAAGTTTAGAAAAAGTTTTTAATAAAATAAAAATCATATTCTTGATCTATCTTATGATAATAGCTCACAATAAAATTTTCGGCTGAAAATTCAGACGAAAGCCGGTCTGCATTTTCTCTACCAGTATAATTTTACTGAGCCGGAAACATAATTTTGACTCGTGAACGAGATGGTTAGTGTTTTTTAGGATGTTTTGTGTGGGTATGGAGATTTTCATAAAATCTCGTTCGGGGCCAAATTCTAAGTATTACCCGGGCGAAATCGTCGGGAAATACGATCGGGGAAGTCATCTGATACGCGATGGAGCAGAGCACAAAGGAAAGGAAAGGACTAGAAGAGACATGATGTGATGGCAAATAGTAATCACCATCACTCACTTTTTCAAAATCTTACTTTTTCAACCAATTTCTCTCTCCAACCATACCTCCCCACCATACCTCCCATACCTCTAAACTTCCTCAACAAGCCTTAAGACCAAACTTGCTCTCCAAGCACCTCCCTTCCTCACAAATTTCGTGCTTCTCTCCTCTCTATCTATATAAACTCACTTCATCTTCATTCACTCACTTTTTTCTTCTCCAAAACTCCATTAACACTTACACTTTTCATTTCTTCTTCTTCCTTCTACTAAAGCTCTAATTTTTTTTACTTAGCTTTTGCACTTGGTTCCTTCATCAAAGTTGTTCATCTTGTTGAGGGTAATACTCCTATGTAGTTTATTTGCAAGTTCTTGTCTTTATTTTCATAGTTATGCTTTATGTTTTCTTTAACCTTTCAAACTTCTAAAATCTCTTAAAAACGGTAGAAAACTCTGTTTGAGTTGAAACCACCACTTTCTATAGTCTTGTATTAACCTCTATTTTCACATACTATGAGCTTGTGTCAAACAAAAATTTCTACCTCTTCTCTCCAAGGATGGCCGAAACCTAACAAAAGTGGCCTAGGAGGTTTTGTTTCAACTTTTGCTTGTATGAACTTGTATTTGAGTTTCATTTCCAAGATGATCATGACAAAGGCTCCTTTATACTAAAGGGTGTTATGTCTAAGTGATTGGAAATTTTAAAGCTTTTTACACATTTTTCATATAAAGGCCAAAACTTTAAGAGTTTAAGGTAAAAATGTTTAGTTGTTTTTCCAAAATGATCATGGATTAAGGCTCCTTGATGTATAAGGATGATAAATCCAAGAGATTGGAAAGTTTGAAGATTTCTAACCTTTATTTCATACCAAGGCCAAAACTTTAATAGTTTTTGGCAAAAATGGTAAGTTTTATTTTCTTCCAAAATGATCATAGATTAAAGCTCCTTATGATAAAGGATGCTATGTCTAAAGTGATTGGAAAGTTTAAATATTTTTCATTGAGTTTCCTATGATGGCCGAAACTCATTTGTTTTGGACCTAGGATGTGTTGTTTTTATTTTCCAAGATGATTATGGATTAAAGCTCCTTATGTGAAAGGATGCTATATCTAAGAAGATTGGAACGTTTTAAGTTGTTTCTCTTCCAAAATGATTATAGATTTGAGCTCCTTAATATCAAAGGATGCTATGTCTAAAAGATTGGATGATTTAAAGATTTCTAGTTTAAAAATCCTATGATGGCCGAAACCTAAGGTTTATGGACCTAGGATGTTTTGTTTTCATTTTCCGAAATGATCATGGTTTCAAGCTCCTTACTATGTATGGATGCTAGCCTAGAGAGATTGGAAAGTTTAGAAATTTTTAGCCAATTTATTTATGTTGGCCGAAACTTGCACTAAAGAAAATAAAATGTTTTTGATTTGGTTTGTGAAAACTAGTACTTGATTCCTACTCCTTAATACTCTAAGATCATTGATCTAAGAGATTGTGTCGATTTGAAAACCCTAGCCTATTTTTGTCATACAAGGCCGAGTCTAGGCTTTCAAAAATAAGGATGAGTTTGTTTGATTTGGTTATTTTATGTTGTGTGGTTGAAGGTGGTGTTAACACATATCGATCGGATAACGAGGAGCTGCGGGCTCAAACCTTCGGTGATCACTCAGGTGGGGGAAAGAACCAACCTATCGTCGGAATCGATAAGTAGTAAATTATCTAGTAATTATGTAGGGCGACCTAAACCCTACTAGTAGTCAAATAATCGACAAGACCAAAATCACTTTAAATTGCTTTTGAAACACCCATAGTGATTCGGGGATTGTAGGTTTATCGATATTAGGTTGATATTTATTAACTGTTGATGGATGATGTGTTTTTATTATTTATACTGAATTGGTTGTATGCCATGTTTATGTTTGGAATATCTTGAATTGTTCTATATGATGCATGATCTGTTTGGTGTACTGTATGCTTAGTGGATAAGTGATGATATATGTGATGTTTAAGAGATGAGTTGTTTTGGGTGCGAGGATCATAATGACTGTTAGAGGTGCCCAACCTAAATAATTTGTGATAATGAGGTATTTTGACTTAGAGCTTGTGTTGAGGTTTTGATCTGAGGTTAAGGCACTAGGTTACGACTATAAGAGTCTGTCAGGTTCATGAGTTGGGTTGTTTCTACAACCGAAGTCCTTGTGGGACCGTCCAAGGGTAAACTTAACAAGTGCAGCTATAAGCATCATTGCTTTGCATGAGCACCTCCAGGAGTGGTTGAGGTGTGCGTCGGGATCATCGTGCAGCTATAGTGTCACGCTTAGCGTGAGCGTTCTTACCATGGTTGAGGTGTGCACCGGGATCATCATGCAGCTATAGTGTCATGCTTAGCATGAGTACCCACCATCGGGGTATGCACCGGGAGCTTCGTGCCACTAGGAGTGTCATTGCGCAGCATTGAGCATCTCAACATGACTAAGGATGTGCACCGGGATTGGGACGTGTCGCTTGGACGATCGATCAAGAATCACTACTGTGATAAGGAATTCCGTAACCGCTTTGACATCAAGGTTTAGTTTTTGAATGAGGGTAGAGGTGAATATAAGAACTTTAATGAAGGATGGATGACTTTGATTGATGTTGTGTCTGTGATAATTACTGTTTAGTTTACTATGAATCTTTTCCGCTTTTGTTGATAGCATGTTTCTTATCCCCTGTACTTTTCTTTGCTTTGTTCTATCTTTTATGGTTCGTGTTCAAAGATCCTGTTGATGAGCCGAACGAGGAGGAGCTGGACGGAACTCCTTACGAGCCGGATGCCGGAGGACGAGCTGTGACCCATGATGAGTAGGGTCTAGTCCTAGTTATGGCCAGTGCGTCCGTGTCACGACGCTTTATCTTTTCCGCTTTTACGTTTTGTATAACTTGTGCACCTGTTAGGGGTCCTATTGTCGGGATGCCCTAAAACAGTGTTTTGTTTAACTCTGATTGCATTTACATATGTTTAATGTAGTCATGTTTTCTTATTCCTATTCTACATGAATATGTTTACTTAATAATTTAAGTTTTAATTCCGCCATATTTTTATGTTAAGTTTAAGAATAAGAACATAATAATCAAGTTTAATTCCAAATAAAACACCGAGGCACAGCGGGGTGTCTCATAGAGACCTTGATCTTCTCTTCAAAATCATCAACGGTTGTATTTGAATTTTCCGTTTAAGGATAGAATCAACCATGTAATATCCGTTGTGACTCAGCTTGCTCGTGGCCTTTGTGCTATATGACAATATTCTTGCATGAAATGGGCACACCTCTAAGCAAATGCAACTTGAAAAACTATCTTGCCTTCCTTGCACAAATTCCAGCTATTCCAGTGTAAAAGGTGACAGGGTACAAGTCGTGTTGCATTGTATTATATTGCTTTTTGTAATTCCTTATTTGTACTATGTCTCTCTCATAGAAACAAGACAATAAAACCGTTAATAGCAAATGAGAAGGACCATTATGTATATTTGAAATAATTATCAATCATATGAAATAAATTCACTTTGGTTCAGATTGATTTAAATAAGATATAAATGCTCAAATTCTTCGTCCATCAAAACAAATATAAAGGCAAGGTAAGTAAGAAGAGTTTTAAGGCTCCGTCCACTGACGTGGCAAAAAATTCTACATCTACTTAAAACAATGGTCTTGCCGGAACTTGAGTTACTTAAAATCTCCGTCCAGTGACGTGGCACTAATAAATTAATGTTATTCTCGGAGAGTAACTCGCGTCTACATAAAAGGGATTTCTCCGTCTACTAGAAATCATTCAAGCGCTCGTCCACTGACGTGGCACTTGAGTTAAGGAAATCCTTCCAGTGGTAGAGTGGACTCGACCACTCAGGGAATCTTTCAATAAAATAATATATGGACGCGGATTGGAAAGTAAATAGAATTAGCATTTTAACTTATATAAAATCAGAGATCCTTAAAGGGTGAAGGCACTTGTTAGATTACTTCTAACACTTTGCTATACAAATTTAATCCTTTTTGTTAACATCAAAACTTAGAAATTATTTAATCCAAATTACTTTGGTTCCAACAATCTCCCCCTTTTTGATGATGACAAAAACTAATTAAATTTATTTTGCAAAGTCTAAGAGAGCTTACAAGGCTCCCCCTAAGACAAAGCATTCATCAGATCAAAGCAGTTAAGGCATATGAAGCTAAGTCTTATTTGCAAGATAATATAAGATATCAGACCAAGATAGCAGCTTATTTAAACATTTGAAACTAAGCAGTATCAAAGCATAATTGACTTTAGACAAAATAGGCATAAGCATAAAGTCAAAACATAGTATCAGCAAGATGAATATATACTTATGCATATGCAGACAACAATGTACATTTTCAAAGAAAATGTCTCTGTATAACATTCTCTGTATAATATTTAATCTTTCGTTTCTCCCCCTTTTTTGTCATCAAACAAAAAGGTAAAAGGGAGTGGACCATTATTGTCAGCAAACAACAAAAAATAAAACAGAGATAACAAAGAAAGAAAAAAAAAAATTAGGTAGAAGGAGGAGGTGGAGGGGGTTGGTTAGGATTGGGGTTTTGGTTCTTTTGGAAGTCCATGAGCAGAGCCAACATCTGAGTCACCATGGCATTTGTAAGGGCCAGTGTATCTTGAACTTGCTTCTGCACCCGTTCTTCAAATTGTTGAGCCATCTGTTCAGTCTTTTCTTCAACTAGCTTGCCAACCTTATTATCAACGATTCTTCCAATGATGTCTTCAAGATTTGGTGGCAAGGATAGTTGTCTTGAGCTCTCAGCAGTGTCAGAGACAGTGTCTTGAGCTTGGGCTGGTGGATTAACCATAGCAAGAGCTAATGGTTGAGATGAAGTCTTAGCAGACTCAGCACCTTGCTTGGAAATACAGACCTCAGCAGACTGCTCAGCTTGTACAGATGGAGGTTCAACTGAAGCAGGTTGAGAAGACAATTCAGCATTAAGTTCAGGGCCTTCTACAATCAACTCCTCAGCTATAGGTTCAAAGGATGAGGTTGCTGGAGAGGCAGTGGCAGCTTTCACAATCTTCTTGGGGACATCCTTTGCCCAGTGGATAGGAGTAATTTCCTCCACATCCCTGCTGGTAATAGGAAGTGCCCACAGATCTTTGTAGATCATGTGCCTTAGCTTGGAGAGTCCACACTTTCCTCTGAACTTGGGAATTTCTTGCTTCTCTTCCTGAGATAGGCCAGAAGATGAAGCTTCCCTGATGCAGTGGATGATGTGAGACTTCCAGTAGTCAGCAGCTATCATCTCTCCAATATTCTTCACATCCTCCATATACAGAAAATAGTCAAGCTTGGAGTAATCAAAAGTTTCTTTAGATACATCCAGCATAGCAGAGTGAGCTTCAGGCATGACTCCCTTGTTTCTTCTGCACTTCCTATCCTTGTCCTTGTTGAGGTCTATCATGCCAAGCCTAGGACAGATAGGGTGGGGAGCAATGCCTACACGTGTTTCCTTATTATGCCTAAGCGAGGTGATAGGAACACAACGTGCAGCTCTTTCTACTTGGAAGTAGCTGAACTCCCACTTCAATATGTTATAGAAAAACTGATCTGTGAAGGGGTCAGATGCTCTTCCATAGATGCTAGGATGTTCGAATTTCCTCCATTTTGTGTTGCCATCCAGTATGATTGGATTGTGCTCAGAAGATCTGGCTCTTTTCTCTGGAATGGTAGGTAGCCTGTTCCTTTTAGAGTCAGTCTCCCATACTGGAATGATATGCCTTTCTACTCCATCAGTATGAGGAATCAGAGGTGGGGTTTTTGTGAGGTTGGGGTAAATTTTTCTTTGTGGGAAACGTTTGAGGGGTAGGTGGGTGAGGAGAGGGCCATGTTGGTTATTCATTTCAGATGGAAAGGGTCCTTTGGGAGGCTGAGAGTTTGGATATTTGGTGGTCCAGGGGTAGTCCTCATAAGGTACATATTCATATTCAGCATGTGGGTACCACCTTGTGAGAGGAGTGTCAGGGTCAATCTCAGGGTCTGGTTGGTGAGTATGAAACAAAACTCTCCAATCTCTCTTGACCTGAGCCCAATTCTCAGATTGATTGTCAAAGAGAGTGGATGAGGGTACAAGGGGTGGAAAGAGTTTTCTGAGGGGTTTAGGAAAGGGGGCACCTCAGCAAATTCCATCATCCTTTTGATGAAACCAGGGGTCAGAGTCAGGTATTATTGGTGGAAAGATGGTTTTGATTGGTGAAGGTTGTGGTATGGTCAATTGGTTTGGGGTGCTTTGTGGTGAGGATGGGGTTGTGGTTTGGTCAGAATGAGCTTTTTGTGGTGAAGGTTGTGGTGTGGGTAAAGTAGGTCTATATACATCATCAAAAAATCCTACTTCAAGAGTAGGGGCACCATCACTCACAGTATTTACATTATGAACATCTTCTGCTATATTTACAGGAACTTCAGCAGAAGTGTTTACCTCAGAGGATGCAAAGCTCCTTGCTTTTCTTGCAGGTTGCCTCCTCTTGGTAGGCACAGCAGCAGCAGCAGCACTTGCTTTCCTCTTCAAGGCTGTTCCCAGAGGAACATTATCATCTTCATCATCCTCATCTTGAGGCAACACCAGCTTCCTTGCTCTCTTGGGAGCAGGTTGAGGAGCCTCAGCTCTCGGCTCATTAATCACAATGCCTCGGGTAGGCCTTTTAGGGTTAGGCTTCCTGACGGCCATTGTCTTCCTCTTGGTTCCTCTCTTGAGACCAAGGGTAGCAGCATTGTTGGCCTCAACTGATTCTTCTTTTATTTTCATCTTCTCCTCATGTTTGGCCATTTCAACTTGCTTGTAAGTGTCAAGATGCATGCCACTGAGGTTGCTTCTCCCAAAAATAGCAGCTTGCATTCCTTTCAAACGAAGGATTTTTTTCTTGTTCTTCTTGAGGCTTTGCATTCAGATCATCATACAAGCCTTGCTGTTTGAATATTTTTGACAGAAGATGAGAGAAGGTGATGTGTGAGGCGGATTCCCTGTTGGTAATGGCATCCTTGAAGCGATGAAACAGGATCCATGGCAGATTTATCTTTGTTTCAAAAACCATGTTGCAAAGACAAAATTTATGGAGGGCAGATAAATTGTCCTTAGACCCTGTCTTATGAAGCACCACCTTTTTCAGGATTTAGTGAAGAATCCTGATATGATCCTTCATTTCAGACGATTTCCATGAGTGAGTTCTCACGGTATCTTGCCTTATCAGTGTAACGATAATGGTCTCTGTACCGCAAAGGTCTTCTTCCCAATTCTCTGTGAAGACCAAACCTTCTTGAGCACAAACAATAGCGTCAGAAATGGTTTTCTCAGATACTGTTATCTTCTTCCCCAGTACAAACCCTACTATCTCTGTTTCAGAAATCTTCGGTCTTCTCCAGAATTCCCTTTTCAAGTCGAGATATATTGAGACCTTTTCCAGAAATAATCCATCCTAACCAGCAGCGTTGATAAACTTACTTACATCCAAGTTGTATTCACTCAGGATTTCAAAATTGAAATGATGTTCCATAGCAATAGTCATGATGTCGGTTGCAAAAGCAGGCACGGGAGCGGAGCTTGAAGCCATTGTTGAGTAAATGAGTTAAGGTTTGAAGAACAGAGAGTTCGAAAATTTTAGAGAGTGGTTAACAGGGATGAAGAGTAGCGAAAGGTTTTTCAGAGGGAAAGAGGTTACTTTTAAAGAGTTCCGAGTACCAACAGTTTTCAAAGAAAATTCAAAAGAAAATGATTGACAAGACATGTCTTTAGTGAAAAACGGCGTTGGTATATTGGGACCGTAAAAAGTTATGATGGGATTGATGGATGTAGCTGGCTCAGCAGGGAAATGATTAAAACCAAACGTTTTAAAATAAATATGTTGAGAGATAAATTAATGCAATAAAGAATTTTATGCATAGACGAGTCCACACTAGATTGAGGGTGGACGTGTAGAAACATATGTAGTGGACGCGGCACACCAACAATAGTGGACGCGTAGACTACACGTGATCTGGATGCCAAAACTAGTGGACGTGCAATCAACAAATATACCAAATCAAACCACATACAACATGTTAAGATGTTTTCTAATAAAAATAAATCTGTCCTTAGCAAGAGGTTTAGTAAAGATATCTGGCCATTGATGGTCAGTATCTACAAATTTAATATCAAAAACACCTTTTTGCACATAGTCTCTAATAAAATGATGTTTGATTTCTATATGTTTAGCTCTAGAATGCAGAATTGGATTCTTAGATAAATTGATTGCAGCAGTATTATCACACATAAGTGGAATACTACTTACAAACACATTATAGTCCTCCAATTGGTGTTTGATCCAGAGAAGTTGTCAGCAGCAACTTGCAGCTGAGATGTATTCTGCTTCAGTAGTTGATAGAGCAATGGTACTCTGCCTTTTGCTTGACCATGATACTAGGTTAGCTCCAATGAAGTGACATCCTCCACTGGTGCTTTTTCTTTCAATTCTATCTCCAGCATAGTCAGCATCACAAAAGCCAACTAATCTGTAATCTTCATCTTTCTTAAAGCACAGACCAAGATTAGTAGTACCTTTTAAATATCTAAAAATTCTTTTAACTGCTGATAAATGAGACTCTCTAGGATCAGATTGAAATCGAGCACATAAGCAAACACTGAACATAATATCAGGCCTAGAAGCAGTTAGATATAAGAGAGATCTAATCATACCTCTGTATACCTTCTGATCTACCTTTTTCTCTTTATCATCTTTGTTCAGTATGGACGTGGGATGCATAGGAGTGTTCATAGGTTTGCAGTCATCCATCTTAAACTTTTTGAGTAATTCCTTTGTATACTTAGTTTAATGGATGTACGCCTCGTCCATAGATTGTTTGACTTGAAGTCCAAGGAAGAATTTGAGTTCTCCCATCATGCTCATTTCAAACTCTTTCTGCATTAACTTTGAAAATTCTTTGCACAAAGATTCATTAGTAGCACCAAATATAATATCATCTACATAAATCTGTACTACTATGAAGTTGGATTTAATTGACTTTCTAAACAAGGTTGTATCAACCTTTCCTCTATTAAAGCCATTATCCATCAGAAAAGAACTTAGCCTATCATATCAAGCTCTTAGGGCTTGTTTTAGGCCGTATAAAGCTTTCTTAAGCTTGTATACATGTTTAGGTTGGGTTTCACTCTCAAAACCCCGAGGTTGCATAACATAAACTTCTTCATTGATAAAACCATTTAGAAAAGAACTTTTTACATCCATTTGAAAAAGCATAATATTATGATGTGCAGCAAATAAAAGTAAAATTCTGATAGCTTCTAATCTAGCAACAGGTGCAAAGGTTTCAGTATAATCTATACCTTCTTCTTGATAGTAACCTTGTGCAACTAATCTTGCTTTATTTCTTATAACCTTACCATTTTCATCAAGCTTGTTTCTGTAAACCCATTTTGTTCCTATAACAAATTTATATTTAGGTAGGGTTACCAGAGTCCAGACATCACTCCTTTCAAACTGGTTTAGCTCTTCTTGCATTGCTAAGATCCAACCATTGTCCAGCAGAGCCTCGTCCACTGTCTTTGGTTCCATTTCAGAGACTAATGCAGAGTCTTCTTGCTCTCTGAAGGTTGATCTGGTTCTTAGCTTATCACTTGGATTTCCAATGATTTGATCCGGTGGATGATAATTATGGAAATGCCAGGTTCTCTGAACATTGTCTTGTTGAGAGGTGGATGTTTCTGGTTGATGAGAAATGTCTTCAACTTGATCATCAGCTTTAATTTCTGTTGACTCTCCTGAGATGTTTAAGTCAAGAACTGCAATAGCTTCATCTAGCTCTGATAATTTCTTATCAGGCTGTTTGTCATCAAATCTAACATGTATAGATTCTTCTACTATTAAAGTTCTTGAGTTATACACTCTAAATCCTTTTGAGGTTTCAGAAAATCCTAGTAGAATTCCATTATCTACCTTGGCATCAAATTTACTAAGTTGGTCTTTTGTATTCAAAATATAACATTTACATCCAAAAGGATGAAAATAAGATATGTTGGGTTTTCTACCTTTCCACAATTCATAGGGAGTCTTATTCAGAATAGGTCTAATGTATATTCTGTTCTGAATGTAGCAGGCAGTGTTCACAGCTTCAGCCCAGAAGTGCTTAGGGATAGAATTGTCATTGAGCATAGTCTTAGCCTCTCTTGAAGAGATCTATTCTTTCTTTCTACTACACCATTTTGCTGTGGTGTTCTTGGTATTGAGAAGTTGTGTAGAATACCACTTTCTTCACAAAACTCATTGAATAGCTCATTGACAAATTCTCCCCCATGATCACTTCTAATTGAAGCTATACACATGCCTTTTTCATTCTGTACACATTTGCAGAATGTAGAAAAGACCATGAAGGACTCATCCTTGTGAGCAAGGAACATAACCCATGTCCATCTAGTATAGTCATCTATAATGACTAGACCATATTTCTTACCACTGATAGAAGCAGTCCTTGTTGGACCAAAAAGATCAAGGTGTAGCAGTTCTAGTGGTCTCTTGGTACTAACAATATTCTTAGATTCAAAAGAACCTTTGACTTGTTTTCCCTTCTGACATGCATCACAGAGAGCATCAGATTTGAACTTAAGGTTTGGTAATCCTCTCACGAGGTTATGCTTATTTAGCTTTGAGATTAATCTCAAGCTTGCATGACCTAGCCTTTTATGCCAAATCCATCGCTCATCTTCAATGGACACTAAACATGAGACACTCTGATTTGAGAGGTCCTCCAAGTCAATTTTGTACAAATTGTTTTGCCTCTTAGCAGTGAATAAGATTGATCCATCATTCTTCTTGACATAACACATGTTCTTATTAAAAGAGACATCATATCCACTGTCACATAATTGACTTATGCTCAGTAGATTATGTTTTAAACCATTCACTAAAAGAACATTATCAATGGAGGGAAAAGGATGTTTACCAATTTTACCTATACCAGTGATCTTTCCTTTCTGGTTTCCTCCAAATGTCACCCAGCCACCATCCTTATGTCTAAGGTCTTGGAACATATACTTTTCTCCCGTTATGTGACGTGGGCATCCAATGTCCAAGTACCAACACGTTTGTTTCTTTCCTGTTGTTAAGCAAATCTGCAACAGGTATTATCTTGTCCTTAGGTACCCAAACTGACTTGGGTCCTTTCATGTTAGTTTTCTTTGGACGAGAATATTTAGTATATCTATTATGTATGCATCTATATATAGAATGCCCACTTTTTCCACACACTTTACAAAAGGTGTTGGACGGGCCTGATTTGGCTTTAGTATACCTAGCTGGAGCTTTTGAAGCTCTTTGCTGCATAGGTGGTTTTGACTTAATGTAAGATGCCTCATGCTTCTTATTATCATAACCAAGGCCAGATTTTTCAAATGGTGACCTAGAATACTTTAGGATAAGACTAAGCTTATCTGAGCCTCCTACAAATTTTGACAGAGTGTCTGTCAAGTATGTTACATCTTGTTTCAGTTTTGCAACTTCACAAGAATTGTCAGGCTCACATTTAGTTTTGTCAGTTAGACTGACATTCTCTGATTTCAGCTTATCATTTTCTTGAACTAAACTTTGTTTTTCAATGTAGACTCTATCATATTCTTTTGTTAATTTTGCAATCTTCTTTTTAAGACTTTTGTATTCATGAGATAATATGGATGAGTCATGCAATTATTCATCAAAGGCATATTTGAGAGTAGAAGGTTCAGAATCTGTTACCTCATCATCATCAGTGTACTCATTTTCTGATGATGTGTCAGCCATGAGGCAAATGTTTGCCTCTTCCTCTGCTTCCTCTTCCTCATCTGATGAGGATAAGTCCAAGTCCTCCCATGTAGCCATTAAGCCCTTCTTTTTCTTGAAGAACTTCTTCTTCTCTTTTAAGTCAGGACAGTCAGCTTTGAAATGGCCTGGCTTTTTGAATTCAAAGCACAGAGGTGGACCTTTATCTTTGGAGTCTGATTTCTCCTTAGAAAATTTCTTGTTGAGCGGCTTACTCTTGAAGTTACCTTTCCTTCTCCACATATGTTGTATCTTCATGGAGATGAAAGATAATTCATCTTCATCTGATCCTTCATCACTGTCTGAAGGTTCAGCATCATCTGAAGACTCAGCAGCTTTGAGGACTTTTGAAGAGCTTGCTTTCTTTGCCTTTAAAGCAATAGATTTTCCCTTTCTGGAATTGTCTTCTTCATTTAGTTCAAGCTCATGAACTTTTAATGACCCTAGAAGCTCTTCCAGAGAGAGTGTTCAGATTCTTAGCTTCTTGAATGGCAGTGACCTTTGGTCTCCACTGCTTGGAGAGACTTCTCAGAATCTTTCTGATATGATCTCTATTCTCATAAATTTTTCCCAGAGATCTGAGACTGTTTGTTATTGTTTGAAATCTTCCAAACATTTGATCTATAGTCTCATGATCAGTCATCTTGAAGAGTTCATACTAGTGAACCAGCATGCTTATCTTTGACTCCTTCACTTGTGATAAGCCTTCATGAGCAAGAGCCAGTGTATCCCAGATTTCTTTTGCTGTGTTGCAGCTGTGAACCTTATCATGTTCTGATCTGGTAATGGCACACATCAAGTAATGTTTGGCCTTGAGACTTAGTTGATGTTTGGCCTTTTGATCAACACTCCAATCTGCTCTAGCCAAGACTGCTCCATTTTCACCTCTTGGCTCAGAATAGCCATTCTCAATCAGTTCCCAGCTGTCTAAGTTCTGAGCATCTAGGAAGGCCATCATTCTCTTCTTCCAATAATCATAATCAGTTCCATCAAAGAGTGGAGGTTTGTTGATAGCTTGTCCTTCAGTATCCATGGTTGTGGGATCGTACTTCCTTAGCACTTGTTAGATACTCAACCCTTTCGAGGCTAAGCTCTGATACCAACTGAAGTTGACACAGGCAAACACAAGAAGGGGGGTTGAATTGTGTTTGTTAATATTTTTCGAAAACAACCTTTTCAAGAATAGTTTTCTCACACAAAGATAAAGAGGCTGAATAAAGCACACAGAAAAACAACCTTTTGAAAGAATAACAAATTCAAGTTCAAATCCCCACAGTTAGTATAAACACGTAAAACTAAAGAGATAAGGGATTAGAAGATTCACGCAAGTTGTTTTATCCTGGTTCACTCTCTTCCAACCAAGAGCTACGTCCAGTCCCTTCTACTTGAAGGTTTTCTCTACTATTCTCCAAATAGATTACAGCAAGTATTCAACACCTCTTCAGGCTCACAAGTATTCCTTTCTTACCAAGCCTCTTCAGGCTCTACCTCTAACAAAGAGATTTTTGGTTTCTTTGATCTTCTAACTCACTATGTGTGAGGATATGAAAGGTTTAGATCAGATGAATATTATGGAAATATTCAAACTAAGATATTACAGACTTTTGCTTTCTGAAAGAATAAAATAATGTTTGCTCGCAAGAGATTTCTTGAGATTTCTGTATATACGCAAAAGTTCTTTCTTCAAAAGTCTTGGTCTTCTATTTATAGAGACCTTGATCTTCTCTTCAAAATCATCAACGGTTGTATTTGAATTTTTCGTTTAGGGATAGAATCAACCATGTAATATCCGTTGTGACTCAGCTTGCTCGTGACCTTTGTACTATATGACAATATTCTTGCATGAAATGGGCACACCTCTGAGCAAATGCAACTTGAAAAATTGTCTTGCCTTCCTTGTACAAATTCCAGCTATTCCAGCGTAAAAGGTGTCAGGGTACAAGTCGTGTTGCATTGTACTATATTGCTTTTTTGTAATTCCTTATTTGTACTATGTCTCTCTCATAGAAACAAGATAATAAAACCGTTAATAGCAAATGAGAAGGACCATTATATATATTTGAAATAAATATTAATCATATGAAATAAATTCACTTTGGTTCAGATTGATTTAAATAAGATATAAATGCTCAAATTCTTCGTCCATCAAAACAAATGTAAAGGCAAGGTAAGTAAGAAGAGTTTTAAGGCTCCGTCCACTGACGTGGCAAAAAATTCTACGTCTACTTAAAACAACGGTCTTGCCAGAACTTGAGTTACTTAAAATCTTCGTCCAGTGACGTGGCACTAATAAATTAATGTTATTCTCGGAGAGTAACTCGCATCTACTTAAAAGGGATTTCTCCGTCTACTAGAAATCATTCAAGCGCTCGTCCACTGACGTGGCACTTGAGTTAAGGAAATCCTTCCAGTGGTAGAGTGGACTCGACCACTCAGGGAATCTTTCAATAAAATAATATATGGACTCGGATTGCAAAGTAAATAGACTTAACATTTTAACTTATATAAAATCAGAGATCCTTAAAGGGTGAAGGCACTTGTTAGATTACTTCTAACACTTTGCTATACAAATTTAATCCTTTTTGTTAACATCAAAACTTAGAGATTATTTAATCCAAATTACTTTGGTTCCAACAGACATGTGGTACCCAGTGAACCGCTCTTATGCCCATACGGGAGTTGGGGTGTTAGAGAGAGGCCACGGGAGGAGATGTGTGCAGGCGATGTATCACACCAGGCACAGGAGAGTTATTATCAGTGATGACGAGTCCATTGGGACTCGAGTGTATAGAAGCCGCTATGGTGAGGGCGAGGGTAGTTCCAGACGCCCATATCACCTGTGATATGGACTGTCGGTAGTGTCTGCTAGGGGAGTGCCTCTGTGAGTATATCTTTCTTTTTGATTTTTGGATGTATTCATGAGAGGCGGACGGGTAGATGTTGTCTGTATTAAGTTTTGTTATCTTTTTATGACCAGTGTTTCTGTGACAAGTTTATCTGTTTCTTCTTTATCAGTTGTATAGAGGTTAGGGTTACGATCCCTCTGTTGGGATCGATGGTACTTGATGGATACTCTGTACATAGTATATCTGCTGTTTTATATTTTCTTCCGCTGTGTATGTTTCAAGTTTTGTTTTTCACATTTCCACAAACTTACAATATTGTTCGCATGTAATAACCGCGCTAACGCTTTATAAACAGATTAAGGAATAGTTAGTTAGGATTGTTCTCTAATGAGACATCAGGATGTCTCAAGGTGCATAAATGCTTTCTATGAAATAATGCATTAAATGTGAATGTATGAGGAGATGATACTTGGAAGAGCATTCGATGAGTTTTATTCGTAATTGTATATAGTATTGATATAAAATATAAATATAGATTTTTTTTTTTTTTTTGAAAGAAAAATTAAAATGAACTTTTTTTTTTTTTGTTACAACAAATTAAAATGATTTAAAGTTAACAAATATATAGTTGTTAATTTTCATGTTTATTTGTTGCCATTATTTCAATAGTTCTCTCACTCATGCGGAGGCATATGCGGTTTTGTTTGAGATTGAAAGCACACGACAATTTTTATTGTTGGGGCCTTATATGGACGGAGATTTCAAAGCCACATCCTTTGTTTATTTCAAAGCCATCATCAAACACAACAGGAAGTAGGAAACACTCCCCGTTACCATCACGCCTCCACTACCAAACCCCACAACACAGTAATCCTACCAACTTAAGCTGTTGTCGATGATATACGCATTATACATTGAGTAATACCTAGACGATACTTGCGATATCTAGTTAATACAGTTTAAATATATGGTTAATTACATTCAGTGAATGGTTAATGAGTTGTGACACCTTGTTACATCAATTAACCATCCACTGAATATGATTAACCACATATTTGAACTGCATTAACCACGATTTTCAAGTATTCAAATATACATGGGTCATATATATTTGAACACCTGAAAATCATGGTTAATGCAGTTCAAATATGTGGTTAATTATGTTTAGTGGATGGTTAATGAGTTGTGACACCTTGTTATATCCATAACTATCTACTGAATGTAATTAACCATGTATTTGAACTGTATTAACCAAATGTCGCAGGTGTCGCCCAGGTATCCAAAATCCAGGTGTACAAATAAATAACATTACTCTTATATATCATAGATTATGATATACATATTGAAAAGCAGAAATGATTTTTTACACTCACCAGCGACACCCACCTTTGACATTGGCACTGTAGCGCATTGTAACGGTGGCATTTTTGTAATTTTGATCATTTAAAAAAAAATATTTAGCTTTTTTTAGTACTAACATTTTCGGTTAATTACGTGCAAATATTTGGTTAATAACGTGCAAATATTTGGTTAATTCAGTTCATTATATGGTTAATGAGTCATCCTGAAACTTGCAATCATTTTCCACAACCATGTAAATATTTGGTTAGTCCGGTGTAAATATTTGGTTAATTCAGTTCATTATATGGTTAATGGGTCATCCTGATGCATACAATCATTTTCTACAACCATGTAAATATTTGGTTAATCACGTGCAAATATTTGGTTAATTCAGTACAATATATGATTAATTGGTCATCCTGAAGCTTACAATCATTTTCCATAAACATGTAAATATATGGTTAATCACGTGCAAATATTTGATTAATTCAGTTCATTATATGGTTAATGGGTCATACTGAAACTTACAATCATTTTCAACAACTATGTAAATATTTGGTTAATCACATGTAAATATTTGATTAATTCAGTTCTTTGTATGATTCATGACTAAATATGTTAGTACTCAAAAAATCTAAATATGTAAGTGTTTATCATTTTTAATTATTATAATAGAAGATTCCAAGGTATCATTCCCTAAATTTACCTTTTCTTTTTTCTCTATAATTTAATCTTGAATTTTCAACGATGATAATTCTGCAGTCCTTTATTTTTTTCAGTGTTTTGGTTTGACATAAACCTTTGAAGATCTCAGAGAGGCATAAGATCAGAAGCCAAGAGACATTCTTATATATAAACAGTGTTCAGCATCGTGAGATTTAATTTCACGACCCTGACACAAAAGGGGCGTTTCTGTTTTTGATTTTTGGTTCCTTTTTTTTTTCTTTTACTTAAATATTTTAACGACCCATTAAGGTTTTGGTCGCAAAGTTTGAAACTTTTACAATGATTTCCTTGGTAAGACAACCTGGTATAGGGATCAACGATTCTGATGTTATTTTGAGGCAAAAATATGCAACACCATTGCAGCCACGGTCGTTTTTACCTTCTTTGTCAAGAGAAAAACCTCAAAGATCTCTGGTTTCAGTGCAAAAGCCTCTGCATCTTGCTTCTGTTGGTGTTGGGAATTTTGGGTCATTGAAGAATTTTGGAAGGGATGATTTGGTGAAGTGTGGAGCGTATGATGCAGATAAATCAGAGGTTGAAGGTGCTGCGGGAGGCACACCATCAGAGGCTGCAAAGAAGGTGAAGATTGGGATATATTTTGCAACCTGGTGGGCTCTGAATGTGGTGTTCAATATTTATAACAAGAAGGTTTTGAATGCTTACCCGTACCCTTGGCTCACTTCAACTCTCTCACTTGCATGTGGGTCTCTTATGATGTTGATATCTTGGGCCACCAGGATAGCTGAGGCGCCTAAGACCGATCTTGAGTTTTGGAAGTCTTTGTTCCCTGTAAGTATTTGGTTTTTGTTTGTTTCTTGAGGAAAAGGGCAAAAATTGATGGGAGGAACTGAAAGCTTTGTTTTATTTGCTCATAGCCTCATAGTCACATGTTTTCTGTTCTGGAAAAAAAATTGTTTTTCAACCAATTTTGGACACATACTTGGATATGTATGTTGGTTTATATTATAGAAAAAAAAGGTAGAAGAAATTTAGTCAATTCTATTCAAACCATACAGCTGATTTGGGCAGAGTTTAGTCTGAGATTGTTTTGTCAATGATGAAAAATTTAGTTTTGGAAGAGTAATTCACTTCAGCTCCCCGACTGGCATGTTTCTTTACCCACATCTCTTTTTCTATCTTTTGATTTGCATAATGAATTCTGAAAAAAAAAAAATATATATTGGGCTTTTTTACTTTATTTATTTATTTGTTTATTTATCTATCTATCATTTTTGAATGGATAATGACATTAGTCTTTGGTGTTTCTCCTTCAGGTTGCTGTTGCACATACAATAGGACATGTAGCAGCAACGGTTAGTATGTCAAAAGTTGCAGTCTCGTTTACCCATATTATCAAGAGTGGCGAGCCTGCCTTTAGTGTACTGGTTTCAAGATTTCTTTTGGGTGAGACCTTCCCTGTGCAAGTCTACCTGTCCTTACTTCCAATCATTGGTGGATGTGCACTTGCTGCTGTCACTGAGCTCAATTTCAACATGATTGGTAATGAACTCTTCTTTTCAGGAACATTTTGCTAGCTGCATTCTGTTTCTATTTGTCTTGTTGTTGTTGAGCACAGTAAGAAGTTGGAGATTGGATAATAAAGAGGCCTGAACTTTGAATTTGAGCTGAGATAAGAGAATTTGTATTTAATTAGTTGGGTTATGGTAATATGACTTTTTATTTCTCTTATTAGCAAAATGACCTTTACTGTTCTTTGTCATCTTTTCTTGCTTGAGTTTAGCCCCCCAATGGCAGGGGTGTCTAATAGGATTTACTATGGTCAATTGTGCCTTTAGAGGAGGTTATTTGTGCTGGAATGTATTTCTCATAATTTTACTGCAAGAAGTTCTTTATGCCCTCCTAACTTCGATTTCATGACTTTTTTTAACCAGGTTTTATGGGGGCTATGATATCAAATTTGGCATTTGTATTCCGGAATATCTTTTCAAAAAAGGGCATGAAGGGAAAGTCTGTCAGTGGAATGAATTACTATGCTTGCTTATCTATTTTGTCCCTTGTAATTCTCACACCGTTCGCAATTGCTGTGGAAGGACCGCAGATGTGGGCAGCTGGATGGCAAACAGCCCTCTCTCAAATTGGACCCCAGTTCATATGGTAATTACAAGATGGCTACTCACTAGATCGTTATCCCTGTTTTGTTTGTTAATTCTGTCATGGTTGCACTCATCTATATTATATCTTGAAATTTTAACAATATATGATTGGTTCAGAGAACTATTTTCTAAATCTCTTGTTTGTCCTTATGAGGAAATGAAAAAGTAGTTTATTACCCAAATTATTGGTTCTTTTGTTTTTGAAAGACATACATCAGTGTGGGGAAAGGGGGGAATGGACCACAGGTGAAAACTTGATGTCCTGCCTGAGATAATTGTCATGTTCCATCAAGCTAAAGATGGCTTAAGTTGGTAACCATTGAGGATTTCTAGTTTTTTCATCATCTTTGTGTTTAACAATGTCATGTTTTTAGATTTTTGGGATGTCTTGATGGATCCTTATAATTAATTGACTGGGATGTTAGCATCTCTCTGAGGGTTGGAGATCCTACATAAGAAGTTTATCCGGTTTGGCTTGTTGTATTTATACATTAGCTGATTTGTTTATTTCTCCTTATAAATTGGAGGAAATATGAACTAACTAGAGAAATTCTTAGTAGGAATTCATATGAGAAGATTTGTCTTACTACAAATTGTGGCAATTGTATACCTCTATAGTTGCATGACTGAGGGATAACTTTCGGTCTCTTATTGGTTACCTTGTCCTTACTCGAGATTTGAGAGCCTAATAGATTTTCTTTGATGAGCAATGGACTAGTAACTAAGTACCAGATTTTATATATATTATGAAGTTAAAATAAATATATAAACCTTTAATGCAATTAAATGTGATTTTGATGATATGTAATTAATGTGTTTGAATTTTGTAACGGAAAATAGATCTTTTTTTTATATCCTTTTTTAAAATAAAAAAAAAATATTTGATTTTGAGTTATATGTTGTTCTCATCCTTTATCTTTTGGTTCCAAAAGCTTCTACACTTCTCCATATTATGACTAAGAGTGTGTTTGAGACAGCTGCGAAAAATAAATTATATCAATAATCGATTATTGTGATAATCCATTATAATGTATGGCTGATAATTGTACACAACAGGTGGGTAGCAGCTCAGAGTGTGTTCTATCATCTGTACAATCAGGTGTCATATATGTCTCTGGATGAGATCTCTCCTTTGACATTTAGCATTGGAAACACCATGAAACGTATATCTGTCATAGTGTCTTCCATCATTATCTTCCACACACCAGTTCAACCCATTAATGCTCTTGGAGCTGCTATTGCTATCCTCGGAACCTTCTTATACTCACAGGTATTTTCTAGTCATCATTTTGTTTAACTTTAACATGTCTTATAGTTTATTGTGCTTGTGCCCCTTTGGCCATATTATTTACTACCTTAAGTTTCTAAACTTATCCTCCTTTAGTAAAGGGTTTCATGAAAGATATTTTAAACAATTGAAAAATCAAAAAATTGTAAGCCCTCTGGGTAGAGTTGAGTGTCGATGTCCCTCCGTCCGGAATTGATCCTCTCACAGGGCTTTCCACATGACGAGTTCTTGTGGAAGAGAGATAGACACATATTTTATGAGCAAGGTCCAGTCAAAATTTGTAAAAAATAAAAATAAAAATAAAAAAATAAAAATAATAATTATAACCTTTTATGTCTCTCTCCCTCTGTAAATTTATGATGTGAAAATTCATGAGAGGATCCATTCCTGCCTCATGATGTCTTGCATTCACATCTGATGCTGCTAAGTTAGGTAATATGATGTTTTGTTAGTAGCTGGACTTTGAATTGCTACCTAACTCCTATTGGTTTGAACTTTGAACCTACTGTCATTTATTTCTTTTCCAAGTCAATTTCAACATAAGTTAGCTTACCATTCGAAAGCTTCCAAAGTTGACAGAACCACATAGAGCATATGCTTTTGGTTCATACCTTCACAGTTTGGCTTCTAATAGGAGCATCTATGTTACCTAAAAAAAAGTAGTTGCCATGTGGGGCCTTGGAAAATAGAGAAAAAAGGGTGGTGGTTAGAAGCAAAGTAGAATATTGATTAGATTACATGTGGTTTTCTTTTAGAAATGACAATTTTGATTGACGGGTATATATGCTTATTCTTATTTCGCATTCTACTCATCTTTGCAGGCAAAGCAATAGAGATGAGGAACTTGGATTCCTCTAAGGACTTGGTTGTAACTGTTTGTTTTGCTCAGCAAGGGACAAGGAAGTTGATTTTGAAATATGTGACGGCTAGATTTTTGTATGACAAGAATGATCCTGCTGTTAATCAATCTGTAGATAATAATAATAATGAGAATAATAATGCTGAGGAAACATTATCATTATAGAGATGATCAGTTGGTATTTTATTTTTGTATTTCTGAGTTGAAGGAATAAATGTTTTTGTTTATTAGTCTTGAGGATAATTTCTCAAAGATTGTTTATTGTAAGGAATTTCTAATATTCTTATCAGTGTGATCTATTTGATGCTTTCGTTATGATTCACGGAAATATAAAATGATTGCTGACGTTAGTGAAGATGCAACTTGTGATTTAATATTTCGTCAGTGAAGATGCAACTTGGAGTTTAATATTTCACTCTGTTGTCACTTTTCATGCATAGCTGATAGCAGTAGGTGTCTGATTTATGCACAGGTTGCGAAAGTCTCAAATAAACAAACCAATATGTGATGGTTCACAAGTTAAATGGGTACTTAGAAACCCATGAGGTGTGGTCCGAGTGACTAGTAGTTTGGGCCTTTTAACCATATGTCTAGAGTTCGAATCCTGGTTATGGGAATAGTATGTATATGTGGGTAGAGTAGTTGCCTCTTAACTAGTATTCTATATTCTAGTCTCATGGCTTACGACTGTGGAGATACCTGGGTTCCATCCGGACCTAAAATAAATGGGTACCTAAAATATAGCTCTGCAAATTCATGGGCTGGTCTATGGGCTTAATGTCATTTTTCTATTTTAGCTTTTCAACAGAGTAACTTTCAGCTTCATCATCTCACCTGTAACGTTTTAATGCATTTGTCATAAACGAATTATATAGTAGCATACTTTTTTTAGGTGGTTATGCTTTTCCAAAAATGTCATGCAAATTTTAAAACCTGAAATGGTCTGATTTTTTCTTTATCCATGATTGCTGTAGTGTGAACTTTAGAATAAGGATTTGGGCCGAAGGGATAGTAGCGAAGAATCTTAACTGTGATTAAGCACCCCAGCAGAGATTAGTCCCAAAGCGGGTCCAAAAGATCTAAACTTGTGGGATACTCTGTGGACTCACTGGGGAGGCAAAGGCCCTAATTATGGTGGATTCCTAAAAAAAAAAAAAAAAAAACCAGCTATCTTTTGTTGGTAGTAAATATTTGTTGTGGAATTTTGTTCTGGTAAACTGTTTTAAATGACTGATTGCTCAAAACTGATTATTTGACAATATTAAATGATGATGAATTTGAAATGTGATTGTTGTCTCTAAAGTAATTAAGACTAAATCATTGATTTGATAAAGTAAATAGGAATGACTGACTTATTTAATTTAAAGACAAATTCATTTCAAAGGAGTTTTTTCTACCTTTAGCTCCTTTATGAGCTAACCAGAAATTGATGCCTAAATGGTATGCTTGATAACGCTTTTCACTATATGCTATTACAGTTCCATGGATAGTACAATTTAAATTCAGTTCACAATAAGTAAAAGCAATCATAATCTGTGGTTAGAATTTCTTTCAAAGAGTAAGAAGGAAAATAAAAAAATTCAAGAAAGAGAGTGCTAAACCAGTTTCATGGAGACTAAGATGCTTTGTTCATGAAGGAAGTGTTACGAGGTTCCATATTCAAACTACAGCTTTCATGCAATTGGACAGGCGGTAACAAATATGTTTAGGGCAAGTAAGAACCTGAAACTGATACTCTTGTATAAACTGTTCTTTTAGAAATTGCCAACTGTGTTCCCACAAAACTCCATATTATAGAAAGCAGAAGGTGGAAGCTGCCAACTGTGGATGATGTTTTAAAGGTTAAGGCCCCAAGAAAAAGTTTTTGGGGATGAGGTTTCCTCACCCAGAAGTTAACAAGAGTTACCCACAAATTTTGCAAAATAATGTGGGTCACTATAAGATATAAATTCCTTATTCCTCTACAATTTATCGACTGGGTCAACAGGCCTTCAATTTTGGTGAAGGGCCCTACCTTTGACACCTCAAATTTTGCTCCACACACCTTGGACAACCCGTATAGTTGCACAGTGTAGCGCTACTGTGCTGCACTGTAGCGCTACACTGTTTGCTTTTTTTTTTTTTTTTTTAAATTTCGAAATTTTAAAAATTTTGTTCTAACATTTTTTAAGTATGTGCAAATATCTGGTTAATCAAGTACAAATATCTGGTGAATTCAGTTCATTATCTGGTTAATGGGTTTTTTTTTTTAGAAATAAAATTTTGGTTAAGTATGTGCAAATATCTGGTGAATCAGGTACAAATATCTGGTGATTTCGGTTCATTATCTGGTTAATGGGTTTTTTTGAGAAATAAAATTTTTGGTTAAGTAAGTGCAAATATCTGGTTAATCAGGTACAAATATCCGGTGAATCACGTTCATTATCTGGTTAATGGGTTTTTTTGAGAAATAAATTTTTTGGTTAAGTATGTGCAAATATCTGGTTAATCAGGTACAAATATCTGGTGAATCACGTTCATTATCTGGTTAATGGGTTTTGTTGAGAAATAAAATTTTTGGTTAAGTATGTACAAATATCTGGTTAATCTGGTACAAATATCTAGTGAATCACGTTCATTATCTGGTTAATGGGTTTTTTTGATAAATAAAATTTTGGTTAAGTATGTGCAAATATCTGGTTAATCGGGTACAAATATCTGGTGAATTCGGTTCATTATCTGGTTAATGGGTTTTGTTGAGAAATAAAATTTTTGGTTAAGTATGTGCAAATATCTTGTTAATCGGGTACAAATATCTGGTGAATTCGGTTCATTATCTGGTTAATGGGTTTTGTTGAGAAATAAAATTTTTGGTTAAGTATGTGCAAATATCTGGTTAATCGGGTACAAATATCTGGTGAATTCGGTTCATTATCTGGTTAATGGGTTTTGTTGAGAAAATTTTTGATTTAGTATGTGCAAATATCTGGTTAATCAGGTACAAATATCTGGTTAATTCCGTTTATTATCTGGTTAATGGGTCTTTTTGAGAAAACAAAATTTTTATTTTTTTTAAAAAAAAGTCAAAATTTGAAAGAAAAAAAAAAAACTACAGTAGCGCTACAGTGGAAAGTTGTCCCGGTTGTCCCGTATTTGGGTTGTCCAAATAACGGGACTCAATTTATTTATTTATTTTTTTACATTTCTTTTTCAAAAATGTCATTTTCACCCACCTTAATATGTCACTCCTCAACACCGTTCTTATGCACCTCTCCTCAACACTTTTTTTAACACCTCAATCCCTATTTCTCATACATCTTCACCATTCTCACCTCCTCCACCATTCTCACACGTCAATGACACTGCAAAAGGGTGCAAGAGAGAGTCATCGCGCTATCGTCCTAGGACGTCAGTGAGCAGGTGAGTGTCTCGCTGGTTTGTTCATGTTTGTACCATCTGGAATTTATTTTCTCGAAATTAAAATCCGGACGTGTAAAATGTCACTCCAGAAATTCAAATCCGGATGGGTAAAATTATTATAGAGTTACCGGAATTTTATTTTCGAATGTGTAAAATTTACACATTTGGAAATTATTTTTCGAACATGTAAGATTTTAAACAACCAAAATTCAATTTCCGGATTTGAAAATGACATATTGTAGAGTTACTAGAATTTAATTTGCGGACATCTCAAGTTCTAACTTACGGAAATTAATTTCCAGAATTTTACACATTCTGAGTTTAGTTTCCGGATGTGTAAATTGTGCATCCGAAAATTAAATTTCGGATATGTAAAATATCCTAATTCAGCATTTCCAAAATAAATTAATGTTGTGTTCTGATTATTTGTTATGATGCATATAGTTTTAATGTTGTGTTTAGTGGACATGGAAGACTGTTTTGTCAATCTATCTGAGGAATTGGACATGCCAATTAATATGGGAAGAGATAGAGATGTAAGAATAATTTTTCATTTATCTTGATTATAGCCTTGAAAAAAACTAATATATTGTTTTTTTTTTTTTTCCAGAATCATGTGATCAACATAGAGAGGTTGGATGTTCCAAGTGTAAATGGGATTGTTGATTGTAGTGATGCATTCACCACTACAAAGGCGGTTGAAAAAGGAAATAAGATTAGCATTATGTTATGACTATGTGTGGACATTATAACATCATGCTTTATTTTTATTGTCAGGTATTTCCAACCCAAGATGATATGTTGACTTGGGCTCGAAAAGTTGATAGAGAGAATGGTTTTATTGTTGTAATTCATAGGTCAGACACATGAGGTAATGGAAGGCACATGAGGTAATGGAAGGACGACAATAGTAATTCTTGGTTGTGAAAGGGGTGGGAAGTATCGACCATACAAGAAGGAGTTAGCTCGCAAGGTGATCGGAACTAAGAAATGTGATGTCCCTTCAAATTAAGAGGAAAACGGTTGAAAAAGGTGATGGATGGAATCTTAATGTAGTATGTGACTTTCACAACCATGAGTTAGCAGAAACTTCGTTGGTCATGCATACGTTGGTCGCCTAAGTGTCGAAGAGAGGTCTTTGATCGATGATATGACAAAGAGCATGGTTAAGTCAAGAAAAATATTACTCACATTGAAGGATCATAATCAGGATATCTGCACCACCATCAAACAGGTCTATAATACGTGGCAAAAATTTAGGGTCTCTCAAAGAGGTCCTAGAACAACAATGCAACATTTGTTGAATTTAATTGAGCGTGACAAGTATGTATGTTGGCATAGAATGGCAAAAATGTCCGGTGTTGTTAGAGATATGTTTTGGACACATCCAGATGCCATAAAACTTTTGAATGCATTCCCTATTATGATGATCATCGATAGTACTTATAAAACTAACAAGTATCGGTTGCCATTACTTGAGATTGTTGGTGTTACCTCAACAAAGTTGACATTCTCCATTGCATTTGCCTATTTGGAGTTTGAGCGAAGTAATAACTTTATATGGGCATTACGGATGCTACGAGGTCTGCTCCTAAATGAAAATTCAATACCTCAAGTAATAGTGACCGAAAAAGACATTGCACTGATGAACGCAATGCATACTGTTTTTCCTAGTTCAACTCAATTATTATGTCAATTCTGTATTGTTAAGAATGTGAAGGCCAAATGCAAGATGCTAGTGCACCCGAGAGAGAAGTGGGACATTGTGATGGATGCTTGGGATAGTATTATGGACTCTCCTAATGAGTGTGCCTTTGTGGAGCGTATGAGAAAGTTAGAAATTTTATGTTCTAGTTTTTCTATTTTTGGTGGCTACATTAAAAATATGTAGTTGATACAAGCATGCAGTGTCTTTGTCCATAAGAGGAAATGTGAAAAATGCACCAATGATAGGAAGATGCAATAAGCTTGAGACGTCATCCAATGTAACCGTCATCTCGCCACACGGTAAGTGGAAGGTGCATCTATCTTTGTGTCACCTCTCGATAAAGGCTGACAACAACCTTTTGTCAACAGTGCGATGCGAGCAGTGCAATAGGGATTCCATAACGCCTGTGCAACATGCTCAGTAAATGACCTGAGCACAAACATATCCTCGAGGCCTCCAGGGAAAGACTCAACAGGTAAAGGAACATCATCATCCTGCTGAACCTGTACAAGGACCTCATCCTCTGGAGCGGGACCCTATACAACGACCTCATCCTCCTGCTGGACCTGTGAAGCATGACTAGCAGCAGCATGTTGTGCACGCGCAGAAGCTGTTGGTTGCCGACGTTCAATAGGATTTCCCCAACTAGTACGCACCATTGCTACATATTAAGGCAGGTCATAACATTAGTAAGATTTATATACAAAGTATCACCACAATACCATACTTCTAATAAGATTATAAATCAAACTTTTATTATAGTGTTCCCAAATTAAACCAGCATTGAGGCACTTTATCATACACCTTAACATCAAAATTAAATACATATCCAACAGAAAACAATATTTGTAAATGGTCACTGACATCTACATCTGGAAAAGTAATTCTGGAAAGCAACCTGAAATTAAACTTTGGAAAGCATCCGAAAAATAAAATCCGTAAAGCATCCGAAAATTAAATTCCGGAAAGTATCCGAAAATTAAATTACAAACGGCATGAAGAGAACCACCGTAACACCGTGAAAAACAACATCTGGATTACAAATTCCGGACGCATATATGATAACCTTAAATGTCTGGGTTACTAAATGTGGGGACTCACTTGAATCCAAAATCCGGACAACTCACGCATTTGAAAAAAAAGGGTAAAGAACGAAAACAGGGACTTACCGGAAGAGAAGAAGACGTACGGTGTGTAGAGGGCTTGCCGAAAACTAGAGAAGAAGACGTACAACTTGTTGTCCCACTAAGAGCTTATCAAAAGCTGGGGAGGTGCGCAGGTTAGGGGAGGAAGGTTGGAAACTGTCCCACGCTGAAGAAGGGTTACATGGTGCGCAGAGAAATTTAGGAACATGGCTATTAGGTTTTCCGGATGTGATGGGGAAGGAATACATAAAAAGGGTAATTTTGGAATAAAAGGAAAAAAAAAAGGGACCAGGTGCTTGAAGTAAAAAAAAAAAAAGTGCAAAGAGTTGGGCCCTTTGGTGAATGTGGTTACTCAAAACATATAAGCCCAGATTCAGAGACAACTTTTACATTCATTATTTTATTAATTAATTACATTTACTCTATTTAAAGTTATAGATTTGGTATTAATAGCTTACAAATAACTCATGTACATGCATATTACCTTGAGAGTTATTATTTTATTTTTTAGAAAGTAAAGGCCTAGTGAGGTATCCATCAGTATAGGTCTACCGACTTCTTTTATTATTAGAGATCTACAAGCCTATTTAAAAGTGAAGACCTATGATCTATTTATAGGTGGAGGCCTATTTATAGACCTTGTTGAAAAGCAAGCCTTTAAATAGGTTTCCATGTCAAGTAAGACTTTGAAGTAGGTCAGGTTGGATCTTAAAATTGGCATATATCAGGCTATTGGCCAGGTTCATCCTTTAAAGTAATTGTATTTATAATATTTATTTGAAGAATTGTAATGGATTATAAAAACAAAATTATATTTTATTTTTATTTTAATTTCATATTCTAACATAAATATATTTGTCAAATATTAAGTTAATAAACTTAAAAATCATTCAAAAAGAAATTTGATAAAATAAAAAATATTCTAGCAAGTTAAGTCAAGCTCAAGGTTCATATTTTGAAGCAATCCAAACTCAAACTTTAGGGTTTAAGGTTTAAATTTGACTCGTTTAAATTTATGAGCAATGTTTGAGAAACCAAATTTTTTTCACAAGTCAAGTATGAACTCAGAATGTGTAACTTGGTTTAACTTGTTTACACCCTTGTCCATGAGTTTTTGGGGAATATGATTAAAGTATTGCTTTTGTAAAATAAATAAACACTACTACTATGAAGACAACTTTTGTACTCCCAATTTATATTAGATCTCACATCTCGTTATTTCATTTTCGTATGATATCTAATTTGTACAACTTTGTTTTGAATGATTTTTTGAAAAAATGTTAAGTTTTATCATGCATACTACTTTTTTTTTTATACCTAGTTAATGGCATATAAATTCATGACTAATTATGTGTATTTTATGGTTAATGAGTTATATAATGAGTACCTTGATTGTAAATGATAACCATGTTAACTGTTGTTAAGAAAATTGCAAGTCGGAGAGAAAAACACAAAAAAAGACACCTGAGATTTATGTGATTTACCCAATTTGACTACGTACACGAGTAACGACAAATTTTTCACTAATTAATCAAATATACAGTTACAAGGTCATACCAAGGAACATGAGAAATCTCTCACTCTCTCTAAAATTTACAATGAACACTCCTAAGAAAACTCTAAAAGTTATAGCAACCCATGCAACATAAACAGATCAGTGCCGACATTTCCGAGAGAAACTCTGATTTCTAAAGATTTCAAGAGTATTTAAGCCACATCCTCACAAATCTCCACCTTGGATTGAATCCCCTTTCATACACCAACATGAATGTTGGTTATAAATCTGCATGTGATCTTATTGCCAATGATGAATTGGTTTTCCAGCCATTAAGGAAGAAAAAGGTAAAGAACCAGAAAGATTGCTTATATTGTCCATTATTGATACATGCACAAATAAATGTGATCTTGAAGTTCAAAGGATAACTCATTTGCACAATTCGCAAATTATTTGCCAGATATTTTATGGATACTTAAAAGATCGCTAAACAGCTGTAAATATTATTGCATGATTAATTAATTGTCTTAGGAGAACATGCTACGAGTATGGTACGCCATAAGCATTGTAGATCTATTGGTATAAAGGGTAATGTAGCATAAAATGGACGTGTATCTGCTACAAATATTATTGTATGATTAGTTGTCCCTGTAGGACAAGCTGTGAGTATGGTTTCCCATGAATGTAAAATACACCAAAAGTGTTATAGACCCAATTTGTTTTTGTTCCTTAAAAGGGAGGAACTAAAAAAATTTCAAAGTAACGCTCTAGAATAAGTCATTGACACTTTAAGAGAGGTAAAAAAAAATAAAGAGAAACAACCCCATATTTTTATGGAAGCAACCCTAAGTGGTTTCGATATCGAAAAATTATGAGATCTCATTAAAATATAGAAATTTGAGGGGAAGATATGTGGTTGTTGCTGATAATATATTTGCATATGCAATTGCTTTTGACATTTTGAATGATAATGATCGTGAAGCTCAAACAATAAAAGAATGTAAACATCAAATTAATTGGTCAAAATGGAAAGAATTAATACAGGTTGAACACGTTTTGTTAGGCAAACATAGAGTATTTGGACCCAAACTCCAAACACTTAGGTTGCAATTCTTATTATATATGAAATCACTTTTAGAAGGACTTGACATATGTCTAATGGGCGTAGCGGTAGCTTACTGATATGAAAGAATGGATGATGACGTATATAACTCTCCAAAGGATTGAATATGCCTCAAGTGTATCCTTGGAGAATTTAAGATGCCTAAAGCATATTCATGAAGGATTCATGATGCAAGAATCAAATCTCAAAAGAATTTAATTTATCTAAAATGTATAATTTATAAGCACTACAAATGTACTCTATTAAATTCCAGTGTTCCTTATCTAGGTTGAAGCAGTCCGTATGCATGTTGTTCAATCGTTTGAGTGAATATTAATTGAAAAAAAGATATCAAAGTAGTCTTGTTTGTCTATCTGTTTTCATCAAGAAAGTAAATTTTGGATCGGTAATAGTTGTTTATGTTGATGATTTAAACATGGTAGGGACTCTAGAAGAGATCTTTGAGAAGTGCTTAAATAAGAAATTCCAAATGAAGGATCCTAGAAAGATAAATGTTGTCTTGGATTTCAAGTTGAACATTTCGCAAATGGTATCTTTACTCGTCAATCATCCTATATAGATAAATCTTTTAAAAAAAATTATATTGATGTTAGAAGTGAAATTGCAAAATTCTTTTCGACAGATGTTAGTCATAAATTGGCAAGTTTTGTTTCGACAGGTCATGCAAGAGGATTGAAAACTGACAACAATCTTGTAAGATTTGGAAATATGTGACTGACAGGAAATTCAATCCGACAGAAAAATAAAAGTTGACAAATGAGTTAAGATGTCTAATAAAAGGTCATAATAGACCGAAGAAAAGAATTGTTAAACACAAAGTAGTGAAATGCTAAATATGATTGGCTGACAAGACTCTGTTGCTGACACAAGGAAGTTTTGACCTTTGATGGACAACTATTAGAATGCAGAATGTTTAGTTAGTGTCAATTAGTCAGTTAAGTTATGTGGCATAATTGTTGTATTCGTGTCACATAGATAGATAGTCAATTATTTATAAGTTTGCTTATAAATACTAAGGTATCTAATGTAAAAATGGGTTGGTTACTTGAGAAACATCCTACACATTTCGATCACACAGCAGATTGACGGATTACATTCAAGTACTCCTTCCACTTCTTTGTTTCAATAAAATATTTAATTTCAATACATTTCTAGTTTATCAATTCAAGTTCTTTCATGCATTCTCTCTTATATTGCATCACGTTCTTATGCTAATTTCTTCATACTTTTGTATCCTTCTAGTGATTCTTAATTACGTTTTCTTTTCTTTACTTTTACGTTCTTTAGTTTTTCTTCACTTGCATTCAACTTCTTTTTCAGTTTTTATTTAAACTTATTTATACTTTATAATCTTAAATTAGAATCTTGGAACTTTTATACTTTCAAGTTTGGAATTTCAAATTTTTACTTAATTGCAATTTCTTGCTTTATGTTGAATCTGTAATTTAAATTGGACAACAATTTCTTACTATTCCCTTTCGTCAACTTTACATTCCTGTCAAATTTACATTTGTAATTGACACAAGTCTTCTCTACTATACTCACAATTTGATTTGTGTAAAATTTGTGTTTTGGTAGACAATATTTCAGAAACTTCTTTGACGAGATTACTGCATAACTCGAGAATCCCAAATTTACTTGATTTTATTTGTCTCGTCGGATTTGGTCTTTGCCAAAAATCTGTGTAAACAATTGATAAATATTATCCATTAAGCTCCCAATGGTTGTTTGTCCACTTGATGTAAATAATGATCCATTTTGTCCACAAGAAGAAAAAGACATTATTGGTCCTGAATTACCATATCTTACTGCCATTGGAGCATTTTTTGTATCTTTCAATTAGCACTAGACTAGATATAGTTTCTGCAGTCAATTTACTAGCAATATTTAGTGTTGCACTAACTCAAAGACGTTGGAATGAACTTAAACATGTTCTTTGTTATCAATGTGGTATATCTCAGTTTGTTTTGCCCAAAGTGAGTAAAGTCAGAATTGGTAGGATATGTTGATACTGGGTATCTTTCTAATCCTCCAACAGCTTGACCACACACAGTTCAATTATGTCTTCACATGTGGCAGTAATGTTATCTCATAACGGTCTGGAAAGGACATTGTAACATCCTCACTTTCTAACCTTAATATATGGACTATGTGTTATTATATGTTTGAGAGCATGCCTGGGATGTATGATTAGGGTTAAGATTGTATCGCGCAAGAAATCAAGAGAAGAAATATGATGATCACAACATGCTAGAGCACGCAGAAGCTCCACGCCCAAACGTTGGAACGTTTGAGTGTGGGAGAGGGCCACATTTGAAAGTTCAAGGGGACAGGCCACGCAAAGGACATATATCAAGCAAGGACGCAAGAGCAAGGACACATGGCGAGCTTTCTTCACGATGAAGGGATCAGGACGCCACGCTCAAGTGTCAAGGAGCACCATGCTAGAGCGTGGGCATGCTTAAGCGTGTGGTCCCAGCACGCTAGAGCATGCTCAATCAGCAAGCTAAAAATAAAAGTTTTACTACGCCCTAGTTCTTACAGAGAGCGAACCAGGGAGAGAGCAACAGTCATATCCAACCATTTTACCTAATTATTTCTTCGAGTCAACTAAGGTAAATCTCAGTGTTAGGTCTCGAAGCGTCTGCTAATCGTCTCCCACCTGATAATAGATGTGGGTAGCTCCTCGAATGATCGAAGGTCATGAACAGCACATCCTCCTCCTATCACAGATCTTCCATGCACACCATGGGGCTCCTCAGTGCTCCAAAACTTGCCCTAATCATGCAAAAAACATGAAAGCAACGTAAGTAACCCAAAAATGCATCGAAAATGAGAATCGAAGCTAGAAACAATGGAAGAACACAAAGAACAATCGAAGAACAACGATGCTGACATGCTACGAACTTAGATTTACCTTAGCCGAATCGAAGAAACAATTATGCAGAATCGAAGCTGACGAAGCTACAAACACAATGACACAATGAGTTTTGTGTTTCGATGCTCGGATTGTAAGAATCAAGCTCTCAAAGCTCTCCAATGGAAGTCGTCCCTGCCTCTTTGAAGTGAAAATGGACCTTTGCCTTTAAGTTAAACCACAAAACTTTTATTTTTCAGAATCTGCCTGAGCATGCTCTAGTGTGGGAGTACTCCACGCTCTAGCATGGGGCTCCTCCACGGTTGAGCATGGCGTGTAGGTTGCTTCTCCACGAAGGATTCTTGACACATGTCCCTGTCCACGTGTCTTCATTCAACACATGTCCCTTACGTGGCTGACTTCTTCCAACGTTCTAGCATGCTACACTCCCACGTTTGAGCATGCCAACACTCAAACGTTGGGTCTAGCATGTCCAAACGTGCTGCCCTGACTCAGTTTCTCTTCTCGCATGGTTGTCCAGTTCAACCTTAATCGAGCATATACTTTTTAAGAACACTTTTACTTATATTATCACATGAAATCCACATATAACCAAGGCTTTAAAATGAGGATGTGACAAATGCAGACAGTATTATATTGCAAGCAAATTCAGCTTCAGCTTCAGTATCGATCGAATCACAATCTGGAATTTCATCGCCCTCTTCGTCTTCAATTGACGCAGCCTCCATTTCAGCGTTCCAATCTTCATCATCTCATGATGATCCAAGGTCTACGTCATAGTGTTCTATCTCAAAATTATTGCATAGTGATTGAATAGGGATAGTGAAGCTACCAACCACATCAATCTCAGCATATATATCAAGTGTTCTCATTATCGAATTATGCAGAAAAGAGACAATCATGCACTACACATCTACACCATCAATTATTTCATAGGCAGTGTAAGTTAACGGAGTTTCATGTGTCATATATTTGGCCATTATCTTTGAAATACATTGATCTGTTTAAAGTTTCAACACAGAATGAATCTTTGTCTTCAACATCTGATATCTTATTCCACGTTTTATTGCATCATTTTTGTATCTCCTTCGAAGGTGATACCATTATCTCCAACATATACCCTCCCATTCAATACACCAAAACTACAACTTGACTCATAATGGGCCTACATTAACCAAACATAAACAAATGAGAATGAAAATAAAAAATATTAAGGCTTAATTGTACTTTTCGTCCCTCAACTTTTCTTTTGTGCGATTTTGGTCCCTCAACAATTTAATTGCACAGTTAGTCCTTTAATTTGTAAATTGTGCAAAATCAGTCCTTACTACACGTTGACCGATCATGCACGGAAAGACTGATTTTGCACAATTCGACAAAATTATAATATTAATAATACCAAAAATAAATAATTATAATATATTAATTATAATATAACAATGATCATAACATTAATATAAATTACACAATAATAATCATTTTTTTAAAAAAACAACAACATTAACAACATTAATAATAGCAATATTAAAAACACGCAATAGTAATAAAATAATGTTATTGATGATATACCACTACATAACATTAATAATAATTAATCAAATTTAGTAAAATTTAAAAATAGAAAACAACATTAACACCACTAATAATAACAATAATAAAAAAGGCAATAATAATACAATAATATTATTGATGATATACCACTAACCATAATATTAATAATAATTAAAAAATTATTAAAATTTAAATAAAAAATAAAAAAAACATTAACAACACTAATAATAGAAATAATAAAAAAAGGCAATAATGATAAAATAGTGTTATTGATTATATACAACTAATGATAACATTAATAATAATTAAACAAATTTAGAAAAATTTAAATAAGAAACAAAAACAAAACTAATAATAGAAATAATAGAAAATAAAATAATTATAAAATAACATTATTGATGATATACAAGTAATCATAACATTAATAATAAGTAAGCAAATTTAGTAAAATTTATATAAAAAATAATATTAACAACACTAATAATAGCAATAAAAAAACACTAATTATAGCAATAAAAAAAGAAACAATTAAAGTTAAGTTAAACAAAAGGATTTAAAAACTAACAGTAATATAAAAATTTAAGAAAGAAATTTGTTAAGAAAAATTAGTGTAAGAGTGTAGTGAAGAAAAGAGTGTTAGGTGAGGGATTTTTTGCTGATGGGTGTTGGAAGTGTGGGGTGGGGGTAGGTAGAGTGGATGGATGGGAGATGTGCCACATGGCACACTCTAATGAGTGGTGCCACTACAGCTAGCGTTATGACACCAGTGCAACTTACTGGAGTGCACTTGTGGCACCATATATATATTTACGAAAAATAGCTTTTTCTATATTTTTTAAAATTCTTGCGACCAGCAAATTGAAGAACACGTGTAAAGTAGTGAAACCAGTTTAACTGGTGCCAACCAGTCATCACAAAATAATAAAATATTCCCCACCTTGGTAAAAACTAGATACTTTAGTAACAAATAGTTTGAAAAGTAAATTATTTTAGTAAATAGTTTTAAAAATTGTGTTACTTTGGGTATTAAAAAAACCCATAATTACACCATAATATTATCCAATAAGACACACAAGATGTGAGAAGAGTGTATATATGTGTAATGGTACCCAAAAAAACTGAATAACATTATACTCAAATTTTTATTTTTTATTTGGTAACACATTATACTCAATTTTACTCCTAGCAGTTTTGTCACCAACTTTTTAATATCACCACTCGAAAAAAGAATACCTATTTTTACTCTCAAAAAATGCAGCACCAGATCAGTAAAGGATGCCAAGTGCTTCTTTCTAATGTTAATTCTCCAGGGCTTATTGTTTCATGAACATTTCGCGAGCATTGATAAGCAGGTTTTTCAAATCACAAGCATTAGAACTACAAATTCGTTTACCTCTTCAGCTCTGATGAAACAAATATTTCCACAGCATGTTTTTGTTGCATTCACTACTTTTATTGTGACATTCAAAACAGAAGTTTATTACAAACAGTTTTTGAGCCAATAAATTTATTACAAATCGTATAGCCACAGTTCTGTGATGCAAATATGCATGATTCTTTAACTAGAACTCAGTTTAGCATTAAATTGAACAAATGCCGTCTCTAAGTAAGAAAATGAATCCCATTCAGCAGCCAAACAAACCACTGGTGTCACAAGAATAAGACCCCCTTAAACCTTCAAGTACTTGATGGCAGTTTGAACATCCTTATCACCTCGGCCACTGAAGTTAAGCACAACTTTAGTTCCATTAGGAAGGGTTGGACAGACTTTCTCCAAATATGCCAATGCATGGGATGTCTCCAAAGCTGGAATTATGCCCTCAAGTCGTGAAACTCTCTTAAAAGCTGCACTTACAAAAAGAGTTGCATTAACATCTAACCGTAAAAGAAGTAAGAAAAGATATGCATCTTATTATATGATATATGATGAAAAATAGCAAGATGTTGCCCACAGATTGGAATAATGAACCCTTTGTTACTCCCCCGGTTAATACAATTCCCATTAGGACCTATATTTTATATGATGCTGAATTCATATCAGTAAGCATGCATGCATGTAGGAGATTAAAAGAAATCAGCTGCATGATCACATAAAAGACAGTAATTGCCAGTTTGCCACTTTGATCGGCACCAAATGATACTGTCATAAAGCAACTTGATGTAGACATTTAAAACTACCAGAAATTATCATATGCTGTTCGAACCGACAACTTACATGTGGACAAGAAATTTCAAAGTTCAGCATGAAGTCAAGTTCCAGAACAATTTTAAGTAAACATACATAGAAATGGCAATAGTATATGTTATTTAACTGAGTAGATGGAGAACTTGTGCAGAATAAGCTACAAGGGGCACAAATTAAGGGAAAACCATACCAAGGTTATTGGAATGATATACTAAAATAAGTTTTGAACATGTGACTGAGATGAGAGTCATTGTCATATAATAGAATCTCAGCTAACAAATTGTAAAGCACAATTGCAGAGTCATAGTGTATGACAAAAGAAAGGGGGAGAGAAACAAATCATGACAACTAAAATCCAGGAACCAAGCAATTTTCACTTTGCACTACACATGAATGTGTAATCATGTGCTGGATAAAGCAATAAACTCAAGGTAGTCCTACCTTCCAATGCTTCTTCATCAGTGACGCTATAATATTCAGCTCGACCTATATCTTTCAAAAAGCTATGTTCAGGTCCAACACCAGGGTAGTCCAAGCTGCACGCAATTTTTTCGGAAAAATAATTAAACAATCAAAACAGGCCGAATCTGAATAGACACAAGTAAACTGATAACAAATTAATAGTCAGATGAATTACCCTGCACTAATAGAGTGAGGCTCAACTATCTGTCCGTCATCATCCTGCAACAGATAGCTCATAGCTCCATGCAAAACCCCAACTTCTCCCTTTGTTAACGTTGCAGCATGCTTTCCACTGTCCAGGCCAAATCCAGCAGCCTCCACACCAATTAACCTAACATCTTTATCATCAACGAATTCATGGAAAAGTCCCATGGCATTTGAACCTCCACCGACACATGCAATCAGAACATCTGGTTTCCCTCCCCATTTTTCCAAAGCTTGCCTTCTGGTTTCTTTGCCGATCACAGCATGGAACTCTCTTACCATCATTGGGTATGGATGTGGCCCAGCAACAGAACCCAAAATATAATGAGTTGTCTCTACATTAGTCACCCAGTCCCTTATAGCCTCTGATGTGGCATCCTTAAGTGTAGCAGTCCCAGAGTGGACTGCTCTGACCTATATTACAGGATTATCCAATTGGATAGACCAACGAGTACATCATATATTTTCAAAATGTTGATCTTTTACATTCAATATATAGCAACCAGGTTTGGACACACCTGATGGTTCACATCACAACACCATGTCTGACGCAAATATAAAGGAAACAATTTTGCAGATGAACAATGTATATATCAATCCAACTTTTTTTTTAATATATAAATGAATCAACAGTTAGTCTTGGATGCTGCAATTAGTCAAATACAGTTATATTAATATGGTGTTGAAACTTTTTCTTTGCTTAGAATATTTTAATGTTACTATCTTGTCCTTCCTCAAACCTTACAATTCTATGTTTTTATCATGTCTTTTAGTATCATGCGTCTACAGATGTACAGTTTACAGTACATAAAATCTACTCCAGAAAATGGCATATATCAAGCATAAGTCAAATTGACTTTCAAGAACAAATTCATACACATCCACAAACATGGGTCACTCTATGCTACTCCAAATTCTCTTCAAGTTCACCAGTAACTGCAACCAATTTATGAACAAGTAGTCCTCAGCACATTTGGACTGAATGTCTTTAATATGTAAATCATTGTAACCACCGGATCAGAAAAATTTACACCAAAAACGTTTCAACTTTGGTATGTACACATGGTACCCTGATTTTCAAAAATTAACATGCCATGGACTTTCCAAAATCTTCATAGATTATCATGTGATAAAGTAGTTCAGTTGATGATTGCAATTCTGCAATAAAAGGATGAAAGAAATGGATTTTATCCACAAGTTCAAAAGGTTATATTGTGTGCAAAATACATGCAGGTCTGACAAAAGAAGAAATATTTAAGAGAAAGAAGGTATCTTTCCCAGAGACTAGATATAGGATATATCAGCTTAACCAAATAGAACAACAATAACAATTGATATACCTCAGCACCAAGAAGACGCATCCTGAAAACATTGAGTGCCTGCCTTTCCATATCCTGTGCGCCCATATAAACAATGCATTCTAAACCAAAACGAGCACATACAGTAGCAGTGGCAACTCCATGCTGACCAGCTCCAGTTTCAGCAATAATGCGTTTTTTGCCCAATTTCTTGGCAAGCAAAGCTTGGGCCACAGCATTGTTAATTTTGTGAGCCCCGGTGTGATTAAGATCTTCCCTCTTCAGATAAATGTGAGGCCCTTCACCATTAGGCCTCTTATAATGCTCCGTCAACCTTTCCGCAAAATAAAGAGGACTCTCCCGACCAACATAGTCTTTTAGAATCCCAGACAGCTCTGTCTGCATTTTAAAATGTCTATCTCAGATGATTTCCATTATATTTTCTTCTAGGAAACTACATTTGTGGCTGATGTATGTTAACACGCAACAAATAATTAAAGAATGTGCGAGTGTGTGCCTGAGACAGATACAGTTATTTGCCGATATAACGGAGTGGAGGTTTTCAGAGAAGCGCCAAATTGTTTAGTTCTGTTTGGAATTGAAAAACTAAAGACTACATGTACTGTAGAACAAAACAATACACATTCAAATTGTCACAAAAATCTTAGTTTCACAAATACCAGAATCTGAAGAAACAGCAGAAAGGAAAAGGAAATGAAACATCAAAGATAGTTCTCAATAGCAATGTTGAATGTAACCCTTAAATTCCAACATCAGAAAATTAACCACAGCATAATTTCTAGCTATACCCCACTTCCATGGCCAAACCAAGATGATTCATTCAACAGACAAAATGACATTGCCAACATATGATAACATTTTTAAAAAAAATTAAAATTAAAATTAAAATCCATCAAAGTAGCTAGCCCATTAGTTCTATATTTCAACAATCAATTTGTGTCCCACATTAACAAATATTAATCAAAATGAAAAATTGAACTCATTTATAAAAAAAAAATTCATCTTAAGTCTTAACCCTACATTGCAAGGGAGAACCATCTGTAACTAAATCCAATGAAACTGATTAGTAGAACCCAAAAATCAAATAAATGGTATTCAAATTTCAAATTAACAATAACAACAAAAAATAAAAACCTGAAAATCTTCATCAGCAGCCAGGGCATGGAACGAAGCTTCAAGTTCAGAGAGAGCATGCATTAGAGTTTCAGGGACATACTTGCCACCAAACTTGCCAAACCTACCAAACGAATCGGGTCTCTGAAACAGCACCGACCCATTATCGAGCTTGCTGTGTTGCTCCATTGGAAGAACAGATGCAGCAGGGTCTGTGGTGAGAGAGCAAGAGACAGATGAAGAGGGGGTTCTGGAAGAAGGGAAAGACGCAAACTTTAAGGGGAAATGGGAAGATAATGGGTATGAAGAGTTGAGATGGGTTCTGCTATTGCCGCAAGAAGCAGGCCTGGTGATGGAAGAAGCTATGGCCATGTGAGATTTTTCAATTGATGTTGAAGTTTTTTCTTTTGCCTTTTGAGGTATATTTGGGTGTTTGATATTTATATGGACTATTACTATTATGGATATATGAGAATTTTGTCTTTATGCAATGAACTGGACTGGATGGTAAAGAGCAGGAAAAAGATCACCAGTACAGAAAATTAGCAATTCGTTTCATTTTGGATTGTCGGATTTTCTGGCTAACATGGATCTCATGGATGTTGTGCGTTTGGGTAACATGCTTGCTTAGTTAAACGCTTATTTGACAAAAGAGTTATGTTTTGTTTGCTAGAGTTGAAATGAAAATGGGAACAGAGAAAACATAAAAAAAAATGGAGAAAATGAGGAGAAAATACATTTTTATCTTATTTGATAGATAAGAGAAATAGGAAAGAGAGAACAAAATTGATGGAACCTATCTCAAAATTTTTTTTCCTCTCCCCAAGTGAGAAGAAAATGGAAGAGGGAGAGAATATTTGAAGTAAAATGACTTTTGTACCATTCTTTTTTGTTTCTCATTCAATTATTTAATAAATTTAAATAAATTGAATTAAATTAATCACTTATTTAATTAAACTAAATATAAATTAATAAAATAATTATATTAAACTAATAAATTTTATTAGTTAAAATAACTTAAATCAATTAAATTAATTTAAATTATTTGATTATTTAAATTAACTTAAAATTAAAATTAAAATATTTGTATATTGATTTTTAGTTAAGGGTATTTTTGTACATTTAAAAAATAATTATATTTCTCTCTTTTCACTTTCTATACAACCAAACAAAGGAAGGAGAACCTTACCAAAAAAAAGTTGTTACCTCACAAAAAAAAAACAAAGGGAAGAGAGAGAACATACTTCTTTTTCCTCTAGTTCTCTCTTATTTTTCTTATACCAAACAACACATCAAATCTACTCTACTTCTTACATTTTTCTCTCTTCTCATATTATTTTCACCTATTTCTCTCTTGTCATTTGTTTTTCACAACCAAACAAAGCATTAAGGAGAATGCTAACAAGTGTCCTAAGAACATTGGTTAAGGAGAAGCATTCAATATTTTCATAAGTGTTATCTTTTTTTCTTTTTTTTTTTGACAAATTTTTTTTTTTGTTCATAAGTTTATCTTTATTTTTTCAATGAAAATTTACTTTTATTAGAATCTTTAAACTATGCTTTTAGGATAATCATTAGCAGGTCCCAAAAGTTAAAAACGGATTATTAAGTTTTCTACAAGCTTTTCAAACTCACTAAAAACATTTAGTGTTTCCCAGCAAAATGTTACATATTTTTTTTCCAACTTTTTCTTTCAGATTTCCATCCAACTTAGGAAAAATATTGTTAAGGATTTAATTAGTATTCATTATTATTGTTTTGGTATAAAAGTGTTTTATATGATTGAAAAAAAGTGTTTTTCCTTAAAAAAAAAAAGTGTTTTATATTATTAAATATTAACTAATCATAAATTGCGACGTTATTAAAAAACAAAAATTAACTATTACAATATCTACCTTAGGTTGCATATATAATAGATTCGTGATTGATGATTGACCGTCTAAAAAAAATTAATTAAAATATATCAAAAATAAATTTAATTGTTAATTAGTTTTTTCTAGTAATATTAATTTTGGTTAAGGAAATTAATTTATTGCGAATTTTGTAATCAGTCATGGTGCAGAATAATAAGATGTATCTTGATATTTTCTTATTATTCTTTTAATGATTTAAAAATAAATATAAAAAATAAAATTCAAACATTTAATTGTTTATTACTATTAATTAATGATTTGTTTATTTAAAAAAATTATAGTACTGATCATTAAAAAATTTAAATTTATAAATAAACATGATATGATAAATTATAATTGATTGATAGTGTAATTTTTTTCATTAAGACTATATATCAATTAAACGTGACCAAAATTGAGGAAGACGAAGACATGAGAGACAAAAGAGAAGTTGAAAACAACAAATCATTATTTGGTTTTCTAGCATCTTACATATTTTAAAAGTACGTATTGTTGGTAAAAATATTAAAATAATTGCACACAAACTATCCCCAAAACACATATTTTTTTTCTCATCATTTCTAAATTACACATCTTATTTCACCCATTGGTAAGTTTGTATTTGTGAAGTTGACTTTACTTCAATTACAGACTTTTTTTGTAACTTGGTTTTTTTTCATCTCATATGGGGAAGTCACCATCTCATTTGTTGACTCCCCATGTCACCTCCTTTTCTTTTTAGTTTCAAAATATGAAATAATTTTAATATTTTTTATTTAAAAAATAAAATAAAAAGGGAAGTTGGCGTTGGAGAAACTGACTTCCCAATGATTAAAAAAAATGAGTAACTTGGGAAAGAGTCGCGTTATTTTGACAATGAACATTATACACACCGTAGTTAACATCGTATTTACTTTTCTTTTCTTTTTTCTTAAAAAAAAAATTAAGTCAGTGAGCCCTCTTCTCTCTCTCTCTCTCTCTCTCTCTCTCTCTCTCTCTCTCTCTCTCTCTCTCTTCCCCCTTCTATCAGTTGGTTATTCCTTATTAGTTGCTGCACTTTCCCGATTATGTGACGAAGGAAGAGTCGTAGTTGGAGGCGCCGAGATGTGCGAGGTGAACGCAGAGGGCGTCGATGATGGCGTTGGCGGGAGCGGAGGGGAGTGGATGGGTGGGTGGTGGTGGTGTGGGAGTGGCAGCCACCATGGAAAACACACACCAGACCCACGTCACTGCACCTCCTCAGTCACCGTTGTGCATAGCTCCACACACCGCGAGCTGTCACAAGCCACTGTTACAACCGTATAACAGAGTCCCCAGACGTAGCTTCGCTATCCAGCATCGTCACGATTCCGCCGCCACTCCGCCATCCCCCACGCACAACAAAGCCATCTGTTGCTTCACACTATCAAGCTCGCCCACCACCGCCAATAGGAGCTATTGATGAAAAACAATGTCTAGATGTTCAGAAACGGAAAAAAAAATGGCTACTTGTTCAAACATAAGATAACTAGCGCAAAAGGCCACTAATGCCTACCACAAGATTTCTTTTAAAATATTTTAGTAAAAGTAGTGGAGATCAACGCCACGGCGAAGCTGGGGTGGGTACCATCGTGCTTTGGGATAGCGGAGCTCCAAAGGAGGACACAGGAGAAGGCGGTGACGCTCAGAAGAAGGACACAAATGGTGGAGGCATACTGAGTTAAATTATATTAAATTTGTAATAATGTGTACATGATATATGCGGCATGCAAACATGTATAGGATGTTAAGTCTCTAAAATGTTTGATGTGCATTTTCCCTAAGTTTTGATGAAAACTAAACATTTATTAATGATTTAATTAACCTTCATATTGATTGCTAACTTGTCTATCCAGTATGAAGATCACAATAGTAAGAATTCATTTTCTCACATGTCTGCTCACTTAAGAGACCACCTGTCTGGAGAAGCAAAAGTCAACCTATCTAATGACTAGGATGTTGACTATCTACATTGAAGATTCAACTTGTCTCTGCGAAGCTCTCACACCGGTCTGTGGTCCTTCGATGAGGAACACAGGTACAAAGAGCTTTTGAAAGCTGTCCCTTCATGTAGAAGACTCTGAAGTTTGCTCTCTCTCGCTTATCAAGAAAGTCAGAAGGTCATTCTCACAAGCAACCTAGGAGATCAGAAACGAAGTCCAGTTAAAGAATGTTTCCAGCATGCTTTATTCCCTAGTACTCCTAATTATTACACGAAAAGGGAAATGTGCTCTGCAAAGTACAAAAGCATTCTGTACAACTCTGATTTGGCTACTGCACGATGCATAAAGCCCTGATCTTCCTTGTTGGAGTACAACCAATGTTCCTATTGCATTAATGGCTTCCCAGAACAACTCTATTGCATTTAATAGAGCTCTGCTTGAAGCCAACATTTGAAGGAATGTCTCTAACGGATCTTAAATGCTTGAAGGCTATGAATACAGAAGTCATTGAAGATGAAGATAGAGAACTCATAGCATTAAAGAGTCATTACTCTGCGCATTCATTTCTTCATTCTTTCAATTTGTATTCTTCAATCATTTGAAGTTATTACGTAGTCTTTCTAAGCTTATATTTAATTCACTCTTATGAGTGTTATACTGAAACCTTTGCACCTGTAGCTAAGATAGAAGCTATTCGCATATTAATGTCATATGCTGCACAACACCAAATCATTCTTTTTCAAATGGATGTAAAAAACGCTTTTCTAAATTGTATAATTGAAGAAAAAGTGTATGTTAAGCAACCCCCTGGTTTTGAAGATATTGATAAACCAGATCTTGTTTTCAAACTTAAAATGGCATTATATGGTTTGAAGCAAGCACCTAGGGTATGGTATGATAGACTTAGTTCTTTTCTCATGCATAATGGTTTTACTAGAGGACAAGTAGATACTACTCTGTTTAAGAAAAGCTCAAAAGAAATTTTCATTTTTGTCCAAATATATGTTGATGATATTATTTTTGGAGCAACTAATGAAAAGTTGTGCAAGGAATTTTCCAAGCTAATGCAAGCAGAATTTGAGATGAGCATGATGGGAGAATTAAAGTTCTTCCTTGGACTACAAATTAAACGACAAGTGATGGAATCTACATCCATCAACAAAAGTATACCAAGGAGATACTTAAGAAGTACAAGATGGAAAATGCTAAACTCATGAAAACTCCCATGCAACCCAATGCAAAATTAAGCAAAGATGATGAAGGTAAAAAGGTAGACCAAACTGTCTATAGAGGTATGATTGGCTCTCTACGACATTCAGTTTAGTGTCTGTATGTGTGCTAGATTCCAATCTGATCCTAGAGAATCTCATCTTAAAGCTGTTAAAAGAATATTTAGATATTTGCTTGGGACTACTAATCTTGTCACTTCATTGGAGCCCGTTTAGTCTCCTTGTCAAGCAATAGGCAGACAATCATTGCCTTGTCTACTGCTGAAGCAGAATACATCTCAGCTGCTAGTTGTTACTCTCAACTCTTATGGGTAAAACATCAACTTGAGGATTACTCTATCTATGAGCATAATATATCTGTGTGGTGTGATAATTCTAGTGCCATATGCTTAACTAAAAATCCAATTCAGCATTCTAAGGCTAAGCATATTGAAATCAAACATCACTTTATAAGTGATTATGTTCAGAAAGGTATCTTTGATATTAAGTTTGTTAAAACTGAAAATCAATGGGCTGAAATTTTCACAAAACCTTTAGCTAAAGATAGGTTTATATTTATTAGAGATAATCTAAACATGCATTGCATTGTTGAATGACATGTCTGATGATTAACCTGTCTATGCTACCTGTCTTATGTTTTTATATCACCTGCCTGTGATACCTGTCTGACCCTGCTGAGTCATATTGCTTGAACTCAACAGTTTTTGTTAAAATGGTTATTAATTATTTAATGCCATTTATTAATCTGAAGCTAATCATGTACACGACAGTTTTTAATCTCGAAATCATATTTTCATTATGTCTACAGTGGGCGCTGTAGTTCCCCACGTAATTCGTGCCATTTTAAAATTAAAAAAGTTTTCTTTCTCTTTCATGACTTTATGACTATAAAAAGCAAAGAGTCAGAAAGGTTGAACATTTACGCTTTCAAAACCCTTGAATCTCTTCGACTTCGTTTCTCTCTCTATCAAACCCTCCAAACCCTAGAAATCTCTTCTCTCTTCAATGGCATCCTCAAGGAATCTCTCTTCCGAAGAAATTGCTGAGAAATACAACATGAGAATCTCTGATGTTGAGAAGATTTTAGCTAGAAAAAATGTGGATCTTCAACAGATGAAGAAGTAGGGCATGGACGTCAAATAGGAGTTGTAATACTCCAAGTGGACCTCTTTCTTTGAAATATGGCATTGGTTCATCCAAAGCTTGCCAGAGACTTCTGGACAAGTGCTGTTGTTCTTAAAAGTCCTGCTGATGGGACAAAGTCTTTTCGTGCTCGAGTTCTAGACACAACGATCTTCATTCCCATAAGCTCTCTGGAGCTTGTCACCAAATGCCCAAGGATTGGAGCAGGTTACAGACCTGAATGGGAAGATCAAGTTGGAACAGACAATGTGAACATTGCTCTGTATGGTGTCCCCAACCTAGAAAACCTAAAGCCTGTAAGCATGGTTGTGAAGTGCAGGTTCATGCACAAGCTACTGCTTGAGTGTGTGATGCCTAGGAAAGGCTCAACGGACAGTGTGACCAAGATGGACAGGTTTGCCCTGTACCACTTGATCCACAAGATCAAGGTGGACATCAATGAGTTGATCTTCATCTACCCGGAGTCCCTGATCAAGAGGACTAACATGCAAGCGTTCCCCTATGGGATGTTGCTGACAAGACTCTTCAGAAGAGATGGAGAGTTCATCAACATGTCCTTTCCCTTAGATAGGAAGAACCTGTCTATGATGAACATAGAAGGTATTCCTCTTGAGGAAGAAGAGGAAGGCAAGAAGAAGAAGAAGAAGCCTGCTGCTGAGCAGAAGATGAAGGAACCAGTGGTCTCCATTGATGAATCAGAGATCCCATCTCTGAAAAGATTTGGAAAAGTGGCCAGATAGGACCAGAGGTCTGCTTTGGGGAAACCCTTTGTTTCTGCTGAAACTGGTGGGACAGTTGAGCCTTTAAGGTTCAAACTCAAAAAGCTATTTCCCAAGAGGAAGTCTAAGAAGGCTGAAGCATCATAAGCTGAGTCAGCTCAGCCAAGCAAAAAGAGAAGGCTTGTGAAGATCTCTACCAAGGCTAGACAAGTTGAGTCTGCACCTAGCAGAGAGGAAGCACCTGCTCAGGGGGAGCAGAAGACAAGTCCCTTGGAGAAGCCCCAAGAAAAGAATACTCTCATTTTGGGACCTATTCCCAGAAAGACAAGGTCTGGATACCCAGTGCCTGCTGTTGTGGCAACTGCTGAAAGGGTAAAAGTGCCTGCAGAAGCTGAAGCTGCAAAGGTTGAAGTTGCTGCTGTAACTACTGAAGATCTGTCTGTTGGAACACATACAGTTGTTTATCCTGAGATTTACCCCCTTAGCCCTCCTCTGCCAAGGAAGAAGCTAAGGATGTCATAAAACCAAGTGGTTCTTCCATCCACCTCTCCTACATCATCTTCTCGCTCCTAACAAGGTATCCTAAATTTACCTGTCTCCTCTCCACCTCCCTTGTCTGTTCATCTCCTTTCACATGTCTCTCCACCTCTCTCACCTATCTCTTCTCCTCAAACTCAAACATCATCTTATGATGTAGTGTCTGATATATGTCAGTACACAGCAGTTCACATCGATTCAACTCCCAAAGAACAATCTGGTATATCATCAAGTCTTTTTGTGTCAGACTTGCAATCTCTGATGAATGCAAGTTTCTCAAATCTGTGTATCATTCCTTCACCCCTATCTCATCTTCTTAACCCTTGTAGGGACATTTTCTTTTAACCCCTTATAGTTATCTTCATTAGAACACTGGAAGGAACTCATTATCCTACATCTGTTGTAATGTTACCTTCTATATCTAGCTATTTCTTTATGTTAGTTACAGGTTCCAACTATTTCTTTTCTCACATAGATTCTTTGTTACCCCTACCTCCTTCTGTTCTTGCCCAAAAACCTCTTCCCCCTCCTATTCACATTAGAGTTACTCGTCTGTCTCTATCTGAAAGTTTGTCTTCTGTCTTTTCATCTCCTGATACTGACTTCGTTAGAATCAAACATTTGTTTAAACTTGTTTTTCTTCCCTTATTTTACTATAGAACCCTTCATCAGTGTGTCTTCCCCCGTATCTCTTCACCTTTTTCTTTGCCCAAGGCACCCCCAGTTTTGGCCTTGCCCTGGCATTCAGACTTGTCTGTTGTATCAACTAGCTTGACCGCAGGAGCCCCCACTACTCAGATGGTGGATCTGCATCGCTTCAATCTGCTTCAAGCTCAGCTAGAAGAAACCAGAAGACAGCTAGATGAAGAAAGGCATGCTAGGCTGTTGTTAGAAAAGAGAGTTGAATCTCTGTTTTTACTTTTTAGTCAGCCTCGGTAGTTTCTATATTTAGGGTCTGCCGTATACACAGCTTATGATGAATAAAATACAGTTTTTGTCTTTCATCTTTAATGTCTAATGCTTTTCTGCATTATCATTGTTTCCTTTTTGTTGTTGACAATAGGGGTAAAAGGAAAGATTAAGATGATAAAAATTGAAACCTATCTGTCTGAGCTGCATAACTTATCTTAATTACTGAACAGATAACTCTAAATACACTCTGAACTGATATATATTCTCTCTGATAATGTGCTTAAAGAACTCCTAATATGAAATGAACCTAAGTATACATGTCTGCATAACCTATCTAGTTAAAAAATTTCAACCTGTCTGAATACCGTATGACTTATCTGTTGATATTTTCTAAGGTTCATTAAATCATTTGAATGTTTGTCATCATAAAAAAGAGAGAGATTGTTAAGTCTCTAAAATGTCTTATGTACATTTTCTCTAAGTTTTGATGAAAACTAAATATTTGTTAATGATTTAGTTAACCTTCATATTGGTTGCTAACCTGTCTATCCAGTGTGCAGATCACAAAAGTAAAAATTCACTTTCTCACCTGTCTGCTCACTTAAGAGACCACATGTCTGGAGAAGCAAAAGTCAACTTGTTTGATGACTAGGATGTTGACTATCTACATTGAAGATTCAACTTGTAGCTCTCACATCCGTCTATGGTCCTTCGATGAGGAACACAAGTACAAAGAGCTTTTGAAAGCTATCCCTTCATCTAGAAGACTCTGAAGTTTTCTCTCTCACGCTTATCAAGAAAGTCAGAAGGTCATTCTCACAAGCAACCTAGGAGATCAAAAACAAAGTCCAGTTAAAGAATGTTTGCAATATGCTTTATTCCCTAGTACTCCTGGTTATTACACGAAAAGGGAAATGTGCTCTGCAAAGTACAAAAGCATTCTGCACAACTCTGATTTGGCTACTGCACGATGCATAAAGCCCTGATCTTCCTTGTTGGAGTACAACCAACGTTCCTGTTGCATTAATGGCTGCCTAGAACTATTTCATTTAATGGAGCTCTGCTTGAAGCCAACATTTGAAGGAATGTCTCTAACGGATCTTAAATGCTTGAAGGTTATAAATACAGAAGTCATTGAAGACGAAGATAGAGAACTCACAGCATAAAAGAGCCATTACTCTGCGCATTCATTTCTTCATTCTTTCAATATGTATTCTTCAATCATTTGAAGTTATTACACAGTCTTTCTAAGCTTATATTTAATTCACTCTTCTGAGTGTTAGTGAAAGACTTGCAAATTGTATTAATTACAATCTTCTCTGAAACAAACTTGAGTGAGCCTGAAGAGGCTAGGTGAGAAAAGAATACTTGTCTTGGAGCCTGGAGAGGCTAGGTGTGCAAATAATACTTGGAGTCTGTAACCTGATCAGTTATAGTGGATAAAACTTGGTGCTGCCAAGGGCTGGACGTAGCCCTATTGTTAAAGGGTGAACCAGGATAAATAGCTGTGTCAGGGCCGGTTCAAGGGTGAAGCTAGTAAAGCTCTAGCTTTAACCCTACAAGCAAAAAAATTATTTGCTCCTACCTTTTATAAAGTAAAAAGGTTACAGATGCTAACAAGAAAGCCTAACCTAAAGCACAACTTCATCCAAATAGACTCTCTTACTTAAAATAAAAAGGCCTCACTCAAAATTTGCATTTAGCCTCACTCACTCTTGGGCTGACCCTTAGTTGTGTTTATCTCTCTTCCCTAAAACTTTTTAGTTGCTTTGATTATATTATTTGCTATCTAACTAAAGGGGTTAAAGTGTAAATATCAAGCTTATTTTCAAGTTGTGTGCTTGTGTGTTTTTCTGTTAAAATCACATCAGACAGGTCACCTGTCTGTGCAGTGTTTTTCACACTTGTCTGAGCCTAGCTTCTGTGTGCAAAACGTTTTTGACTTTGTTTTAATTTCTGATAAACACAATTCAACCCCCCCTTCTCGTCTTTATAGTTGTCTATTTCATAGGAATCTGTGACAAATTTTCTATAGATTCAGTACATAATGTGCACAAATTTGTGTAAGGCATTCTCTATTCCCTTTTGTTACGAGATGATAAACTGTGGCGTTGTGTGGATCAATGAGGTGCAGTATGAACTACTCTTAATCTTAACCATGAAATTTTTTTGGGGAAAAATAAACATAATTTTTTGGGGAAAAAAGTATGTCGGGCTAGCCCGAACAAGCCCGCGGCTCGTATAAAGCTGGGTTTGGGCACCTATTTTATAGCTCATATTGATTCCGAACCTTTTTGGCCTTGCCCTATAAAGCCTGAACCCGCATCAGGCTAGCCTGTAGCGGGCCGGGTAGCCCGATTTGCCACCTCTAATGCTTACCCATTAACAAATTGCTTCGAAAGTATTGCACAAATGAAAATATGAACTAAATTAATGTTTTTAAAACACTTTAAATTAACTTTGAATCTATCTGTAAAAACAAGAAAAAGTTTGAATCTATGGAGTTGGAATTTCGACCATGGCCTTATGAGTGCCCGAGATCGGCCTTGCTCAAGTTCACCCAAAGTGCTTCAGTGAAAGACTACTATATGGAGTTCACAACTTTAGCAAATCAGGTCCAAGGTATTAGCCCAGATGCTCTGTTGGATTGTTTTTTGAGTGGTTTACGGCCCGAGATATGTAACATCACTGGCTGCTCTATGGATTAACGATTATCCCCACAAACCAACACAGGTCTTTTCAGCGTGCTTTGTCCTCATTCATACGCTTCCTAGGAAAACTTCCTAGGAGGTCACCCATCCTAGAAGTGCTCCAAGTCAAGCATGTTTAACTGTGGAGTTCTTAAGTGATGGGCTCCCAAAAAGAATATGCATCTTGCTAGTATAGGTAATACCAATTAATTCATATAAGACATCATCAACTGTATAGTCCCATACCTACACAGCTCAGGATCCCTCTCATTCCGGTGTGTAATTGGTTCATTCATGTGTCCCTCCGCCTAAAAGCCTGCCAGGAGACGCTCCTTATCCGTGCCTTCTTGCACTGGCAACCACTCCCCGCCCTCGTCAGCCCCAAGTGTCATATGCCCACCAGCTTCCGCTTGGATCGTCCCCGAACCACGCCGTACTAGGAGAGGTGCCGCTCTGATACCATTTGTAACATCCCTGGATGCTCTACGGATTGACGATTATCCCCACAAACCAACATGGGTTTTTTCAGCGTGCTTTGTTGATGACAACCAAAGGATGGGTTGCCTTTGGAGATGAACTTATGGTTGAATTTATAAAACAAAGTAAGGTGTCATGTTTAAGTTCAATTCAAAGGATGAAGAAAATGTAAAAATGGAAGAGGAAAGAAGTGGAGGTGGCGCCACAAACAAGGATGTTTGATAAGCCAAATGATGTTCGCCACAAGAATCTTGGATTCTTGATAAGAACTTAGCTTGGTTCAACTAAGAACCTAGGAGAACAATATTCTCACAATATGGATTTCAATCCAAAATCAACTTCCAAGTTATCCATTCATGTGTTAGGGTCGAAATTACATATAGATGGGCAGCCAACTCTTGGCTTCCAAAAACAAACTATAACCCTCACATAAATTGGCCTAGTAATGACACTAAAGACTCATTAAAACTAATCTTAACTCAGCCACCAACTAATTATTACCCTCTCTATAATTATGTTGCAGCCACACTTATTTCTCATATTAAAAGTGTAACTCCTACACAATTAACAAAACATAAAATACTATAATTCAAAATTGAGTACTTTTGGTATGCAAACCAAAAAGATTCCTCCCCTAAGCTGCCTAAGAATTTCGTGCACACTATGGGACTAAGTGGGCTTGACCCAATTGCAACAATAACAAATTGGATCCACTCACATAACCCATTACACTTATTGAAATTAAAAGAAAACAATTAATTGGTCTTCATTCTTGGTGCATGCCCCATCTGAACATGTTCATGGGTCTTCTAGTTGAATGAGATAAGTCACCAACTTGGGCTCCATTCCATCCAATCTTGCATTTGGGCTTGCTTCCATTATAAGAGCCATTATTTGAATTAAGACTTGTTGGGCTTTCTTGGTTGTAACTCTTGTCATAGGCCCATCAAGTCCTTGTGTTGCTTCTTGAACCATGCTCCTTATTAGGCTCATATCATCCCCTCCTTCTTTGAGTGAATTCGACCTCGAATTGAAATCTTCATCACCAAAATTAGACATTTCTGGTGCATCTAGAGTGTTCTTCACAACCACATTGCCATAGGGTGCTTCCTTTGGAATGAAATTACCAAATTTCTGCAAAAAAATTACAACACCACTAGACAAAGAAAGATCATTAGAAGCATTAGCAATTAAATAAAAATTGTTGCAATAAAAATTGAATTAGGGCTGCCTTGAAATCAATGCCTCTTTCTCTTCACTTTTTGTTGCCAAATAACTCTCTTTTTTGTCACTAATTTCCACACTATTTTTCTCACTAATCTTCACACTATTTTTCTCTTTATCATCACTCTTCTTTTCACTCTCTTTTGCTTTTTCCTCTTCCTTTCTTTTTTTCTCACCCTTTCTTTCTTTTCTCTCTTGCTCTCTGGCTCTCATTTTTACTTGAGCCTCACTAACTTGCTTTGGAGATAAGGGAGAAAGTATGACCTTTATGTCTTGATACATGAAAGTAAACTTATTTGAGAACCCATCATGGATAGCTTTCTTGTCATATTGCCAAGGCCTTCCCAACAACATATGGCTTGCCTCCATAGGCACCACATCACAAAGTACACAATCTTCATACTTCCCAATTGAGAATGGGATCTCCACTTGTTTGTTCACCATCATTTCTCCTACCTCACTTAACCATTAAAGCCTATATGGTCTTGGATGTGCCTTAGTTACAAGATTTAATTTGGACACCAATCTAGTGCTCACAACATTGGCACAACTTCCACCATCAATGATTAGATAACATACATTCCCTTGAATTAGAACTCTAGAATGAAAGATATTTTCCCTTTGGCTTGCTTCATGATCTTTCACTTGACTCCCCAAAAGCCTCCTCACCATAAGTAAATCACCATCCGGCATGAACACATCTTCTTCACTTTCCTCCTTGCTTGAAGCCTCAGATTGTGATACCACTTCACCATTCATGGTCACCATGGTTCTCTTTGTTGGACATTGGGATGTTATGTGTCCATGGCCTAGGCATTTGAAGCATTTCACATCACGGCTCTTAGAAGTTGGCTTCATTGGTTTCTTGCCTTGAGAAGTGCTCACGGCTTCTTTGGTTGGTGCACCCTCCTTCTTTTGCTTGTCCTTCCAATTTGAGGATGGGAATTTGGAAGATGATGAAGAAGAATATTTGGTCTTCCTCCTCTTAATTTGTTGCTCCACCTTAATTGCTTGTTGAACCAAATCTTCAAGCTCCACATAATTTTGTAACTCCACTATGTCTTGAATATCTTGATTCAAGCCATGTAAGAACCTTGCCATGGTAGCCTCCCTATTTTCTTGAAAATTTGACCTAAGTAAGGCCAATTCCATCTCCTTGAAATACTCATCAACGCTTTTGGTCCCTTGGGTGAGCCTTTGTAATTTGTTGTGAATGTCCCTTTGATAATGATTTGGAACAAACCTCTTCCTCATGACAATTTTCATCTCTTCCCAAGTATCAATGGGTTCCTCTCTTTTTGTAATTGGTCCCACTACACAAGGGCATATTCTTTGAATTCAATGGCTACCACATTCACCTTCTTTCTTTCACTGTAAGAATTACAATCAAAGACTTGTTCTATTTTTAACTCCCACTCCAAGTAAGCCTCCGGATCATTCTTCCCAATAAAGGTGGGAACTTTGATCTTGACCCCTTCAAGTCTTTCTACACGCTTCCTTCCTCTTCTACCTCCTCTAGGTCTTCCTCTTTCACTTTCATAGCCACTTGAATCATCATGGATTTGAAGGTTGGCAAGTTGTCTATCATAATTTACTTGCATTTGCTCCATTTGTCTTTGCAGAGCTTGGACTTGATTGGCTATCCTAGCTTGAAGAGTGGCTGACCTTGAAGATAATGGTGGACTATCCTCATTGTTGGCCATGAATGAGTAGAAGAATATATGTGTGTTTCCTCACTACACTCCTTCACTAGTGCACACAAATGAATTTAACTCAATTGGCTTTTTCCACACAAGATGTAATTTCCACTCTTGCCTTTTTCCTCTCAAATGTTCTCCTTTAATTCTTAGAAGAATCAAACATGAAACACAAAAATACCAAAATTCAAGTGACAAAAATCACAAAACTTATCAAAACAAAGGAAACAAAAAGAAAAGGCTAGAAAGGAAAAACTTGGAAAATAATGAAACAAAGGAGGAAGGGAAATAATTTCAAGAACACCAATTGCTCAAATAGAACTTTTCTCTCAATTCTTTTTGCACAGAATTTTCTATATTTTTTTAATTGTCACGGGCGTGATGGGTATCACGGCTTGCCCGATCACTTCTGCACAGAATCAATTAAGTTCGATAAATAGTGAACATGTTAATAGTAGTGAAATGAATTTTTTAAATAAATTTTGGGTAGAATATGTTATAGCAAGACCTGAGGAGAAAGAGTGTGAGGTAAATATAAATCTATTTGTAAGTGCTCTAGAGTCCAAAGGTCTTCCCTACCTTGGTCTAGTGGAGCATGACAAGGTCTCCTATCTGACAGGTTGCAGGTTTGAGTCCCCCCACTAGTCTCCTTGGGGTGAGGTAAATGTAAGCCCCTTTGTAAATGCTCATAGAGCTCGATGGTCTTCCCTGCCATGGTCTAGTGGAGTTGACAAGATCTTCTATCTGACAGGTTGTATGTTTGAGCCCCCACTAGTCTCATTGAGATGAGTTAAAATATAAATCTCATTGTAAATACTCATATAGCCCGAAGGTCTTCTTGCCTTATACTAGGGCACCATCTTCACACCCTAAATTTAGTTAAAAAAAAATTGATGAGAATGAGTGTCCGACAGGATGCCCTTTTCACCCGACGTAGCCATGAAAAGCTTGAACTCTAAAAAAAAAATGTCGTGGGCTTACTTTGATTCACGAGATTGATATCTCCCTCCCACTATCTGCCTCTCAGCTCTCACGTAGAAAACTTCTTCCTCCGCCTCAATATCTCCCTCTCCTTCTCGGCTGTCGCACAAAACTCTTTCTTCACCTCGCTTTCGCGCCGCCTCCGCCACCGTATTGCCCAGTGGCGTGTGCCAATCGCTGACGGACGCTGCTCATTCTCGCGCAAAGACACACACTCTCCGCTGCCTAGTCCCGCCGCGCATAGCCTCTCGCTGACGGACTCTGCTGTCGCTTTCTGCCCAGAAGGTATTTGTATGCAGATGCTTAATCTGTAAGCTATTTTGGTGTATGAAATTCTCAGGTTCTTATGTTCTGGCTAATGATCAGAACTCTGAAGTCTTAAGGGATTGTTTGGGAGTTAAGAGGGAAGGGAAGGTAGGGAAAGGATTTGAGGAGCAAGGAGAGGGAAAGGGGTGGGGAAGGTAGGATAGCTTCCAAAGCCCTTCAAAACCCATTCTTTTTAACAAAGGAACCAAAACCCGAAGAATTGAAAAAATGTCTTTAACTCACTGATGATTAATTTTAACTCTGAAGTCTTGGTGATTAAAAAGTGTAAGTCTTTCTCTATTGTGAAAGTATGTTTGTGGCCGCTCTGGTAGTAAATTTTTTTTTTTTTTGGGGTTTTGATGAATGGTTTTACAGTGTTCATCTTCCCTCTCCATTATTCTATGATGCACTGTTTGGTTTGCATTTTCATTTTTTGTTTTTATTTTCTAAAATTTGTACTAATTTTAGTATTTATCACATCATTTTCTTTTTCAAATTTTGAAAACACATCAAACATTTTTAGAAATTTTGAAAATGTCAAATAGTTGTTTTCATTATTTCCGGAAATATATTTTTCCTAAGTAGCCTTTCATCCTCTCTCTCTATCACAATTGTTTATTGTAGGAACCTTCCATCCTCTTGTTAGCAATTGAAAATAATACAAATTTTAGAAAATGAAATCAGGAAATGAAAATGCAAAAGCAACATGTCCTAATAGTGAAAAACTTTACATTAAAGGCATGTCCTTACTCCACAAATGAACCTAACCTTAACTCGGAAAACTCTCCCCATGCGGACTCACTTTCTTCTCACAGGGACAGGGAGAGCTGCTGCTGCTGCACGGAAACTCCAGGCGAACACAGGTGGCAACCGCTGCCATCAACCACCCACTTGCTGCCATCACTGTTCACACGGCGACCACACACCGCGAGCGACACCACTTTTCAGTTTCATATTGGTAAGCCAACTCTATCCTCACTCCTTAATTGCACCCTGTTTTGAATTATTATTATTATCATCATCATTGTTTATGAACCTTGCAAAGTGTTGAAGTTTTCATTGGTGTCAATTTGTTTGTTCTATTTTGGATTTTTTTTAAGAATTTCTATTTAGCCTTGGTGTAAGAGAAATTTAATTTAGCCTTATTTTTAATAAGAGAATATTGATGATATTTATTCCAATCATAGTTCTCGTGCCATTAACAATGGCGCGACCTTTCTCAGTTTCTCTCACTTTTCTTTGAAAATTTTCTGTAAACACAATGTTAGTCGGGTGGATGATACTATTTGATAATCAACTTTTATATTTGTTGAGATGTTATTAAGTTTCCATCATGAATTCTAACTATTTCTTCAAATCTTCCTTTTGATATAAGATTATTTTATTCTGGTAATCACCATTTTTTTTTTTTTTTTTTTTGGCATTGGTTTGTGTCCTGCCATATATCAGGTTATACATTGAGGATTTTTTGTTGTTTTTTTTTTGAAAGGGGTTTGTTTACTTTCCTGAGAATAATTCTTACAAGTTCTCTACAGAGAGGGAAAAAAGAATAGGTTTAAGAAATTTTGTATGCTGTCTGTAGTTCCTTTAAATTTGGTGTAAGTCTTTCATGCCCTTAATTAGTTCAGTATTCATTTCTTTGTATGCACTAAAAGTGATTTAATTATTATTTTTTTGGTTAACTTGGTAGTGTGTATCACAAATGCATGAATCATGTCTATTTTCTTTTGATTTTAGATAGTAATTTCTGCAGTTGGGTTAAAGTTGCAGGGACCCGATGGGTACTGATTTCGAAACAATTGAGTTAAGGATAACATCTATGCTTGCCCAGCTCCAATCTGAGTGCGGCATCCTACATAGACTGGTATACAAGAACAAGAACCAGCACCGGCGCTGTTCCTATTTCCAGCGTCTTCTGAAGGTATTACCATACATTTTGGCATTCAACGATATGAAATTGCACTAGTAATAGAAAATCTCGTGAAAGTCTTTTCTTTTTGCCCCCTTAATGTACAGATTTTAAGAGTAATTGCATGGAAAATTGAATGTAACATTCATATTATTACATTTTGGTTTACATGTATGCAATGTGTATTTATGTTTTATCGGGTTTTGTGCGGTATGGTAATTGGTAGGTGAGGAGGGATATAAGGCTTCTGCAATCGGCAAACTTGGAGGAGCTTGTTACATCCTGTTTCCATGTTATCAAAGGAGATAGGCCAAAGCAGAAGGTTCATCTTTTAGAGAGGTAGGTTTATCTTATTACGTGCAGTTTTTTTGGAGATTTCCAAATATATATACAAAGAATCAATTCCTCTTTAAAACCAAGGATAATTATTGAGTGTTTAAAGTATGTTGGGGTGCCTGTACTGTACTGCTGATATTTCAAACAGTCTTCTCTCACCACTGCTTCAACTTTCAAAATCAGTATCAATATGCCTTAATAAATGACCAAAAGAAATGAAAAAAATCTTGTATGTCTCATGTGTGTAATAATCTTATTTTTAATTAGCCAGCTTTGTTTGCATTTTCTGTGTGTTTCAATCATGTGTACATGACAACGAAAAAAAAATGGAAAACTTGAAATTTTCATTTTATGAGATCTCATGAAAATGAAAAGCAACAATTTGTAATTATGTGAAGAGGCGTGATGCCATATACCATTTTTTTAGACCTACATGTTGTGCACTTATGGTTAAAGAATGAAGTGGTGAATACGGATGTGGTAACATTATAACAAAATTACAATCCTGTTAGAGATGGCTCATTCTCTTGCACAGGTGAACTGCCTGAACATCTTGCTCCTTTCTTGCCTATGCATTTGTCATTGGCTTTTGAAATATTGTTATGTTGAAATTTCTCCATTTGCACTTGTTGATATCATAGGTGCTGACTTGTAGTTGATAATAATAATAATGTTCTACTTACTGCTTCATGACAGCTTAAAAAGGAGAAAATGCGATAATGGAAAGCATAATTTTATGGAGCGTCTTTTAGGAGCTGCACGCTTACTAGCAGAGGTGAGACTGCAGCTGCATATTCTTGCAGGTTACTCTTACTGTTTTCTATACCGCCTTTGTAAATTGAGGTCATTGTGTCTACTGTCACAGCTCATTGGCTGCTTCCTCTCCCTTCGATACACTATGAGGATTTCCGATGGGAATTTATTCCATTGGGAATTTATTCCCTATCCATCTTAATAATTTAGCATTGGGTTGCCCAATTCTTCTGGAACATGATCTTATGACGGACCTCTAAGGGGTATTATTGAGCCAGTTACTCATGGTATAGGAGTGGAGGAATAAGTTGGAGGGGAGGAAAATATAACAGAATGGACAGGTGCTCTAGTTAATAGTGGCCCTATGCTATCTGCCGTTGCATCGCGGTTTCAGATAGCAGTCGTAGCACCGCCCATCCATCGCGGAAGTAGAGCCAGAATCATTGGAATTTGAGTTTGGGAACCTAGAGTTGCTTCTCATCCAAGATGAAGGGCTAGAACCAGAACTTCCAGAGCTGGAATAAATATGCAGAGCAATCTTGTGATGGGGAAGCTAGAGTTCACAGAAGGTAAGGAGGAAATTGAGGGGAATGTGAAATTATAGGTGGCATGGAAGGGTTGTTTGGTGCAAATCGGATCAGCCAAACAAATTGTGGGTAAAGGTTGAATATGGCCTTGGACCCATTACGAGTGTCATCAAGAACGGACTGGGTTGAAAAATTGGTTTCTGATCAACTTGCAACCAACAATTGTTAAAAGACAATGGTGTGGAGGGTGATTGGCCTCTTAGAATGGGAGATGCATGCAAAGGAGGTGTTGATGGATCCTGTGAGGGTGGTGGTCAAGGTAGGCTGGTAGTGTCAATGTCGGGTGGTTAGAGGGTACCACCACCTGAGCCATCGGACCCCTGTCCTTCTATGGCATTTTTTGTCCCCAGTGAACAAACTGGTTAGGTCAGAGGAACCCGTTTTCCACAAAAACCCTTTTGCGCGCTTGTTGCTATTAACTCTGCTGCAGTGGGTTGCTGGTCCTGGTTGCTGCCTTGCTGCGACAGTGGGTGGTTGGTAAATGGTGGAGCTCGAAGTTTTTGTTGAAGGGGTCCAGGTGGGTAGTGCCACCACGCCAGACTTCTCTGTTGTGGCGCGGGAAGTTGCCGTTATAGGAAGCTCGCAAAACTTCTCTGTTGTGGCGCGGGAAGTTGCCATTATAGGAAGCTCGCAAGAGGTTGAGATGGAAGAGATTCAATATAGAACTTGCATGAGAGGAATGAAAAGATAAGAAATGGCAAAATAGGAAAGACTAGGACTGTCCAATTTGCCTAGGCTATCTTTCTTTTTCTCTGTATTTTCGCTTTACCATAGGACACTCAAGCTCTGATATCCCACTGATACAGACATTGTTCCATTTCACTACTATAATACAAGTCTTATTCATCATAATTCTCGGGTATCTATCATATATTCAGTTTGTTTGTTTGTTAGTTGTATAAGAGAATAAGGCATGTTGTCTATAAATAGGGGAAGGGTTGAGAGAGAGAGTTAGGCATTTTGTTAGGGAGTGAAAAGGAGAGTCCCAAGTCTCTCGAATACTTGGGGAATTCATTGTATTTTTCTGCTATTCTGAACCAGATCCTATGAGGAGGTTTCCAAGGAATTGTGAATTGAACCATTAGGCTTCAACGACCTCGGTGGACGCTTCTTGAAGTGTTACAAGACCCTTGGCCAAGCCTTCACCTTGAGGATAAGGTGAAATTCATTTGGGGGTATTGATGGGCCTCTAACAGGTTAATGGGCCAGTGACTGATGATATAGGAGTAGAGGAATCAGTTAGAGGGAAGGGAAAATATAACAGAATGGACAGAATGGACAGGTGGATGTGATGAGTGGGGAGAGGCATTCAGCAATGATAGGGGAAAAAGAGGAAAAGTGGTATATTGGTGGGGCAGAGAAGAGGAAGGGGTATCTGAAAATTGGAATTGAAGTGGGTGGAGGCCTTGGCGTTGGGAGGATGGTTCACTAGCTCTGGTGGGTAGTGGTCATTCCTACTTTTTCTTTCTCCTTTTCTCTGTTTTCTGCACTATTCCTGGGTGGTAGTTGTTTTTTCTGCACTCCATTTTTCCTAGTTAAATATTTTCTGGTTATCCAGTTCCTATCATCTTCTATTTAAATTTGTGTGCTGTTTTCTCATGCAGATGGTTGAACCAATACTGAAGGCTGCAACGTATCCTTCTACTGCTATCATGTGGTTTATATTTTAATGGTTGACTCATTTATATTATATGCTCATGATTTAGTTTTTGGCCATAACCTGATCATGGCACGAGGCATATAAAAGCTTTCTCATTTACTTCATACCATAGGTATGCTTGTTGGTAATGCCAAATGATCAGTGTTGTCGAATAGCGGCCATGGTGGCGCCATGGCGGAAAGCGGTGGCGGGTTTTGAAGGAACCGCCAACAGAGGCGGTGGCGTGGCGGAATCCGTGTGGCGGCCGCATGGCGGCTGGCAGGTATGGCGGAATCGGGGGCCATGGCAGAAAAGGCGGGTTTTTTTTTGGGTTTTTTCTCAAAAAAACCCTGACTCAGCCTTTTGGGTTAATTGGGCCGTGCGACCCGACCCAGATTATGGCCCAAAATGGGTGAAAACCCTAGAAATTTGTATCTGACTTTCCTCCCTCCACTTTCTCATACGTACAGAAACCCCAGAACCCCTTCTCTTCCTCCCATTTCACACTTTCTTCTCCGACCACCCACTCTCCGGCGACACCCACCGTTCGGTGACCACTGACCTCCGGCGACCAGCTACCAACCTCTTCTTTTCTCCTTGATTATGTTGGGGTTGGGGAAGAGGATTAGCCATTTATTGTTTGTCATGTTTTTATCATTTTGTTGTTATTTTGAATTTTGAAGTCTTGAACTTGATGGTAATAAACCTTGTTAGTAGTCTATGATAGGTGAATGAGACTTATATGACATTTTCTATCAATTTAGTTTATGGTTCTTGACATATGTTGTTAGTGTTTTGGATTTTATATTTATTTCTGTAATTTTTGTTATGTATATGTGTGTGTGTGTATATATATTTTTTTTGTCCGCCATGGCATCTGCCATATGGCTGCATCGCCATCCGCTATAATGTATGGCGGATTTTTGGCCGGCCGCCATAGGCTGCCATCCGCCATCGATAACACTGCAAATGATACAGCATTTACCATAATATATATATATTTTTCATTTTTAATTTGTTGTATATTGCCATCTGTAATTATTATTCTATTTGTAAAACATTGGGAATTTACTATCTCAATTTTACGTTATCTACTTAATTTCGTTATCTGTGATGCAAATTTTTTTTTTGCACTCTGCCACTATCATTTGTTTTATTCATTTATGTTGATATTTTGCCCTTGGTATGTTTGTTGGTTGATATAAATTTTTGTTGGAACTGGAAATTCTTTCTAATCATGACATCTCCCCTTGTCCTTTCCTAGATTATATTGATTTTTAAGTTTCTAAGTTTCTATAAGCAGTTTCCAGATTTTGGTCACTTGTAATTATATAGTGTTGTCTCTCTGTCTGCTATAAATTTTTATCCTTGAAGCATGTTTTTGCTTTATACTTCGGGAAAATAAAACATACTATTTCTTTCTTAGACATTATCATCATCAGCACCAGTAGCATTTAGTGCATGTTTTTTGAACATTTTAGGTGTAATCTGTTAAGATTGTAAATATAATTTCTTTCCTTGACCATTTTATAGTGAGGTTTCTGTATTGTTTGGCCGAACTTTTTTCATGGGATTTTCTGTGACAATTATGGCTTTACTTGCGCGTCTTCGAGTTTTGGTTCAACAAGTAAGTCAGCAAGTTTACGTACTATAATTTAATTATGGTTGTATCATTGTGAAGATGGAAGTTATGCATGTGGCATACTAATGCAGAGGATACTTGTAAATTAACTAACAAAATGAAAGTGATATTATTAGCCTGGCATTAAATAATGTAAATTTAGAGAATTTGTTCTATTTAAGACATAGATTATATTATATCTATGTGAATTAATCTTGCTTGAGATATAGCTCTAGTGATTTAATTAACCGAACCTTTTCTTGGTCCTTGGGCAGATATTACTTGATGTTGTTTCTTTGTTCAACATGGTTTCTTCTCTTTCTAAAAAGAAGCAATCAATAAAAATAACTCATGAGGGAGTTGAGGTTAGTTTGTACTACTAAATTCTCTGTTTGATGTTTATACAGACATGGATATGCGGAGAAAATAATGTTCTACATGCTAATATTATTCTCTTTCTATCTCATTTGATATAATACTAATGATGCAGGTTTTCCGAGAGTTCTACCCAGCTAGTGAGGATTTTGTTATATTAGAGTGTGACTGGAATTTAGATAAGTTTATATTACATGAAAGGAAGCATAAGAAGGAGAATGAAAGTCAAGGTGAGGACTCCGGTGGAAATGTGTGTCTCCAAGCATCAGCTGTTAACTATTATAGTATTGAGTCTTTTATTGGCGGTAAGAACCATGATGTGCTCTTGTTTCTGCTGTTCATTTTCACTTAATTTTCTTTGTTTTTATATTTCACTATTTGGTGGATATTTCAGTTTCCGGTGTTAATTTAATGTTTTATAACAAATGTCTTGTTGATATGACTTGTATTCCATAGCTTCTTCTGTTAAGTTCAGTTGAGACGATATTTGTTCTTTAGTTATTACTGTGGTGATGGAAACTCGGACATGTGAATTCAATTAAATGTGACAAAATAAATTTGTTTATTTGGAAACTTGCCTTGATCTTGTCATCTTTGCTTGTTGTAATCAACAAGGTAATATTTGTAAGTTATCTGCTGAACCAAAAAATAAATTGTTTTTCTGGGTTAGGCCCCGTGTCACAAAAAAAAAAAAAAAAAAAAATTTCTCTCACGTTTTCTGCATACATTCTTTGCCTTACAACTTAGTTAACTTGTAATGTTTTGGTGTCAATTTAACCAAGACTCGATAAATTGTCTTGTGCAGATAACCAGCCTATCCCGGAGAAGGTTGAAGCAGATGCTGCGGCCAAAGAAGATCCCTCTCATGTCAAGAATATGAATACTGATCTGTTGACCAGCTTGTCGCGTATTGATAAGGGTAAGGAGAAAGTTTGTAGTGAGGAAGGAGGAGAAAATCAAGGCATCACAAAAACCTATTCCAAGGAATCCTCACCAGAGAGTGGCATGCATGCATTATCACGGTCTTCAACTAGTGGTAAACTTCATTCTAGTTCAAAGAAGGTTGCATTTGTCTCAATCAAGAATCCTACATCTGCGCCACAAAGTGTGCAAAGTATGTCTTCTCCGTTAAATGTCAAGGCATTGCATTTCATGGAAAACGAAAGTAAACAAACAAAGGATGACATGGGGGATTCACTTGCTAGTTTACTCACTGATGTAAATGCAAAGGATAGTCTTTTCTAAACATTGACATTTCTAAATGCAAGCATTTTGGAAGTGTCTCATGTCTTCTAACTGCATTGATTGTGACCTCGTTTAAACTTTAAACTTACCATCCCAGTTGACACTTGATTTAATATTGAAACCATGCCAGTTGACTTATACCCTTTTAAAAGAACTGGTTTTTGATGAACTGAGAAAAACATGGATCCGGCATAAATCTCCACGCATAGGCTTGGATTGAGAAGATGTGAAGAATTTTCCATGTGATAGCATTCTATACGATGTTCATACACAAAATCAATTGTAAGGTTTGTTTTATAAATTTGATCTCTAAGGGCATTTAACTAGATGCTCAGTTGTTAGGTGAATACAAATTTTCCTATTCAATTTTGATCTTTGTCAAATAGTACTTAATAGTTTCTAATTCGGCAATTACTACTTATACATAAAATTGCTCATATCTGGTGAAATAATGTGCATATGGTGTGCATTTTTATTAAATTTAGCCAGTGTTTTGCTATCTTGTGTTTACAGAGCAGTCTGAGAGTGACACGACAAGTAAGGATGGGGGATTTGTTCTTAGGGCTGACAACGAGTCAAACTAACTTACGAGCTACTCAGGTTTCGATTTGCTAACAATCTAATCTAATAAGCTAAACAACGATGATATTTGAATGAGATTTTAACAGCATTAATCAAGATTTGTATATCATTAATCATAAATCCGATAATATTAATCAACTTGTCATCTATATACTAAGATATCATTAACCAAAATTTGTACATTCATTAACCAAGATGTCGGGTGTCTGACAAGTAACATTTTTGTAAGCTAAACTCATGAACTCATAAGTCGAGGTTGACCTTGAGATTTTGACTTGATGCAGTGAGCTTGAGCTTTCATATATTTAGCTTATTAGTTGGTGATATATATAGGCACAAACAATTAATAATTACATTATTTTATAGTTGTAGTTAATATTTACACTATTTTATAGTTGTTGTCTTGTTAGTCAAGTGGTCCTCACTCCAGTTACCAATAGTGTCTCAAACGTGTTATAAGCCACATTTTGCCATCGTATACACATTTAGTCCTTTACCACTCAACCTGAGTAATTTGTAGTTGTATTATGTTATGAGTTGGCCTATTGAACTGGAGCTACTCATGAGTTCAATGAATTGAATTTGAACGACTAGAATAGACTCATTTTATTATTAACCTAAGCATGAGCCACATATGTTTTCATCGAGTTGGGCTTGAACTCAACCAATCTTGGTATAACTCGACTCATTGCTAACACCAATTATTATTTCTAACATGCAAATCACTACCGTAAGATCTGCTCCCCAGAGCAATAAATCAACATTTTGAGCTAGAACATGTTCACAATCGTAAGCATTTTCGTGACACAACTTCACAAAAGGTTGTGCACAACTTATCATGAACGAGAGCCAGAAGGACCTGGATAATTACAATAACACATCATTAATATATTGTGCATGTGGCACACCAAAAGAGTTGGTTGTATCAACAAGAACTGTACACAGGGGGGATCTCATGCAAATTGGCCACTCAATCCCTACATAACATTGTCGTCACCAGCTGTATTGTAGTAAGAACTTTATGAGTTACATGTCCTAAATTAGTATCTATAGTCATGAGTTCATGTACTGATTATTGAGATAAACTTCATGCTTATGATAATCAACCCAAATCATATAAACTAACATTAGTTCAAAAGTTATCACATCATAATGTAAACAACCATGTAGCTGAAGTAGTGTATAATGGAAGCAAACTAATCATGCCCTCTGTACTGAAAAATTAAGAATGAAATTTTTAAGTTCATCGTTAGCCCTGTCCAGGGCTGTCCGTCCATCTGCATCTTTTACATCATATTTTGCTCCAGCTCTCAAGAGTTCCTCAATTTTTGGCTTGTCACCTTCTGAGGCAGCTAACAGCAGTAGGATGTCCACAGGATGGATATTTTGGCTAAGAAGAGCCTCCATTTTGTCGTATGTTCCCTCAACAGCGAGCATCCCCATATAGTTGAAGTACTGCAAATGATTATGATGTAAATATTAAGTTTCTTTCTAATGCTGTATCATAAAAGCATTTTCCAATGACTTGCAATTTTTTCTTCCAAAACTCTTTCCAACTTACAATACATAAGGACAGTCAATAAAACAAGGGGGAAAGGCATAATAATAGCACTGCATAATAGTGTTGTTGAGAGTGGATTACTGGCGGAATTTGAAACTCAAGAATGTCTGCAGTCAAAACATTTGAAATAAATCATAAAAAAAAAAACATTTGAAATAGTGGAAAAGTGAAGTATCAACCAATGTCAAGATGGCAATGACTATGAAGACCCTGCCAAACATATTTATCCTCTAATGCAGCATTGAGTAAAGAAGGTACCAAATAAAGTTGCAATGTTTTAACTGCAGTACTGAACAATACACAAATAAATTTAGAGAAACTCGTTACATATTCCTGAAGGTCATTAAAAGAAATCTATATGTCTGTTTATCTCAACTTGTGATTCTTCCTTACATACAGTTTTTATAACAAAATGGAGAGATTCTGATGCAGAGAAAATTCAGTCAATGGATATACTTGACTTATGTATGGTAAATAGGTGTCGGTGACCGGTGTTTTGGGGTTCGTAAGATATCAAAATTATGATGAACTCACCATACCAGATATGTGCAGAGGTTAAGAGTATCTAAAATAGTTCAGTCAAGGTTAACCTAGTTACTAATTTTCTATTTAAGTTACTTGTTACAGTGTCTGTTCCTTTTCGCTCTTCTTTATCTGTTAGACTGACCATCAGCACTGAAGGACCGGGTTTGCCTACATACCAATAAAGAGGGGAACGAACAACATCTCCGGAATACATCTCATATAAAGTGTTATCTCATTTTCTCACCACACTGTTGCTATAGATTATATAAGGATTCAATCTTTTTCAATGACACAAATGTAGATGAACTAATCCTCTTTTGGTGTCATTTACAAATGACCACACTTCAGTTTTGAGAAGAGGACTAAATCATGTAGACAGTGTTAAGATTTCATATGAACTATGATCCTTTATTGAGATAACCACAACAACTGTCTCAATAAGATGTGTTTATAAGGTCCTTTTATTTACAAATGGAGGATGACACTAGAAATGCAGTTCATGAGGAAACACGGTACAAGAGTTTTTTTTTTTTTTAATGGTGAATCCAGTATGTGGAACAACAAATCGGGTATGCAAATCACATGCATGTTGAGTGAATCCGGTAAGTATGGGATGATTCGATGGTAATTTAAAGATGGGCAAAAGGCAAATAGATTTGAGCACATATGATATGAATGATAGCAATCTCAACAAAATCAATCTTCCAACTTTAAAGAAAAACACGAAATTACTGTTCTAACTTTATTAATTATTGCAGTTTTCCTTCTTCAATTATATTTCTGTTTTCCTTTTCCCTTTCCCAGATTTCTTATAAAAAAAAGTACTGATTTATAAGATTCTCACACTGATCTACTCTTGCATTGGAGCATAAATGAACATTTACTCAAGTTTCTCTTCTGCATGTCATATGAAATTGAAAATCATAATGGAAATTGTTCTCACATCCTCAGAGTCATTCCAAGAACAGATAATAGTAATGCACAGATTAGCATCATGCTTATTCCTTAGTAGCTATAAACTCCAAACAGATGAAAAAAAAAAACAATTACTATCTCTACCAAAATGACAAGCACAAGCAATGACAAAATTCCACACACAAATATTTTAAATGGAATAACTTTGAAGAATTCTGGATACCAACCTGTTCAACATCATCCCTATCAAAATCTTCACGGGACTGGCTTCCATAAATCCCAGCACCTTCAGCATCAACACCATTTTTACCAAACTTGAACCAACATGTGGCTCTAGAGCCATTGGAGGGTCCAATTTCAGAGGTGAGCCTGAGCCACCCAACTTTTTTTCTGATACCCAGAAACCCAGAAGCCAAATTTGAGGAAGAAACTGGTGAAGGCAAGGTCTTAGATTTAGATGTAATGGGTTGATGGGTCATGCATGGGATAGAAGCCATTGCTGAGTTCTTCAGGAAACAGAAGATGCTAGTTTGTTCCACATTCCCTTTTATCCGTTCACATGTCAGAAAGATAGAAAGGGATATGATACACTGCATTCCATTCATATATGTACAGGGATATTTTGGGCCATGGATATTACTAGTATTGTTTACCCGTGCAAACGCACGGGTCGAAATTTTTTTTCTACATAAATTATTATAATACGTAACTAAATGATAATTTATAATTGCTATTTATAATTTTGAATATATTTAAATATATATTTTATAAATTTAATTGTATGTATTGTCAAAGTAAAGAATTTTTAAATTGATATCCACTATTATTTTGACAAACCTACATTGTTTTTTATATTATTAAAATAAAAGCGCATATATCACAATATTAATGAATAAATGTTTAAAATCTTTTATAGTAATAACATATACTACTTTAAAACATACAAACAGATGGATTTAATTATTGATATTCATGCTTATTAAGTAGCCAATAACACCTAGAAATAAAACTTGAGTTATCTTGACCATTGCATAATATATGTGGATACTTTCTTTATTACCAACATGATGTTGCAGGGAGAAAGAAAAGAATGACCACAAAGGATGTCAAAAATAAGCCACGACATCAATGATTCATTCTAACACCAAACTCAATAACCAATAAAGTTGGAGGATGAAAATATGATCACACATAATAAACATTGTAATATAATAAACTCCACAACAAAAATTTAATCCATTCCCCAAATAATACCCAGAAAAAATGATAAAATTGGATTGAATCATCGCACACAAACTATATTGCATACAAAGCAGAGATTACTCATGATATAAATCAAACACAATCATATTAGTTACTTATTTCAGTACTTCCTGATCTAACAGAAGATTATATATAAGCCTATTGAATACCAAAAATCCCATAAAAAGTATCACTCACATAAAATGCAATTTGATTTGGAGACAGTATCAATAAAACCGATAAAGTGAGAAACATATTGTGTCACTATTTTATTCCCTTTCACTCCAAATGAACAGAAAACGATAAATTATGCAATTTACAATATGTTAAAGAAACTAAATTCAATGTGCTAGTCATCACCATCATAAAATTCAAACTAAAACAAACATAAAAACCCAGAAAACAAAATCCTCTCATTTAAGTGCTCATGAGCTTTATTAACAGTTTTCTCACGCCCATTTATTTTTCCAGTTATGCACATTCCTCGCAGCCACAATCCCCAAAGAAATCTATGTTAGCAAATATAATGGTATAATTGATAAGCAAACTGAAAGAGGTCATATTGCATGCAAAGTAAGTAACAATGGTAGCAATTTGATTTGAAGTAGCTATCCTTTTAGTTAGTCTTTTTTTTCTTCTCAGCGGGGATCCCGTGGTACCACAAAATTAAATAGTTAGCACCACATTATAATGTAAAGAGTACATAAAAAAAAAAAAATCCTAATTGCCCAACCTTTGTTGATCAAACTAATTGACAATGATGAGTGATGGTTCTTATTAGGAAGATTATTGTGTTATGGATGTAGATTAGGCTTCATGGTTGATGACTCATCTAACAATGGGATCAACACTCATAAAGTTTACATTATTCAACATTCTGATAGGAGATTCGACTATTATATATTAAAGCAACACACATAAATTATTGTTTCTCAATTTGTAGATGTTCCTGTGGCATGGGGGTTCAATCTTATATCAATTAGAATATTTTGTTTGTGATTGTTATAATAGTTGGATGGTGCCAGTATTAGTATTAAGAGGAATCACAAGCTTTGTTCTAAACTTTGTTATTATATAGAAAATTGCACCAAAGCTTACTGGGATATACTAAAGCTTAAGTGAAGGTATAAAGCTTACTTTGACATTCAGAGTACTTGGCAGAAATCACATTGCGTCAACATCCGCAGGGACCATCGCCCGCAGGGACCATCGCAATGCTTTTTTTTTTACCCAAAAAAAAAAAAGAAGGTATAAAGTTTACTAAAAGCTGTATTAAAATGTATATTATTTAGTCGTATCATTTACATTTATTTATTTGCTAAATGTGAATGTTACTCGTCCATTTGTTAGATATATAGATTACTAAATGAATACTTTCACATTATAATATCAATAACAATGAGCCAATTAAATAAAAAACTGAAATGCAAATGGGAAAAATTATACAACGATAAAAAATAACAATTTATATTACCTGGATGAATTGTAAAATTAATATTCTTTCTTCTACGTAGTATATCTCCATGACTCACTTGGGTTGGTAGACCATGTTGTTGAGATTCCACTCGACTTAAAAAATCTAAATCTATTTTTTTAAATAAAGCAAAAAAAAATATAAACAAAATATTCAAAGACAAAGTTAGCACATTCATATTCTCCCAAAAAACATAATTAAATATATTTTTATTATTTTTATTTGGTTTATTGTTTTTTAAATATTATTTTTTTACTCAGTTTCATCTCTTGTTATAATGTTATACTATAAATTATTTAAATATTGACTTTCTCTACTTAGGTTCATCTTTTACTATTTTTTTTTATTCCAAGCATATTTTATAAAATTCCATCCTTTAATATATATTTTTTTTATTCTTAAAAGTAAAATTTTCTATTATTGTTTATCTTAAATTATTTAATAGTGCCTAAATAATATTTTTATTGGTTATGTCTATTTTTATCATTTTAATATTATTTTAAATATTAAATATCTTACTCAGTTTACTTTCTTAATATTTTGTTATCAATCATGACTTTTTTAGAACAATTTATATTTTATTACTTTATTATTATCATTTCAAAAATTAAATTTTGTCCCTCATATTTATATAATTTATTTTATTTTATTTTATTATTATCTTTATAATGACTTTTCGTGCTAAGTTTTATTTTTTTACTATATTATTATTATTTTAAATAATTTATCTTTCTCTCATTTCCATTTTTTTATTTTATAATTATGTCAAAATGTTTTTTTTTAACTTTTCACACAATCTATCATTTTATTATGTTTATTTTATACAGTGACCTTTCTCAATAATTTTTATTATCTTAAAAGTGATTTTTCCAATTCGGTTAATTTTTTATTTTATTATTATTTCAAACATTGAATTTTCTTTAAGGTTTGTCTTTTTTATTTCATTATTATAATTTAAACAATTTTTTGGTTTCCCAGGGTATCCTCCACATGCAACTGCAGAGACTAATCCCTTGAGCCGAGTAAGACCACAAGGGCGGCAAAGACCTCTCTCAAGGGTTTTAACGCTGCTGCATTATTTTTTCATATCTATTTTCTGATGATTATATTTTAAAAAGTAAAATTACAACTTAAATTTTTTATTACCATTATAGACAATATTTTTTCCTAAGTTTTATTTCTCATTATTTTATAATTATTTAAAATAATGATTGATTGTATTTAATTTTATCTTTTAATATTTTAGGCTAAATTACTGTTTTAGTCCCTTGTCTTTTATTTTATGTTTTATTTTGATCCCTCGTTTATTTTTTGTTTCAAAATTGTCCCTTATCTTTATTTTAGGTTTTATTTTGGTCCCTTCCGTTAGTTTTAGACTAACGGTGCTAGGTTTCTGCCGTCATTTGCTAGAAACCACCGCCACTCGTCGGTGACTTGCAGGAAACTGGCGGCGGTTTCCGACAAGTTACAGCGGAAACCTAACGCCGTCAGTATAAAACTCACGGAAGAGACTAAAATGAAACCTAAAATAAAGATAAAGTATCAAATCGGAACAAAAAAAATGAGGGACCAAAATGATACATAAAATAAAGATAAGGGACCAAAAGAGTAATTTAGCCAATATTACACTATCAATATAAGTAATGTTTTTAAAAAATATATATGGATTTAATTGATATGTAGTGTCCCTGTAAAGATTTATTGTATTATCAACCATTCACAAATTATACTATATTATTATTATTTTAAATAATTTATCTTTCTCTCATTTCCATTTTTTATTTTATAATTATGTCAAAGTTTTTTTACATATCAATTAAATCCATAATTTTTTTAAAAACACTAATTATATTGATAGCAACCATTCACAAATTATACTATATTATTATTATTTTAAATAATTTATCTTTCTCTCATTTCCATTTTTTATTTTATAATTATGTCAAAGTGTTTTTTACATATTAATTAAATCCATAATTTTTTTAAAAACACGAATTATATTGATAGATATAATTTAGCCAATATTGTTTAAATTACTCTTTTGGCCCCTTATCTTTATTTTAGGTTTCATTTTATTCCCTCATTTATTTTTTGTTCCGTTTTAGTACTTTATCTTTATTTTAGGTTTCATTTTGATCTCTTCTGTGAATTGATATTGAGGGACCAAAATGAAACCTAAAATAAAGATAATGGACTAAAAGAGTAATTTAGCCAATATTTTACTATCAATATAAGTAGTGTTTTTTAAAAAAAATTATGGATTTAATTGATATGTAATGTCTCTTTGAAGATTTATTGTATTATCAACCATTCATAAATTATCACATCATTAGGAGTCTTTGTTTCTTATCCTAACTATATTAAAAGATACTTATATCATAATTTGTGTTTGCTCGACAGTGTAAAAAAATATTTACACTGACAATACATAATAAATAATCTCAAATTTTATATTATATTATTTTAATATTATTTAAAAGTATAAATTTTTCACTTAATTTTATATTATATTATATTATTTTTATTTTAGATAATGTTTTTTCTCTATCTTTTTGTTTTTTATCTATCTTATTATTGCTCCATCACAATTTCCCTAACTTTAAATATTGTTTTATCAAAAAAATAAAATAAAAATGAAACAGACATATTTCTATCACAAATTCCAAGCTCCCACCTGACGTGACGCCTCTGAGCAGTGAATGAGGGTAGGAGGCTAGGAGCAGTACAATTGAAATCAACAATAAATGATTTGTTGGTCAAAAAAATTCAAAATAAGAAAAAATATAAACTTTTAAAAATAAGTATTAAAATAATGCGAAAAAAACCATATCATGACACCTGGATCTACAGTGTTTTCTTGGATGAGGCATAGTATAGTTATAATTTAACGTCACGATTTGACATAAGGACAGCATCGTTCAAAATTGCTAATGCCTACTTGTTTTAAGTTTTGGGAGGTCCGAAACAGGGATGACAATATAGATATACCCATTCCGTACCCGTAAAAAACACTCATAGACCATGATAAGTAAGGTAAATATCCGTTTTACGTGTATGGATATGGGTATTCTTGTACCCATCCCGCACCGAATTTGTGTGTATATATATATATATATCAATGTTTTATATGCTTATAAGTTCATGAATTGTTTTGAATGGTTATTGTAATATTTACTCATTTTAGATGTTATAGATGTTTTTATTTAGTTTAATACTTTAATTTGTAATATTTATAAGTAGATTTGAAAATTCTTTGGATGATTTTTTAATTGAATTATAATGTTATTTATTATTTTTTTATTAGCTAAAATGCGGGCAGCAAGTGCGAATAAAGGTACTTAGATACACAGAAGGTACGAGTAAGAACACTAAAGTTGTTACTCATATGAGTACAGGTCCAGGTACGAGTATTTTTTTTAAAACGAGGGTATGGGGACAGGTAATATAGTACCCTACCCAAACCTTACAAATTGCCATCCCTAGTCTGAAATCATGTTGACTTTCAAAAAAAGCGATTTTGGTCTTTAGGTGTTTATTTAAAATTTTGCATAAAAAAATAAATTTTAGGTTGGGAAGAATCGATTTTAAGGAAAACAAGAATTTATACCTTTTCCATTGAAAATAATTGATTCTAGGTGTGGGCTCACAAAATTCTTTATAATTAAATCTCATAAGTGCTTTTATTTTATCATCCAAACAAAACCAACTCTTCTAAACTCACTTTTAAAATATAATTACCAAACACAAATCAATTTTTTAACCTCAATTTTATTTTAAAATCAATTCCTTCAAAATCAATTTTTTAAAAATCAATTCTATCAAAATCTGAAGCAAACACACCTTTAAAAAAATGTACCAATATATCTCAGTGGGACTCAGTCACATTTCTCCCATATGCCAATGTAGGTTTTTTTTCTTTCTTTCTTTCTTTTATCGCTAAGGGCTTGTTTGTGAGTTTGGGAGGGGAAGGCTTTGGAAAAAAGAAGAGGGAAATGGATGCTGGAAGGGAAGATATAGCCATCCAAAACCCTTCAAAATTCTCCTCTAGCTCATTTTTTTTAATTCCCCCAAATTGGAAGGTTTTGGAGGATTTTAATTCTCTTGTTAAAAAAGAAACCCCATGCAAGGTGGGGGTATCCTTCCCTTCCCCAATCCCTTCCCCCTCTTCCTCCGAAAGCGTTCCCCTCCCTTCCCCTCCAAAACTCACAAACAAGCCCTAATGGTATTTAGGCCGATGACGAAAGTCCAATCCTTTTTAAGATGTAAAGATCAATCTGATGTAAGTTTTACTTCTCTTAATAAAGTATTTATCCACTATAGGAATCAAACCTTTGATAACATGTTTATGAAACTTAGCTATCTATCAAGGGCGGCTTTTTGACATGGGAAGTGCAGTTTCTTTTGAAAATTACCAGAATAGGATAAGTTGAAAAGATTTTACCTGATGTACGACTTTGAAGTCGTATGCCGTGTATGACTTAACTTTTTGGCTTTTATTATAAAATAATAGAAGTCGTACTTGGTATGTACGATTCTCTCAAAACTTAAAAAAACAGAAGTCGTACATACCAAATACGACTTCTATTATTTTATAATAAAAGCCAAAAAGTGAAGTCATACACAACATATACGACTTTGAAGTAATTTGTAAGCCATGTACGCCTTACCCCAATCAGATAAAAAAATTTCAACTTACACCATTTTCGTAATTTGTAAAAGAAATTGCACTACCCAGATCAAAAAGCCATCAAGAGCCCTATTGGCACGTGCCAACTTAGTTGATTAGGCTCCAATTATTAAAAAAAAAGAGAAATTTATTTACAGTAATAAAAATTATAAAAATATGAGGTAGTGTGTATAAATTAAAATATGAGATTGTATGTATATAAACTAGTGTAAGAAATCCTCTCAAAAGAGAGAAAAAAAAAAAAAAAAAAACTAGTGTAAGAATGTAGACTAAATTGATTTAATATTTCATATATTAATAAGAACAACTTTTCATTGTTTTTATTTAAAGATTAGTTAGGTCATTTTATTAATGGTTTATTTTTATTTTACAATGCAACATTATTTAGTTTGAATCAAGCAATATTTATGAGACAGTGATGTAACACTAGTGCAAAATATGTAAAAAACGGGTAAGGGTAACATCAGTCAAATAAAAAGTAGACGTTAAAAAGGAGGCGGTGGCAGAACCATAAATATTAGAGTCATTTAGATCAACTTTTACGTCAGTTGTTAAAAGAACTTACGTTAAAAGTGACTCCCATCAATTTTAACGTCAGTTCTTTTAACAACTGACGTAAAAAGATCATATTTTGACGTCAGTTGTTCACCTTTAATGTCAGTTCTTTTAATGACTGACGTTAAAAGGTGATTGAATTAAAACATTTTGAGTGAGCACAAAACATATACCCGCGTTTCATCATCACTTTCATATTCTGCTCTGTTATAACGTATACCTGCGCCCTTCTCTGCCCTAACCCTTTCACTCCTCTCCTCACCACCACGAGGTACCTTTCTCTTTCTCTCTATCTCAACTTCACACTCTTTCTTGCGAACCCTAACTCTCTCTGTCTCCCTCACTCTCTCAGCAACCACAGGGAGCGGCTACCTCTCCCTCAAGCGAGCTCCTCTCCTCAGCACCGCGAGGTACACACACACACACACACACTCTCTCTCTCTCTCTTTGAATCTCACTCACTCTTTCTCGCCCTAACTCTTTATTTCCCACTCACTCTCAGTCACATCGAACAGCGGCCGCGTGTGATAGCATCACCACTGAGCCACTCTCTTTCTCCTCTCTTTGAACTCAGGTAACTCCCTAAACCCTCCAAGTTTCATTTTCATTTTTGTTTTTGGATTGGGTTGAAGATGAAATGAGTTGGGGTTGTTGTGCATTTGTTGTAAATGATGGTCTATGGTGTTTCCTAGTTTTGGTTGCAATGGGTTGATGATACTGTTTTTATGGAATGATATTGAGATTGATGATGTTTGCAATGGTGGAGCTTTTTTGTGTGTGTAGTGTGTAGTTTTGGAACTGTTTTGTTAGAGGGTAGTTTTTCCTTTTATTTTTTAGTTGAAATGTATACTGTGAAGCTAAATAATAAAAAAGAAACAAATCCTTATCATGCTTATACGGTGTTGGTGTTGCCAAAAGTTGTTCAAATAGCATTAGTGGTTTTGTTGGCTTCTAAGAGTTTCAAGTTGGCTTCTATTTATTTTAATGGGTTTAAAATAAATGCCATTGATGAGTCTAAATTTGATGTTTATTTGGTTGAAGGGAATGAGATACATTTGATAAGTTTGCTTCTATGAGTTTGATAGTTGTGGGATTTATATTTAAGTTCCCAATTTTTTTTTTTCCATGTAAACTATTTGTTACCTTTTAGACTCTTAAAAAAGTCAATATTTGACTTAAAATTTAACTAGATTGAAAACTTCCCATGTCGTGGTTTTAGTTTCTATGTCTTAGGTAGCTTGTTGCCATTCTCTAGTATAGAAAGTGTAGCTGTGGATATTTTAGCATTTGGTAGTGTTTTGTGGTTTAAGCTTCAAATTGTGTATGGTTTTGGTTCCTTGACCTCGGAAAAGAGGGATATAGTGTAGTGGTGTGTATATATATATATATATATATATATATATATATATATATATGGTTGTTAGGTTTTTAAATACTAGTGCACTTTTCCAATCTCCGCAATTGTGCTTATATTGGATATATGTGTTTATATCTACAGAACCTATTTAGCTATGGATCATAGTTGGATGGTTTGTAAACGCACTAGTGATGAGTATTTGAAGGAAGTGGAAGAGTTTATAGAATTTGCTCAAAGGAATGTTCCTAATATTAAAGGAATGTTCAGTTGTCCTTGTGTCAATTGTTTGAATATGAGGAAATGTACGGTCAAGGATATACGTACTCATCTTATTTGTAGTGGGATTTGCTTGAATTATACAAGATGGATATGGCATGGTGATGTGTTGTTAAGTACTAAGCCAAGTGTCTCTCAAAGTGAGGATGTTGACGTAGATATGGAGGGATGATCGAGTGGAGGACATGATCCATGATATCGGACAAGAATCTTTTCAGAGAGCACATGTGTATGAAAGGTTGTCCAGCGATGCGGATAAGCCTTTGTATCCTGGGTGTACTGCACATACACGGTTGTCAGCGGTGTTAAAATTGGTTTGTGTGAAGGCAAGAAATGGTTGGAGCGATAAAAGCTTCACTGAATTGTTGAAAGACTTGCTTCTAGAGGGCAACACATTGCCTGACCGTAACTATGAGACCAAGAAGGTATTGTGTCCGATGGGTATGGAGTATAAGAAGATACACGCTTGCCCCAATGATTGCATATTGTACACGGGTGATTATGAAGAGATGCACGATTGCCCCAAGTGTGGGTTATCACGCTACAAAGTGAAGGATGGTGATGATGGTGATGATCTTGATGATTCGATTTGTGATGTGAGAAAAAAGGGTCCTCCTGCGAAGGTGTTGTGTTATCTTCCATTAATTCCAAGGTTCAAGCGATTTTTTGCTAATGTGAAAGATGCAAAGAATCTATCATGATGAGAGGAAACGTGATGGAAAGGTTCGCCATCCTGCTGATTCTATGCAATGGAAGAATATTGATACTTTGTTTCCGGATTTCGCCGATGAGCCACGAAACCTAAGGCTTGGAATTGCTACGGATGGAATGAATCCATATGGTAACTTAAGTAGTATTCATAGTTCATGGCCCGTTCTCTTGATAATTTACAACCTACCTCCTTGGTTGTGCATGAAGCGCAAATACATGATGTTATCTATGATGATCTCAGGCCTAAAGCAACCGGGAAATGACTTAGATGTTTATCTAAGACCCTTGATTGAAGACTTGAAGAAGCTGTGGGTCGAAGGTGTTGATGTAGTTGATGGGTATTATCATGAGACTTTCAAGCTGCGTGCCATGTTATTTTGCACCATCAATAACTTTCCAACGTATGGGAACTTGTCCGGGTACAGTGTTAAGAGGCATAAAGCATGCCCTATATGTGAAGAAGGCACATGCTACACTCAGTTGCATCATGGAAGGAAGACGGTTTACCTTGGGCATCAAAGATTTCTTAGACGTGATCACCCATATCGTAAGATGAAAAAAGCTTTTAATGGATGCCAAGAGACTGAAAATGATCCGATGACCTTAAATGGAGAGCAAGTTTATCAACGGGTGAAGGACATCAATGTTATCTTTGGCAAGTCCAAAAAGAAGGGTAAGGCTACTGAGAAAAACATATGGAAGAAGAGGTCGATATTCTTTGATCTTCCATACTGGTGCAAGCTTGATGTCAGACACTGCATTGATGTGATACATGTAGAGAAAAATGTGTGTGATAGTGTGATCGGGACGCTTCTCAACATTCAAGACAAGACAAAGGATGGTGTGAATGCTCGTCTCGATCTCGTTGGGATGGGTATATGAGAGTAGTTAGCTCCAGTTTAAACAGGCTAAGAGGGAAAAGGGTCAGCGGGCTGAGGCACAGAACATCCACACCGACACCTTGTCTCAGGGTGGGTACCCGGCTAGATTAAGGTGATGATGGTTGATAAACTGCGGGAGAGGCAGGAAGAGTTGAATCGTAGGATAGCAGTTGGAGAGGTGCCTGAGGGCACACCTGTTGATCCTCCGTCTCCTATCGCGCGCGAGGATGTTTGGTTGGAGGCCCAGAAGACAAAAAAAGGGAGATTTTAAAGCTGAAGCCACTCGCACTGTGGCAGAAAAGATTGTAAGTAATAAACTAAATGCATTTGTAGTTGATATTTGTATATATTGATATTTTTAACACATTGTCTTACACGTTTTTAATTTATTCATTGTAGGAGGAGCTTAAGGCCAAACCTCCCAGGGCATATTCGTCCCATCTGGACGCCGGGATATCTTGATCACTGCCCTACTCAAAGATGACCACCCTGGTCGGGTGATTGGTGTTCTAGAGAGGGTGGGCATAAAAAAATATTATGGTAAAAGCGCTCCACGTAGGCGGGTCGATGAGGAGGAGCTTAGACAAGTGATTAAACAGGAGCTCTTTTCCGACCCGGCCATTATAGATCAGCTAATGAGCCGCTTCCTATCCAACCCATCCTTCAAGAAGATGCCGGTAAAGGAGCTTTCCTCCATGGGTTCCCAAGACACAGCGGGAGCTGCCGAACCTTTACATGTGAGCACAAAAGAGAGCTATCATAGGACACATGTGGAGGTGGATGACTTGGCAGAGAGGGAGCGGGAGTTGGAGGTAAAACGGAAAGAGCTTGACTTGGAGGTGAAACGACGAGAGCTTGACTTGGAGGTGAGACGACAAGAGCTTGAGTTGGCGAAGTAGGAGCTCGAGTTGTCCCGAAAGGTATATTCATAATTACTTATGTTTTTTTCATTATCAACTACTTATATACTTTCTTTATTTAATATTGAAGGCAAAGCCGAGTTTGCTGTCTCCTTACAGTCGTATGTTCTCGATTGGTGAGGATTATGCCTCCGAGATTTTTACATGCCCGTTGGAACACGATGGATGGGTGGCACACCCGCCTCCGCTATATGATCTTGGTTTTATATTCAGTGGTGATGATCTTAGGGATTTTTGCAAAGATGGCAAGGAGCTAGCCACCACGGTTGTGAGTCTTCAAGACAATCTTTCTCAACCACTCTTCAGGGATTAGATACATCATCTATTACCCCTAGACCAATTTATCAGGCAGAAGATGATCAAAGATCAATTCAGTCTCCAACATTTTCCTCTCTTAATGAATCTTATAATGATTTGTAAGTTCATTATTGATAAGGAATCCCTAAGAAAGGACTTTACTCTGAGGAACGAAAACCTCAAAGAGAATGGTTCTGACAAGAATTTAAGGGAACAAACAGGACTAATATTCAGGAAGAATATTATCAATTTCTTAACAATGTTAAGACAAATGTTTTATTTTTTGACTGGTTTCATGCTTATGCAGTCAAAAATCAAATTAACTATCCGTGGCAAACAAAGATAGTTCCAGATAAAACCACTAATGTCATTACAGTATGGCATTTAAAAGATATGGTGAGTTGGTTAAAACAGAGTTACCACCTAATAGCTTTTTCCAACTTCCTGGTGTTAAAGATCCTAACACTGGTAAACCAATTATGGCAGCTCCCTTTAAAACAAAAAATATTAATGAACCAATTTCCCCTCAAGATATTAACAAATTAATAGAGCAGTCAAACTATACAAATAAATATTTACAGATTTTAGGGAATAAATTAATTAAAGATGAAGCATTTGTTCATGCATCTACTTCTAGAATTAAGAAAGATAGTCCCTTAGAAAAACCTCTGTTTAAACCTTTCAAGGCTAATAAGAAGGTCAAAGAAAGCTTGCAACTTCTTTTTAACCCTGAAATAAAAAAGGAAAAAAACAAGAATTAATTGATTTAATTCAAGAAAAATTAAAATATTTAAATGTTCCTGAAATACCTTCGGATATTATTAATCAAGAAGGATCATCTATAATAAGAAACAAAGGACCAACTATCAATGTCATAAATGAAATGGCTCAGAAACAGAATCTGAGGCCTCTATTTCAGAACCAAAAGTTTTGGAAAATCCACCAATGGATAAACCACTGGGGAAATTTATAATTAATGTTCTTTTTGAAATAAATCAACCAAGAATGTTTATTTTGATTGTTTTGGTACCAGAAAATATTGTACCAAGCTGTTTGATAATCCCAGTAATTAAAACCAATGGGATCAAAAGTTTAAGAATTTTTTTTGCAAATATTCAAATTCTTTCCAAATTGTTCAGGTGTTAAAACCTTTAAAATCTGGAAAGTTGAATGAGTGTATGTTGGTTGATCCTTGAGATCTTGATAGTGTTTAATTGAGACTGAATCAGTATCAATCAATATAAACTCATAAAAATTTCTATTTTTATTTGATTGTGTTTGTTGAAAATGAGAACCATTTTGAAAGATTTTGGCTGGAACTTTGTTAGGGTTATTATCCCAAAATCCTGGTTCCATTTGAACAACAAATTGTGTTTGGTTTTTTTGCAACATAGTGAGTTGCATAGGTTTGGGTGCTGTCTGTTGATAATCTTGTATCTAGCTTGACAATATTTAAAGGAGTAGTTGTTTGGGATAGCTCATTGATTAGGCTTTGAGGGGGGGTGGATAATCAGATTCGTGCTCCACTCTGTCTCCCCAAGTTCCTTTAGGGAGTTTGGTTAGGCCTTGATTTTGGAAGGCTAACAACATTTGAATGGGGATGCCATAGTCTTGCTTAGACTGTTTGGCTGTTTGCTGGGTTGATGACCCAGATTGGGTAGATGACCCAGTTTTGATTGTGGGTTTTTGAGTAGATGACTCATAATAGGTTGATGACCCTGATGGTTTGGATGCAACTTGGCTCTGGAACCCTGTAAGGACCAGTTTTCCTTTACCCTTCCCCTTTGCAGAGGAAGTTGTTGATTTTGGCATTGATGCCACTTTCTCACTCTCACATACCCTGTAAATATTCACGAGTAAGGAAATCATGAAGAGAATTGGAAGAGCCTTTGAGAAATTCAATTTGAAAATCAAAAGCACTAAGAATTGCTTGCAATCTAGCAAAAATTTGTTTTGATGTTAATCTTTCTATCACATCAAGTCTTGGATCCTCCTAAATTCTGAGCCAACGAAGCTTTTGTGGGACGCTACTGGAATAGCGGTATCTTTTATCCCAAGCTTTTGATGGTCTAGGTAGGTAACAATCACACTCATATCATTGATCAGTTGGATGCATCGTCTAAAGTTCGTCTCTCCTGGCCTCCCTACTAACATTGTGATCTGTAGTTTCTTTCTCACCAATGATTGTTTTAGATTTGTTGTCAATAGAACCAATTACGGCACTCGAGTCTCCTACATTAGCAATATAAAGTGTCTTTTTCCATATAATACCAATCAAACAACATGACCCAGTTATTGCCAGCGATGGGTTACAAAATGGGGTTGTTTAATCATGAGCTAGAAAACCATTCTCGATAGCTTCAATAGCACTCTTGAGAACATTACGAGACACAGTACCAGCCACCTGAGTAGTATCGAATTACATGTTTGAAGAGATGTTCCTTGATGAAAAGTGCAGCCTCAAGCCCATAGCCATCACTGAAGAGGCTTTGGCCAGGTAATAGCTTAATGCTATCTGCTAACAGTTATAGGGGGTGGTGTTCTTCTGTAATTTTGGAATCCTACTGTAACTTTACGAGTACATCCTGTACTCTTATACTAAATACATATATATTTGTTCTTTGAAAAAAAAAAAAAAAGATAGGTGAAACTATTTTAGGGATATTTAAATAATTTTAAAAAATTTATGATATATTGGAGATTTTTGTGGTGTAGAAAGAAACTCCTTTTTTTATTTCCAACTCACATGGTGTTCCTGGACATCCAAACATTGAACCATACATTACATGTACTTACCACCCTAGCAGCTCTCAAGAGATAAAGGACTAGTTGCTAATTGCTAAACAGATATTTATAAAAGAAAAAAGAGGACGACATAAAATTTATTTTTTGGTGGATTCCACATAAAATTTATTTAGAGATAACAACTACTAAATTTTACCTTATTGAAAACTACTTTCATTAAAAAAAAAAAAAGTGTGAATAGATTGCTTGCTAATGAGTGGTTATTTGTTCTTATTGAGTGCATGGTGTACAGTTATAAATGAAAACATATATTAAGAGCTTGTTTGGGAAAGATTATTTCTTTCCCAATCAGCTGGTTTTAGATGATTAAGTTGTTTTATGAAATAATTATTATGTTTGGAAAAAAAGATTATTTTTAAAAAAAGCTTTTTTATGTAACTTTCAGCTGTTTTCATACATCTCAGACGGAGGACTGTTAATTATTTCCGATTATGATTGTTTCCCACACATTCGGTCAGTTTACGTTCATGCCCCCTAGCCCCTACCCCCAACAACTTTCCCTTTTCCTTTTTTATGTCGTATGGAACATAGACTGTGAGGTTAGTGCAACATATTATATTATATATATTATTTATTTAATATTCATTATTTATTTATATTTAGTTTTTTAAATTTTTTGTTATAAAATTAATATTTTAACATGTTGTAATGTTAAAAAAAAAAAAATATTATTAATATAAACAAATAATTTCATACCCTTTTTCGTAATTTACTATAAAAAAGTGATTTTTTTTTTACCATCCAAACAAAATAAATTATCTTATAGTCGCTTTTCAGCAAACAGACCCAAACAAAAACAGATTCTGATTATAATCGATTATCACAAAAATCGATTATACAAAAATTGATTATCAGCATAATCTTTTTTTTTCAGCTTTCCCAAACACACTCTAAATACATGAAGTTAGAAAATTGTTGAAAGTGGCTATTGCTTTTAGTAAGTGGTTAAGTATTCACATTCAAAGGCTAATAGTTATATTAAAAAAAAAGGTTCTAGTTTAAATTTGTGAAATTCAAAAGAAATTTATGAATGACTATTATATGTTATGAGTCTTCTTTTTTTTTATATTGTCGATCAATCACAAAACATCATATTTGTAATTTGTAAAGTTAATAAATTAAAATTGATCGATAATTGAAAAAAAAAAATTACACTTACAATACACACCAATTAAATTCGTACTTTACTGAATAATGAGTTTCTTTTTCCAGTGAAGAGGCTTTGGCCATTCTTTTTGCGGTAATAGCTGAATGCTATGGGTCCTCTGCTAACAGTTATAGGGGGTGGGGTTCTTCTGTAATTTTGTAATCCTACAGTAAGTTTGTACATCCTGTACACTTATACTAAATACATATATATTTGTCTTCAAAGAAAAAAAAAAAAAAGATAAGTGAGAGTATTCTAGGGATATTTAAATATTTTAAAAATTTATGATGTATTAAAGATTTTTGAGGTGCAAAAAGAAGCTCCTTTTTTATTTCTAACCCACATGGTGTTCCTGGACATCCAAACATTGGACCATACATTACATGCGCTTACCACCTGAGCAGCTCTCAAGCGATAAAGGACCAATTGTTAATTGCTACACAGATATTTATAAGAGAAAAAAGAGGACCACATAAAATTTATTTAGAGATAACAACTACTAAATTTTACTTAATTGAAGACTACTTTCATAAAAAAAGTATGAATAGATTGCTTGCTAATGAGCGGTTATCTGTTCTTATTGAGTGCATGTTGTAAAGATATAAATGAAAATATATATTAAATACATGAAGTTAGAAAAATTTTGAAAGTGGCTATTGCTTTTAGTAAGTGGTTTAGTATTCACATTAAAAGGCTAATAGTTATTTATAAAAAAAGGTTCTAGTTTAAATTTGTGAAGTTTTAAAGAAATTTATGAATGACTACTACATGTTATGAATCTATTTTTTTTATAGTGTCGATCAATCACAAAATATCATATTTGTGATTGTTAAAGTTACAAAAAGCCAAATATTTCTAATGATGTAATAAATTACAATTGATTGATAATTAAAAAAAATATTAAACTGACAATACATACCAATTAAATTCATATGTTATTGAACAATGAATTATTTTCTTCCACTGAAGAGGCTTTGGCCATTCTTCATTTTTGGTAATAGCTGAATGCTATTAGTCTTCTGCGAACAGATATAGGGAGTGGGGTTCTTCTGTATTTGGAATCCAACTGTAACTTTACGAGTACATCCTGTACTCTTATACTAAATACATATGTATTTGTTCCTAAAAAAAAAAAAAAAGATAGGTGAGAGTATTTTAGGGATATTTAAATATTTTTAAAAAATTTATGATGTATTGGAGATTTTTGTGGTATAAAAAGAAGCTCTTTATTTATTTCCAACCCACATGGTGTTCCTAGACATCCAAACATAGACCATACATTACATGCGCTTACCACCCTTGTAGCTCGCAAGCGAATAATGACCAATTGTTAATTGCTACACATATCTTTATAAGAGAAAAAAGAGGACCACATAAAATTCATTTTTTGGTGGATTCCACAAAAAATTTATTTAGAAATAAAAACTACTAAATTTCACCTAATTGAAAACTACTTTCATAAAAAAGTGTGAATAGATTGCTTGCTAATGAGTATTTTTTGTACTTATTGAGTGCATGGTGTACAGTTATAAATGAAAATATATATTAAATGCAAGAAGTTAGAAAAATTTTGAAAGTGGCTATTACTTTTAGTAAGTGGTTAAGTATTCACATTAAAAGGCTAATAGTTATAAAAAAAAAAAAGTTCTAGTTTAAATTTGTGAAATTCAAAAGAAATTTATGAATGACTATTATATGTTATGAGTCTTTTTTTTTTTATATTGTCGATCAATCACAAAACATTATATTTGTTATTTGTAAAGTTATAAAAAAACCAAATATTTCTAATGATGTAATAAATTATAATTGATTGATAATGTAAAAAAAATTTACACTGACAATACATACCAATTAAATTCATACTTTATTGAATAATGATTTTTTTTCCTGCTAAAGAGGCTTTGGCCATTCTTCTTTTGGTAATAGCTGAATGCTTTGGATCCTCTGCTAACAATTATAGGGGGTGGGGTTCTTCTATTATTTTGGAATCCTACTGTAACTTTACGAGTACATCTTGTACTTTTATACTAAAAACATATATATTTGTTCTTCAAAAAAAAAAATTGATAGGTGAGAGTATTTTAGGGATATTTAAATATTTATTAAAAATTTATGATATATTGGAGATTTTTGTGGTGTAAAAAGAAGCTCCTTATTTTTTTCAACCCACATGGTGTTCCTGGACATCCAAACATTGGACCATATATTTATAAGGGAAAAAACAGGACTACATAAAATTTATTTTTTGGTGTATTCCACATAAAATTTATTTAGAGATAATTACTACTAAATTTTACCTAATTGAAAAATACTTTCATTAATAAAAAGTGAATAGATTGCTTGTTAATGAGCGGTTATTTGTTCTTATTGAGTGCATGTTGTACAATTATAAATGAAAATATATATTAAATACATGAAGTTAGAAAAATTTTGAAAATTGCGATTGGTTTTATTAGGTGGTTAAGTATTTATATTAAAAAGATAATAGTTATATAAAAAAAAAGTTCTAGTTTAAATTTGTGAAGTTTAAAAGAAATTTATGAATGTCTAATATATGTCATGAGCCTATTGTTTTTATATTGCCGATCAATCACAAAATATCTTATTTGTGATTTGTAAAGTTACAAAAAGTCAAATATTAATGATGTAATAGATTATAATTGATTGATAATGTAAAAAAATTTACAATAACAATAAATACCAATAAAATTTATACGTTATTGAACAATTGAGTTTTTTTTTTTTTCCATTGAGGGCTTAACAATAATAGATAAAAAAAATACTAACATGAACGCACTAACATTTACTTATAAAAAAAAATTTGTAAAATGATACTCTTGTAAACATGAAGTTATGCATAATTTTGCCGATGATGTTTGCCATTTGTAAGAACATAAAACCCAGACAAACCAACCACCCAAACAAAGTCCAAACGCAGACCACCAATCATTTAGCCCAACCTTGCCTCATCAACGGCCAAAACACCAACAGCAACCATATAAGCTACATTAAAAACAAGACAAATTGAAACTGAGCTACCACCTTTCCCAAGCCACAGTAGCTTGAACATAGCTTCTAATTTTGACCCCTGCCACTGATTTCCTTTTCCTCAAGATGACCATTATTTTATTGTCATTATGGAATGGCGCTATTCCTAAAGCTTCCCTGTTGGGATCCAAATAGAGAATCGAAAACTACCATTGGTTTCTTCCCTTCTGCAATAGTAGCTCTCTTCAGTTCCTCCTGTTTACTGAACTCCCCCTTTTGGGCATCTTCCTTCCCCATCAAATCTGGTTGCGCCCCATTTACCTGTTTTCTGTTAACCACCTGCGATTTCTTTCTAGCTGAGTTGAGAACCCCGTCACTCGTTCCTTGTTCTGATCGTTGAGTGATATTAGAAACCTCTCCCTCAATCCTTTCAGGGACAATCCTTTTTCTTACCCTTGGCCCAAAATTAGAAGCTTTAGTTGATAGGATTGATGATATATTTCTTAATCCTAACAAAACCCTTCATTGGGCCTCTAATCTTTGGCCCAACACAAGCCTCATTTACAATTGGTAAATCTGTAGAAGACAACCATTTTCAACCTAATTCCACCTATCATGCCAGAAGTTTTCTGATACGGCCCAAGTCACTCAGCCCAACACAAGCACTAGTGGGAATGTTGATAATGAACCAGCTAGTGAAGTGGATCACTTGAATGCAAGGCCCAGACGCAATACTTCCAAGCCAACATGGATGGAAGAGTATCAGCTGTAATAGCTTAGGAATGTTAATTAGATTCTAGAAATTTCCAAAAGGACATGTGTCCATTGTTCCGTAAATCATGTAACTGCCTTCCTTGCTATAAGGGAGAGACGTTTGAATGAAAGAAGCTAAGAAAGAATTTACCAGAAAATTATTCCCTTCTCTTTCTATTTCTCTGGAGAGTTTTCCTTCTCTCAAACAAGGAATTATCATTTAGCCTTAACAAACACCCATCATTGGTGCTTTCATCTTGACCTATGCCTCCCAAAGCCACCCAACAGATGGAGGAAGCTATCACCTCCCTGCACCAACGCCTTGAACAACTTCAGCTGCATATTGATGAGTCGCGTTCAGCAATGCAAACTGCCATGGATACCAGGCATGAAGCTCTTGCGGAGGCCATTGCGAACCTGACCGAGACAGTGGCCAATATGTCCCCACCCCGTCTAACCGGCGGCCCACCACCGCCAAGCCCCAAAACACCCAAACTTCTCTTGCCCACATTCGATGGAACCAATGTGTTAGACTGGATTTTTCAAGCTGAAAATTATTTCCTGTTTTACAATGTCCCTGCTTCTCAGCGAATGGAGCTCGTCGGGTTCTTCATGGCTGGAGATGCCCTCAGCTGGTACAAGTGGATGCACAGCAACCACCAACTTTCAACTTGGGAAGCTCTGTTGCGTGCTATGGAGCTCCGATTCGGTCCCTCTTCTTATGAAAACCATCAAGCCACCTTATTCAAGCTGAGGCAAACGGGATCTGTAGTAGAGTACCAAGCTGCTTTTGAGAAGGTTTCAAACCGGATTGTTGGGTTGTCGCCGGAGGCTTTGCTAAATTGCTTTATCTCCGGGCTCCGCCACGACATCCAACGGGAACTTGCGGTGCTTCAGCCTCACTCCCTTTCTCAAGCCTTAGGTCTAGCTAAACTTCTTGAAGCCAAAGCCTTAGACACCCATCATCCACCTAACCGCCGCCCCAACCCCACCAACCACAACCAAAACCCAGCTCTGTTGCCTAAACCGCCACCCACAACCCCCTTCCCTATTCGTTACTTAAACCCCACAGAAATGCAAGCCAGAAAACTTAAGGGCCTATGTTATAATTGTGATGATAAATACCATCCAGGCCACAAATGTAAGCCCAACAAACAGTTCCTCCTTCCCCAGCACCACCCCCAATCCTTACCAACCTCCTTCCCCAAATCGAACCTAGTGAACCCACTCTGTTCCAACTCTCACCCACCGCTTCCTTTGGTGGCCCTGCGCCCAAGACCCTTCGTATTACCGGTTTCATTAACGGCCACAGCGTTATGGTGTTAATCGACACCGGTAGCTCCCACAATATCATACAACCTCGCCTTGCCTCCGTCTTGCAACTGCCCATTTCGCCCTTTCCGCCGTTCTCGGTCATGGTGGGGAATGGTGACCATATTCAGTGCACGGGACTTTGTTTTGATGTCACATTACTTTTACAGAAGCATAAGTTCCTGGTTCCCCTATACCTCTTGCCCATTCAAGGGGCTGATGTGGTGTTGGGAATGGCCTGGTTGCGTACTTTGGGGACGGTACTCTCTGACTTCTCAGTACCTTCAATGTCCTTTACCCACAACTCCCAACAAATTACCCTCTCTGGCCAGCTCCCTTCAATCCCTAAACCATTGACCCATTCCCAACTCTGCCGAGCCTTGTCCACTAACTCCCTAGCCGAGTCCTGTACCATCCTTTGTTGGCCCAACCAGCCCAATAATCATACTTTTCTCACCTTAGAACCTACACTGGATCCACCTACCGAGCCCATTCACCACAATCCCCAACTTCAACAGCTCCTCTCTGAATTTGCCACCGTTTTTGGTACCCCTCACGGCCTTCCCCCAACCCGAGCCCATGATCACCATATCCACCTTATGCCCAACTCGCAACCAGTCAATATTCGCCCATACCGTTACCCTCATTGCCAAAAGGAGGCTATGACACAGTTAATTTCAGACATGTTGAAAGAGGGAATCATCCAACCCAGCACCAGCCCCTTCTCTTCACCGATGTTGCTCATCAAAAAGAAGGATGGGTCGTGGCGCTTCTGCGTCGACTATAGAGCACGGAATGCCATCACGGTGAAGGATCGCTTTCCCATTCCCACTGTGGATGGCCTGTTAGATGAGCTGTTCGGAGCATCGGTATTCTCCAAAGTTGATCTCCGTTCGGGGTATCACCAAATCCGGGTTGCTACCGGGGATGAGCACAAGACTGCTTTCCGCACAATAGATGGCCACTTTGAATTCTTAGTCATGCCGTTTGGGCTGACAAATGCTCCCTCTTCATTTATGGCGGCTATGAATGATCTGTTCCGACCCTTTCTTCGCCGATTTGTAGTCGTCTTTTTCGACGACATCCTTGTGTATAGCCGCAGCTGGTCTGATCACCTCCACCATTTGTGCCTGGTACTGTCTCTGTTAAGGGACTCCCGATTCTACGCTAAGGCTTCCAAGTGTGTTTTTGGGGAGTCCTCGGTGGAATATTTAGGCCATTGTATCTCTGCAGCAGGGGTAAGTGCCGACCCTTCTAAGATTCAGGCAGTGCTGGATTGGCCTGAACCGCTCTCTCTCACTGCTCTCCGTGGATTTTTGGGACTTACCGGTTATTACCGTCGATTTGTCCGCCATTATGCCACCATGGCCGGACCCCTCACTGGGGGAAATTCTCTTGGTCCCCAGAGGCCGCTGCTGCCTTCTCCCAACTGAAAACAGCCATGACCACCACCCCAGTGTTGAGTCTGCCCAATTTTTCTGAACCATTTCAGATTGACACTGATGCCTCTGCCATAGCTGTTGGCGCTGTGCTCTCTCAGGGTCGTCACCCGTTGGCTTACTTTAGTAAGAAGATGACACCTCAAATGCAGGCTGCTTCCGCATACGTGAGAGAAATGTATGCCATTACCGAAGCGGTGAAGAAATGGCGACAATATTTAATTGGCCGAAAGTTCCACATTTATACCGATCAACAGAGTTTACGGAATATGCTGCACCAAACTATTCAAACTCCCGAGCAGCAGAAATGGCTTACTAAGTTGTTGGGGTTTGACTATGAGATCCATTACAAGCCGGGCTTAACAAACAAGGTCGCTGATGCCTTATCTAGGAAACTGGAAGCTTCAGACTCACTGTTATTGGCTGTGTCATCCCCACTGTTGTCATTGGTGGGTCTGTTACGACAGTTTTATGCAGGTCACGATGAAGGGAAGGCATTAATGGATAAGTGGCAGAATGACTCTGGTTTTCGAGCTCAGTTCACTAAGAGAGATGGACTTTTGTATTGTGGGGAAAGGTTAGTTGTGCCATCTGCTACGGGTTTTCATGATACACTGCTTCAAGAATATCATTCCTCCCCATTGGGTGGGCATTCAGGAGTGAAGGCCACCTTGGCACGGCTGGCTGCTTCTTTTTATTGGCCACACATGCTCAAAACTGTTAAGCAATTTGTCTCCCAGTGCCAAGTTTGCCAACAACACAAAGCTGTTAATCAAGCCCCTGCTGGCCTTCTTCAACCTCTCCCCATTCCAAGCCAAGTTTGGGAGGATATTTCAATGGATTTCATCACCCACCTCCCTAACTCTAATGGTAAGACTGTCATTTGGGTTATTGTTGATCGTTTAACAAAATATGCACATTTCTTGGCACTTCCTGCTCATTATACTGCCCAATCACTTGCGGCCCTCTTCACTGTTGAGATTTATAAATTACATGGTATGCCTAAATCCATTGTGAGTGACAGGGACCCTCTTTTTATTAGTCAATTTTGGAAGGCCTTTTTCCAATTGCAGAAAACCACACTTTCCTTCTCCAGTGCTTACCACCCACAAAGCGATGGTCAAACCGAGGTGTTGAACTGTTGCTTGGAAGCCTATTTGCGGTGCTTTGTCAGTGATGAACCTCAAAAATGGACTCAGTTTCTGCACCTTGCTGAGTTATGGTACAATACGACTTGGCACTCTTCAATTGCAATGACACCATTCCAGGCTCTGTATGGCCGTACTCCTCCCTCCGTTCCTTCTTATATTACCGGGAGCACCAAAATAGCAGCGCTGGATGATGTTCTAACTCAGAGACAGCTCTTACTCAACAAGTTGAAGGAGCATTTACTTCGGGTCTGTCACAACATGAAGCAGGCAGCAGACAAGCACCGTAGGGAGGTCTCTTATGAAGAAGGCGATTGGGTTTATCTGCGCCTCCAGCCGTATAGGCAACTCACAGTAGCCTCTCGCCGCTCTCAAAAATTGGCTCGCCGCTACTATGGTCCCTTCAAGGTTGTGAGGCGAATTGGGGCAGTGGCTTATGAACTTGATCTTCCTACCACAGCCAGAATACACCCTGTTTTTCATGTGTCTTTGCTGCGCCCTTGTCGAGGTCACCCTGATGTGCAAACTTGTCCTCTACCTCCAAACATTCAAGGACCTCATCCTCTTGAAGAACCTCTGCAGATTTTGGGGCAAAGAACTGTTTCGGGAAAGAAGGGACCTGAGGAGCAAGTGCTGGTGCAGTGGGGTCCGAATGCAGAAGCAGAAGCCACTTGGGAAAACCTTGCAACTCTGTCACGCGATTTTCCTAAATTGGACCTTGTGGGCAAGGTCAGTCTCCAAGGGATAGGCAATGATACGGCCCAAGTCACTCAGCCCAACACAAGCACTAGTGGGAATGTTGATAATGAACCAGCTAGTGAAGTGGATCACTTGAATGCAAGGCCCAGACGCAATACTTCCAAGCCAATATGGATGGAAGAGTATCAGCTGTAATAGCTTAGGAATGTTAATTAGATTCTAGAAATTTCCAAAAGGACATGTGTCCATTGTTCCGTAAATCATGTAACTGCCTTCCTTGCTATAAGGGAGAGACGTTTGAATGAAAGAAGCTAAGAAAGAATTTACCAGAAAATTATTCCCTTCTCTTTCTATTTCTCTGGAGAGTTTTCCTTCTCTCAAACAAGGAATTATCATTTAGCCTTAACAAACACCCATCATTTTCACCGTCCCTGCTTTGAGTACCGTTTCATTTCTGCAAACTGCACAGACCTGTTCTGTACCCTGGACTGCTACCTTATCAGTTGACCCTACACCTCGATGCACACAGCAAGCAAAATTTGAATTTGAATGAGCCCCACCCACTCTTTCACTCCCATCGTCTCTCCGGGACCATCTACCGAAACACTATCTTTTGAAACACAAACTCGAGTTATATCAGAGAGGCTATCTTCCATCAAACTAATGTTGAAAATGGTATCTAATATTTTCACTCCAAAAGATCTGTTTATTACTTCCGGAAAAGATGTAGAAACAAGATTTGTCTATGGTTTTATCATCCAACTTACAGAATCTCCCCACCATTTGAGCCAAGCTCTTGAAGACATCCTCCTTGTAGGCATGAACTGGTACTCACCCGCCTCTCCCTTACCACACACCCAGGATCCCATGGTCTAATTTCTTCAAACCATTTTGAAAAAGTAGCTGAAAACTCTCTTAACACATTGGATATTTCCTCCTCCCCAACCTTGGTGAGTAAGACGTGGTTGCCACCTAAAGGTGTAGCTTTGACAGAACAAATTCCTTCAGAACAAAGATTATTCTGAGCATCAAAAACGTTTTCCAGCTTATGCATTTTACCTACAAAAGCCCCTTGTAACCATTTCATATCCTCTGTTGAGACATCAAAAGACAAACCTCTCCATCCGTCATTTGAGTTTGTATTTACTGCCCTCCTCCTTTTGTCACCTTGCTTGTAATAAATGCTCTTACCAAGAGGTGTGGATACGTGGGTACAAATCTCTTGCCCCAAAAGATGGTGTCTCGATGATCACTACCAATCAAAAGTTGAGATTGTCCATAAGTATTAATGAGTTTTGATTTCATTTTATTAAGTGATAAATCATAATTGGTGAGAGACAGAGAATGTGATAGAAAAGTGAGACAGAGAATGTGACAGGAAAGTGAGACAGAGCATCTCCATTCAAGAGGTGGACCCTTGACCTCTGCCTTAGCATAGGACGTCCCGAACCTTATAATCTTCCTTTCCTGGCAAAATTTTTCATTTTCAGCAGAAAGCCTACTGTCGAACAAGGGTATGTTGACCTGTAGTTTAAAGCTTCCTATCCATATTTCACGCAGCTGTGCTAACATCCTGTTAACATTGTGCACATCCTTAAACCTCACAAAACCAAATCTCTTCCCCTTTCTATCTCTTTTAGTTGGGATGAACACCACCCACACAGAACCTTTTCTGCAAAAAACTTCCCACAACTCCTTATCACCAACATCTTCCGGGAAATTTGTGAAGAAGAAGGAGGTTGCTTCTACCAAGTGCCTATAACTACACTCGTCACCCTTTGCAGTTTTAGACTGCGTATTTTCATACCCCATCCCTTCCACTCAACTAAACTCTAATTTGACATCGATCATCCATACCCTGCTCCTGAATGCAGCATTAGATATGAAAAAAGATTGTCTGCTTCTTACTTTTACCTATTATGTATTTGGCATGGTTAACGAGTAAAAAATATTGAATTTCAACAGCTCTTGATATTGCATAAGACACAGAAAATGCAAACTTGAACCTGATATGCAAAGATAAAAAATAAAAATGAACAGACACAAAGAAAACATAATGTGTAGTACACTCATTAAAGCCAGTTCGTTCCAAATAATTAGCAAGAAAGGGAATACTCCTAAGCAGCAAAGTTATGAAAGAAATGCACATGCACTTAACAATAGTAGCAAACAACCAAAAAGGACAAAGGGTATGCTGAGGCTTTCTATATTATGGGGTTGGAGGTACCTCCCTAGCTGGGATCTCCCTCTTTACTGTGATGCCTTTGTAGTCTACTGTGCTTAAAAAAAAATGTGCATGTTATTTTTTTTTCCCCAAAGGGTATCCTTCATTATAATTGTGGAGACTAATCCCTTAAACTGGGTAGAATTACAAGAGTAGCTAAACTCTCTCTCAATAATTTTAACGTTGTTGTATTATTAGGGCTCGAATTCAAATTCGAAATCAATAGTTAAATGAGAAAAACACATGCATCATCTTATCCAAGGCTCTTGTATGTGCATCATATATTAAGAAACTTTTAAAAATGAGATTTGTTTATTATTGTAATAGTATATTATTGAGTATGAAAAGCATATCTTACATAAAATTATATGTAAATAACATATTATTGAGTGTCGGTTCACATCACAGAATTCACAGCCCTTCTTCTTTATTTTGTCCTTTGAAAACGGTTCTGAATAAGAAGTTGTTGTACATTCTTATATGCGGGCCCTTACTTATCGGAAGAAGTTATTGTACGTTCTTAAACGGTCTTGAACATGAAGTTAAGATCAAATTGAGTTGCTTAATTTCATTTTATATGGTCCTTGTTATGCCACTTCACAATTTTATTTTATAATATTTTAAGTAACTTTACACTTCAATAATATAACTATTAAAAGTTCATTAAATGGATATCACAAGTTATCTCTTATCTTTATTTATATTTATTTGTGTTTTAATTTAACATATTAATTCATTTGTGATTGGACAGCTGAATATTGTGTTCTCTTTCTGTTTTTTATTTTTTATTTTATTGATGGTCCTTATATAAGAACCCGTTCCTTATAAAAATAATAGTCCTTATATAGGACATCCACTTCAGATTGTTGTAATAGTGCAACCTACCAAAAATCTCTTAAGCGACTCCAATTGTAGTTACTCTTATAAAACTATGAAGGAATAAAAATAATATAATAATATGTTATGTAGGGATTATAAGATTGGCTTGATGGTTGGGGTATGAGAGTTAAGGATTATTAGAGTGATAAGGAGATTGATGGTTCAAACTATACCCACTAAAATACTAATATTAACATTAATATTTGTCAATAAAAAAAAAATGTTATGTAAATAAGATTCATAGCACCTCTTATAAGCCTTTCTTATACTCCTCGGATTACTATTCGTCGACAGTAATGGTCCCCCAAAAAACAAGAAAACGTTTGGTGAACCTCCTATTGTCGAGCTAAAGCTATAGATTGGGCTTGTACTAGTCTATTCACTATTCTTGAACTCCTTTTTTCATCCACATATTTATTTATTTAATTATTTTCTTTTTATTATTGTGTCTAGCTACACGTGTATTTTTTTATAGACAAATGTTAGTATGTTAGTTATTATGTTAGTTTTTCTCATTTGCCAAGGTTTGAACATTGAACTTCCACCTCGTTCATCTCCTTATACCCCTTTAGCCCCACCCCATTAAACACATGTTATTACTTATTAATGTGCATACTAGTAAAACAACATAAAGGAGCAAAATCTGAAACACATGCTAAAATGCGCACACACGGTCTATATATTTTGGCTTGATTTCTGACAAATTCAGTGAGCCATATACTTCAGTCTCTCCCTCTGCCAGCTATTCTTATTGGCAAATATGGCTTCCCTTCATCCTTCTCTTCCATTTGCTCCTAACAATGATTGTGGAACAGGAACTAAACCCAGTTCAAGATCAGTGCTCCAGCAAAGTGTCCTAGAGATTGAGGCCGCCACCACACTTGACATGGAAGCATTTAGTGCTGTGAGTGGGAATCATCAGAGAGAAGAGATGGGTATCTGCTTGACTTGGAAGGATCTATGGGTGAATGCTTCAATGGGAAAGAAAGGAAACATACCAATTCTTAAAGGTCTAACTGGTTATGCCAAGCCAGGGCAGCTTTTGGCCATAATGGGTCCTTCTTACGTTTGTATCTACATTCATAACTTTCATGACCATTGGTGGATTCCCTTCCTTTGTGGAGGACATGAAAGTAATTTAAAAATCTCTCGACCCTTTTTTATCTCAGTTGACAAGACTAGCGCCTATTTGTTTTGTTTTTAATTTTCAATTTTAAAAAATAATTACAAAATTGTCACATTGTTTTCATTCTGTTTAAACATGTTTTCATTATTTTTTGTACAAATCATTGGAAATAGGAAACAAAATGAAAATAATGTAACAGTTTTATAATTAATCTTAAAATAGGAAATGAAAAAAAAAATTGAAAACAAAGCAAACAGGTGCTTATAAATTCTCCCCTATTTTTATTTATTAATGTGTAGTAATTAATCACTGTTTCTTTTTTGGTGCCATTTGTCTTTGGTTTAATTTCCAGGTTTTTGAACGAGAAAGACTAAATGGGCATTATGGTGTTACTGCATTTGTTATTGGGATCACCTTTCTGCCATCCCATACTTGTTACTGGTTTCATTCATTCCTGGAACTATAACTTATTTCCTTCCCGGTCTTCAAAAAGGATATGAGCACTTTCTATACTTCATTTGGGTTTTATTTTCTTGTTTGATATTAGTAGAGAGCCTTATGATGATAATTGCAAGTATAGTCCCTAACTATCTGATGGGTATCATAACTGGTGCTGGAATTCAAGGAATTGTGATCATAGTTGGCGGGTTCTTTAAATTGCCAAATTATCTTCCTAAGCCATTTTGGAAATACCCATTACACTATGTTGCATTCCATAGGTATGCCTACCAAGGATTGTTCAAGAATGAGTATGTAACACCCCGATTTTCACTACTTTCTAATATCGGTAATAAATATATATGATTATATTTTTATTGATACTTAGAAAATGATTTTGGATAAACCAATATCATTTCCATGATATATTTGATATTATAAGGTTACGATGAAATTTTGGGTTGAAAATTCAGACGGAGCCCGATCTGCGTTTTTCACTAACAGTAAAAGTTTACTGCTCAGAAAGCCTAATTATAATTCGTGAACGAGATGAAAAATATTTTTATCATATTTTATACGATATTGGAAGTTTTGAAAATTTTCGTGAAAAAAATAAAATATTATATTTGCTGCAGGCGAAAACTTCGAAATATCTCTAGGAAAACCTAAGTCAGATGAACTAAGGGGTCAGCAACGGAGCTGAGATGACTGACGTGACTGATGTGACGATCATTTATGGCGATCCTATCCGTATCATAATGGCCATAATGGATCATAAATACCTTTAGATATTTTTGTAAGGAAATGACCATTTTACCTTCCTATGGAAATTTCAAGGCTTGCCATTGAAATTTTGGGACCATTCTACCCTCCACCACACGGTTCTAATCCTTTTCCCCTACACTTAGGCAATTTTTCAACTCACTTATATCATCTTCATGAATCAAGATTCATTTCTCTCAAAAACCCTAATCGGGAATCGGGTACGTTTGTGCAGAGATATATCGTGAAACAGACCGACAAGCCATCGATGATGACTCAAGAGGAAATGAATCATCATGGTGATAATTTACTCTAGTCAGGCAAAGAAAATATCTAGATATTTTGAACGTTAACCTAACCTACGTTTGATTAACTAACCGAGGTTAACTAACCATGATTTGCCGCACAAAATATCTTTTCCCTACTATGTGGTATAGGAGGCGACCACACCACCCAATCACCCTCATCCACATCATTTTTATGGCCCTAAGGCTGCCCACCCTTCACCATTTCTAGCCAAGTCTTCATCTTCCATTTCAACTACAAAGTTAATATGACTACGTGGTTCACTTCCTACCACACATCATCATTTAATTCCATTTAACATAAGAATCATTTTGATCATTCTCCTATCTTCCCTTGTTGTTGAACCAGCCTTCATTCCTCCTCCCAAAACCATTTTCTCTTCATCATTCATCAGAACACCAAGAACACTAAGACAAACTCTCCTTACCCACCTGAAAGTTCATCGAAGTTATAACCTTTTTCTGTTCTGAAACTCGAAAACTTTCAACATGAAAGTTGTTTCTCTTTCTCTCTTCTTTCCAACGAGCTAAATATCATCAAAAAAGGATGAGTAGTTTGAGAGATATGCCCAAATTACCAAAACAGCTCGAAATCCACAGCATCATACTAAAACAGCGGAAAGAAGGCTCTTTTATTCCATGATCCGATCTGAATCAAACCAAACCTTAAACATCAAAGTTGTTCCTTTTCTTCTTACCTTTCCAACAAGCCAAATTTCGTAATTTTTAGATGAGTGGATTATGAGATACACTCATAAAACCACCACACCCTCAAAGCTGTCCCAAAAGCTTCCATTTCTACCTAAGCTTGTTTTGATCACTCTCTTCATTTCTTCAATCAACAAGAGGTAAAACCCCATCTATCATGATCATATTGTCTTATCCTTCATTTATTTTACAAGTTTGAGCCATGAATCATCATCATCCAATTTCATGAAATTTTTTTCAAAAGTCTCTAGAAAATTGTAGAAAAATCCATTTGATTTGAAACCAATTTCTATGAACTCATTATGATCTCTATATTCATGATCCAAGAGAATGAATCAAGAGAAAATTTCTTTCCTATTCTTCCATAGTGGGCCGAATCTAAGTCTTAGAGAGACTAGATGAGTTTGTTTCAATTTGTATGATTGAACACTTGATTTCATCTCTCTAATACCTATGATTATTGAATCCAAGAGATGGAAATCAAGTGAAATTCCTAACTCAAAATTGTTGTCAAGGCCGAAACCCTAACTCATTGAGTTAGATGAGTTTTTGTTCAAGTTCTTGGTTTATGATCATTGATCATGTCTTCATCATGTTTAAGGATCATTAATCCATGAGTTAGAAAATTTTTAAACATCCATAGCCTAATCACTTGAGTAGGCCGAAACTTAGCCATAGGGATTAGATTGATTTTTGTTGTTTCATTTATTGATTTGGATTTAATTTGTTGTGAAGGATAAATCGTTGTTGATTATCCTGAGTGTGCGAAGGAGACGGAGATCGAGTCGGAAAACAGTTCGTGAAACGAACACTTGAATCTTCAAGAGGTAAGGGGGGAAAGCCTGAGGAGTTTAAGATAATCGTATGCTATTTTGTTGAGTCATCTGTGAATTATCTATAATGATTTGCTGTGATTTTGAATCGTTTATTGTTTAAGTGATTATATGATTACTTGATTTCTATGATATGTTGATTTACATGATTATAATTGAATTGTTAAATTATAATTGTGATGCATGCCATGACTTGAATGCATGCCATGCTATATTGTGGTGAAAATATCTGCTGTTGAGTGATGGATTGAGAAACCTGACGTTAGTCAGTGTTTAAAATTAATTTGAGGATAAAAGCTTGATAAGCTTGGATAATTAATCAGAGTGATTAATTTATGAGAATTTGAGAAAAAGGTGAAAAAATATTATTTTAATACTATTTTTGTGGAAAATGTGTCAATAAAGTGATAATAAGGACGAAACTGTAAAATTTTTTACAGGCGCTAGTTTTTCCAAAATAAATTCAATTTTATTATAAAATGTTATTTAAAGTGATTAAGTTACGAAAATAATGTAATATGACAGTCAGAACAATTACTTCTGACAGAAAAGTCATTTGAGTTATAAAAAGATTTTTATGAGAAATTTTGACAAAGAGATTTTATTTTGTTATTATGAAATTTTATTTAGTAAGGACTTTTTGAAAGTTGACTTTTATTAAGAACCATTTTCAGAAAATAAAGTGATTGGAAAGAAAAGTATTTATCAATGATTTTTAAGTTTTATCAATGTTTTAACAGAAAAGAATTTCTGTAAGAGGATTTTCATTCAGTGAAAGTATTCCGTTAAACTTGGATAAGTTTTCGGAGATTTGTTTTATATTTGTTTTTCACTTAATGAAATGTTTTACAAAGGATAAACGAACCTAGGAACCGAGACGTCGGGGTTCTAGTGTTCTGTGGACACGTAGATCAGGGATCTGTGTCATTGGACTGAGGGTCCTGCAAAGGTTTTGTGGACTGTGTGTCCTGCATTTGATGTGGAAAAATGTGAGTTCCATATCCGCGAGCCTAAGACTGGTGCATCAGTTTAGGGCTTTGCAATTGAGCACTCGGACTGTGTGTCCTGTGTTGAGTTTGGAACATTTGGACTGTGTGTCCTATGTTTGTTTAAAGTGAAAAGTCTTAACATAAAATTAAGCATGGTCGTAAGCTTTGGGCTTTGACAAGGAAAGATTATTACGACAAAGAAAAAGAAACGAGAATAAAAGTTTTACTCATGCATTTTTGGTCGACGTGCCATGTGTTGAATTATAGATCATTGAGTCCTATGTGTTGGCCAATGTATCCTTATGGATAATATTTCCATTTATCGCGTTGACCATTGTACCTTAACGAACAATGTGCCATGTAAATTTGATTATTGTGCCTTAATGGACAATGTATCTTTATGGACAAATGTTCCATTTATCGTGTTGACCATTATGCCAGGATGTTTGGACAATGTGTCATGTTTTGTGTTGACCATTGTGCCAGGATGTTTGGACAATATGTCATGTTTTGCGTTGACCATTGTGCCAGGAGTTCGGACAATGTGCCATGTTTGTGTTGACCATTGTTTCTTTCGTTGACAATGTGCCATATAAGAGCTTGATCTGCTCAAACGAAAAGAAGTTTGGAATCTCCGGAGATTAACCAAAAAGTAGGTGCTGAATATTGAAGTGTCATGCATTTTTATAAAATGACGATGACTGTCGGGTATGAAACCTTTTTTGATAGAATTATTCTGTAGTTTGAATAATTTCTGTATATGCTGTGAATATTTGATATATGTTGTTTTGTGTGTCGCGCATGCGATTGTCTTATCAAAACTCATATATTGGTATCTCACCCTTGCATATTTGTTTGTTGTTTTCTCTACTGTGTGAAAATATATTTGAGTATAGATGAGCTCCGAGGAGACGAATCCGTCGTGCTCAAGGATCATATCCTTGACCTGTGTGAATGCCGACAAGAATGAGGCTTGGGTGATCAATACTGGAGCTCGGAGTGCCACTTACACCAGACCAGTTTGGATCGTTGAAGGTACAAATTCAGGACCTACGTCACGTACGTATCAGAGGTTGACGGTGGAGATATCCTTACCACCTTTCTGGTTAATTACCAGTTGTCTTGCAGATCAGGAACTGTTAAGTTTTGATAGTTGCATAGTTCCGGAAGTAGAGGTATCCTCACCGGATATCCCAATAGGAAGGGAAAACCAGGGTGGTCTTCCCAACCATGATTAGTAGCATTGACCAGCTATAGGGATTTTTGTGAAGTAGTGGTACTTTGTTAGTCTGGATGTTTGGCTATTGAGACTCATTCTTTTGAGTTGTGATTCCAGATTATCGCTACTTTATAATTATGTCTTTATTTGCTTATGTTATAATTTTGGGAGATGACCTATTATGTGAAGGTCTAAGTGTAAAACTTTTATGATACCATATATGTTATATAGTTATATATTATGTTGATGGTGTTGGATTGTATGTGGAGTAAAAGAAAAAGAAAAATTTTTATCACCATTTTTGAATAAGGATAAGTAAGTAATTAGAAGATATTATTTTCCGAAAGCAAACCAGCAATATTTTATTGAGTATATTTCCGCAACAAGTTACGTAAATGTGATACCCTGGGAAGGGGGTGTCGCAGAGTATGTAGGACTAAAATTTTCTTCAAATCAAGTTGGAGGAAGCTCACACAATTACATTAATAAATATGTGGCAAGTTGACATGAGTTACTCAAAGTGGGTTGATCTTGCAATCTTGCTAGGGATGATAGTTATATATCGAGTTATATTCTTGGTTATCATCAAAACTACTGAGAAGGTAATGCTCATTGTTGCATCATTCAAGTCAGTGTCTCCCAAGCGAACAATACTAGTCATGGAAAATCCCAATGCCACTCCTTTACATGGAGAGATTGTATAATAATTAGATGCATTTAATGTAGTATAGAGTAGCTGGTAGCTAGCTAGACACACCTTTCCCACTTGTGCAGCTGTAATAAAAAGATGTATAGAGACTACTACAGTGTAAGTGTACACAAACACATATATGAGGGGAAAGAACATCACTAATATGTATTTTCTTTTTTCTTTTGGGGAATAATCACTATCTGTATTTTGTTAATGTATGAAAAGTGCTGTAATAATCAGTACTACTATAGTGTAAGTGTACACACACTGATTATGAGGGAAAGGAACATCAAAATATGTACTAGTATATTATACTAGTGTATGGACCCGTGCCATGCACGGGGAATATGCTAATTTTTTAGGATTTCATCAAAAAATATGGAATTGTTAATTGATGATTTTGTTTTAAATTTTTTTGTAGGAAAGTATATTCCAAAAATTGTTAAAAAATAAATTTGTTTGAATCGTCGATCACAAAGTGTAACAGATATTGACATAATAACTATTCTATCATATTACTTTTTTTTTTCTCTTTCGAAAATATATTTGATTTATTTCTCCTTTTTTTCTCGTCAAAGTTAATCATTTTCCACAAAAAATGTTTTTCTATCATATTATTTTTAATATTTAACATTTCTCCCATTACCTTGCCATTCCGACGGCTTCTCTCAACATCAATATTATAGTGCTTTTTTTTATAAGTAAAATTATAAATTAGCACTAATTATTTCTTGTTCCACTACCTTGGTATGATCATTCTTTGAACATTTAATATTATATATTTGTTTTCAAAGCTACAATTACATTTCAAGCTAATTAATAATTTCTTGGTATAATTTATTTTAATATTAATGTTAAACTCTTCACAATATCTCGATAATCCTACAAATTTTTTTCTTCTCTTAAAAATCAATTTGATTTATTTCTCTTCTTTTCTCGTGCAAGTTAGCAATTTTTAGAAAATATATTTACCTATGATATGATATTTTTTCTTCTCTCTTGAAAAAACTATATCATTTATGTCTCTTTTTTTCACCGTTCAAATTAAATATTTTTAGAAAATATAATTATTTATCATATGAAAAAAAATGTTTCTGAAAATTATTTTGATTTATTTATCCTATTTTCCCGTTAAAGTTAACCTGTTTTAGGAGATATATTTATCTATCATATTATTTTTTCTTCTCTTTTGAAAATCTATATGATTTGTTTCTTATCTTCTTCCCGATCAAGGTAATCATTTTTATAAAATTTATTTATATATCATATTATTATTTTTCCTTAACACTTACAATATTTTTGATTTATTTCTCTCATTTCGTAGTGCAAGTTAACAATTTTTAGAAAATATATTTATTTATCATATTATTTTTCCTTCTCTTTTGAATGTGTATTTGATTTATTTCTCCTCCTTCTCCTATGCAAGTTAATAATATTTCCAAAATTAATTATTTATCATGTTATTATTTTTATTCTCTCTTAAAAAGTTATTTAATTTATTTCTCATCCCCCCGTATAAGTTAAACATTTTTATAAAATCTATTCATCTATGATATTTTTCCATTATGTTTTTTTAAATTTATTAAATTTATTTCTCCTCTTTTATCGGTGTGAATTAATCATTTTTATAAAATGTATTTATCTATCATCTTTTTCTCTCCTAAAAATATATTTGATTTATTTATCTATCATATTTAAAGGGAGAAAGACTTAAATCCCATCACAATTTGATATCAATACTGGATATATCATTTTAAATCATATAAATGTTAATCAATTTGTAACCATTCATTCCAATCCCCATTCCATATTATTTAAATTTAAATTTGGAACGATAATCGTTTAGTCATTGATTGTAAAATTCTTATAATGTTAATATTATTATAATAATTACCTTTTTAATTACCTCCAATTATATGATGAAACCTTTTGTATCTAAATTGATATTAAATTATTTAAAAAAATATAATATTTAATTTCTAATCAAAACAAATAAATATATCATTGTAAAAAGATTCTAGACAATAAACATTTATATAAACATAAATACTTTCCTAATCAAATCAATTTAAAAGATGTAAGCCTTTTCAGAAAATAAATTTAATTAAAAACATATCATTTTTATATACAATGAAATTTACTAAGGTGAGCTGAAACTTTCATCTCCAAAAGACATGTCTATGCGATATGATTTTTCGTTAATAATTATTATAATCTATGCCCTTGTGGAAGGGGATATTTTATAGTAGAATAAATTGCCGCATTTCCTTTAATGAAATTCATATTCACAACTTGCATAATTTTTTATGTCTGATTGTCTCTATCTTTGATTGGAATTTGACATTTAGTGTACTTTAATGATGATAGGAATTAAATCAGCATGCAATTAACTCATAAGGCATTCAGAGATCTTAGCATCAATGTTGATTCTTTATACATTTTCCATATTGAAAATGTCATCTCCTAAGCCATTATAGTATGATCCTAAGCCATTAATGTTTCTTTTATTTTTTATATTCTTGTTGGTTAGTTGGAGGATGAATAAAATATACTTATTTTATTATTATATAATAAGAGTTTAATTGATATATACTATCAGTGTAAATATTTTTTTTATATTATTAACCAGTCATATGTTGTCACATCATTGAAAATCTCTGACTGTTATCTTAACCATCTTAAAAGTAATCTATATCGTGATATGTGACTGGTTGACAGTGTAAAAAACTTTACACTGACAATGCACAATAATTAAACTCATATAATAATGTATAGCTTTTTTTTAGAGAAATATTAGTAATGTATAGCTATTTTATTAAAAACCGATATTTCTCATTGAAAAAAGTAAAATATAATTTTTATGTTGTACATTGATTATTCCCTTTTTGCTTTCAATTGCTTTAGATCTGGATGTGCAGTGAAATCATTCAAAAAAATTCAATGTCAATCCATTCCATTTTTAACATAGATAAAGAAATAAGATTTTTTTAACATAGATAAAGAAATAAGAAAATAAAAAATGACAGATGTACCTTAGACAGAGAAGACGGTTACTGAGTGGTGGCAGCCTCTGGTGGTGATCCAAAAAATGCAAGCGCTCTGTCTTCATGATTTCGTAGATCTGTGAAAAGTTCAAAGGAGAGAGATGAAAGATGACATGTGAATAAAATGTTGAATGAGAAAAAATAATAGAGAGAGAGAGAGACAAATATGATGAGTGCAAAAAATGGGTTCAACATAGACCAGACATGCGTGAATTTGATCCAATATTTATAAAAGTTGTGATTTCAAAAAATAAATAAATTCAGATTTGATTAATTTGTGATTTGACCAAAAAAAAATCAATTTTAAATAATGGCTAATATGTCCAGCAAATCAAATTAATGTTGATAGGGTGTAATAAGTATCAAAATCAAAATGTGATCCATGTAGCTGGTAAATAATGAGCCGGAATTCTGTGCACTGTGAGAGTGACACGTGTACTGTTTCACTCGAGACTCTGCCATAGGCCGCCACGTGTAAAACTTTCTGTATGTAGGGTTCATGAAACATTCTACTTTGTATATATTATAGATTATTGATTTTTGGGTAATAATCACTTCCTGTATTTTGTTAATCAAAAGTTCTCTTAATAATTTTGCTTCTGAAGTGTTCACTGTAATAAAGTAATTAATAATCAATGTCATATTTACATATTACAAGAAAATCTCTTGTATTCGGGTTTAAATACTCTAGTAATCGTTATCATTATTTACTTATTTTTGATAAATCAAAATTGGAATTTTTTATTTTATTTTTTGATAAGCGATAAATCAAAATTGGATTAATAAGAGCATTAGGGGTACTAGGGATAGGGGTACTAGGGATATTCCCAATCACAAATCCAAGCCCCAAAGGAGCCACCATAACAAATAAGTAAAAAAAGGACAACAGTCCAAGTAAAAACCGAAAAGATAACCAAGCCCCAAAACAGTGAATATAGCAAAGTCTCAACCAGACCCATAGAGCAACAACTGAGAGCAAATACTAGAAACAAGAGTACTATAGAGAACCGAACAAAGAAAATTGCAGCAACTCTAGCCATCTTTATAACCCACCAACCAAAAAGTTAGATGGAAAACTAACCAACCATATACACAGCTTCAGCAAATATACAATCGAAGATGTTAATAGTAGATCAAAACTCCTGTATCCCGTGTAGCAACATATCAGGGACAAAATACCAACTTTGGAAATTTGGACGTGGCTAACTGATTAATTTTGGGTAAATGTGATATAGTGCCAACAAATTTTAACGTGTAGAAATTGGATATGCTTTGACCTTGTCCAACATGCAACTTATTTGGCTCGACTCTTCAATCTGTTAGTGCACGATCTTTTCTTGTTGATAAGCTTACCTGTTTGTTTTGATTTTCAAACAGAAAAAGAGTGAAAACCTCACATGCGTGTCAAAGTTAATATTTTGGTGCACGTTGGGGTGGTATTATTTGTACAACAGAACCGAACAACAATCAACACCTATATTTATCTATTATTTCTCTCTCATCTCTCATCATTTTGTTTCGTTAAACCTAGCATCAATTACGGTGTTGGTCGTAGGGTGTCCATCATTGTTGTTCAAAAAACATTCAAGTTTTACAAAACTTCGTGGCTCCATTTTTCCTTTCTTTTCTCTATTCTCTTTCTCTTTCTCTTTCTCTTTCTGAGTTAACATCCCTTGTAGTTCTTTATAGCCTTGACTCTAGCTAGAAAGAGCCTGTTGCATTCTCGAGAATTTTCGACTACACCGAAATAATCCTTGAAGACAGTGCTTTGCGCGCCTCATACTAAGTTACACTACTGTTTTCTCAGGTCAAATTTCACCTTTTACCTTTTGTTGTATTTTTATCGCACAACCCATATTGTTGCATTTTTATTAGATTCAAATTTATCATATTTGTCCCTAAACCAGTACTAATTAAGAAAACAAAATCAAAATAAAATGTCATGTGGGAAAAATTTCGTTATTGGCAAATATGGCTTCCCTTCATCCTTCTCTTCCATTTGCTCCTAACAATGATTGTGGAACAGGAACTAAACCCAGTTCAAGATCAGTGCTCCAGCAAAGTGTCCTAGAGATTGAGGCCGCCACCACACTTGACATGGAAGCATTTAGTGCTGTGAGTGGGAATCATCAGAGAGAAGAGATGGGTATCTGCTTGACTTGGAAGGATCTATGGGTGAATGCTTCAATGGGAAAGAAAGGAAACATACCAATTCTTAAAGGTCTAACTGGTTATGCCAAGCCAGGGCAGCTTTTGGCCATAATGGGTCCTTCTGGTTGTGGAAAATCGACACTTCTTGATGCTTTGGCAGGTATAAATATATATCAAACTGAGACTTGGGCTTATAAACAATCACGTAGCATGATCTTTCTGTCTAGCCATAAGTTATATTACCATTTTTTTTTTCATTTTCATTTCAGTCCACCTTTATTTAGTATTTACTAAATTTGAGTTATTTTGGGAATTTCTACGAAGCCTTCTTAAATCATATGGTTTCAAAACCCTATGGTTCCCACATAAGATAAAATTATAATAATAAAACAATAAAATAATGAGTTTATCTGAAGAAATAGTAATAAAATTCAAAGGTATAGAAAAAATAATGGAAGAGACTAATAAAAATATTATTCAACTAATAGAAAATAAAAATAAAATTGCAAATTACACTTATAATAGGATTCAGAAAGGACAAAGTGAAATAAATAATATAAGAGATACACTAAATAATATAAGTAAAGGTAAAGAAATAGATGAAAATAGAAATATTGAAAAAATTAGAAAAGTTCTTGAACAATTAGAAAATCTTTTAGAAACTCTAGGGAAATTAATTATCCAACATATGAAAAAGAAACACTAGCATTAATCCGAATGTTGGAAAAAGTGATCCTAAATAACGATCTTGAATATTATCTTGAGATATATAACGATCCTAAATATTATTTATTTGATTTTAAATTCTACTGTGGTCCTGATTATTATGTAGATTTTAATGGTGATGATGATGATTTGGTCTTTATTGATGAATAAAATACTACCCTAAAAAATGAATAAATTAAAAATATTTGAAATTATTAGGGTGGTACCGATTTGGTATCAGAGCTAAGTAAATAAAGTAATATAATGAATAACTATCATAGTATAGAATTTTTTTTTATGTAAATTAAGTATGTTAGATTTAACTAATCAAAATTATTCAAGAGATTTAGTACAAGAATTAAAAGATGAAGCTACAGAAGTATGTAATTGATATATGAAATATCATTATGAATATTGTGATTGTAAAGAATATGATAGAGAAATAGAATTAATAAAAGTAATAATTATTAAAATAGGATCATGGATAGAATAATGAAAAATATTCTAAAGATTTTTTTAAAAAAAAAAAAGGAGGAGAGAGAAAATAATGAAGGGGGTTTCAAACCCCTCCGTTTTTCAATGGTCCCATAGCAGCTCCCTATTTTTATTTGAAAGTAATTTAATATTATTCTAATCTCCATTAGAAAATAAACGCAAGTAATTATCATTTTGTCTTTATATAGATCGACCTCTATAACTTCAAAGTTTTTTTGTTACATAAAAGTTTTTAATTAGGTTATTATACTTAAAAAAAAATAGATCAGTCCCTACGAACAAGAGTTTAAAGACTTAATTACAAATATTTAATGAGGATTAAGTTAAAAACTTATTTAAATATCGGGATTTAATTAAATTTATTTTTAAATATAAGAATTTAATTAAAAACTCTTAAACTACAAGAATCTATTTAAAAATCAAGTATATGAACTTAAAGATTAATTATATTAATTCTTTACCCATTCTCTTTTTTAATATAAGTTTTTTAGATTCTATCTAAATTTAATTTTTCTTTTTTGATAAGCAAAGAGTATATTGAAGAGAGTACAAGGAGTACTCTAACCCATATATAATAAGAAATCAAAGATGGCAGGCAGGCTGTAAAAAATAATACTGGCAAAATAAAGTCAGTATCTATTTTACAGCAGCCAGCACCCATAAGATCAGGTAAAATCTACAACAACCCATACCCAGAGTACTTACAATCCACACCCTGTCCAAAAATAAAATAAAAGAGATAGTTCTCTAAGCCATACAAGATGACAGGTTACTATTAATTCTATAACACTTGTTTGATTTTTTTTTTTGGTCCAGAGGGTCTTTGACCGCTGTCCTGATGTCCAGAGTCTTTGACCTTGACTAATCCGAGGTGCGGTCGGGAGATAAGTAAAGCCTGACCAAGAGTTATTGTTGCCAAGAATCGAACTCGTGCAAAGCACGAACCATTCGTCCTTAACAGCAGCACATTAACCACTTGTGCCCAACTGCTTGGTTACACTTGCTTGGTTTTTGTCAATTACTGTTGTGTGTTAATGATAGGGAGTTCAGTTTCGATCCATTGAGTTATAAAATTCAACCATTCTTAATATAGAAATAAAGGATCTTGATCCAGAAATCTAACAACAAAATAATTTGGTGGTGAGAAACACTTTTATCATACTTCTGTTTAATTATAATAGTTTAAGTCTTAATATATAGGTTTTGTCAAATCAATTGGAAGTTTGGAACAAATAAAATGATTGAATCAATTCATATTTCAGGGAGATTAGGTTCAAACACAAGACAAACGGGGGAGATTCTGATCAATGGTCACAAACAGGCACTAGCTTATGGAACCTCGGTAAAAAATCTTAAATTCTTTAAGAAAAATAAATTGGGTTTTTGATAATTATCAATTAGCCATTCTTTTAATTAATCTCTGAGAACACAGGCATATGTTGCACAAGATGATACCTTATTGACATCCTTAACGGTTAGAGAAGCAGTGCATTATTCAGCTCAACTCCAATTGCCTGATTCCATGTCCAAGGCAGAGAAGAAAGAAAGAGCAGACTTTACAATAAGAGAAATGGGTTTGCAAGATGCCATTAACACAAGAATTGGAGGATGGGGATGTAAAGGCATTAGTGGGGGTCAGAAGAGAAGAGTAAGCATCTGCATTGAGATACTTACACGACCGAGACTTCTGTTCCTTGATGAACCAACTAGTGGACTTGATAGTGCAGCTTCCTATTATGTCATGAGAAGAATCGCTAACCTTGATAAAAAAGATGGCATTCATAGGACTGTTATTGCCTCTATCCATCAGCCTAGCATTGAAGTCTTCCAACTTTTCCATAACCTTTGTCTTCTATCTTCTGGCAGAATAGTATACTTTGGACCTGCTTCTGCTGCAAGTGAGGTTAGGAATTAATTAGCACATTTTAGACTCTATATCTATCTCTACAATTGTATGTTTATCTCTAATTATAATTAATGTCCACTTACTAATTTTACTTTTGTTTCAATGTAGTTTTTCTCTTCAAATGGGTTTCCTTGTCCCGCTCTCCAAAATCCATCTGATCATTTATTGAAAACTATAAACAAGGATTTCGATCAGGTAAACTTGCCAAGCTTCAAAGGGATTTCATTCTCATTATTGCAATATGCTCAAAACATTGGGTCCGTTTTTTGTATTTTCTATTCAAATTGTAAAACAAAAAAGATGACCGCACGTTTTATAATTATTTCTAAAAATTAGAAATAAAAACTGAAAATTAAAAACAAAGCAAGGATATCTAAAGTAGTCAATAGATTAATTAAACTCATACAAATCTTATTGAGATACTTTTTATATTCAAGGACACTGAGTTGGGTTTAGATGGAACTGGAACAATACCCACAGAAGAAGCAATTGTTATCCTAGTGAAGTCATATAAATCATCTGAAAGGAACCAAGAAGTTCAAAAAGAAGTAGCAATACTATCTGAAAAGGTACCTCTCATACCAAATATTATACCAAATAAGTTTTTGATGCAAAATTTATTAATTATAAAATTAAGATTGGCATTAATTTAATTTAATCAAATGTGATTCAGGATACCAGCTCAATAGACAAGAAGAGAGGACATGCTGGCTTCCCTAATCAATGCTTTGTTCTTACCAAAAGATCATTCGTGAACATGTATCGTGATCTAGGCTATTACTGGTTACGCCTAGCCATATATGTTGTATTGGCTATAAGTTTAGGCACGGTCTATTATGATCTGGGTATGAGTTATGACTCAATTAAGGTAAGAGTGACAAAGTACTAATTACAAGTATGGCTCGTATTCAACAACCAAACTTGCATTGCATTAACTTTAAGTTTAGCTACTCTCTTCTATTCTAATTTTGCAGTCACTTTTGATATTATTTCAGGACAGAGGTTCACTTCTTGCATTTGTGTCTACATTCATAACTTTCATGACCATTGGTGGATTCCCTTCCTTTGTGGAGGACATGAAAGTAATTTAAAAATCTCTCGACCCTTTTTTATCTCAGTTGACAAGACTAGGGCCTATTTGTTTTGTTTTCAATTTTCTGTTTTAAAAAATAATTACAAAATTGTCACATTGTTTTCGTTCTGTTTAAACATGTTTTCATTATTTTTTGTACAAATCATTGGAAATAGGAAACAAAATGAAAATAATATAACAGTTTTATAATTAATCTTAAAATAGGAAATGAAAAAAAGAAATTGAAAACAAAGCAAACAGGTGCTTATAAATTCTCCCCTATTTTTATTTATTAATGTATAGTAATTAATCACTGTTTCTTTTTTGGTGCCATTTGTCTTTGGTTTAATTTCCAGGTTTTTGAACGAGAAAGACTAAATGGGCATTATGGTGTTACTGCATTTGTTATTGGGAACACCTTTTCTGCCATCCCATACTTGTTACTGGTTTCATTCATTCCTGGAACTATAACTTATTTCCTCCCTGGTCTTCAGAAAGGATATGAGCACTTTCTATACTTCATCTGTGTTTTATTTTCTTGTTTGATGTTAGTAGAGAGCCTTATGATGATAATTGCAAGTATAGTCCCTAACTATCTGATGGGTATAATAACTGGTGCTGGAATTCAAGGAATCATGATCTTAGTTGCTGGGTTCTTTAAATTGCCAAATAATCTTCCTAAGCCATTTTGGAAATACCCATTACACTATGTTGCATTCCATAGGTATGCCTTCCAAGGATTGTTTAAGAATGAGTACCAAGGACTAAAATTTGCTACAAATCAAGTTGGTACTGAAGGCTCACACAATTACATTAGTGGTGAAGAGATTCTAAGAAATATGTGGCAAGTTGACATGAGTTACTCAAAGTGGGTTGATCTTGCAATCTTGCTGGGGATGATTGTTCTATATCGAGTTATATTCTTGGTTATCATCAAGACTACTGAGAAGGTAAAGCTCATTCTTGCATCATTCAAGTCAGTGTCTCCCAAGCGAACAGTGCAAGTCATGGAAAACTAGAGCTGTCAAAGTGAGCCAACCCGGCTCACCCGGGTTGGCTCACCATGGGTTGAGAGTAAAGTGAGTCGAGCCGGGTTGGCTCACTTTTTCAGTGAGCCGAGAGATAGGTAACCCGGCTCGACCCACCGTGGGTTGGTGGGTTAACCGGGTTGGCTCACCTAAAATTAGAAAGAAAAAATTAAAAATAAAATAAAATAAAAATTGACCAGAAAAATTAAGCAGCCAATAAAATAACAAAGAAATGGAGTCATCCATAACTGTTCCACTGCAAAACTATTCCTTTATCAGGTAGAAAAAATAAAACATAAGTAATCCTTTGGAAAGAGGGTACGATGCCTTTCAGATCCAATACCCAAGCTGCCATAAAATTTCCATTCACAGAAGTTCTTAAGAAGAATAAGCATGTCAAGATATACAATTGTATGCGCATTCAACTGCTAATAATAACAATTACAGTAATGAATCTTGTTGACCAAAGAGAGTACGGTGGGTCGTTGCATATGATTTGGCTAACATAACCAAGGAGCTATATCACAGCAATCAGATTCGTTCTCACAGTCTCACGCGGCGATAGTGGCGGCGCTCCGTCTCAGAGATTTGGTCAAGTGCGTTGGGGAAGCATTAAAGTAGTGAAGCGGGTTGGTGTTCCTTACTGGAGAGGGAGAACGAGATGATAGGGACGGGGAGAATGGCTCACGCAATGGCGTTCGCAGTTCTCACAGAGGTTTGCAGCGGCAGCGTTCACAGCTCACACGACGGGAGGCGAGGTGTCCAGGCGGCGTTCATGTTCAAGGGCCCAAAGAAAGGGTTATCAGATGAGGGAGGCTATCTGTTAGGTCAAGTGGATTGGGCCACAAAATGGTCTGTACTGACTTGGGCTGTTGGACATTTTAGTGTGTGGAAAAAAAGGATGCAGCTCGCGGGTTAGCCCGGCTCACCCCGGGTTCAACCCGGCTAACCCGTGGGTTAAGTGAGCCGGGTCAAAATGACCCGGGAACAAAGTGAGCCTACTTTTTTACAACCCAACCCACCAGTGAGCCGGGTTGAGCCGGGCTGGCTCACGGGTTGTAACCCATATTGACAGCTCTATGGAAAACCCCAATGCCACTCCTTTACATGGAGAGATTGTATAATAATTAGATGCATTTATTGTAGTATAGAGTAGCTGGTAGCTAGCTAGACACACCTTTCCCACTTGTGCAGGTGTAATAAAAAGATGTATAGAGACTACTATAGTGTAAGTGTACACACACACATATACGAGGGGAAAGAACATCCACAGTCTGTATTTTCTTTTTTCTTTTGGGAAATAATCACTATCTGTATTTTGTTAATGTATGAAAAGTGCTGTAATAATCAGTACTACTATTACTATAGTGTAAGCGTACACAAACTGCTTATGAGGGAAAGGAACATCAAAATATGTACTAGTATATTATATTTTTGGGTAATAATCACTTCCTGTATTTTGTTAATCAAAAGTTCTCTTAATAATTTTGCTTTTGAAGTGTTCACTGTAATAAAGTGATTAATAATCAATGTCATATTTACATATTACAAAAAAAATCTCTTGTATTCGGGTTTAAATACTCTAGTAATCGTTATCATTATTTATTTATTTATTTTTGATAAATCAAAATTGGGGTTTTTTTTTTTGATAAGCGATAAATCAAAATTGGATTGATAAGAGCATTAGGGGTACAAGGGATATTCATCCCAATTACAAATTCAAAGTCCCAAAGGAGCCACCATAACAAATAAGTAAAAAAAGGACAACAGTCCAAGTAAAAACCGAAAAGATAACCAAGCCCCAAAACAGTGAATATAGCAAAGTCTCAACCAGACCCATAGAGCAACAGCTGAGAGCAAATACTAGAAACAGGAGTACTATATAGAACCGAACAAAGAGAAAATTGTAGCAACTCTAGCCATCTTTATAACCCACTAACCAAAAAGTTAGATGGAAAACTAACCAACCATATACACAGCATCAACAAATATACAATCAAAGATGTTAGTAGTAGATCAAAACTCCTGTAACCCGTGTAGCAACATATCAGGGACAAAATACCAACTTTGGAAATTTGGACGTGGCTAACTGATTAGTTTTGGGTAAATGTGATATAGTGCCAACAAATTTTAACGTGTAGAAATTGGATATGCTTTGACCTTGTCCAACATGCAACTTATTTGGCTCGACTCTTCAATCTGTTAGTACACGATCTTTTCTTGTTGATAAGCTTACCTGTTTGTTTTCATTTTCTAACAGAAAAAGAGTGAAAACCTCACATGCGACAATTCTATTTCAATGTGCAAGTGTAGTTGGTTGTCAAAGTTAATATTTTGGTGCATGTTGGGGTGGTATTATTTGTACAACAGAACCGAACAACAATTAACACCTATATTTATCTATTATTTCTCTCTCATCTCTCATCATTTTGTTTCGTTAAACCTATCATCTCTCAGCGGTGATAGAGTGACCGGAGGGTGCGGTGAAGGGTGGACGACGACAGCTGGGAGGCAACAAACAACGGTTGAGTGGTAGATCTGGACAGAGGCGGTGTCGCGTTGTGGATGGTGAAGGGGCGATGCTGGTGGAGTTTTTCACATCACAGGGGTGTGCGATGTCTGTGACACCCTTCTACCCCGCACGTTATAAAGCATTTAATATAAAAGTAATTAAAATGAAAACATGCATTTTACTGAATAAAATAAAATATTTGTCCATGGGTAGAAAAGTCCCACATGAACCACTTTACAACACGGAAAATAAACCAAGTTTAAAACTAATAAACAAATAAAACAATAACAACATCCTAACCCGATGTCACAACAGAGCTGGTATAACCGTTCCGTACATCACGGAAAAACAACTGAAAATAACTATCTAATAGAAAGAAGGCCCTAACTATGAGTGGTGGCTCCTCAGAGTCACTCCTCTCTGGGCTGCTCATCATCCTCTGCAAATTGCCAATCAGGCCAAACAAACAAACAAAAAGAGGGGAGTAAGAATCATGTAAACAATAACGGCATGGAGATAGAAAGCAAGGTAAACAAACAGCATGGCAACAACTAGCATACAACATCATAGCAATATCACAACATCCATCATCATCATCATCATCATCAAGTATGCTATGCAGTGCAATGCAACACTACTCCACTACTCCAACTATGTATGTGGATCCAACTAACTCAGGATGAACGACTTTGGAGTTACATATCCGTATTGGCCATAGAAACACCAACACCGGTAGTTCACCAAACCTTGGGTGAACCCTATGGATAGCCAACGCATCAAACAGTGGATGCCTCATCACGGGGGGCCGCGGTCACCAAACCATCGGGTGACCTACCGTGGATGGCCAGATCACCGTACTCTCGGGCGATCTCCCCTATGTAGAACCTCCCCCATCAACCAACAACTCCAATGCTTTATGCAAATGGCACAACAACAAACAATCTCAACCACCTCCTTGCTCGGGCCATGAAGCTCCCAAGACTTCAACATCAACATCAACATAACCTTAGACCCAAACCGTGGGGTCAAGGCTCCTTCTGTAGGTTTAGTTATTTTGGGGTGGTGATATTCGTCAGTTGACTTGGCTACTGAGAGCCATTAGTTTTTGTATGGTTTTAGACATTCACCACTATTTTGTATATGTCTTTATATTTTCTTTACTTAGTTTTATGGAGAATAGCCTATACTGATGAGGGCTCTTTTGTAATCTCCTTTTAGTGATGCTGTCTGTATGTAACTGATGATGCATATACGTATAGATATATCAGCATATGTTTTCTTTTATTTCTGAGGTGTTGATCGTTTCACTATAAAGAAAAAAGATTATCACCATTTTTCGCAGTAATGTTATTAATTTAAAAGTTTCATTTTTCGAAAGTAACTAACACTTTAATTTAATTTTCCGCATTTGGGTAACTTTGTGATGACCCTAGAGAGGGTGTCGCACATATTACTTTATGTTGTGTGTCGTGTGTCGTATCTATACACAGCATGATGCCACTAGAGCTACAGAAAGAATGAAAATAAAGAAAGATGATAACGTTTCTAGAAAGTCTTTATAAGCTAACAAATTAGATATATATATTTTTTCTAGAGTATATCTCACCCAATAGATGAAAGACTAATTTATCTGGATATTGTAAGCTGTCTAAATGGAGAGTCCTCCTAATAGTGTTTCTTTCATACACATAAATCTAGATATTGAACCATAAGAAACCCAAAATCACATATTTATAGTATTCAAATCCCTTCCACTTTAATCAACATGTATTGGTGATAAGCAAATTATATTGCAATAAACTGATAAAGTCTTGATGTACCAAAACAAAATGGGTTAGCTTAAGGGAAGAAAAGGCAAGTGGCCTATTTATTGAAAAGAGGAAAAACGTTACTTAAATTTCAAAATAAGAATATCATATGATCTCTCTTTGCTTTTCTAATGTAATTTTAAAATTTGCGTATATAAAGATGATAAAAATGTAAATGAAATATATAAATAAATACATATAGTAATATGATATTCGAAATTTGATATTTAAGTAAACGACTCTAAAAGGAGCACCATGCTGGTTTGTGTTTGATACTTGACGTTTTTTCCCCCTGATACTTGAGTTGATTACTGAAATTAAAAGATTTTTGGATAAACTTAAACGTTTCAACTAATTAGGTGCAGTTAGCTAATAAAATATTAAGGCATAATTAATTATTAATTTTTATTATATAAATATTATGTTCACTAATATGTTGATTATGTTTTAATACTTAACTAACTTATACATTATACCTGCAAATTAGGTATATATATATACAAGAATCTATATTAATAATTAAGGCATGGTCATTTACAAATTGTGAAACCACCCTAATTTTTCTTTCCGGGAGGTTTTTTAATTTATATATATATTTTTTAATTTGTTAGCGTTAACTCAAAATAAATTATAAATGATCAACAGTGATTCAGTGAAAAGTGTAAGATGAAAAGCATTTTACTTAATTAGTTCTCATCTTTGAACCGAAAGATAGTCTCATAACAATACATGTGAGGATAGAAAGAGGGAAATGGATGTTAGACATTTATTTCTTTTAATAGCTTGTTGTAGAATACGAATTATGTTGGCTTGTTTCAGTGCTGGTCTGGTTTTGCGGCTTCTTCTCTTTTGGTACATGCCCTCGCTTCATGTAGTAGATTGCCTTGGTCTTTTTGGTTTTGGTTTGGTATCTGTTTGGGTTTGGGTTTTGGTCTTGTTGGTGTGCTTTGATCAATTGTAAAGCTAATATTGTTCTTATGTCTAGATAAGTATTTTATTTACATTTGATAGTTATCCGATGTTATTCTATAAATGGGTTGGGATATCTCAAGTGCTCTTTTTTTATTTATATAATATGGCGTTTACTTAAAAAAAAAGTTATAGAATATGAATTTTAATAAGTTTAACCGTTGAATTAGAAGATATTATTTTAATGATCATCTATACTAAATTTTAGATAAATTGCATATTCATTGGTAGGGCCTTTGGCTCCCCAATAGGTCCTGGAGTACCCTCACAAGCTTAGATCTTTTGGACCCGTTATAAGAATCATTTTCACTCGCTACTTAGTCATAGTTAAGGTCCCCTCCCCAAGAATATGTTTTGTGGGATTCGAACTCAGGTTTTTCTCCCTCAAGCTCAACCTACGTAATCAACTGAGCCATATTCATTTGAGTCCTTTTGGTTGATACTTATACTTTAAATAAGTATTATATTCAGCCATAAACAAGTATTATACTTTAAAATAAAATCGTGCCATGAAGTATTAATTAATGATTCTTAAATTTTATGAAACCTTGTAGATTTAATCTATCTAATGAGAACTTTCAATTAAACGACTGGATTAATTAAATTCAATGTCCATAAGAAGTTATAAAAGAAAGTAAGAAGGGTGTGTTTATGAGAATAACTTATTGAAATAAATTTATGCAAATAGTTTAAAAAAATAGTTTATGATCTGCATATAAGTTTAATTATTGTAGTTTATTGCAATAATCTTATCCGATGAGTTTATGAAAATAATTTGTTTTTAGCTTCCTTTTTTTCCCCCAGGGTATCCTCCGTACGTAACTGCGAAGACTAGTCCCTCAAGGTACTAGACGACATTGAAGGGTTGACCTCTCCCAACCAAGTTTTCTCCATACTCAAGAATCAAGAATTGAACCCTTGACCAGCCACTTACTTAAGAGGTCCAAGCTCATTACCACTTGGACCAACCACATATTGGTTGTTTTTAGCTTATTTGATAAAATAAGCGCTCGATTAAATTGTTTACACAAACGCACCTTAATATAAGTTGTTTAATTTTATTTTTATTTTATATATAAGCAAAATTTATTATTGAGAGTACTTGGGGTATACTAACCAAATTACAAAAGACAACGACAAAAAAATTACAGGGAAAAAATGTTCAACCAAGGGGAACATAATATCCTTATCAAAATATTATGTTCTGGAATAACATATAAACCAATTTTGCTAGTTTCATATATATATATATATATATAGGGGCCATATCTAGTGAGAGGGCTCTTCTTATATATATATATATATATATATATATATATATATATTGTTTGGTGGTACTTGTCGAGTAAGGTTCTGGAATCCAAAAAGGATATCGAATGTTATATGTGACATCGGAAAAAAGAAGGTAAAAAAAAAAAAGAATAAAGCTATAATTTAAATTTGTACCAATTTCCCTTGGATCCGTGAGATGGGACGAGGAGATTGAAGTTAATGGGCAGATTGATACATCACCGGGCGAAAATTTAAGTGATGGTGAATCGGTTGAGACTGTCTATGAGGAATTATCCCCTGATCATGTTTCAAATACCATTCCACAGAACTCACCTTCTGTTGCAACCAATGTTGTCAATGGCTGTATAGAGAAGATCTCAACTTCTGTTGACTCTATAGTCAAGGATACTCTGGTGCCCGAGCATACTCCAGTGTCCGTGCATTCCAAGACTACCTGTGATTTAACAGTTAGTGGTAAGAATCTTGAGACTCCTGAGATTAATTCAAGTCCAGTTTACGTTCAAGATCTTAGCGCTTTTCCAACTGTTGTTCAGAATGATTTTAATGTTTTATTTATTTGGTTGGAAAAGCAAAAAGATGCTAGTACCTCCATGGAAGGAGAGCAGAATAATAATAATGTTGCTGAAGACGGTTTAACGGTGGTTACGTCCAAATCTCAGAAGAACTATAACCTGAAACTGAATAAAAAACCTAATTCTAGGTATGTTTGATTCTCGTTTATTTCGCATATGTTTTGGTTTTTGTCTCCCCAAGTTCTTGTTTTCTTTTTTATTTTATTAATAAATTTATGATGACTTGTCACCTTGCTTAAAAAAAAAAGAGAGATGGGATGAGGAGAAAGAATTATGTTATTTGAACATAAATTTTGGACATCATATATAATACCGTATATATTTATCTCTATCTCTTATTTATTTCTTATTTTTTTATATACACACTTCTCAAAAATAAAATAAAAAAATAAAAGAAAAGAAACATATTATTATGTCCCATTTTTTTGCAAAAATCATTCCTATGGTGAAATACTCACCCATAATCAAATCGAGGACAAAATACAAAGTAGATGATGATCTCGTCCCTGCCATAAGCAATGATGTATCATTTCTGCTAAAACAAAAACAACGTCCAGTCTTTTCTCATTACTCATTAGATTGACTGGTCTCGACCAAATGCCATCCAGAAAAACTGGAATTGATGATTTTGAATGGGTGAAAGCGCAACCAAACGTACACTAAGTTCTTGTTGAACTACCTTCAACAATGTGTTCAATGTTATCAAGTTGCAAATGTGCAATGACACATATTATATAGTCAGGTGTCAGCAATTAGTACATTCAAAATATCCATATCAACGGTAACATCTCGATTTTTACTGTTTTCTAATATCAATAATAAATATATAAATGATTATATTTTTATCCGAGACTTAGAAAATGATTTTGGATAAACCAATGTCATTTCCATGATATATTTGATATCATAGGGTTACGATGAAATTTTGGATTGAAAATTCAGACAGATCCCGGTCTGCATTTTTCACTGACAGTAAAAGTTTACTGCTCAGAAAACCTAATTTTAATTCATGAACGAGATGAAAAATATTTTTATCATATTTTCTACGATCTTGGAAGTTTTGAAAATTTTCATGAAAAAAATAAAATATTATATTTGCTGCGGGCGAAAACGTCGAAATATCTCTAGGAAAACCTGAGTCAGATGAACTAGGGGGTCAACAACGGAGCTGAAATGACTGATGTGACAAGTATTTATGGCGATCCTATCCAAATCATAATGGCCATAATGACACATAAATGCCATTAGATATTTTTATGGAGAAATGACCATTTTACCCTTGGTTTCCTATGGAAATTGCAAGGCTTGCCATTGAAATTTTGGGACCATTTTACCCTTCTCTACACGGCTCTAACCCTTTTCCCCTACACTTACGCAATTTTTCAACTCATTTATATCATCTTCATGAATTAAGACTCATTTCTCTCAAAAACCCTAATTAGGAATCAGATACGTTTGCGTGGAGATATATCGGGAAACAGACCGACAAGACATCTATGATGACTCAAGAGGAATGAATCATCATGGTGATAATTTACTCTAGTCAGACAAAGAAAATATCTAGATATTTTGAACGTTAACCTAACCTACGTCTGGTTAAATCTAACTGAGGTTAACTAACCATCATTTGCAACACAAAATATCTTCTCCCTAATATGTGGTATAGGAGGCGACCACATCATTTGTAAGGCCCTAAGGCTGCCCACCCTTCTCCATTTGTAGCCAAGTATTCATTTTCCATTTCAACCACAAAAATTTAACAAGACTACATGGTTCACTTCTTACCACACATCATCATTTATTTCCATTTAACATAAGAATCCTTTTGTTAATTCTCCTCTCCTCCCTTGTTTGTGCGCCAACCTTCATTCCTCCTCCCAAAACCATGTTCTCTTCATCATTCATCAAGAACACCAAGAGCACCAAGACAAACTCTCCTTACTCACCCGAAAGTTCATCGACGTTCTGACCTTTTTCTGTTTTGGAACCCAAAAAACTTTCTACATGAAAGTTGTTCCCCTTTCTCTCTTATTTCTAACGACCTAAAGATCATCGAAAACGGAGGAGTATTTTGAGAGATATGCCCAAAGTACCAAAACAGCTCGAAATCCACAGCACCACACTGGAACAGCGGAAAGAAGGCCAATTTCTTCCATGATCAGATCTGAATCAAAACAAACCTTCAACATCAACGTTGTTCCTCTTCTTCTTAACTTTCCAATAATCCAAAGTTTGTAATTTTTAGATGAGGGGATTGTGAGATACACTCATTAAACCACCACACCCTCAAAGCTGTCCCAAATACTTCCATTTCTAACTAAGCTTGATTTGATCACTCTCTTCATTTCTTCAATCAACAAGAGGTATAAGCCCATCTATCATGATCATGTTGTCTTCTCCTTCATTTATTTTACAAGTTTATGCCATGAATCATCATCATCCAATTTCATGAAGTTTTCTTCAAAAGTCTCTAGAAAATTGTAGAAAAATCCATTTGATTTGAAACCAATTTCTATGAACTCACTATTATCTCTTATTCATGATCCAAGAGCATGAATCAAGAGAAAATTTCTTTCCTATTCTTCCATAGTGGGCCGAATCTAAGTCTTAGAGAGACTAGATGAGTTTGTTTCAATTTCTATGATTTAACACTTGATTTCATCTCTCTAATACCCATAATTATTGAATCCAAGTGATTGAGAAAAACCAAATCAAATCAAATCCTAACCTTTTCTTTTCATAGGGGCCGAAACCCAAACTCATTGAGTTAGATGAGTTTTTGTTCAAGTTCTTGGTTTATGATCATTGATCATGTCTTCATCATGTTTAAGGATCATTAATCCATGAGTTAGAAATTTTTTAAACATCCTTAGCCTAATCACTTGAGTAGGCTGAAACTTAGCCATAGGGATTAGATTGACTTTTGTTGTTTCATTTGTTGATTTGGATTTAATTTGTTGTGAAGGATAAATCGTTGTTGATTATCCTGAGTGTGCGAAGGAAATGGAGATTGAATCGGAAAAAACAGTACGTGAAAACTAAGACTTGACTCTTCAAGAGGTAAGGGGAGACAGCCTGAGGAGTTTAAGATAATCGTATGCTATTTTGTTGAGTCGTCCGTTAATTATCTGTAATTATTTTCTGTGATTTTTGAATCGTTTATTGTTTAAGTAATTATATGATTACTTGATTTTTGAGATATGTTGATTTTTGTGATATGATATGTTGATTTACATGATTATAATTGAATTGTTAAATTATAATTGTGTTGCATGCCATGACTTGAATGTATGCCATGCTATATTGTGGTGATATTATCTGCTGTTGAGTGATGGATTGAGAAACCTGACATTGGTTAGTGTTTAATTTAATTTGAGGATAAAAGTCTGATAAGCTTGGATAATTAATCAAAGTGATTAATTTATGAGAATTTGAGAAAAAGTGGAAAAAAAATAATATTATTTTAATAATATTTTTGTGGAAAATGTGTCAATAACGTGATAGTAAGGGCGAAACTGTGAAAATTTTTACAGGCGCTAGTTTTTCCAAAATAAATTCAATTTTTTTATAAAATTTTATTTGAAGTGATTAAGTCACGAAAATAACATAATATAGCAGTCAGAGCAATTACTTGTGACAGAAAAGTCATTTAAGTTATAAAAAGATTTTATGAAACACTTTGAGAAAAAAAAATTTTTATTTTATTATTATAATTTTATTTAGAAAGGACTTTTAAGAAATTGATGTTTTCATGTGAATGATTTTTAAGGGTGATGTAATTATGAGAAAAGCAATTTGTTTATGATTTTATGTTTTGTAAACATTTTAACAGAAAAGAATTTCTGTAAAAGAGTTTTATTCAGTGAAATTATTCTGTTAAACTTGGATAAGTTTTCAGAGATTTGGTTTTTGTATTTGTTTTTCACTGAGCGAAATGCTTTAAAAAGGATAAATGAACCTAGGAACCGAGACGTCGGGGTTCTAGTGTTCTGTGGACACGTAGATCAGCGATCTGTGTCATTGGACTGAGTGTCCTGAAAAGGTTTTGCGGACCGTGTGTCCTAACTTTGATGTGGAAAATGTGAGTTCCATATCCACGAGCCTAAGACTGGTACATCAGTTTAGGGCTTTGCGATTGAGCACTCGGACTGTGTGTCCTGTGTTGAGTTTAAAACATTTGGACTTTGTGTCCTGTGTTTGTTTAAAGTGAAAAAGTCTTAATATAAAAATTAAGCATGGTCGTGAGCTTCGGGCCTCGACAAAGGAAGATTATTATGACAAAGAAAACGAAACGAGAATAAATGTTTTACATGCATTATTTGGCAGACGTGCCTGAGTTACCATGTCTATGACTACAACAATGGTTGGACAGTTGTCACAAGAGGCCGTATGATTTCCTGCAATAGCTGGTTTGAGTGGCTATCATACGAGGTCAGATAATACTTGTGCATAGCTGCAATAGCTGTTTGAGTGGTTATTGCACAAGTGACTCTATACATAACTGCAATAGCTGTTTGAGTGATTATGTATCTGTGTACAACTGCAATAGCTGTTTGAGTGGTTGTCACGGGGGGTCATGTGAACAGTTGCAATAGCTGTTTGAGCAATGGTCACATGAGGTTGATGTGGATTATCCGACAATTGACCATTGTGTTCTGTGTGGACCAATGAGTTACATTTTTGAACAATAACCTTGGTACATTGGAGAGTTACCAGTGTGTTATGTGTTCTCTTGGACATTATTTTATTTTGTTTTTACAATGTGCCATGTGCGAGCTTGATCTGCTCAAAACGAAACAGAAAGTTGTGGAATCTCCAGAGATTAGGTATCAAATTAGAGCCTGAATATTGAAGTGTCATGTATTTTTATAAAATGACGATGACTGTCGGGTATGAAACCCTTTTTGATAGAATTATTCTGTTGTTTGGATAATTTCTTTATATACAGTGAATATTTGTTATATGCTGTTTTGTGTGTCGCGCATGCGGTTGTCTTATCAAAACTCATATATTGGTATCTCACCCTTGCATATTTGTTTGTTGTTTCCTCTACTGTGTAAAAAATATATTTGAGTATAGATGAATTCCAAGGAGACGAATCTGTCGTACTCAAGGATCATATCCTTGACCTGTGTGAATGCCGACAGTAATGAGGCTTGGTGATCAATACTGAAGCTCTGAGTGCCACTTACACCGGACCAGTTTGGATCGTTGAAGGTACTAATTTAGGACCTACATCACGTACGTATCAAAGGTTGACGGTGGAGATACCCTTACCACCTCTCTGGTTATTTACCATTTTTCTTGTAGATTAGGAACTGTTAAGTTCTGATACTTCCATAGTTCCGGAAGTAGAGGTATCCTCACCAAATATCCCGATAGGAAGGGAAAACCAGGGTGGTCTTCCCAACTGTGGTTACTATTATTGAGCAGCTATATGACTTTTTGTGAAGTAGTGGTACTTTGTTAGTCTGGATGTTTGGCTAATGAGAGTCATCCTTTTGAGTTGTGATTCCAGATTACCGCTACGTTATAATTATGTCTTTATTTGCTTATGTTACAATTTTGGGAGATGACCTAATGTGAAGGTCTAAGTGTAAAACTTTTATGATACCTATATATATGATATATAGTTGTATATTATGTTGATAGTGTTTGATTGTATGTGGAGTAAAAGAAAAAGAAAATTTTATCACCATTTTTGAATAAGGATAAGTAATAAGAAGATATTATTTTCCGAAAGCAAACCAGCAATATTTTATTGAGTGTATTTCCACAACAAATTACGTAAATGTGATACCCTGGGAATGGGGTGTCGCATTAGTGGTATCAGAGCTGGTCGAGTCTTTCGGGAACCTTGGGGAATAGGTCTGTTAAGTTTTTGTTGTGTGATCACTGGTTGAACCTTGTTTGAATTGTTTCTTTGTTGAAACAATGTGTGTTGACACACAAGCACGTATGTTTTGGTGAGTTCTGATTGGGTTGAGACCTTGTGAGAACTCATGTTTAGTAAAGGGTACTTATGTTCATGTTGACACATTCATTCATTCCTTTGGGGATGGTGTCAGACATTTGAATGAGGTACCTGTCATGGAAAAATTCTGGGAGAATTTTCTGAGAATGTTCTAAGTTTGTACTTGCGGAGGATATTGAGTTTCGGATTGATCTAGTTTCAAGACTTAGTCAGATCTCAACCGCTTCGTGTAGGATATCGCATACGAAGTTAACCGGGTTAGACTTCAAGAAATGGAATTTTCGTCCGTTTCTCGATAAGTTTGTCATCATCTTCATCAAATGATGTTCTCGTTTACTCTAAGAGTCACGAGGAGCATGAGAGACCTCTGTGTCAAGTGTTACAGATCACTCGCAAGGAGTTGTTGTCTATTCAAGAATCGACTTGAGAACAAGTTATTACCAGATTGGAGTAAGGATTTATTAAATATTTTGTGTTGTTGACTCAACTTATGAGGAAATATCAACTCTTCGTGTGTCTGAGAGATTGACCAAGTTATCAGGAATCGTACCAATTCAGGGTGACCGTACTAAGCGAGTCATAAAAGACCTTTGTGCTTGTGAGAAACCAAGGCGAATAGATTTGAATCTTCAACCTTAGGTGAGAGTCTCAGGATTTAAAAAAATTCTTCTCTGTACTGTTTATTCCTTATTGACAATTATTCCTCAAATTCCTATGGTTGTATTTGACAATCATAGTGGTACATTTTATACAGGCCAAATTCATTTTTCTGATCTTGATTTAAAGTCTATCCTGACTTATCCATTGGTTCTGATAGTCTGGATATTTTCATATTTCTTTGAAAATATGTTATGAGTATTTCTTTAGTTGTGTAACACAGATGATTTCTTGATAATAGAAGTTTCTTGATGGAACTGAGTCTAGTTACTTTTACTTTTGGTAATTGTGATCCAGTCTGAATTTTTGGCTCGACTGTTTTCCTTTTAAATCATCGTTTGTAAATTTCTTGTACAAATTAAAATCCTCTTGAGATTAGGAATTGTTCATTTTTTTTTATTCCTAACTCGATGAAAGTTCTTGTGAAAGAAGGAACTTTATTAGAGTCATGTTTGTAAACATGTATTAGCTATGCATTTTTACATTCACGAACCTATTGAAGAATCTTTTTCCATATTAGACACTCATATCTTTCAGATTGGTCAATTTATTCTTTATGCTTTCTTGAGAAAGTGAAATCCAGAAATTTCTTGTTTTGAGGATCTCTTTTCAAATTATGGAGAGTAGGTTGACGAAGTCGACACCCTTCTTACCTGCTTATATCCACTCTGTAGCGGAGAAGTTAACAAGTATGTATCAGAGGACTGATCCAACTTCATGAAGAATTTTCCAGTATCATTCTGAAATGAAGCCCCAAAAACTTTCCTCAAGTGTTGGGCAAAGGTTGCATCGAGCGTTAAGAACCAAGTTGAAGTTAATGTTCAGCTTATCATCCTGAGTTCGATGGATAAGTAAGAAATGAATTGATCCTTAGAAGGTTAGTTGGGAGTAAGTGTAATACCTAAGCACGACAAGAGGTGAGTGAATTTTTATTGAGGTGTAGATGTAACTAGGATTAATACCCGTAAGTAAGATGAATTCGGGAAATTTTATCATGATCAAGGTAGAGTTCGCTAATGGAAATCTAGAGTAATGATCAAATGCTCGTAGATAAGATTTAATTATATGATTGGAAGGAATTACAAAAAGGTATCTATATAATCTCTTTTGGTTTAATTGCATTAAGAGATGCAATAAAGTTATTTTGAGGTTGAGATGTGTGATGTGAAGTGATATAAGTTTGAATGATGAATTATAATAAAAAATGGATTAAGACTATGATTGGATATTCTGAGTAGAGAGTTGATGCGTGTTGCTGTAAAGGTATTATTGAACTCGGTAATAATTAGGATGAGTTAGATGATTGGAATAAGGTTTTTGGTGGGACGATGTTGAGAAGAGAAGCGATTAAGTTTTGAGTTTGGTTTTCGAGGGTGATAGACTCTGACGAAATTTTGGGGATAGTGAGGATAAATAGAAATGACATAAGAATGAATTATGTTATGGAGTTATGGAATAAAAGGAAGAAAGCAACATGAAAGGCAATGTAAGATCTTGAGGTTAAGATGAGATTTTAAAATCCTGTTTAGTTTTGAGCAGCGAAATTTCGAGGACGAATTTTTTTTTAGTGGGGTAGTAATGTAACACCCCGATTTTCACTGCTTTCTAATATCGATAATAAATATATAAATGATTATATTTTTATCCAAGACTTAAAAAATGATTTTGGATAAACCAATATCATTTCCATGATATATTTGATATCATAAGGTTAAGATGAAATTTTGGGTTGAAAATTCAGACGGAGCCCGGTCTGCGTTTTTCACTGACAGTAAAAGTTTACTGCTCAGAAAACCTAATTTTAATTCGTGAACGAGATGAAAAATATTTTTATCATATTTTCTACGATCTTGGAAGTTTTGAAAGTTTTCTTGAAAAAAAAAATATTATATTTGCTGCGGGCGAAAACGTCGAAATATCACTAGGAAAACCTGAGTCAGATGAACCAGGGGGTCAGCAACGGAGCTGAAATGACTGATGTGACCAGTATTTATGGCGATCCTATCCGAATCATAATGGCCATAATGGCACATAAATGCCATTAGATATTTTTATGGTGAAATGACCATTTTACCCTTGGTTTCCTATAAAAATTACAAGGCTTGCCATTGAAATTTTGGGACCATTTTAACCTTCCCTAAACGGCTCTAACCCTTTTCCCATACACTTACGCAATTTTTCAGCTCATTTATATCATCTTCATGAATTAAGACTCATTTATCTCAAAAACCCTAATCAGGAATCAGATACGTTTGCGTAGAGATATATCGGGAAACAGACCGACAAGACATATATGATGACTCAAGAGGAATGAATCATCATGGTGATAATTTACTCTAGTCAGATAAAGAAAATATCTAGATATTTTGAACATTAAGCTAACCTACGTCTGGTTAAATCTAACTGAGGTTAACTAACCATGATTTGCCACACAAAATATCTTCTCCCTAATATGTGGTATAGGAGGTGACCACACCACCTGAACACTCTCATCCACATCATTTGTAAGGCCCTAAGGCTGCCCACCCTTCGCCATTTGTAGCCAAGTATTCATTTTCCATTTCAACCACAAAAATTTAACAAGACTACATGGTTCACTTCTTACCACACATCATCATTTAATTCCATTTAACATAAGAATCCTTTTGTTAATTCTCCTCTCCTCCCTTGTTTGTGCGCCAGCCTTCATTCCTCGTCCCAAAACCATTTTCTCTTCATCATTCATCAAGAACACCAAGAGCACCAAGACAAACTCTCCTTACTCACCCGAAAGTTCATCGAAGTTCTGACCTTTTTCTGTTCTGAAACTCGAAACACTTTCAACATGAAAGTTGTTCCTCTTTCTCTGTTATTTCGAAAGAGTTAAAGATCATCTAAAAGGGATGAATATTTTGAGAGATATTCCCAAATTACCAAAACAGCTCGAAATCCACAGCACCACACTAGAACAACGGAAAGAAGGCCCTTTTATTCCATGATCCGATCTGAATGAAAACAAACATTAAACATCAAAGTTGTTCCTCTTCTTCTTACCTTTCCAACAAGCCAAAGTTTGTAATTTTTAGATGAGGGAATTGTGAGATACACTCATAAAACCACCACACCCTCAAAGCTGTCCCAAAAGCTTCCATTTCTAACTAAGCTTGATTTGATCACTCTGTTCATTTCTTCAATCAACAAGAGGTAAAATCCCATCTATCATGATCATGTTGTCTTCTCCTTCATTTATTTTACAAGTTTATGCCATGAATCATCATCATCCAATTTCATGAAGTTTTCTTCAAAAGTCTCTAGAAAATTGTAGAAAAATCTATTTGATTTGAAACCAATTTCTATGAACTCACCATGATCTCTATATTCATGATCCAAGAGCATGAATCAAGAGAAAATTTCTTTCCTATTCTTCCATAGTGGGCCGAATCTAAGTCTTAGAGAGACTAGATGAGTTTGTTTCAATTTCTATGATTTAACACTTTATTTCATCTCGCTAATACCCATAATTATTGAATCCAAGTGATTGAGAAAAACCAAACCAAATCAAATCCTATCCTTTTCTTTTCATAAGGGCCGAAACCGTAACTCATTGAGTTAGATGAGTTTTTGTTCAAGTTCTTGGTTTATGAATATTGATCATGTCTTCATCATGTTTAAGGATCATTAATCCATGAGTTAGAAAATTTTTAAACATCCTTAGCCTAATCACCCGAGTAGGCCGAAACTTAGCCATAGGTATTAGATTGACTTTTGTTGTTTCATTTGTTGTTTCCTTAGCCTCAGATTCTGTTTCTGAGCCATTTTCATTTATGACATTGATAGTTGGTCCTTTGTTTCTTATCATAGATTATCCTTCTTGATTAATAATATTTGAAGGTGTTTCAGGAACATTTAAATATTTTAATTTTTCTTGAATTAAATCAATTAATTCTTGTTTTTCCTTTTTTATTTCAGGGTTAAAAAGAAGTTGCATACTTTCTTTGACCTTCTTATTAACCTTGAAAGGTTTAAACAGAGGTTTTTCTAAGGGGCTATCTTTCTTAATTCCAGAAGTAGATGGATGAACAGATGCTTCTTCTTTAATTAATTTATTCCCTAAAACCTGTAAATATTTATTCGTATAGTTTTACTCCTCTATTAATTTGTTAATATCTTGAGGGGAAATTGGTTCATTAATATTTTTTATTTTAAAGGGAGCTGCCATAATTGGTTTACCAGTGTTAGGATCTTTAACACCAGGAATTTGGAAAGGGCTATTAGGTGGTAACTGTGGTTTAACCAACTCACCATCTTTTAAATGCCATACTGTAATGACATTAGTGGTTTTATCTGCAACTATCTTTGTTTGCCACGGATATCTAATTTGATTTTTGACTGCATAAGCATGAAACCAGTCAAAAAATAAAACATTTGTCTTAACATTGTTAAGAAATTGATAATATTCTTCCTGAATATTAGTCTTGTATGTTCCCTTAAATTCTTGTAAGAACCATTCTCTTTGAGGTTTCCATTCCTCAGAGTAAAAGTCCTTTCTCAGGGATTCCTTATCAATAATGAACTTACAAATCATTATAAGATTCATTAAGAGAGGAAAATGTTGGAGACTGAATTGATCTTTGATCATCTTCTGCCTGATAAATTGGTCTAGGGATAGTAGATGATGTATCTAATCCCTGAAGATTAATATTTGAAATCTATGATGTGGTTGAGAAAGATAGTCTTGAAGGGACAGATCTAAAGTCTTTTGGTCTAAGACTAGAAGATCTGATAGAACTAAAAGAATTTCTTCTTTCGAAGTTTAATTCAACCTGTCCTGTTGGAGTTTGGACAATATTATTAAAGTTTGATGTTTCCCTTGGTAAAGCCGGTGCTGCTTTATCCAAAATCCATCTCTCTGGTAAAGTTACTTCTTTCCAGGGGATTGTTTTAGGGACAATTACGTTTGCTTTAGTAACATCAGTAAGAAACAATGTTGTCTCTCCGATGTTGTAGTTTTGAGAACTTTAGAATTACAAGAATTCATAACCTTGTGTTGAATTCTGTAAAGCAAAGCTGCTGGGATTGATCCAGGCTTCATGTCTAAGCCACAAATTTTAATGTTTAAAAACAAAGAGTCTATAATATTTCTATCCTGTAGACTCAACGTCCTGTTTGGATAACAATTGAAACAAATCGGACCTTGACTTAGGCTAGTTTATACCGTACCTAATAGTGAATCTTGAAATTTATTGTGCCTAATATCTCTTAAGCACATTAAAATTGATGCATTTAATCCTTCTCGGATTAAAGGTTTAACCGCTACTTGAACACATCCTATGTACAAGTACCTGTATTTTTGTTTGTGATTTTTTATTGTATCCATTGAGAGAAGATGAAATTCCTCACTCGCTGGATTGATAGGAATATTTTTCTCTACCGTTTTGATAACATAATCGGAAGTAGCAAAAAACTTACCTTCCGGTTTATATAATTCTTTTGTGGGTATTTTAGGAATTACCCAATTATCAATATCTTGATTGATATTTTCAAAATAGATTTCCTCTTGGAAAATACTGCTTAGATTGGTAGGAATATCAGATTCCTGTAGTGAAGAAGATGAGGGTTGGGAAGAGCGAAAACTAAGCTTTGAAAGGGAGCGGGATAACATTATTCAATTATCTGATATCATTGCCTTCCTTTGGTTCCATAGCAACAGTAGATATGATTCTAAGCCTTACCTTGCTGAATACTTTTCATAATTTTTTTTTTTAAAATATCAACTTTACAAAAAATTAACAAAAGTATTAGATCTTATCATACTTAACTATAGCTGTACCTTACCTTTAAAGAGGATTTACATCCTTAACCAAAAGCTACCAATAAGTGTTTCTGCTTGGGTTTGCCTTGTTCAAGCATCGACAAATTAGACTTACTGCCTCTTTACCTTTCGAGGTCTTATTGCTACAGCTTTTACAAGACATACCAAAACATGAACACGGGGTCCTTACTTTTCATATTGTTAAGGAAACTTTCTTTTGACTTGGATCCTGCCAAGGCTGAAACAATCTGGGACTTCTGATTTAGAAATTCACATATTTCTGGGTTGACTGCCTTCATTACAACATCATTCATCATTACAACACATACAAGTCGTTTTCCTAACAGACGTCATTCCATCGTTCGAGCATGTCTTGTTTATTTGGTCAACTTATTTGATTATCGATCTTTTTATTTATCCGTTTTAGGAAATAAAATCCTTAATTATAATAATGATCATACTCATATATAAATATATTTGTACATTTTGTATATTGATGTTTGTATTATTAAGAATATAGTATTTATGAATACGTCTAACAATCCCTCGTCTACCTGTCACTCTATTAAGAGTACGGTATGTAGTAAACTTCCATTTATGCTTACTGTGCAGTTCAGATGATTTTTATATTTACCATATTTTATTCTTCCTTTACCCTCCTTTATTCCTTATTCTCATTTAAACTCCCTTTGAACTTTATGAAGGTCTTCATGTTTCACACGTTTTTCCGGCAACCTGCTGGAACCAATTTGTCCAGATTTTAAGCTATTTTGTAACACAATTTTGTATATCTTACAAAAATCCTATTCACGAGTTTTACATATGAATATCAATATTTTATCGTCTTCTTTCCAGGAGTATCTTCAGATTTCTAAGAAATCTATAAAGTTATTAAAATTCTTGGAAGGACCGAAGGTCATTCCAGGACACTGATTTTTGTAGATAGCACATGTCTGACTTTGCATTAGATTTTGATCCATCATTTTTCAAAATTTACAATCTTCATATCCAAATTTAAACCTCGAAAGTTAGGATTTCAAATCTGTGCCCAGTTCTCTGTTATGATACCAAGCCCAATAGCAACTCCAGTAGCCCAAAATACAACAAAAACAGTTTCAGCTGATGGGAATGAGAATACTAGGCCCAATCGCATGAAAAAGAAGCCCATTCACCTTAAGGACTATATCTGATAAATGCTCTGTATGTTAGGAATGCTCTAGACTTTCTTTATGTACTGCACCTTGTAACTACCAGGCTGTTATGACAGCTGGCTCACGTTCACTCCCTACAATTCAAGAAAAGGAATATTGTAAGTTTGGTATTTATGCCAAATGAATGCAATGAAATGAACAGAAAGAAATTAATCAAAAATCAGTCTTCTTCCCCTAGGCTTTCCTGTTAACACAGGAATTCAATATTCCCTCTACTAACATCTTAACATTGGTGCTTTCATTTCCTGAACCATGCCCCGCAACAGCAATGAAAACCCTGATCTTACCCAACTCCATGCTGCCATCAATGCCATAAATAACACCCTTCAAGAACTCAGAATTTCCCAAGACTTGAGACATGATTCCTACCTTTCATCCTTTCAAAACCTGCAAGAACAGATTACAAACAGTCCTCATTCACCCTCCCCTCCCCCACCAGAACCCACCCTAAAACCTCCTAAGCTTCACCTTCAACCGTTTGATGGATCCACACCCCTAGACTGAATTTTTCAAGCTAACCAGTTTTTTAACCACTACAATATCCCTACCCAGCAGCGTCTCACTCATATTTCCCCTTATATGGTCGGTGATGCTTTGGCTTGGTACCAATGGATGTACCACAACAGGTTACTCTCTACTTGGGATGATTTTACTCAAGCTTTGGAGCTAAGGTTTGGACCCTCTTCATTTGAGAATCACCAGCAGGCTCTTTTCAAGCTCCAACAAACATCCACAGTAGCTGCATATCAGAAGGAATTTGAGAGGCTATGCAATAGAGTGATTGGCCTCCCTGCAGCTGCTATCCTAGATTGCTTTATCTCAGGTCTTAAAGCTGAGATTCAATTTGAAATGGCTATCCTCAAACCCTCTTCCATTTCCCAAGCCATTGGGCTTGCTAAACTCATTGAGGCCAAATCCCTTGCTACCCGTAACCTGCCACATCCAACCAGAAACCACTACCCTAAATACACACCCACATCCCAACCCCCTACCCCACCTCCACCCTTACTACCTGCACCACCACCTAGGCTGGCCCTACCTGCACCTCCAACACGCCCAAATTTTCCTATTAAATACCTCAACCCAATGGAAATGCAAGCTCGCAAAGCCAAAGGGCTTTGCTATAACTGTGATGAGCGTTTTATTCTGGGTCACCGCTGTAAAACCAAGCAATTTTTATTGCTACTCAATGAGGAACCTACTCCAGACCTGCCCAATGACCTACCAACCGACCCCAACCAACATTACTACACCCAAGAGCCTTCCCCCCCACCTATGCCACCTAATTTTCTAGCCAACCAACATACACCCAATTTGGCCCAACCAGACACTATCCTCCCTGCAACCACACCTGAAAACTTCCATCTCTCCTTTCACGCAATGACTGGCCAGCCTTCACCTAGAACATTACGCTTCCAAGCCACAATACATGGTCACCAAGTCTCTGTTTTAGTGGACACAGGGAGTTCACATAACATTATCCAACCTAGAATTGCTTCATTTTTAAGTCTACCTATACAGACCCTCCCATCATTTTCTGTTATGGTGGGCAATGGTGCCCAACTACACTGCATCGGTTTTTGTGCAGACGTTCCCTTTGTGTTTGAGAAACACACCTTCCCGATTTCCCTCTACCTCTTACCTATTCATGGGGCGGATATTGTTCTAGGTGTGCAATGGCTGCAAACCTTAGGACCATTTGTGTCCGATTTTACCATTCCTTCTATGCAGTTTTATCATCAAGGCTCTTTGGTAACTATTAAGGGGAGCTCTCCTATTTCCCTCTCACCCACCACCTTCCACCAACTTACCCGAATGATCAACACAAACTCAATAGCCACATTCCATGCCATCTCTATGTTACCCTTCTCTGTCCAAAATGACCCTATACCTAACCAAACCAATTCTGTTTCACCTCTCACAGAGGAGGATTTCACCCAAATTAATTCTTTACCCAAACCAATAGCCACTATCCTAACCCACTACTCCCACATATTCACCCAACCCCATGGATTACCTCTTAGCCGTCCCCACGATCACCACATTCACCTATTACCTGATGCCAAACCCATCAACACCAGGCCATACCGCTACCCACATTTCCAAAAGGAGACCATATCTAAAATGATTGCAGAGATGTTGGCAGAGGGGATTATAAGACCTAGCACCAGCCCATACTCCTCCCCAGTTTTACTAGTCAAAAAGAAGGATGGCTCGTGGCGATTTTGTGTGGATTATCGCGCACTCAACGCGATTACCATCCGAGACCGTTTCCCTATACCCACTATAGAGGAACTCTTGGATGAGCTCAATGGGGCCTCTTACTTCTCCAAAATTGATCTCAGGTCCGGTTACCATCAAATTCATTTGGTGCCCGAGGACATACACAAAACGGGGTTCAGGACTTTTGATGGCCACTATGAGTTTCTAGTCATGCCCTTCGGCCTAACAAACGCCCCATCTACTTTCCAAGCTGCTATGAATGATTTACTAAGGCCTTATCTTCGTAAATTTGCTTTAGTATTTTTTGATGATATTCTTATATTTAGCACTGCTTGGTCTGACCATTTGAACCATGTTGAACATATTTTACAGCTCCTATTGGACCACAAATTCTTTGCTAAACTTTCTAAGTGCCAATTTGGGGTCCGGACTGTGGAGTACTTAGGCCACATTATTTCAGGCCAAGGGGTTCAAGCGGATCCAGGTAAATTACAAGCTATTCGAGAGTGGCCAGCACCTACCTCTCTAACTACTCTAAGGGCCTTCTTGGGGCTCACTGGTTTCTATCGACGCTTTGTGCAAATTATGCTACAATTGCCAGCCCCCTTACAGATCTACTTAAAGGAAGCACTTTTTCATGGCCAGAATCAGCTGCTAAAGCTTTTGAAGTTTTAAAAGAAGCAATGGCAAGTTTACCTGTCCTATCACTGCCCAATTTTTCCGCTCCATTTGAGGTTACCACCGACGCTTCAAGTACTGCCATTGGGGCTGTCTTATCCCAAGGGAGTCATCCAATTGCATTTTTCAGCAAAAGAATGTGCAATAGGATGGCTGCCTCGTCTGCTTATGTCCGGGAGCTATACGCCATTACTGAATCTGTAAAGAAATGGAGGCAATACTTATTAGTCTCTACCTTTAAAATATTTACCGACCATAAGAGCCTAAGGGAGTTAATGACACAAAATATTCAGACCCCAGAACAACAGAAATGGTTGACAAAGCTAGTGGGTTACACTTATGAGATTTTCTACAAACCTGGGAAAGAAAATGTAGTTGCCGATGCCCTGTCTCGCATTCCTGAGCCAAATCCAGCTGCAGAGTTTTGCTAACCTCAGCTTCCCAACGCTACCATTACTGGAATCTCTACAGCAGTTTTATTCCAACAATCAAGAAGGTCAAATACTGATTGAGAAATTTACTCAGGATATTGCAATGCAGCAGAAATTTACCTTCAAGGCTGGCTTAGTATACTTTAAGGACAGAATTTTTGTACCCCAAAGTTCTGGCCTCACCATAGCCTTGCTCACTGAGTTTCACGCATCTCCGATGGGAGGCCATTCAAGAATTAAAGCCACTCTAGCTCGATTGTCAGCAGTCTTCTACTGGCCTGGAATGCACAAAACAGTTAAGGACTATGTCAATCGTTGCTCTATTTGCCAGCTTAACAAGTATAGTACCTTGGCTCCATACGGGCTTCTGCAACCATTACCCATTCCTAGCCAGGTTTGGGAGGACATCTCAATGGACTTCATTACCAATCTTCCATCTTCGACCAACAAGACAGTAATCTGGGTAGTGGTAGACCATTTAACCAAGTTTGCCCACTTTGTCGCACTCCCTACAGGGTTTACTGCTTCATCACTGGCCTCTATCTTCCTCTCAGAGATTTATCGACTTCACGGGGCTCCGAAGACCATAGTGAGTGACAGAGACAGGGTCTTCATTAGCAAATTCTGGAGAGAGCTCTTCAAGTTTTTAGGCACTACCCTATCCTTCAGTAGTTCGTACCACCCCCAAACAGACGGCCAAACTGAGGTGCTTAACCGTTGTTTGGAAACGTATCTGAGATGCTTCATCAGTGATGAACCCACTCAATGGACTCGATTCCTTCCCCTTGCTGAGTTTTGGTACAACTCAACTTACCACTCAGCCATAGGGATGACTCCCTTTGAAGCGTTATACGGCCGTCCTCCACCATATATTCCAGCGTACTGTCCAGGAAGCTCCAAGATCGAGTCCTTAGATGCTAGCCTATCCCTGCGCCAACAAATTTTGAAGGTTTTGAAATTCAATCTTAACAGAGCATGGAATAGGATGCTACAACAGATAAATGCAAAAAGAACTGAAAAGGAGTTTGAGGTGGGTCAATGGGTCTACCTTAAGTTGCAACCGTACAGGCAGGTCTCGGTCACTCGGCGCCCGTCTCAGAAGCTCGCGAAGCGGATCCTCGGCCCCTTTCGCATAGTGCGCCGCCTTGGCCCCGTCGCGTACGAGTTGGATCTGCCAGCATCTGCAAGGATTCATCCGGTCTTCCATATCTCGCTTTTGAAGCCGTGCCGAGGTAACCCAAGCACACAGGTGGTTCCCTTGCCCCTTGCTCCCTCGCCGGAACCCGCGACGGCCACCCCCTTGGATCTACTCCAGTATTGCCACATCGCAACCCCTAAAGGTACTATTACAGAGTTCCTTGTTAAGTGGCAAGGACAAGATGAAACTGAAGCTACTTGGGTCCCTGAAGCTGTGTTACGGTCGGAACACCCATTATTTGATCTTGAGGACAAGATCCTCTTGAAAGGGTGGGGCAATGTTATGATACCAAGCCCAATAGCAACTCCAGTAGCCCAAAATACAACAAAAACAGTTTCAGCTGATGGGAATGAGAATATTAGGCCCAATCGCATGAAAAAGAAGCCCATTCACCTTAAGGACTATATCTGATAAATGCTTTGTATGTTAGGAATGTTCTAGACTTTCTTTATGTACTGCACCTTGTAACTACCAGGCTGTTATGACAGCTGGCTCACGTTCACTCCCTACAATTCAGGAAAAGGAATATTGTAAGTTTGGTATTTATGCCAAATGAATGCAATGAAATGAACAGAAAGAAATTAATCAAAAATCAGTCTTCTTCCCCTAGGCTTTCCTGTTAACACAGGAATTCAATATTCCCTCTACTAACATCTTAACATTCTCTCAGATCGTTTTTTGTTTAAAAGTTACATCTCAGAAAGAAAACATATATCAGACTGAGTTAATACTTTTCAGCATATGCAACCACATCATTCACTCATACAACTCACAATAATCACATTTCAACAACAAATTTGCATGAACCACAGATCAAACACACAATACAAAGAGTAAACAAATATACAAACACATTTTTGAGCATAAAAAAACCTAAAAGAAAGGCTCCATGTCACATACAAGAGAGTTTCCTCTCTTACCTTTCTCCTTCCGTATGAATTGCGAGCTTTTGGAGAGGATAGAGCCCCAAGTTTTCTCCTTTTTAGTTGATCCTTAGCTTGCTCTGAATGTCTAAGGGAGAGGAAAAGAAGTTGTTAAGGGTGAATTTGCAAAAGATCAAGGGATCCATGCCATGCAAGGGGTAGAAGAGAAGGACTTACCTAGTTCTTTTGTTTCCCTCTTGCTCTTATTTTCTTTTCTCTCTCCTTCTCTCTCTCTCTCTCTCTCTTTCATGCCCTCTCTATCTCTTTAATCTAATTTCTCTCTTCTTAAAATATGCAAAAGGTGTTAAGTGAAGAGGTGGATCTCCTATTTATAGATTTAGGAGGGGATGGGTTTAGTTTAACCTAAGTGGCAACTAGTTAGGCCATGGTTAACTTATCATGCACTCCTTTTAAATTTTCTGCCAATGACATAATTAGAGTACCAACTTCTAATTATTTTAATCATCCCTAGTAATATTAATCCCTTTAATCCTTATGGCTTGGTGTAACACCCCACTTTTCGTTAAGTGCTTTCCTTAAAGCTTGTTGGGTTGTTAAGTTGTTGGCTAAGGGCTTAGTGGGATTTTTGGCTTAAAAGTCCCTTTCTGGTACATGAGCACGCCCGTGCTCATTAACCAGCATGCCCATGCTTAAAGTCAGAAGCGTGTTTCTGATTTTAAGTTGAGCATGCCCGTGCTCAACAGTGAGCACGCCCGTGCACACTGTGCGGACCGCGTCTCGCTGACACTAAGTCCAGCATGACCGTGCTTGATGAAGAGCATGACCGTGCTCAGGTCCAGGTTATATATATGTGCACAGAAACCGAGGGTTGTGTTTTTAACCCTATTTTTGGTGGCTGCTAACCCTGTTGCGGTTGACACTGTGTTTTCCCCTTTTTCCCTCATATTCAGAGCAATTCTTGAGTATTGGAGGCCTTGGGAAGTGTAGTTTCACCTATGCTCATATAGAGGTAATGTCCCTTTCCCCTTGTGGTTTCCTTTTCATGATTTGAATTGGGAAACTGATGGTTTGTGTTTTGTCTGCTCCAAGGCTTGGATTTGTTTTGAGCCGCTCGAAGGGAAGGAATCGGTTTGCTGTTTAGGACTATTGTTAGAGCTACCTTCAATCCAGGTATGGGGAGAAGGGTAATGTACTCATAGGCTTGGGGTTATAGTAAAGTAAAGGGGTTCCCATAGCCCCGGTTGTTTGTATGAGTATATGATTTATATATTGATTTGTTGGTTATTGTGATAACATGATAGTGGTTGTTAACATGCTGTTTATATGCCTATGTTCATAATAATTGATTAGTGTCTATGTTGTTATTGTTGTTATGAACATGATGATGAGTATGATTATTAGATGATATTGTTAATCCTGTTGATTGATTGGTTGATGCCATGACTGCGATAATAATGTTGAGTTGATGCTGATGTTAATGATGAGTTTTAATCCTTAAAATTTTTTAATAATTGACTTAGGATGGTTAACGGGTTAATCCCTAAAATTGGTTAAAAACTTGGTTACTGTTTCTGCCCAGAACAATGCAGTCGCGCGATGAGCATGACCGTACTGAACAGGGAGCACGACCGTGCTCCCAGTTGAATTCTGGAAAATGGCCGCGCAATTAGCACCACCGTGCAGGATAAAGAGCACGACCGTGCTTCACTTATGTGACAACACAACCATGCAGGGGACGAGCATGACCGTGCTCCCCTAATAGACAGAGATGTAATTAAAGGACTTAAAGGGGTTTTAACCCCACCTTTCCTCAAAGTTGATGAGTTGATGTAGCTAATCAAAGATAAAGATTAGACAACTTGGTTAATGATTACCAAAGACAATTAAGATGATGAGATGGTGAGGTATTGAGTTTGATAAGTCGATACCCATTGGGTTACCGCAAGCTGATGAGTTATGCCTTGGTGCTTTTTGGCCAAGGAAGCCTTGACCCCGTGGTTTGGGTCTAAGGTGTTGTTGATGTTGTACCTTGGCAGCCGAGAGTTTGCTCCAAGGGGGCCTTGACCCGGTTGGCTTTAAGGTGTTGCGGTAGATTCCGCTGTTGTCTTTGGTTGATTTCGTTTAAGTGAAGGAGGTGGCGGTTGCCATTGTTTGTTGTTTGCTCATGCATCATTGGAGATGTTGTTGAGGGATGTTTGACGTAGGGGAGGTCGTCCTAGAGTAGGCGATCTGGCCATCCACGGTTGGAGTAGATTCTCCTTGCGCCCCCGTGATGAGGCATTCGTTGGTTTGATAAGTTGGCTATCCAAGGAGTAGATTCTGTGAATCACATTGTCATATAGGTTTTGATGTTGACAAATATAGTATTAAGGGGAGAGCATAAGCAAATCAATATGATATAAGTTTTGATGTTGACAAATAGAATATCATGGTATTAATTCTACAAAAAGAATATTGGGCTTAATGTATATTATGTTGATAAATGCTATGTGACTATAATATTTTATCATATATGATATATGCTTGAGATTGACAAATATAATAATTTGGCAAAGAATCATACTTGGAATATTTATCATATGCCTAAAGACATAAGAAATATTAAATATGACATTATCTTAAAATATGTCTTATGAATTATTATAATGGCTTTGTATATGGAATAATATAAATATCATTACAATTTTCTATACCTTGAACTAATGTGATCTATGAGAAAATTGTGCATTAGAAAAGTTCAGGTTGGAATAAGCAAAGCTGTGAAATCAAGAGCTTGAAAAGCTAAAATCCAAGAAGGACTAGATTGCAAATAGAAGAAAGGAGTATCCAGAAGATCAAGCAAGCACAGGGGGCAAAATGGGAATTTCATTAAGTGTATTGCTTGTTTTAGAAAAAGTGTGTAAATAGTAAGTAGAGTTCTCAATTTAATATTGGTCTCACACACACACTTTTAACATGTGCCAAAAACATTTTAAACATGTTTTATATCTAATAATTAATTGTGTTTAATGAGTAATCAAAATATTAATTGTTAAGATTTTCAAATTCAAATGTGCTTCGAGCCATAATCGATTATGGGAAACCAATAATCGATTATGATATGAATTAAAAGGCTTTAAATGAGTTTAATGAGTATTGATTTTAATTAAAGCCGTTAAGTTTTGAATTTGAAATTGAATAATTGATTATGTACTTTGTATAATCGATTATGTCATTACTGCCTTTCAATGATCTTCAAACAGAAAACTCTTAATCGATTATGTAATCGATTATGCCTTTTATGTGAAAGTCAGTGGACTCGTAATCGATTAGTATAATCGATTAGTATAATCGATTATGCCTATTCTGTCCAAATGTGCGCTTCCTGAAAATACTTTAAATAATCGATTATGGCTTTGCAATAATCGATTATGACGCGACAGAAATGAATTTTAAAGAGGCTTGACCTATTTTCTTTAAACCATCACTCCTCACTTATAAAAGAAATGTTAGGCAGCCATCATAAGATACAACTCTACTATTTCTCTCTGTGCTAAAATTCTGAAAATCATTTTTCTGTACTACATCTCTTACACTATCACTTTGACCATATTATCTTGAGAGTTCTACACACCATATAGGTGTTCTTATATCTTGTGCTTCAATTTGTTTTTATCTGCACTAATTAGAGTGTTTTATATTGGTAAGAGCCGGATTGACTCAAACCTTCTTTTGATTACTATTCTTACAAGAGAGGGTATATCTATTGGGATATTTTTGAGACTCTTACCTCAGGGATTGTATGTCCTGTGATTTGTATTAAGGGTTCTCTCCATTGTAAAGGTTCTAGCTGCACCAATTTAAAAGCTAGTGTTTGAGGCTCTTACACAAGGGATCGTATATCCTGAGATTTGTGTTAAGGGTTCTCTGAATTGTAAAGGTTCTAGTTGATCCTATTTAAAAACTAGAGTTGATTGAAAACCCTTGGTCGTATTGCCTTGGGGACTGGACGTAGGCCACTTGGGTAGTCTGTGGTCGAACCAGGATATATTGTGGTGTTCATCTTCTTTCCTTATCCTCTTTACTTTATCGCACTTTATTTTATAGCGCTTTAGTTTCAAACAGTTTATTTTTTATCAAGCGCTTAAATTCGACAAGAAGCTTTTATCCGCTGCAAATCCTGTTTTATATCTTAAAGGGTTTTGATTTTTACCAAAAGATTTCATTTTTATTTAAAACCCAATTCACCCCCCTGTTGGGTATGGTTGCCACGGCCAACAGATTCTCCGGCGTTGAGTCGATTCTCAATGTGGATATTTAACTCCGAAGTCGTCCATCCCGAGTTTAGTGGATCCACATGCATTGTTGGTTTAGCGGAGTAAGACTACATTGCACTACATAGCATGCTTTATGCAGATGATGTTGATGTATGTTTATACATGTTGTTGATGTATGCTTACATTAGTGCCATGCTTGTATGTTTTACTTTACTTCCTACCTCCTTGTTATTATGTTTACATGATTCTTACTCCCCATTATTTGTTTGTTTGGCCTGATTGGCACTTTGTAGAGGATGACGAGTAGCCCGGAGAGGAGTGACTCTGAGGAGCCGCCACTCATAGTTAGGGCTTGTTTTTATGTTCAGTTAGTTTGTTAATCTTCAGTTGTAATTCCATGGATGTTATCCCGGAACGGTTATGCCAGCTCTGTATGTGACATCGGGGTTGGGATATGTTTATTTCCTTGATATGTTTAATCGTTTTAAACTTGTTTTATTTTTCGCGTTGTGAACTGGTTCATGTGGGACTTTTCTACCCATGGACAATTATTTTACTTTTAACAAATAAATGCATGTTTTTATTTTAATTGATTTTATATTAAATGCCTTATAACATGCGGGGTAGAAGGGTGTCACACTTGGTATGCATTATTGTACTATAATCAGATTTCTAATAAAATCAAGCGAATTAATAGAATATACTGTCATCCAGGTCTATGCAATTTTATTCGGATAATAAAGTCCATAATTTTTTATACCTAAATTCTTTACTGTATAATTAATTACAGTGTTTCATTACTGTAATTTTAGGGACGTGACAACTAGAATTGGTCATCGCAGTTGAAATACAATCCTATAGCACAAAGAGCTTGGATCTCAGTAGGTGATAAGCGACATATTTGGAAGGGTTGTGGGCTAGTAGGGGGTGCGGGCAAGGCTAGACGAGGTGGGGCGTAGGCAGCATGGGCAGTTGTGATCGAGGAGGTGTTGAGTATGAAGGGTTAGAGAAGTGGGTCGATTGGTTTTTAATTTGGAGTCGACCAATTTAGCAAGGCCGGTGGCTTAGGAAATGGAGGTGGGGTGAATTATGGCCAACTTGTTTTTAATTTCCAAGTGTAAGCTGAAAATGAAGCAATCAAGGATGGCGGAATGGGGAAGGCCGGTCATACGATTATAGAGCCTCTCAAAATCACGCTGATAATCAGCGACTGTGGTGGTTTGTTGCAATTTGAAGAAGGCCTGTTGGTGGTTTTTGTAGGACGAATAAACGCAATTCCCAATCATGATTGAAATCCTCCCAAGTGAACAAGAGCTGATTATCGTCCATCTAGTGGTACCATCCCAAGGCGTCACCGTCCATATAGCAGGAGACCCTGGAAAGGCATTGGAGAAAGTGATTGTAATAACGAGAAAAATATTGCTCAGCTTGGAGGAATAACTTAGGGGGTTTAATAGGTTGGTCGAAGGTTGGTGGGGGTGAGCCTTTGAGTCGGAGGTGTTCTTGAATGGTATGGAAGGTGTTGCATAAGACTCAAGGCGGAGATCCTATGATGATTTGAACTTGGTGAAGGCTATTGTCAAGGCATTAATAACTACAAAAAAAGTCTGAATAGCGACCGACTGCATCCGTCGCCAATGACGATCGAACTGGCAACCGATATCTAAGATTCATGATTAAGTTGTATTTATATATATGGCTACTGATCTAGATGGTCGTACTGTAATCGATCGCTAAATCCGCCACTAAACCAAAAAGTTTGAAAGTCAAACATTTTGACCATTTGGCGACAGATTTTAGCGATCGATTTAATAGCAACGGTAATATTGGATCTAGTTAGCGACCAAATTTAAATTCGGTCGCTAAGACGCGGTGGTTGAAATTATTATTGAGCCAGATAGTGACTGAATTTAATTTTGGTCTCTAAGACGCGGTGGTTGAAATTATTATTGAGCCAATTAGTGACTGAATTTAATTTCGGTCTCTAAGACACAGTGGTTGAAATTATTATTGAGCCAGTTAGAGACCCTTTTTTGTGGCCAATTAATTTTTTTCTTAATAGCAACAGAAATATTCGGTCGCTAAAACTAAAATCCCTAAATCATGAGCAGCCCATTTCCTTCCTCACTTCTGTGTTTTCTTAGCTCTCTTCCTCCACTAAGTCCCCTGCCACCACCTCCTCGTCTCTGACCACCATTCGCACACCTTCAATCACCATGTCACAACTCTGGCCACCACGCGCACAGTAAGTCCCTCTCTTCTCTTTTCTTCCTCTCCTCTTTTCATCCTCTCATATTTTCTCTTCCCTGCCACAAAATTCGCCCACCACCGCAAGGACCACTGTAAAGTCTCTACCTCCTCCCTGCCACCACAAGGACCTCCACAAGGAATTGTATGCTCCTTCCCCCTTCTTTGAATACCCCTTCTCTGTTTTTTATATTAATTTTTTTATTCATTTTTTGAATCTGTGTTTAGTTTGGTTTTATGGTGTAGTTTTGATTTCCAGAATTGTGTTGCATCTCTGGGATTTGATTTTTTTGCTATCTCCCTCTTTGATTCACCACTGTATTAATGTCTCCATGGTAAATCTCTGTTTCATTTCTTTGATATTTTGGTATGAATTTGTTTTTTAATGTTGAGTGTTTTTAATGTTTTCTCTGTTTCTTTATTAGCAATGATTAGTTCTCTAAAATGATACAGTAGAATGAATGATATGAGTTAGCACTCAAGGGAATTCATACACTGTTTTGGGTTTAATTTGCACACTGTTTTTTTGACTTGAATGAGGGCTGTCTGAAGGCGATTTGGTAATAGTTTTTGGGATGTGAAATGGGGATGTCTTCAGGACATTCGCTGATACATGTATTGCATTGTCTTGAGTATAAAATGGGGTTGTTTTTGAGACTTTTCTATTTTGTTTTGTTTTGACTAGGATCATGGTTTCTTAGTGAGTAAAAACTGATTTAGTTTGATTTTGGACCCTAAGGGCTAATTTCGAGTTCTGCTTATTGAATTGAGCTCTCCTCTTTCACACAAGTTTATTTTAACCTATAGAAGTTGTTGGAAATGAGTTTAAGGTCATCTTGTATCAGATCCACCATTTGGCATTGTAACCCACTCATTTTAGCCTAAAACTTTTAATTTTGGATCCAAGGATCTAAACTGAGATATGGTTGTCTAATTGGTATGCACCTAGTTTTTGACATAACAAAATTGTAGCAACAAAGTCCATGTCAATATTATTTTTCATTTGAAAGTTATACGAATTTGAAGTTGAACATGGAATAGTTCCTTAAGTATATATTTTGCCTAGAATTTGAAGTTAATGTTACAGATATCTTATCACCCTCCCTCATTGACTCTCACGTTTACCATTCTATTTATATTTTTTATTTCTCTTTTGTGAGGTAAGTCAAACATTATCACTGATTAATTCCTTGTTGCAAGTGATGTTTGAATATTTCTCTTCAATTTAATAGCTTCTAATTATGTGGTACCTATAATGTGTTATGTGAATTATTGTGTTGTTTGTTATGTGAGAGTTGAGGGTGTGATCCTATCCTAGAGGTAGGATGCTGGTTGTGTGCTGATAATTTATAGTTTATGCATGTGTTTGCCAATTAATACTAAGCTGGTTTCTTTTGGGCCTTTTTTGGTCTACTACTCACAATAGACCCAAGTGTGTCATTTACATTACTGTTGGGCTCCTGCTGGTCTGTTTCACTCATTTCAAATTGTCTTTGAAATTTAATAGGAGTGGAGAAAACTATAATTCTTCTTCATAATACGACGACATATATACACATTGTAGTGAAATCAATTACCTAGGAGCTATTGACGAATTCTTAAAAGCTAGGAGGAAAAAATTTTTTTAAACATGTGGTACAATAATGAAGAAAATAACAAATCTCTAAAGTTTAATATTTTAATTTTTTTCTTTGTTTTTATCATTTTAATAGGTTCTTTTCAAATATTTAAAAAAAATTGATAACCTAAAATAAATTAATTTGTGATGAGTGAGGGCTTCTTTTTCTCTGCTAGTGCTAAGTGAGGTGGTAGTTTTGTGAAAGAGCCCACTAACAAAGAAGGTATCAACGTTGATATAGATAAGAAAGTCAAGTTTTCCTTCAAAGATATGGTTATCGGGAAGAGTGATGCCCTGGTGGCTTGGCCCAAGGTTGATCTGCTTAGTGATGATAATTTATATTTCATTTTGAACTCGATTCTATTGTCTAAACAACATAATGAGTTGATTAACTTAGTAATTTCCAGCATTCCTTGTGGGTACGATACTTGGAGTCTCAAATACTCCTTACTTAGTTGGGTGATAGGGTGCACTTGCCCCTAGTGCAATTTTAGCATAATAGATAAAGTATGGAAAATAATGAATGTGTTTAATCCATTAGAATATAAACATATTGTTACTTGATCAATAGTGACCGATTGTGCTTGCAATCATGTTATGCATAATCATATGTGCATTAAGTCATGCATGATCCTAGAAAGTTTAAGAAATTAGGCATTAAGGGTATTTTGTCCATATGATTTTTGACCCTGAATGATATGTCAAGGCAAGCACCGATGAAATGACTTAACGGTCGAAACAAATTGATACAAAAGATACTTAAGTTGAGGTCATGAATTGCACTAACATTGACATGAGCACAATGTGAAAGTTTTGAATCTTGGCATGATGCTGAGGATAGAGCTACAACCTGGTGTGAGTGAGAGTGTAATAGTGGAGGTCAAAATAGACCTTTGGGATGCATGTCGCACGAAATGCCACAGGGGCAGGTGGTAGCACTCTTGTGTAGTGGTAAATAGATACCCCCACATGGCAATCTCGATGAGTCAGTAAACAACTCAGGATCGGAGGTAGAGCGTTTCACATGGTCGTATGCATTTAGATTGAAATAATACTGGGTGAGACACAATGTTGTCCCACTAAAGAATAATCTAATCAACAAAGCCTTAATCGTGTTATTATCATTAGCACGCTAATAGAAACACCAAACATATATATATATATATATATATATATATATATATATATATATATATATATATATATATATATATATATATATATTGCCTTATCAGTAGGGTTATTGTCAGAGATACATCAACCATATACTGGAAACATAAAGGGAAAGACAAAAGCTTACCAATGCTCAAAGTTATGTACATGCAATGGCCAGCTCCATATTATAACTAATATGGTGGCCTAGAACTACCTTCGCCTTCCCTATACCTAAGCTGGTAGACATGAGGCTCCCACATCAACTCCTCACTGCGAGATATGATCATACGTTTCCATCGACTCAATTGACAATATTGTTTGCTATTGCGTCGGGCTCCTCGGTATAAAAAACCTCGACGACTGGTAACATGTAAGATCTGTGGGTAATCCTACTCTCGCTGGTAGTCACATGGAGGGTTCCAGATCTGGTCGAAAGGCATACGCTGTGCTATTTTGAAGGTACACATGAAGCAAGCCTTCAGAGCATCTTCAAAACATATGTATACACTAGCAGCTCCAGTATATACAGTGGTGTAGGTGGAGGGATCTACCTTCCACCCTTGCTCTCTGTGATACTCAAAATCCATGGTCCTCAACACCGGTATCCTCGGTGCCCTCTATATCCATGGGTGCTCTTAAGACATCTTCCTTTTCAATGTAGGGATCTTCTCGAACTATCATGATATAAACATGCATAGAAAGGGCAGGGAGATAAGAATATACGCTGTCATCATGCACGAGAAAGAAGCAATAGAATAAAATAGGAATATAGCGCACACCTATACAACACACACTACAACCATCTTTCGAAACCACTCACTTAGTATCTACCATTTATCACTCGTGCATTTGTGCCTATATGCTGACGTGGTCACAATCCTGTCACACATCCCCATTCCTGTTAGGGCTGATAGTCAGTCGTTAGAGTGGCACAATGACCCACAGAAATGCATTACATCCCCATTCCCGTTAGGAATGATACTATCTCCCATTACCGTTAGAAATAGTTACAGGAAAATATCCCCCATTCCCGTTAGGGATAACTTTCTCTGTCTCAGAACAGCTTGGTGAGGACTGCATGAGTATCACAATAGGCCTACCAAGCATCTGTCCGGTGACATCTAGTATCCATAATCAGATACTTTGACCTCGTGTGTTATCATTCACACACCTGCAAACACAATAATTCATTCTAGCATTGGCCTCACCGACTCATCCCAAGGTAATCACTTGGCATATCAATCTCACACTTAGACACACTCTTAACTCAGTAGAATGCCACACTAGCATACCCATTCTTTATTCGCAATTCATTAGGTTTAGCACTACCACATAGATTATTACACTCTCCCCCATCACACATCACCCAATCAACTGGGATCATCACTTATTTACTAATCAAGCACACAATCACAATCATAGCACATAATGTCATATTAAGCATGTTGAGCATATGGCATACTAAACACATATTGGGGAGTATATCACTAAGCATGTCATTCACAACATAGCAGGTAACGCATAGTAACCAGAATAACCCTAGCAAGCATGCAACCTCGATCCATGTAAAATCAACATATCGATGATAAACATATAATTCCTAAATTATCTTTAGCACTACGAGGTAGTCACCAATGTAATTTAGGTGTTGTCGATTATGTGACCACTAGTAGGGCCATTGAATTCTACTATACTTTTGTCTTCCCGGCGATAATGTGGTTCTTTCTCCCACCTGATAACACGCCTAGGTAGCTCCACGACACCTGACGATCATGAACATGTCCCTCTCCACACGAAGTCAGAACTACCACACCTTGTACAAGGGTCCTCGATGCTCTGAAATTTGCCCTAATCACGTAGACAACATGCAAACGATATCATTAACCTTTACCACTTGACTATCGAGGCTCAACGTTGTCTTTAATCTTTAATCTTTAATCTTTTAACACTCTGGCCAACAAGCACCAGAGCTCAACACCTCGACCACTAGGCTATCGAGGTCCCCTAGGTCACTCGGAAACCAAGTTACAACATCATCTTTTCACTTTGATTATAACACTCTGGTCGATCAACGTCAGAGCTCAACACCTTGACCATTAAGCATCAAGGCCCCCTTGGCCACTCGGCTACCAAGGTACATTATTATCTTTAAGTTGTCTAAACTTGTTTTTACTTCGTTTGGTGTCTTCTTCATTATTAGGAACAACTGGGGTGAACCATTCCTGTTCTGCTTTCTGCATTATGTTCTGGACACGTGAGCACAGGCGTGCTCACCCTTAGCATGGGCATGTTGAACTTTAAGTTGAGCATGTGTGTTTTGTCTAACAAGCACGACCGTGTTGGTTGGAGCATGGTTGTACTGATCTGGGCATAAAGGGTTGGAAACCCTTACTATGTTTCCTAGGGCGTTCAAAGATCAATCCAATTGACTTTTAACTATCCATCAGTCCTCAGTTTCATTATTCTTAATTAATTTCCATGTCTTACCATTATGGGGAATTAATCCTTTAATTCTAGCTTCATTATTAACACCCCTAAAACGTTCACGAATCAATCCTAGGGTCTTTAACCAAATCTTTGAACATAATGTTGCCTCTCATACTATATTCATGTCTTATGAACAAACTGGGAAAACATCCCTTAATTCTCTTTCATCATTGTTAACATCTTTTAATGTCTTAACATCATTAATAAGCCCTATTAATTGTTTAGAGTCTTATTAACATTATTGTTGGCATTAACATCCTTAACAAGCAAACACTCATTCAGAGCACGGCATCATCATCATCGTAACAGTATCATCATCATGAACATTCATTCATAACGTCATCAATCCAAACATAATCATGGCATAAACATCATTATCAATTATAACAACATACCAATCATTAACCACAAATCACTAAAAGGTATAGCAATCATCAATTAAGCATGTATCATCATAAACATGATAGCAAACAAATAAATAATTAACAAACAACAGGGTCATGGGTTAAACCTTCATCTTACGCTACCCCCAACGGCTACATGTTAATACTATTCCTTCTCCCCATACCTGGTATAAAGATTCCGACTACAACATTGCAAGCAAACTATCCTCGTTCCCTCGAGCGGCTTGACGAATTCCATAAGCCTTGGTCAAACATGAAACAGATAACCAATTAATCTCCAATTTAAGAAAAGGGAAAGGAGATTAAAGAGAGGGATAACTAGTTTACCTTTAGAGACACAAGCACGCGTGACTTCTCTCCCAAACAGACTTACAAACTCCAAGGACTTCAAAGGGTTCAAGGGAAGGGAAAGAGAAGAGGCATCTGTCATACTAGGATTACCCAGAGTGCCAAAACAGGGTTTTGCTCACAACCCTTATGAAACTATTCTATTTATAGATTTTGTGACCTGACCACGACAGTGCTCCCTTTAAGCACGGCCGTGCTCAATTCCTGAGCACGGGGCGCATAAAGATTGCAGTACGAGGCTAACTAAACGACTGAATTGGCCAAAACACATAAAATAAGACTTGTATATAATTATCTTAGATTTCCAACGCAACAAAGATCATCTCAATCGGTCATCTAGAAATCAAGATATGGCCAAAACGGTGAAACATGTTACTAGGACTCTAAAAGGATTGAACCTTTCTAAGGCTAAACTTCCCCAAACATAAACCTAGACATCAAAAACAAACATAACAAGCATATACAAACATATATATAACATATATAAAAGCATTAAGCTTATTTAAGATAAATGGGGTGAAGCTTTGTAATTAGCCATATTCGCGAACCAAGGAGAATTTTCTTCAAAAATGGCGAACAAGCCCTCATCTGGAAATTATTCCTGGATATCTAATAGTTTCTCCTCTTGGTCTGGATTGACTAATATTGACAATGTTGGTTGTGGCTTCTAATACTCAAGAAGGGGGGGGGGGGGGGGGGGGGGGGGGGGGGGGGGGGGGGGTTGAATGGAGTAAGTGTTATTTTGAAAACTTTTCCCCTTTTTGTGAAAACTGAAACTTTTCTCAGCTTCTTGAAAAATGTTTTGTCAACCAACTTAAACCAAAACAAGTTTTTGCTTAGTGATAGGTTCAAAACTTTATTCTTTTACAAGAAAGTGAGAGATAAAAAGATTGATTCAGATATTATGCATTCATAGATTTACTCCTTAACAATTTGCCTAATCACACATTCATCAAATAAAGCAATTAAAAGAGTTAAGGGATAGAGAGAAATACAAACCGAGATTTTATCCTGGTTCAGCTACCTCCTCTGGTAACCTACATCTAGTCCCCACTTCACAGTGAGTTTTGTCCACTAAAATCAAAACAATTACAGGATTCTTTACAAGCTTCAACTCCCAGGTTCCTTCTACCCAATTGAAAGCTTTTCAGTTAAAGCAATCTTGTAATTCCCAAGAGTCCCTTCTACTCTTATCAAACCACCAAGAGTCCCTTCTACTCTTGATCTACACAGAGAGAACACCTTCTCTTTAATCTTCCTTTTGCAGTAAGAAAGGTTTTTGAATCAGATTATAAGAAATCAAATATTACAAATTGAAGCTCTAACAGAAATATATCAAGTATTCTCAACAAAAGTCTATCTCAATGAATTTCGTGTTTAATCTTAGTATGGAGTTAATTCGTGTTTAGAAAGCGTTTGCCCAAGCCTTTATATAGTAGTATGTCAAAATAGATCTGTTGGGCACACTTCAAAAGTCAGTAAAGATCAAAACAAACTTTCATTGAAAATTTCAGTTATCAGTAAATCGATTGTCTAATCGATGTATTAATCAAAGATTCAATTTTTATAACTGAATACATCGATTGCCTAATCGATTGTGTTCTTGAAAATTCTTGATTCTGACTAATATATAGATGTGTACATTGATTTTGTTCTTGTAAAAGATAAGAGTTCTCAGCCCAGAAGTCTTTACATCGATTGGTAAATCGATTGCATAATGAGTTTCAAAAGTCTTTGCCTCTGTTTGGTCTTATGCATCGATGTACTAGTCGCTTGTTCTATCACTTTTAAAAGACTTAACTTCTGTTCAGTGTTTACATCGACATACCAATCGATTGGATGCATGTTTCTATAAGTGTCGGCTTCTGTTCAGCCTTATGCATCGATTGGTCAATCGATTGTAAGCTTCTTTCAAAAAATGTTAGCTTCTATTTCACCTTATACATCGATTGTGCAATCGATGTACTGAAGCTTGTTTTGCATTTTTATCAAGTCAGTCACAATCAATCGATGTATCCATTGATGTATACTATTTATACATTGATGTACACATTGGTTTTCATTAAAAGTTAATTAACTGAAAGTACATCGATGTACAAATAGATGTACAGAACTTTCAATTAATCCTTTTTCATTCTAAGTTCATTTTACTTTATGAAAACCTTTTTAATTTGTTTTTATAAGAGCTATTTCAAAAAGAAAAACTTTAAATATTTCTTCACATTGATAATCTAATATTGCTTGAGATCCTTTGTGATTCTTCTTTGTAGTTCTTCATCTTCAAGCATTCCTTCATGATCCTTCTTTCGCTCCTTTGATCCTTTGCATCATTTTCCTTGCACTGATTATATCTTATACAAACATTCAAACTTGGCAAGAAATTAGTGAATCAAAGTGTAATTCAAGTTAGTTTAGTCATTAATCAAAACACACTTGGGTTATTTTTCCACAAACTCCCCCTTTTTGTTTGATGACAAACTTACCATACTCTATTTATTCAATCTAAAAGAAATGTTATAGGAAGTATATATCAGAGATTATAGTGCAACAGTTTTATTTTAACTCCCCCTGTCTAAGTGACAGTTTTTTTTGAACATTTGGGCCATGAACTAGAATTTGTTTTTATAGTATGGTACCCTTTTTCTTCTCCCCCTTTGTCATCATCAAAAAGAAATTATGAGGGATGTAACATACATATTTATAAGGTACATACTAAGAGATATTCATTGAGAAACAAGACATTCATTCATTCATATATTTGTTGCAAGTGAGAGAGTACAAAATATGTTTAAAAAAAGCAGCAATAACAACAAATCAGATATTCATTCATTACAGTCATCCATTCAAAAGAAATCACACAAACACTAAGAGACCCTAAAGACTAAGCATCTTCATTATTCATTGGCTCTTCATTGTGTTGTGTAGGCTTAGTTGCTTAATCATTTGGAGTTTCTTCCTCCTCAACAGCAGCAGCAGCTTGCCTAGCGATGTGCATAACATCATCAGAAGTTGGAGTTGCTTCTTGAGGTAGAGGTGCAGTGCTGGGGATGCCTAAATGTGCCTGAATGGTTGCCATCTGCCCTTCAAGAGCATTAATCTTTAGACTCATGTAGTCCAAAGTTCTCTTGATCATCAGGTTTGGTTTATTTTGCCTCTGCTCAAACACTTGAATAATTGTTATCAGCCTATCTATTTTGGAATTTGTTTCAGTATTGTCCATAGCAGCTCTTGGTTCATCTCCAGCTAATCTTACCCATTCACCATCAAAATTCTTGGCCAACTTCATCTTGCTTATATATAGTGCCCTCACCAAACTTGTGAGTCACTTGCCTTGCTTGGAACCTTTCCTTATGTCCCATTGAGACTTCAAAGTGCTCAAGCAATTTGACAACTAGGCCAGGGCAAGGTAATGTAGCTCCACTGATTCTGTAGTCTACCATGTGTCTCACAATGATATAGCTCCAACTGAGCTGTTTCTTTTCAATCATAGCCCAAAGCATCAGAATATCATTGTTCTGAACCATAGCATGGTTTCATGATCTTGGAAGCAAGATCCTGCTTAGCACATATTGAAGCAACCTATGCTGAATGTGCATTGAGCTAATGTTGATCAATCTTCCTTCAGGTGCATTTTCAACCAAGAGAACCTTCTTAGCCTCTTCCTTATCATAAGCTTTTAACCAAGCACTGTCAGGACCTATTCCAGTCATATTACTTCCCAAGTAATCTAAGCCAGTAAATTGAGAAAATTCTTCAAAAGTCATTTCAATTCTTTTGTTTTTGACTTCAGCAGAAAAGCCAACATTATCCATTTCTAAGGTGCAGTAAAATGCCTTAATTAAGGTTGGATAAATGTCACTTTTGGTTTGTAGAAATTCTCTTAACTTGTAGTGTTCAAGAATTTTGTGAAATGTGAATCCATTCTTCTCAAAGTAATTGAAATTAACAGTCCTAGCCTCATGTGTATCTCTATGCTTAAAATCTTTCTTATAAAGCATGATATACTCTTCATCAGAGAAATACTTTTTCAAGAGTCTATCTCAGCATTGAGATCCTCATCCTCTGTTCTCTTCCTCTTTTTCTGTTCTTTCTTTTTAAGCGCTTCCTTAGCCACCGTCTTCTTTACTTCCTTCTTCTTTGGTGCAGGCCTTGAGGTCTCACCAACGTTTTCCTTTCCTTTAGCATCCTTCTTCTTGACAGGTTCTTTGAGTTGTTGCTTTCATTGCCTCTGTGAGGTTTGGGTTTTCTCCATTTCCTTCCTTCCTTTTAGGGCATGAAGGTGTGGATATGGGGGAAGTTGTTGAGGTGTGGAGGAATGAGTTGAATATGATTATGTAGAGTAGGATTGGACTGGAGTAATGGGTGCGATTTGCTTCACACGAGCCATTTTAGCAATTTTCGGGTTTTGCTAGGGTTTTGGGTGCTAAAGATTTGATTTAGAAATGAGCAAAATTTGGAGGGAAAGCTGGGTATTTATAGAAACTGATATGTCAATCGATGTATCAATCGATTAATTAGTGGTTTTTAGTTTGTTCAACACTTCAGTCAATCGATGTATGAAGTACCAGGATTGCTTTTTGAACTATGTCAATCAATGTATCAATCGATGTATAAGCTATGTCAGAGAATACCAAGTTCTGCAACTTGAACTCAATCGATGTTACAATCGATGTATATACAGGATTATCAATTTTAACCCAAGTACATCGATGTATCAATCGATGCATAAGCACTTACAGAGAGTAGTGCTTTTTGGATCAGTAGATCAATCGATGTACAAATCGATTTATAGCAGATCAGGTTTGGATTTTCAGATTTTCATAGCAGGTAAATCGATGTTGGAATCGATGTATAAGGGCTTCCAGAGAGGCTTGTTTTCTAATTTTGTCTAACAAGCGATGTGTCAATCGATGTATACATGTTAAAAACAGATTTATAGATTTATACATGGATTACACAATCTGTGTACTAGCTTTGAAGTTATGGTTTTGGCTTTATCTAATCGATTGGCTAATCGATGCACTGAGATCAAATATCAAACAATCATGCATTCAATCATTCAAAACATCAAGCATAGGTTGGATCAATTATTCCCAATTCTCTTATTATATAATAGAAGCTTTCTTTAGTCAATGGTTTGGTGAAAATATCAACTAATTGCTTAGATGTATCAATATATTCAATAACTGTATCTCCACTTGGAATATGACCCCTTATGAAATGATGTCTTATTTAAATATGTTTTGTTCTAGAATGCATTATAGGATTTTTAGTTGGGTTTATAGCACTAGTGTTGTCACATTTGATTGGCACTTTCTCTAAGAGAACACCATAGTCAATGAGTTGTTGCTTCATCCAAAGGATTTGTGCACAACAACTTCCTGCTGCAACATATTCTGCTTCAGTAGTTGACAAAGCCACACTTGTTTGTTTCTTACTAAACCAGGAAACTAGAGAGTTCCCAAGTAAGTGGCAGGTTCCACTAGTACTCTTCCTATCCAACTTGCATCCAGCAAAGTCAGAGTCAGAGTATCCTATTAGATTACAAGTTGATCCCTTAGCATACCATAAACCCATATCTTTAGTTCCTAGCAAGTATTTCATGATTCTCTTTACAGCTGTTAAATGAGATTCCTTAGGGTTTGATTGATATCTTGCACACATGCAAAAACTAAACATTATATCAGGCCTACTAGCTGTAATGTAAAGTAAAGAGCCAATTATACCTCTATATTTGGATATGTCTACAGTTTTACCTTTTTCATCCTTGTCCAAGTAACATGATGGACTCATTGGAGTTGACATCTCCTTTGCATTCTCCATGCCAAACTTCTTCAATAGTTCCTTGCAATACTTTGCTTGGCTTATAAAGGTTCCATCATTGCTTTGTTTAATTTGAAGTCCCAAGAAGAAAGTGAGTTCACCCATCACGGACATTTCAAATTCATTTTACATCATCTTGCAAAATTCCTTACACAATGAATCATTAGTAGCACCAAATATAATATCATCAACATATATTTGTACAAGCAGCATATTTTGACTTTTTCTTTTTGTGAAAATTGTTGTGTCAACCTTACCTCTTGTAAAACCTTTTTGTAATAGAAAGTTGCTTAGCCTTTCATACCAAGCCCTTGGAGCTTGTTTAAGTCCATACAAGGTTTTGGTGAGTTTATAAACATGGTTTGGAAAATCATTTATTTCAAAGCCTGGTGGTTAACCAACATATACTTCTTCTTGAATAAAACCATTAAGGAATGCACTCTTAACATCCATTTGATATAATTTGAAATTCATAATACATGCATATGCTAGCAACATTCTTATAGCTTCTAGCCTAGCCACAGCTGCATAAGTTTCACCATAATCTATGCCTTCTTCCTGATTATATCCTTTAGCTGCTAATCTAGCCTTGTTCCTAATAATAATGCCATTTTCATCAAGTTTGTTCCTAAACAACCATTTTGTACCAATTATCTGTTTATCCTTGGGTTTTGGAACAAGTTCCCAAACTTTGTTTCTTTCAAACTGATTTAATTCTTCTTGCATTGTCATGATCCAATTATCATCAGCAATAGCATCATTAATGGTTTTGGTTCAATTTGAGAAATAAAGGCCATATTGTTACATGCATTTTTTAAAGAATGTCTAGTAGTTACCCCTTTGGATATTTCACCAATGATGTTGTCCAAGGGATGATTCCTTACAATCTTCAATTCTTTAGGCAGCTCTTCATATGGTTCTTTTTCTGGATTTTGTGCAACATCATCAATATTTGCATTTTCTTGTCTTTCTTCAGTTTGATTTTCTTCCATATTTCCTGTATCATCATCACACATATCCTTTCCCAACTTCTTGGGGTTAGATTCATCAAATGTAACATGTATAGATTCTTCAATTGTAAATCCTAAAAGCTTTCTAGTTATAGAATAGCCTAGGAAAATGCCTTCATCAGCTTTAGGATCAAATTTTCCTAGATTATCTTTGCCATTGTTCGGCACAAAGCCCTTACAACCAAAAATATGAAAATGAGAGATATTTGGTTTTCATCCTTTGTAAAACTCATAAGGAGTTTTCTTTAATATTGGTCTAATTAAGACTCAATTCAGAACACAGCAAGCTATACTCACAGCATCTGCCCAAAAATATTTTGGCACATTAGAGTCATTTAACATGGTCATAGTTATTTCTTCTAGAGATCTATTCTTTCTTTCAACTACTCTATTTTGTTGTGGAGTTCTAGGTGTTGAAAAATTATGTTGTATATCATGTTCATCACAGAAGTTATCAAATTCCTCATTTTGGAATTCACCTCCATGATCACTCCTTATAGATACAATTTTCATTTCTTTCTCATTTTGTACAAGTTTGGCCAATTTCTTAAAAGCAGAGAAAGCATTATTTTTGTGTGCTAAGAACAATGTCCAAGTATATCTAGAGAAATCATCCACTATTACTAAGGCATACAAGTTTCCACCAAAGCTTTTGGTTCCAGATGGACCAAATAAATCCATATGCAAAAGCTGCAAGGGTCTAGTTGTTGAAACAATGTTCTTAGGTTTGAAAGAGACCTTCACTTTCTTTCCCTTTTGACATGCATCACATAGTCCATCTTTCACAAATTTTAGTTTTGGCAATCCATCCACAAGATCTTTAGAAATTAGTTTGTTTAAGTGGTTCATGTGGATATGTGCAATCCTTCTATGCCATAACCAATTCTCTTCTTCTTTTGAAATTAGACAACATGCATTATTTGAAGAGATATTATCTAAGTCAAGCATATAGATGTTATCTGTCCAATGGCCAATTAGTTTCAGATTTGCATCATTCTGATTTTCTATCATACAGCTATTGGAATTGAATTTTACCTTTTAACCTTTGTCCCATAACTGACTTATACTCAAGAGATTGTACTTTAATCCCTCAACATATAGTACATCTTCAACAATTGTTGTTGAGTCACTTCCTATGTTGCCAATGCCAAGTATCCTCCCTTTGTTATTGTCTCCATATCTAACACTTCCACTAGATTTTGTAGTGAATGTTATAAACTTGCTTCTGTCTCTTGTCATGTGCTTGGAACAACCACTATCAAGGTACCATTTAACATTCTTGGCCTTCAAACACACCTCATCTTCAATTTATGTGTCACTTTGATGATTGGTCATAAGGCAAAGATTTGCTTCTTCCTCAGATTGTTCAGAGGAATCCATGTCATTTTCCTTCCATGCTATGTATGCTCTTCTTGGCTTTTTGTTCTTCTTGTCTTTGGACTCAAAGCTGTCATGCTTGTCCTTCTTTTGAAACCTTGGACATTCATTCTTGTAATGTCCAGTTTGAGGGCTTTTTGTTGAAGGTTTTCTTCTTTTTGAGAAACCTCTTGAATTTTCTGACCAGCAGTCCCATGTCTTCTTCAGAATCTTCATCCTCCTCAAGTTCTTCATCTTCATTACTGTCATGAACTTCTTTGGAGATATGAGCCTTTAGTGATAAGCCTTTCTTTTTCTTCTTCTTATCTTCATGATCATTCAGTCTATGTAGTTCGATCTCATGTTCTTTCAACTTTCCAAATAAGGTAGCAATGTTCATGGCATCTAAGTCTTATGCTTCAGCTATGGCAGTAATCTTTGGTTGCCATTCTCTTGTCAAGCATCTCCAAACTTTTTTGATTTGTTGTTCATATGAGATAGTCTTTCCAAGTCCATTTAGTTGATTCACAATGTGAGTGAACCTCCTTCGCCTATCATTGATGTCTTCATCTTTCTTCACGTGAAAGAGTTCATACTCGTGCATGAGTGAATTCATTATTGCTCTCTTCACATCACTTGTCCCTTCATGAGTAACTTGCTGAGTATCCCACATTTGTTTTGCTGTCTTATAATTAGAGACCCTGAAAAATTCATCATAACTCAAAGCAGCAGTTATAATATTTTTAGCTTTAGCATTATAACCTACTCTTTTCTTGTCCTCATCATCCCACTCAGTCCTGGGCTTATTTGTCTTGGTGCCATTTGCATCAAGATTATGAGGGATCTATGGACCATTCTCAACAGCATCTAAAACATCAAGACCAGTTGCCTCAAGGAATATTAACATCATTTCTTTCCAATACAAGTAGGCAGTGCCATTGAATGCAGGGGGTCTTGCTAGAGAAGCCCCTTCTCCCAAGAGGTCATTTGAAGCCATCCACTTAAGCGATTAAGCTTTACACAAGAGTGAAAGCTCTGACGCCACTTGTTGGTTGTGGCTTCTAATACTCAAGAAGGGGGGTTGAATTGAGTAAGTGTTATTTTCAAAACTTTTCCCCTTTTTGCAAAAACTGAAGCTTTTCTCAGCTTCTTGAAAAATATTTTGTCAACCAACTTAAACCAAAACAAGTTTTTGCTTAGTGATAGGTTCAAAAATTTATTCTTTACAAGAAAGAGAGAGATGAAAAGATTGATTCAGATATTATGCATTCATAGATTTACTCCTTAACAGTCTGCCTAATCACACATTCATCAAATAAAGCAATTAAAAGAGTTAAGGGATAGCGAGAAATGCAAACTGAGAATTTATCCGAGTTCAGCTACCTCCTCTAGTAACCTACATCCAATCCCCACTTCACAGTGAGTTTTTCCCACTAAAATCAAAACAATTTACAGGGTTCTTTACAAGCTTCAACTCCCAGGTTCCTTCTACCCAATTGAAAGCTTTTCAGTTAAAGCAATCTTATAATTCCTAAGAGTCCCTTCGACTCTTGATCTACACAGATAGAACACCTTCTCTTTAATCTTCCTTTTGCAGTAAGAAAGGTTTTGAATCAGATTCTAAGAAATCAAATATTACAAATTGAAGCTCTAACAGAAATATATCAAGTATTCTCACTGAAAATCTCTCTCAATGAATTTTGTGTTAATCTCAGTATTGAGTGAATTCGTGTTTAGAAAGTGTTTGGCCAAGCTTTATATAGTAGTATGTCAAAATAGATTCGTTGGGCACACTTCAAAAGTCAGTTAAGATCAAAACAAACTTTCATTGAAAATTTCAGTTATCAGTCAATCGATTGTCTAATCAATGTATTAATCAAAGATTCAATTTTTATAATTGAATACATCGATTGCCTAATAAATTGTGTTCTTGAAAATTCTTGATTCTGATTGATACATAGATGTGTACATCGATTGTGTTCTTGAAAAACATAAGAGTTCTCAGCCCATAAGTCTTTACATCGATTGGTAAATCGATTGCATAATGGGTTTCAAAAGTCTTTGCCTCTGTTTGGGCTTATGCATTGATGTACTAATCGATTGTTCTATCACTTTTAAAAGACTTAACTTCTGTTATGTGTTTAAATCGATGTACCAATCGATTGGATGCATGTTTCTATAAGTGTTGGCTTCTGTTCAGCGTTATGTATCGATTGTAAGCTTCTTTAAAAAAATGTTAGCCTCTATTTCACCTTATATATCGATTGTGCAATCGATGTACTGAAGCTTGTTTTGCATTTTTATCAAGTCAATCACAATCAATCGATGTATACATTGATGTATACTATTTATACATTGATGTACACATTGATTTTCATTAAAAATTTAGTTAATTAACTGAAAGTACATCGATGTACACATAGATGTACAGAACTTTCAATTAATCCTTTTTCATTCCAAGTTCATTTTACTTTATGAAAACCTTTTTAATTTGTTTTTAAGAGAGCTATTTCAAAAAGAAAAAATTAAAATATTTCTTCACATTGATAATCTAATATTACTTGAGATCCTTTGTGATTCTTCTTTGTAGTTCTTCATCTTCAAGCATTCCTTTATGATCCTTCTTTTGCTCCTTTGATCCTTTGCATCCTTTTCCTTGCACTTATTATATCTTATACAAACATTCAAACTTGGCAAGAAACTAGTGAATCAAAGTGTAATTCAAGTTAGTTTAGTCATTAATCAAAACACACGAAGGTTAATTTTCCACAGACAAGTGGTCCGCAACTCCATTCTCGGAAACTTTTCGGTCCCTAATCTCAAGATCAAACTCCTGCAAAATACAATAATCGGTGAATACAATAATCTTAGTCCCTACTATATAAGATCTAAATTTATCAAGAGCAAATACTACCGCAAGGGGTTCTTTTTCAGTTGTGGAATAGTTAGCCTATGCATCATTTAAAACTTTGCTTGCATAGTAAATCACATGGAATAACTTTTCCACCTTTTGCCCTAGCACAGCCCCCACCGCATAATCAGTTGCCTCACACATTATTTCAAAAGTTAATTCCCAATTAGATGCAGTGATTATAGGTGCGGTCACAAGTTTATGTTTCAAAATATTAAAAGCATTTAAACAAGAAACATTAAACTTAAAGGAAACATCCTTCATAAGGAGGTCACATAGTGGCTTTGCTATTTTGGAGAAGTCCCGAATGAAGCGCCGGTAGAAGCTGGCATGCCCGAGAAAACTCCGCACCCCCTTAACATTTATTGGTGGTGACAACTTCTCAATCACTTCAATCTTTGTTTTGTCCACTTTAATCCCCTTTTGGGAGATTTTATGTCCCGAGACCACACCTTCACGAACCTTGGAATGGCATTTCTCCCAATTGAGCACTAGGTTGGTCTCTTGGCATCTTTGTAGAATGCATGCCAAGTTCTTCAAGCAATCATCAAATGAAGTCCCGAAGACTGAGAAGTCATCCATAAAGACCTCAATAAATTTCTCCACCTTGTCGGATAAAATAGAAAGCATGCACGTTTGGAAAGTCGTCGCAGCGTTGCACAAACCAAAGGGCATCCTCCTATAAGCAAATACACCATATGGACAAGTGAAGGCCGTCTTTTCTTGGTCCTCTGGATCCACCACAATTTGGTTATACCCGGAATACCCATCGAAGAAATAATAGTACTCATATCCGGATAACCTTTCCACCATTTGATCTATGAATGGGAGGGGAAGTGGTCCTTCCTTGTTGCATCATTGAGCTTCCGGTAGTCCACACACACTCTCCATCCCGTGACGGTTCTTGTTGGAATCAACTCATTCTTTTCATTGACCACCACGGTTGTGCCTCCCTTCTTTGGGACCACATGAATTGGGATAACCCAACTACAATCCGAGATTGGATAGATAATTCCGGCATTCAAAAGTTTAATCACCTCTTTGCGCATGGCTTCTTTCATGATGGGATTTAACCGTCTTTGTGGTTGCATCCCCGGTTTATAATCAATCTCCATCAAAATTTTATGCATGCACAAAGAGGGACTTATACCTTTCAAATCTGAGATCTTCCATCCAATGGCGGACTTGTGTTCCCTAAGAACTCTCAAGATCTTATCTTCTTCATCCTTTTTCAACGCGTTGCTAATGATGACCAAATGTTGTCCCTCCTAACTCAAAAATACATACCTTAAGTGAGATAGAAGTTGCTTCAACTCCGGTTCCTTGTTGAGCTCTTCCTTTGCATTATTCCTTGGGGAGATTTTGTAATGGCTCTAGTTGCTTAAGGCATTCTATAAATTCCGCATCTTCCAAGAACTCCCCATCTTCATCATTAACATGGGATTTTACCAACACTTTTGCAAGTGAAGTACCATGCGCTTCTTGTGTAGCAAAGGATTTCACAATTGGCTCCACCACATCTATGCTAAAAACACTTGCTTGCTCCACCAGATGCTTCATTGCTTCAAACACACTGAACACCACATTCTCATCTTGCACCCGAAGTGTGAGCTTTCCTTGTTACACATCAATTAGTGCCCTTCCGGTAGCCAAGAAAGGCCTACCTAGAATAAGAGGTATCTCGGCATCTTCATCCATGTCAAGCACCACGAAGTCCGCTGGAAAGATGAATTCGTCAACCTTCACCAATAAGTCCTCAACCACCCCATAGGGGTATTTGGTAGAACGGTCTGCAAGTTAGAGTGACATCATAGTCCCCTTAGCCTCTTGAATACCTAGCTTCCTCATCATAGAAAGGGGTATTAGATTAATGCTTGCCCTTAGATCACACAATGCCTTTCCAAAAGTCATCTCCCCAATGGTGCATGGTATACTAAATGAACCCAGATCCTTCAACTTCGGAGGTAGCTTGCGTTGTAAGATTGCACTACAGTCCTCGGTCAAAGCAACCGTTTCTTGGAGAGAAGCTCCTTCATGAACTTGGCATAGGATGACATTTGTTCCAAGGCTTCCACAAGAGGAATGTTGATTTGAAGCTTGCGGAAGACATCAAGGAACTTCGAAAATTGCTTGTCTTGCAAAGGCTTCTTCAAGCGTTCTGGATATGACACCGTCATGTAAGGAGGGAGGTCCTTGGGCTCTACATACTTCTTCTTCACGAAGTCCTCATCAACCAACTTTAGCTTCCCCTCTTGCTCTGGCACCTTTTCAACTATCACTTCTTCTTCTACTACATGCTCCGCTTCCACCTATGGTACCTTAGGAATTTCTTCCTCAATAGAAATAGAAGAACTTCCCATTGAATCCAACACCTTACCGCTTCGTGTTGTTACAGCATTGCATTGGTTCTTGGGGTTGACCTCTGTATTACCTAGAAAAGAGCCTGGAAGATACTCGTTCAATTGCTTTGCAAGTTGAGCTACCTGGGTTTCGAGATTCTGGATCGCTGCACCTATATGAGTTGCTAATTTGTCAATTGCCGTGTCCGTGTGCACTGTCAACTTTTCAATGGCGCACTAGTCTTCTCAAGAGCCAGCTCCCAAGGCTGCTTTTCACCATCCGTGATTTGCAATTGATTAGACCTCGGGAGAGCATGTTGATTATTCTGGTTATTCCTATAATACAACATTTGTTGTTGTTGCTGCTGTTGTCCTCCTCCCAAAACTCCACTAGTGCTACTCCAAGAGAAACCTGGATGATCCCTGGCTCTTAAATTCAAATTTTGCCCCTGGTAGTAGTTGTTTTCCCTGTTCCTCTGATAATCATTGCACTGTGGAATCGTATCATAGAAGTTGTGACACGAATCCACATGCTCCTCTGAGAAATTACCTTGACAACTAGCACTTTCATGATCACCATTACAAAAATCACAACCCGGAGGCAACCCCTCATGCACTGCACTCACTTTTATCTTGTTCGTATGTGATTCGTTCTATTTCTTCAAAAGTGCATTTTGCTCGAGAATAACTTCAATGGAACTAGCACTAAGCCTTGATGCAGAATTCTAAGGAGTTGTGATTTGCATGTTATGCTCATCCTTGACTCGGTTGTACTTATTCTTGGACATCTTTTCTAATAAAGCCCATGCATCCTCCGCTAATTTGCAAGAAAAAGAGCCACCAGCTGTGGCATCACAAATCATTTGATGACGACCTTTCAAACCATTGAAGAAGTTTTGCACCTTCGTCACCAAATCAAAGAAAGAAGATGGACACCTCCTTAATAGCACATTGTACAGCTCCCAAGCTTCATTGTAAGTTTCATCATCATGTTGCTTGAAAGAAGTAATGGCTTTTTGCAACTGAGCCACCTTCTGAGGAGGAAAGAACCTTGCAAGAAATTTTGGAGCCATGTCCTCCCAAGTGGTGATGCTTCCGCGATCCATATTCAAATCCAACCAATCGTGTGCTCTATCCTGTAGAGAGAAAGGGAATAGATGCAAGCGATATACATCATCTGAAACTCCAGCATACTTTGAAATATCACATATCTCCAAGAAACGCGAGATATGCCTGTGAGGATCTTCATGCACCCCTCCATCAAATTGATGTTGTTGAATCAATTGAAGAACTGACGGCTTGATGTCAAAAGCATTAGCCGTGATGGAAGGCCTCACAGTAGTAGAAGTACAATCCTCCAAGCTAGGACGGGTGTACTCATAAAGGGGCTTGTAAGCGGGTGGTTGATCTTCAACCCTCTCTTTAAGATTGAAAGAATTCAATGCCTCAAGCCTCCTCTATTCTCTAAGTTGTTTCCTCAACCTTTTTCTCGGCCCTATGAATCTCTGGGTCATATAGCAATTCTCCCGGTTGAATGGTACCTCGCATACAACAAAAACTCACAAGACCAAGTGATCAAGGAAATTCAAAGAGATAAAAATATTCACAAGAAAAAAGAAAAATTGGCTTGCTCAAATTAACTATTTTCTTTAAATAAATAAAAATTGGCTATGGCAATCCCCGGCAATGGTGCCAAATACTTGATGGGCTTCGGCAAGTGTACAAGATCAAAGCAAGTAATAAAAATCAAGGTAAGTATTTATCGAGGTCGAACACACGGATTGGGTGTCCAATTGTTATCAATATTCAAATTAAGCAGTTAGGATTGACCAAGTCAAGGAAGAGAAGTTTGTTGAGATCAAAGAAATTATTAACTCAATTATCAGTTTGAACGCAAAGTAAATTAAAAGCAAGAATCAATGGTTTGTGATTGAGATTGGGAAAGTTCTAAGGTTACGAATCCATCTACCCAATTAAGCAAAAGATCCAAGTGATTATTTTCTACCCCTAGGTTCAATTACATGCCAACCAGGAACCTAAAATTATCCTAATGTCTCGGTCGAGCACAAAAGAAAACACCTAAGTATACCAATCAATTATATCTCTATTCGAAGATTAACAAGTTAGATTCATTAAGCTCTAGGTTCCCTATAACGATTGCACAAATCTCCTATTATATCTCTATCAATATTCAACTTGTGTTCTTAATTCAAGCCCCAAAGCGTGAATCTCCACTCGGACTCATCACGCTTGACTAGTTAACCACGAGCTCATATGATTAACACAAACAAAGCAGAATTAAGAAGCAAGAATAAAGAGTTAGGGAGTAGAGAACATCACTGTTTCACTATGCCGTCATGAGTAGCTTCATCGCTTCCTTAGAAAAGAGGATTAGTTCCTTATAGCATGCTTCAACATAATAAAATCAAAAGAAAACATAATACAAAACTAGAAATTTGTTTGTAGCCCTAAACGAGACGCATCTTAGAGAAAACTAGGTTTGGATATGAAATTCACATAATTACAAGCTATTTATTGGAAAAATGTGCAGCGCTCGCTTGTCGGGTGAACACTTAAGTTTTGCTCCAATATGATTTTGAATCATCACGGGGCGAGACAGAAGAGTCTTAGATTTCCTGTGTCTGGCTCATGAGGCGAGTCCATTCTCGCGGGGCAAGCCTGAAAGTCTTCCTTTTCTGCTCAGCATCAACTCTGGCTAGCGGGGTGAGACCTTGAATTTCTTATTTTTGCTTGTTTTCTTCAATTTTCCAAGATTCCTTGACCTTCACTTTTAACCTGAAAATAAAGAGTAGCACTTAGTACTTTATTTGACTATAAAAAAAAATATCTAAAAATTACTTCAAAGACTCAAAACGTTGCTTGTGGACAAATAAAGCCAAATTTGGGTGAAAACGAGATTGAACTCGTACAATTGGTATCAAAATTATGGTCTTTCTAGTCATAAAACTAGATGAACCAAAGGTTTATCAGTACTATCGTCATTGGCAAGCAATAATTCAGACGTAAAAGCAAAGGGTTTTATTTGAATAGTTTAAAACTACATGGTTAGCCGAAAGCCAATCCATGCCCAAGATAACATCAATCTGCTGCATAGACAGACGGATAAGGTCTACAATAAAAGTCCGGTTTTCCGAAACAACTGGATAAGCTTGACAACCAAATAAAGTTGTCAATGTATCTCTCATAGGAGTAGAAACATTTAGATCATAAGGTAAAGATGTAACAGGTAATTTCAAATGATCCATGCACTCAAGTGAAATAAAGGAATATGTAGCGCCTGAATCAAACAAAACAGAGAAGGGTTTTCCAAAAATGAGGCACTTGCCTTGTATGAGATCAGGCTCTCAAGCAGTCTTGGAGCCTCTGACAGCAAACACCCTTCCACTGGCTTGGGGTCTGCCTCCTTGCTAACTTCCCATTTGAGCTATTGATCCACCACTCTAAGCTCCTCTGCCTTGTTGTTGCACTGGATTTATGGTTAGGTTGCTCTGGAGACACAGTTTGGTCATGTGTCCCATCTGACCACACTAATAGCATACTACATTCTACAGTTTAGGACAATTTCTAAAAATATGTGATCCTCCACACTTGATGCATGTCAGTATCTAAGATGATGCTTGACTGGAACCTCCGATACTTGTACTCGCTGCTTGCTGATTAGGGCGACTGTAAGGTCTCGCCCGCTGATGAAATTTTCCTCCTCGACTTCTCTGACTATTGCTTCCTCTAATCTGGCCGCCACTCCGCTGTTGTGGCTGCATTGGTCTGGCACGGTCATGACTCTCCAGCATTGCACATTTCTCTACCAAAGATGGGAAGTGGTTGAACTTGAATGGTAGCATCATCCTCTTCAACTCTTGCCTCAGTCCATCCTCGAACCTGATTGCATACTCTCCCACAGACATATTCCATTGATGTAATCTCATGAATTCTTTTTCCTTCTCTTGCCTGACACTCTTGGGAAAGTATTTCTCAAGAAAACACTCTTTGAACAACTCCCAGGTCACAGCTTGCGCTTCTGCCTCTAGCAACCGCTGCTTGTTTCGCCACCATGCCTTTGCCGCTCCAACTAACATGAAAGCAACATAAGTGACCTTCCGTTCCTCGCGACAGAGCATAGAAACAAAGATCTTCTCCACTACCTATAGACACTTCTCTGTTGCTTCAGGATTGTACTCGTCGTGAAACTGGGGCGGATTGCCCTTCATGAAAGCGTTGAGGATATTCTCAATGCTCTGTTCTTCCCTAGTAATGCTCACTTACTGTTGTCTTTCCTCTTGCCTATACATGAACTGAGTATTATACTGAGTCTGTTGCAGTATGGCAGTGTGAGACGTCCCTTGCCTCATTAAAGAACCTAATAAACTAATCCTGATTGTAACAGCCCGATTTTCGGATAAGCTGTATTAACAGTAAATATATATTTATTTATATTTTTATCTGAGACTTAGGAAATGATTTTGGAGGAAACAAAATCATATATAGAACCTACTCTATGGTAGGAAGCTTTGGTTAAAATTTGGGTTTAAAACTCAGACGAAAACCGGTCTGCGTTTTTTAACTGACAGTATAATTTTATACCGGCAGAAAACCTTAATTTGACCCAAAAACTGAAATTTGTTGATTTTTTATATTTTGTCCGTGAGGAAGTCTACTTTCCAAATTTCTGATCAGAAATAAAAAATTAGGTGTATTCGGACGAATATTGGCGAAAGTTCGAACGAAAAACAGTCGGTGTTTTCACTGACAGTAAGATTTTAATGATCAGAAAATATAATTTTGACTCGTGAACGAAATGGGTTATGATTAAATCATATTTCCAACGAGTCTGGTTAGTTTGAAAATTTTCGATCGAAAAATAGACAGAAACCCTAATCGGGAAACCGACGGAGTCGAAAACGGAATTGCAGAGACCCGTCAAGAGATCGGGACAACGAGTCATACATGATGACTCATGGAGGATGAGTCACCAAGCAGTTATGAGCATTAAATGCTAGTAATCATGACTTTTGGGTAAAATGACCAAAGTACCCCCAAGCTTTCGCGGGTAGTAACAAGACACATCTACGCACTCTTAACCACTCATTTTACATGGTTGTAAACCTCCCACATCTCCTCAATTTCGTGCAGTCATATATACTAAACCATACCTATTTCATTTTGCTTTCGTTTCATCATTTTCCTCTCAAAAACCGAAATCGGGTAAATGACGGAGCTGCGTACAGAATTTCCGGGAACCGCTAACGGATAGGATCAATGACTCATTGGTGAGTCATTATGTGTGGCCCAAAATCAGCCACATCTACCTTAATTGTGATCCACATATTATTAACCATGATTAGCCAAAATAACCTTAGTTAAGTTAACTATTAACTATGGTTAATCATATATTAATTAAATAATCACAAAACCCATTAATCTAAAAGCTAACAAACCAAACAAAGCCTAAGATCTACCCTATAAATACCCCCAAAACCGTGGCCTCCCTCCCCCTTCACTCACTTCTTCATCTCTTCCATTTCTTCTTCACTTTTTCTTCAAAAACTCCATTGTTGTTCTTGCACAACTTGATCATTCTTTCACTTTCTTAGAGGTAAACCCTCACTACTATGATCTTAGTTATCTTCCTCATCTCCTTAACTCTATTTATCAACCACTACTTCGGATTAGAGGAGAAGAATTGAGAGAGAAATCACAATAGTTGCAAGAAGCCTTTTATGGAAGCTTTGAAACCAAGTTGGAGCAGTTTCAGTTAGGGAGTATTAAAACACTCTTCAACCGTTGGATCATTCCCAAATTTTATAATAAGCTTCAAGACTTGTGGTTATTCATATCCAACGGTCATAATTTGGTACAAACCTCCAGAGTGTGAGATATGAAGCTCGCACAGTAGGCCTAGGAGGTGAGAAACTCAATCCGGGTACCACCAAACCTATCACAATATAATTGCGATCTGAGATTTGTTAACCGTTGGATCGAGCTGAAACTTTGTGATATTGTTTATGAAGGATAGTTCTTCAGTCTCACCGCTCAGTTTTATAAATAATAATCTGTGTCCATAGGAATGAAGCTCGAACAGTAGCCCTGTTTTGGTAGCTTTTCACTAGGATTCATGAGCTTATTTTGAATCCGATTTCTCCTAAGTCCAGCCGTTGTTATCATAAGTTTTTCCATCGATTTTTTATCTTGATTCAAATAGATTTATTTATTTGAAACCCTATTGTTGATTCGGTTGGTATTTGGTGTTTCCGGCGAATTGTGTTACTCGTACGTGTAATCGGGACGGAAAGCGGAACGGTGGATGTGTAAGGATGGATGGTGGCAGATTTGTGGATGTTGTTGGACAGCGTGATGAGGTTTCGTGGCAGTAACGTGGACCCATTCGGAGCTTGTACGGGAAAGCGTGCATGTCAATTAGGTGGGGGACAGAATCAACCTATCGTCGGAATCGATAAGTAGTAGATTATATGATAAATTGTGTAGGGCGACCTAAACCCTACTAGTTGTCGAGTAATCGACAAGACCAAAATCACATTGGAAACCTTTTCTGTAAAACCAATGGTGATTCGGGGATTGTAGGCTTATCGACGTTAGGATGATTTTTATCTTATTTGAGGTTGATTGAATTTATTATTATTATTGAATTGCTTATGTGATATTTTGTGGTATTTGAATATTTTGTGATGTTATGTTATGCATGATCTGTCTGGTGGTTAATATGATGCTTAGTGGATTTTAAGAAAAGATATATATGTTGTTCGAGAGATAGTTGTTTGTTTTGGGTGTGAGAATAATGGTGATTTAGAAGTGCCTAACCTAGATGATTTATTTTAAAGAGGTATGGTGACCTAGAATATATGTTGAGTTCTAGTGGAAGGCTAAGGCACTAGGATGTTGTTAAAATGGGTTGGTGAGATTCACATGTATTGGTAATATAATACACAAGGTCGGTGTTGTTGTTCACAACCGTGTATTAGTAATATAATACATGAGGTCAAGAGTTCTCGCTAGACCGTTCCACCTTAGAAATAGGTTGTGCAGCTATAGTGTCATTGAATTTCATTGAGCACCCCCGGGAGTGGACGGGGTGTGCACCGGGAGCATCGTGCAGCTATAGTGTCATGCTTTGCATGAGCGTTCTCACCATGGAAGAGAATGTGCACCGGGAATTTGGAACCTGTCGCTTGAACAATTGACTGACATTCCCCGAGAGGAATGCATGAAAGAAATCAGTGGTGGCCACGTTAGTATGAAAGTCTAGTTGTATGAGATTGGGGTAGAGAATGATACTTGAATTTGAGGATGTTGTGCTAGTTAGGTGTTGAATGATGATTTTCTGTGACAATTACTGTATAGTTTACTATTACTCTTTTCCGCTTTTTGATGATAGAACTGCTTCTTATCCCCTATATTTCTGTGTTCTTGTTGGCTACTTTACTTACACTAGAAGAACCAATGGAGGATTATGTTGCTGAGGAGCTGGACGGAGATCTATATGAAACAGAGGTTACTGAGGAGTTGGATGGAACTCCTTACGAACCAGAAGCTGGAGGTTGATCTGTGATCCACAGTGATTAGAGTATAGACACTATGGCCAGTGTGTCTAAGAAGTATTTTTATATGTTTCCGCTAAGTATGAATTTTATTTAAGTTTATGCCTGTGAGGGATCCTACTGAGAGGATACCCTCAACAGTGTTTTGGTAATGTAAAAAATAAACCGGTGTGTATTTATATATTACAATGTTGATGTGTTTTATTTGCAGAAGTTATATGATAATTAATAAGTTTTAATTTTTAAGTCTTTTTCACGCTAAGCTCACGATTAAGAAATGATTTAAGAGGGAATTTAATCTAATAAAACACAGGGGCACAACGGGGTGTCTCACTGATTATGATATTAAACGTTAGCGCGCTTAATAAAATACGAAGGAATTAAAACCAACACATATATGTATACATATAACACACCAACAATACGGTCCCATCAGAAGTACCCATATTACATTTGCTGTCAGACTGGGCAAAACAACCACTGAAACAGCGGTAAAACTGTATATAAGGTACAATTATCCACTACAAAAGTCTCACACCACCAACACAAAGACTCACTGGCCATACAACAAAACACACTAGTCTGACTCAAGTATTCGTACGGAATGACAAGAGTTTCCCATCGATGCTCGCGATCGTCTCTCGTATCTTCCTTTGGTACAAAAACTCAAAGCCTCTCAAGACTGGGGTTTGTGGCTCTCCCACCAGCATTAGGTTCATAAGGGATGCCATCTAGTTCTTCAGCAACTGGTTTCTCCATCGAGTCTTCTCATGGAATAAGATAAACATACCAAATATAGAGAAGTAGGAAGAAAAGAATCTATACTATCATCATATATAGGAAAGAAGCAATAACATAAAGTATGAAGATAGCACATAGACATGCAACACAAAGTTATAGCAATCATCCTCCAATTTACTGTTTCAACCTCTACCCTTTGTCGCTCATGCATCGATGCCTATATTTTGACGTGGCCACCTACAATCCTGTCACACATCCCTCCTTCCCGTTAGGGATAATAGTCAGTCGTCCAAGTGATGCTTCCGTACACAACCTCATAATAGTGCACATCCCCATTCCCGGTAGGATGCTCATTCCCCATTCCCATTAGGAATGACACTATCGCCCATTCTCGTTAGGGATAGCTGCACAATAGTATCCCCATTCCCGTTAGGATACTCAAACTCAGAGCAGCTTGACAAGGACTACAAGAGCATCACATTAGAATCACCACTCATCTGTCTTGTGATGTCTGGTATCTGTAGTCTGTTACTTTGACCTTGTGTGTCAACAACCACACGGCTGTGAACAACAAAAATGCATACAAATATGAGTCTCACCGACTCTTACTAGGTCATCCCCTAGTGCCTCAGCCTTTTGCCAAAACTCAGATACAGTCTCATAACATGCCTATGGTCAATCACATATTTAGTTATATTTTATTAGGTTGAGAACTACTATATGTCACATCATATCATTTCCCCCAACATGTACATCTCTCAAATAACAGATATCATCGCCTACTTGCCAACTAAGCATAATTAACAGATATAGCATGTTAAGCATACTGAGCATGCTAAGCATATTAAATAAATAATATAATTCCACATGTACTGCAGAGGATGTCATAAAGCATATTAAGCACACCAAATCAAATAGCACATAGCAAACAATGCAACCTTAACTAGCATACAACCTCAATTTACGTTAAAGTCAACCTAACGGCGATAAACCCACAATACCCAAATCATCATTGGTACTATGGGGTAGTCACCAACATGATTTTGATATTGTCGATTACTCGACCACTATTAGGTTTTAGGTCTCCCTACGCATATCTTTATATTTTATACTAGTCTTGCCTTCCCGACGATAATGTGGTTCTTTCTCCCACCATATTGACATGCGCATTTTCTCGTACCAGCTCTGAATGCGTCCATGCTACCGACAGGAATTGACATGTTCCTTAACAACACCAAATCTGCCATCAATACCTCCTACACATCCATTGGACCAAAAATTTTCTCGAGCACATGCACAGTTTCCAAAAATAGGTACAAACACAAACAATTGCAGAATCAACACTAGACCAACACAGGATTCGAAACGATGACCCGAAACGAATGAAACACAAGAAATAAAAGAGGAAACTAACCAACACATTCTCTTTCCTATTTCAACTCAGTTTTTCCCCGGTCCCATGGTCGTTTTCCCGATTGACCGATTTGGCCAAAAAACCTGTAACATCCTGAAATGCACCGAAAATGATATCGAGACTAAGAATAGAAGTAGAATGAATTTAAATAGCTTAAATAGGATAAATGTTGTGACATCGACACTGACTTACCATGACAAACTCACATGCAAAGACACAACCTCAAGAAGTCGAAGCCGTAAACACGAATACGCGATCGGTTTGAAAATCCGACAACTGAAACTACTGCAACCTTAAGCTTTTCTAAGCCAGGAAAATGGAAGGGTTTTGCACATGGTTTCTCTCCATTTTCATTTCTGGTCTTGCATAAAAAATGGAGGAGAAGAAGATGATGTTTTTGCCTTGTTACTTTTAACATATATTAGGATTATTATATTATTAAATGGAGTTGGTGGAAGACATGTTTTAGGCTTAGGATTAGTTTAGTTCTTTAGTGGATTACATATTTCATGTGTAGGTGTTTAGTATTAGGTAGTGGAGTTTGAGGTGGCACCTTGGCGTCGTGGCACGTGTTACTACGTGTTGTCCCGTCGGCATAACCAGGTGTTTTCTTCCGCATCTTCCTGCATAACCTACTACTGGAATATTTTTCTTAATTATTTTAGGCTAATCCTAAAATCTTATTGTACTCAAGCCCAACCTAATTTTAATATTCTAACTCTCAATTAATTAATTAATCGATTAATTAATCTCTCGGTTTGTGTTTCATTGTGTTGTGGACCCGTGTTAACTCCAATGCCCCTTAAACTTGAAACACAAGCTCACTAACACCTAAAGAACATAATTAAGCCCTCAAACATGCTTAATATTTTCCTCATACACTAATCGAGAAAACAGGGTGTTACACAGTGGCTAACTCCCTCATTAATCACATCGTTTCATTTTTATCCATTTTTAGCTCCAGATGAACTTCCCGGAACATCGGTGGCCCTGTCTCCTCCATTTCTGCCACCCTTTCCTCTTCAACCAATACCTCGAGCCATTACGACTTCCTGAAAAAGGATTACTTGCGTGTCGAACACTCTACCCTTTTCTAAGCATAGTTGGCATTCGATGAGGATCCAACTAGCAGTGTCGGTGTACGATCTTACCCTCACTATCCTCACTCCTAATCAGACCTAGTCTCACAGTCCGGTTTAAAACAGAACTGCTCTGATACAAACAAATGAGACACCTCGATGTCCAATTAACGAACAACCCTAGTAACTAAACCTTAATCCATTTATTATTGTTAGAGCGATTATACATTTGAAAAATAATATGCGTTGCGGAAGCGGTAAATTAAAATACTTATTTAAAAACATGCACAACGGAAGAAAAATAGACACACAACATGTGTACATAATTTATACAAAAAGTCTCCAGTGTACTATAGATTCCAACAAAGGGATCACAACCCTATAAAAATAGATAGAAAAGGACAAAGATATATTTGTCTCATAAAAGAAACAGAAAAGGAGACAACATCTACCCGCCCCCACCTCTCCAAATTACATCAAAATAACAAATAAGCTCTCATAGGCTCTCCCCTAGCAGACGCTACCGACAGTCCATATCATAGACGATATGGGCATCTTGAGATACCTTCACCCACGTCATAGTGGCGCCTATAAACTCTTGTCTTCACAGACTCGTCACTGCTCATCACAACTCTCCGGTGATGGTAATGGTACATCGTCTGCATGCTCCTCCTCCTCCTGCCTCTGTGCACTATCCCTACTCCGCTGCGAGCCTCGGAACGATCCACCATGTTCCACATATTATCCGGGAACTCTTGTTGGCGATGTGGATACCATATTTCAAAGAAAGGCAGACACTGGGAGATGATGTAAGATCCAAGCAGAGAGAAGAAAGGTCGTCCTTCTAGGTGGATGTAGATGCTCACCAGGCCAGCGTAGCACATGGAAAACAATCATGAAGATAAAATATTTCAATGTATCCTAAGATCTGGACCCTAGGCGAGATCCTCTGCAAGTAATGGATCGGCCGATGCCCCTGTCCAATCGTTGTCGTGGTACGAGTGTTGCTGCTCATCTATAGAACGTGCATGCAAAGAAAAAGAGACAGAAAGGGAAGATAAGAATCTAAACATCACCATATATAGTGTCGAGGCTCAATACAACATGTTAACATACAACAGAGATTCACAGATAGCAAACAACTCGCAAGTCAACAATTTACAAACACCCTCAATCCACATCTAGGATCAATTCCTCTATGGAGTCACACTCCTATGCATGTCGCCCAATCACTCTCAAGGGGAACTCCAATTCCCATAAATTCTCTTTCTCTCTTCCATGGTCCTTCCTTGCCCAGAGAATGTCAGTTGGTTTGTTCAGGGTACCGTTCCGCTCATCGTGATCAATAAAGGTGCTCCCCCCTTTAAGCTCATTCTCCAATAGATCCTGGTCTCCTCGGAAAGTCCACCTATGAAGGGAATACTCAGGGCTAGACATCAGGATAGCCAAGCCTCCATAAGGATCACGACACATAGGGTACAAATCACTGGTCTCTGTAGATCATACCAGACCGAGCTACATCCCCAAAGTTCCCAGAACTGTCCCTCTCCATATTTCGTACCTGCACCTGGGTACACCAACTTCGCATGACTCCCAGTCAAGTGGATCGGCACTTGGAAACTTATGAAATACACATCCATCCGAAGTTGACACCGGTACCAATCTCAATTCTACATGTTTCACGATGCCTGAAGTATCCACAACTGGTTTCGGTATTCAAATTTCACTTTCTCAACATAAATCCAATAAACGTACCTTTAGGGTGTCAACTAGGGTTCTAACGTCACAATCATCCTCAACAATAGTCAATATATATATATATATATTCATCGTGATCAATAAAGGTGCTTCCCCTTTTAAGCTCATTCTCCAATAGATCATGGTCTCCTCGGAAAGTCCACCTACGAAGGGAATACTCAGGGCTAGACATCAGGATAGCCAAGCCTCCATAAGGATCACGACACATAGGGTGCAAATCACTGGTCTCTGTAGATCATACCAGACCGAGCTACATCCCCAAAGTTCCCAGAACCGTCCCTCTCCATATTTTGTATCTGCACCTGGGTACACCAACTTCGCATGACTCCCAATCAAGTGGATCGGCACTTGGAAACTTATGAAATACACATCCATCCGAAGTTGACACCGGTACCAATCTCAATTCTACGTGTCTCACGATGCCTGAAGTATCCACAACTGGTTTTGGTATTCAAATACCGCTTTCTCAACATAAATCCAATAAACGTACCTTTAGGGTGTCAACTAGGGTTCTAACAACACAATCATCCTCAACAATAGTCAATATATATATATATATATATATATATATATATATATATATATATATATATATATATATATATATATATATACCCTAAATAAATGAAAACAACATATTAAACATGTTACCAGAGATCATACATCAAACAACACTATCAACCATAAACAACATCATATAGCTAAATAGACATGCATCCTCAACAAGAATTGTCTAACCTAGGGTTTTGTCCTAAAGCCGATAAGTCTATGATAACTAAACCTAAAACATCATTTTAAAACCGTTTTCAATGAGGGTTTAGTCATTGTTGACTACTCGACAGCTAGTAGGGTCTAGGGCACCCTACACACATGTAGTACTATGCTTGCCTCCCCGGTGAGTTAGAGACTTTCTCCCCACCGTAGACAATCGTTCGTCGATGCCTCGAACCTCGTGAGCTTGTCCTTCCTCTTATTCTTGCTGCTGCCACGCCCCCCAACAAGCTCCCCTTTGTTCCGAAATTTGATCTAACACATGGACAGAGTCCCGACAATGTCATAAACCCTAATATTGCATTTAAAGCGGAGAATAGCAAGAGATATAGGGAAATGACAAAGAACAACAATATCCAGTTTATCAACATGTCGATGTGTTAGGGAACTCAAGCATTACCTTGGTCGATCGTCGAATCGAAGGTAGCCACCCAATGCTGACGTTGCCTGGATCACGAATACGCAGCCGAAAATGCAATTGAACGGCCAGATCTCCCTCAATCCTCAATTCTCTCTCTGTGACCTCTCAAACTCTGTCTTCTCTTCTCTATTTTCGTAGCTCAAGGTTCATGCAAATGAATATTATTTCACTTATTTTTTTTAAATCAGTCAGCACGCTCTAGCGTGCAAATTGGCCCACGCTCAAGCGTTCCCACGCTTTAGCATGGGATCACCTCCATGCCAGAGCATGGGCCCCTGATCTCAAACGCATCCATGCAATTGACACATGTTGCCACTTTTCTACCCTTGCATACTCAAGCATCCAAATCCAGCCTTTGAGCATTACTCCTTGATGCTGGTTGCCGATTTTCGCACGTTAACTACTATATGGCATTCAAATGTTAACTATCGCGCCCAGAATCACTACCCAACTTCTAAGCATAGTCGATATCCATTGTGGATTCAACTAAAATGGCCAGTACACCCTAACCTCACAGTCCAATAAGTATCAAACTTCTCTTATACCACCAATTGAGACACCTCAATGTTCCATTAAAGAAAAATCCAATTAACTAAACCTTAATCTTGATATTAGTACCCTATCAGTAGGGTCCTTTATGGTACAAACTATCACATATTGATATAGCAAAATACATAAAAAGATCCAAAGACAAAAAAGCAACCTCTCCACATGTTATAACCATTAATTTTAATATAGTATTTAAAAGTTTTAATAGAGGTTATATCCAATAATTTTTTTTAAAAAATTATTATCCGAATAAATGTATACATGTAATTTAAAATTTAATTAGATGTTCTTAATTAATCACTTTTGTAATAAAATAATTTTAATTTACCAGTATGCTAATAAATTAAATAAGGATTTATGATATACATAGGGTAGTTCATCACTTGACATGTAAATTAATTGGTTTAATTAATTAGTTAGTTCATGTTTACTTTGGGCTTCCTATTATACTCTCAGGCCCAAAGTCATTTTGTCTTAGATCCAAAATAATTTAAAGAGGGCAATTTAATTTGTTTTGGAATTTAATTTACCGCTTGGTTTGCAAGCTTGTGGGGCTGGGTATTAACACAGAAGTAGGGGAGCTAGCAACTTATCATTCAAAAAGAAATAGTCTCCATGTGCATAAAGTTTGTATAACAATGTTAAGGTAATTTATTTTAAAAACAAATATATATATGTATGTGTACACACACACACACACACACACACACAGATATATATATATATATATATATATATATATATATATATATATATATATATATATATATACAATTTAAAGAAGATTGGAAACATGCTATTAATCCATCGAAAAAAGGGTTATACGTGTTTTGTAACATCCTTGCGTATGTCACATGGAATTAAGCATACTTGCCTGATACCAACCTTATTAACTATTCCTTAATACAGTTATTTAGTGTTAGCACGGATATACATTGGAAAATACTATAAGTTTGCGGAAACATGAAAAATAAAACTATTTAAACATACACAGCGGAAGAAAGATAAAACAACAGATATATACATAATACATACATCATGTCCATCGAGTACCATCGATTCCAACGGAGGGATCGGAAACCTACCGTCTATATAGCTGAGAAAGAAACAGTAAACAGAAAATGGTCATAGAGAAAAGCTTCATAAAACCTAATACAGACAGCATCTACTAGCCTGCCTCTCACAGAATACATCAAAAGGGTCAAAAGAACACTATGCTCACTGAGGCTCTCCCTAGCAGACGCTACCGACGATCCATATCACAGACGATATGGCCATTTGGAACTACCATCACCCTCGCCAAAAGCATGAAGATAATCTCGAGCATCCCTGGTATGAATCCAGGCAGACTCGCCACTGCTGATAATAGCCCTGCGGCGCTGATAGTGAAGCAACGTCTGCGTACTCCTCCTCCTGCCCCTGTAGACTCTACCAACTCTGTCTTGCACCACGGAATGCTCCCTCATTTTCTCTGTACCAATACTCATTTTATCGATTTACGATGCTCTAGGCATCCACGCATTTCCTTAGTACCCATATACCGTTTTCACAAAAGTTTCACAAACAGGTACCCTCATGGTGTCAACTCAGTCCCCTCAACCTAACAAACAAACATCCTCAACAACATCAACTCTCATATTACAACATCCTCAATATCATCAACATCATACAATATATCATCATCAATGTCAATAATAACTTAACATTATTTCTATCATCACAACGTCAGGCATCATCATGCATATAAAGCTAACAACACACATCAACAGCAACAAATCCATCAACAACAATAAATAGCAAAAAGACAACCTCTGCAAATGCAAGTAAAATGATAAACAGTCGTAACATTGATAAGCGTGCCATAACTAAATCCCATATATAGTTTAAAAATAAATTTCACTAGGGATTTAATTATCACAAGATACTCAACAACTAGTAGGGTGTGGGGCACCCTACGCATACATCATAATATATGATACTATGCTTGCTTCCCCGGCGTGTCAAATACTTTCTCCCCACCTTGGACAGTTGTAACGTGACGTCAACACCTCGAAATTCGTGCATCTCACACCAACACAGCCGTTGCCTCGTTCACAACGAATGCCTCGGTGCTCCGAAGGATGCCCTGAACACATGGATAGAGTCCCAACAATATCATAATCCCAAATCTTGCAATAGTTTCACAGACAAAGCCAGAACCAAAGCAAGATTTACAAAACGAGATAAATGACAATGTCGTGTGTTGATGAGTTAGGGATTCGAGAATTACCTCCAATGTTTAGCGAATCAAAGGTATGTACCTGACCAACTAGTCGCCCTAAACATTGATATGTAGTAGAAATCGAAAACAGACAACCGAATCTCCCAGAAACTGACTTTCTCTCACTAAAATGAGCGTTAACATCTGTCTAGCCTATTATGGTTGTTCAAAGTTATGAGAGAGTGAGCCATGCAAAGATATGATGAAGAGATAGTGGGGTTAGGTACACGCGCCCACACTTAGCATCAACTTCCCACGCTCAGTGTGGCATCTGGTCAGCAATGTTGACTTCGCACATTTCTTCGCATCTGAGCTTGTTTGAAGTCCGATTGACCTCAAATTTGAAACATAAGCTCATCAACAACTAAGGAATAAGATCAAGCCCTTAAATATGCCTAATCCCTTCCTTAAACAAGAATCACGAAAACAGAATGTTACATTACTACCCCCTTAAAATAAATTCGTCATCGAAATTTAAATTAAGTTGCCTCGCAAGAACAGGTGTGGGTATCTCTATTGTATATCATCTTCTCTCTCCCAGGTAGCATCACCAGTTACTGCATCCCGAATAACCTTAACCAATGGAATCTGCTTTCTACGAAGTTCTTTTATCCTCCGGTCCTCAATCCGTAGAGGTAAAGCTTCATATTCAAGATTCTCTTTTACCTGGATTGATTTGAGCTATATTACGTGCGATGGATCATTATGGTATTTATGAAGCTGAGATACATTAAAAAAATCATGCATATTTGAAAGATTGGGCGGTAAGGCTACTTGATAGACCATTGGACCAATTCGAGGAAGAATCTGAAAAGGTCCTATGAAACGAGGTGTAAGCTTCCTGGATTTGATTGCCCTTCCTATTCCATTTCTTGGATTGAACCTCATGAAAACATGGTCACCCTCTTGGAATTCCAACGACCTTCTCCTCTTATCGTTGTAGCTTTTCTGCTTATCTATCGCTGCTTTCATTTTCTCCCGAATCTTCTGAACTTGTTCCATTGTTTGTTATACCATCTCCAGTCCAATCAACTAACTCTCACCAGTTTCATACCAACAGAGTGGTGTTCAACACTTCTATCCATATAGTGCTTCGTACGGTGCCATGCCAATACTGGAATGGAAACTGTTATTGTAAACTCGATCAATGGAAGAAATTCGTCCCAACTTCCTATGTGTTCCAGCACACACGATCTTAACAAATCTTCCAAAGATTGAATTGTATTTTTCGATTGTCCATCCGTTTGAGGATGATAAGCCGAACTAATATGTAGCTTAGTTCCCAATGCACTGTTTAGACTTTACCAAAACCTTGAAGTAAACCTCGGATCCCTGTCCGAAATTATACTTGCTGGCACACCATGCAACCTCACCACTTCTTTAATATACAATTGGGTTAACTTTTCCAAAGAAAACCTCTGATTGATAGATAAGAAATGAGCACATTTCATCAACCTATCAATGATCACCCAAATTGCATCATACTTCTTTTGTATCCTAGGTAAACCCGACACAAAGTCCATTGCATTACTGTCCAGCTTCCATTCTGGAACGTCTAAAGATTGTAATAATCCTGTTGGCTTCTGGTGTTCAATCTTTGCCTTTTGACACACCAAGCAGGACTAGACATATTCTGCCACTTCTTTTTTCATTCCAGGACACCAGAATATCTTTTTCAGATCTTGATACATCTTTGTGGCACCTGGATGGAAACTTAGCTTACTCTTGTGTGCTTATTGCAATATCATATTCTTAACTTCTCTATCCCCTAGCACACAGATCCTATTACCAAACCTCAAGATTCTATCAGTATCTCGCTTAAACTCCATAAACTCTCCTGCTTCTATCTTCTGATTGACCATTTGGAGATACTAGTCTTCCACTTGCTTCTTCCAAACTAAGTCTAGGAATCCGCTAGTAATAATGACCATTCCCAAACTTATCTTATTCTGGGATAATTTCGTTATCCCAAGATTCATGTCTCTGAACTGCTCGATCAGTTCTAGCTCCTTGATCATCATAGAAGATACTTGCTAAGATATCCAACTTAACGCATCTGCTACGAGGTTTACTTTCCCAGAATGGTACTAGATATCAAACTCATAATCCTTTATGAACTTCATCCATCTCCTTTGTCTCATGTTCATCTCCTTATGATCGAACAAATACTTTAGGCTCTTATGATCACTGAACATTGTGAACTGAGCACCATACAGATAGTGTATCCATACCTTTAATGCAAACACTATCGTGACCAACTCTAAGTCATGGGTTGGGTAATTCCTCTCATGTACTCTTAACTGTCTAGAGGCATACGCCACCATTTTTTCCATTCTGCATGAGAACGCAACCCAAACCTTGATGTGACGCATCGTAGTACACATCAATCATTGCTATCGGATACGGCAAGACTAGCACTGGAGTTGTTGTCAGCCTCATTTTCAACTCCTGAAAATTAGCCTCACACTCATTATTCCATTCAAACACTTTTCCTTTTCTCGTTAACTGCATCATTGGCAATGCAATCTTCAAGAATCCTTCAATAAACTATCTGTAATAACCTACCAAACCAAGAAAACTCCTAACTTTGCCCACCGTCTTAGGGCTTTCCCAATTCACCACTGCTTCAACTTTAGCAGGATCCACAACTATCCCGTCTTTGTTGATCACATGCCCAAGAAATTGTACTTCGTCTAACCAGAACCCACACTTCGACAACTTGGCATAGAGTCATTTGTCCCTTAATACTTGAAGTAGAACTTGAAGATGCTCTACATGTTCTTCTCTACTTGAAGACTAGATTAGAATATCGTCGATAAACACAACGATAAACTTGTCCAAGTACGGTCTGAAAATATGATTCATGTAGTCCATGAACACGACTGGAGCATTAGTCACGCTAAACGGCATAACCAGATACTCGTAGTGACCATACCGACTTCTGAAGGCAGTCTTCGATATATCATCTTCTTTCACTCTAACTGATGGTACCCAGACCTCAGATCTATCTTAGAGAACATAGTTGCTCCCCGCAACTGATCCATAAGATCATCAATCCTCGGCAATGGGTACTTGTTCTTGATTGTTACCTTGTTCAGTTGCAGGTAGTCCACACACAACCTTAAACTTCCATCCTTCTTCCTTATGAACAACACTGGTGCTCACCACGGTGAAAAATTTGGTCGGATGAAATCCTTCTTAAGCATATCATCAAGCTGCTTCTTAAGCTCTGCTAACTCCATTGGGGACATTCGATAACGTGTGATTCGTTATCTGTCCTGTCCCTGGTATTAGATCTATCGCGAACTCTATCTCCATCTTAGGTGGTAATTTTGCACATCATCCGGAAAAACTTCAGGAAACTCGCATACGACAGGCAATGCTTCTGCTGTTGGAGACTCCTTGGCTTCCAAGGAAAACAATACCATACAATCCTTCGGCCATCCTTCATCCAATCTACTATCATTGAATGGCAATAATCCAGATTGCTTGGAAAAACAAAGGGTTTTGTTTAAACAGTCAAGCACTACATGGTTAGCCGAAAGCCAATCCATGCACAAAAAATACATCAATCTGTTGCATAGGCAGACAGATAAGGTCTACGATAAAGTTCTATTCTCTAGAACAATATGACAACTATGGCAAACAAAAGGAGTTGTCAATGTATCTCCCATAGGAGTAGACACATTTAGATCATACGGTAAAGATGAAAGAGGTAATTGCAAATGATCCATGCACTCTAAGGAAATAAACGAATATGTAGCCCCCGAATCAAACAACACAGATAAGAGCTTACTGAAAATTAGACACTTACCCTGTATCAGATCAGGCTCTCAAACGGATTTCGATCCTCTCATGGCAAACACTCTCGCACTAGATTGAGGTCTGCCTCCTTGCTGGTTTCCAGTCCGAGCTCTTGATCCACTACTCAGACCTCCTCTACTATGTTATTGCACCAGATTTCTGATTACATTGCTATGGGGACATGATCTGGAAATGTGTCCCGCTTGTCCACACTAGTATCATACCATTATTTGCATCTGGGGACAATTTATGGTCAGATAGGACCGTCCGCACTTGTAACAAGTCAGCATCCCTAAAGATGTCTGACTAGAATCTCCAATGTTAACACTTGTTGCTAGATGATTTGGGCATCTGTAAGGTCTCGAACGCTGCTGATACCTTCTCCCACAATGTCTCTGATTGCGGTGGCTGTACAGGTCTCGAACGGTCGTGACTCTCTAACATGGTGCACTTTTCGACCAAAGCCAAAAAGTGGCTAACCTTAAAAGGAATCATCATCCTATTTATCTCTGGCCTCAGCCCATCCTCAAAACTCCTATAGACCCATTCTTCATCTGGGGGAACTTAATAAAAATGGGAGAACTTTAACACTGCCTCGAACCAAGTAGTTGATGTGATCCTGATCCGGACTGCCTTGAAATTTCAGACACAAGAAGGATATTGACGCCACACTCAAGATATAGGTGGGAAGGTGAATGATAAGTCATGGATTTGATCGCCACAAGTTGCCTTGATAAGATCGGATTTAGTTCTTTGACCTAAGAACCAAAGGGAAGCTCTCACAATAGAGAAAACTCTTCAAATTTCATTATCATCAAATCTGATTTGTGTAGTACAAGAGTTCCCTACTTATAGGCTAACTAGGAAATACAAGAAATAAAGAAATACAAGAAATAAAACTCCCACTAGCATGCATTTACCACAAATGGATAAATGCATTTACATTACCTAGTAAATAAGCATAAACATGATAATAAATTCCCACTAGCCATTATTATGACTTAAAGCACTACTAGGAAGCATTTAGTGAGGCTAGGCGAAAACAAAAGGTCACCAGAAAATTGAGCCCAAAAATAATACGAAAATGATAAATAAAAATTGCAAAAATAGAATAATCTAAATATGCTTCTTTCCACATGCTCAAGCCATCCATTTTCCTATCAGTAGTATACTCTCCCACTAATAGGTTCCCTGACTTAGAATCATGAGCTCTCTCATTCATAAGGCATCCAAATGTGAATTCAACTAACAGCATCGGTACTTATCCTACCCCACAGTTCTCACTTCTAACCAGACCTAGTCCCGCAGTCCGGTTTAGAACCGAACTGCTCCGATACGACTAAATTATAACACCCTTGCGAGTGTCACATGAAATTAAGCATACTTCCCTAATACCAACCTTATTAACTATTCCTTAATTTGTTTATTTAGTGTTAGCATGGATACACATTGGAAAATACTATAAGTTTGCGGAAACGTGAAAAATAAAACTATTTAAACATACACAGCGGAAGAAAGATAAAACAACAGATATATATATATAATACATACATCATGTCCATCGAGTACCATCAACCCCAACGGAGGGATCGGAAACCTACCGTCTATGCAGCTGAGAAAGAAACATCAAACAGAAACTGGTCACAGAGAAAAGCTTCATAAAACCTAATACAAACAGCATTGAAATACACAACTATAAACACGAGAAAGGGAGTATAATTGTGTTTATCATAAATTAAAATAAAGTTGAAAACTTTTCGCACACAGAAGCTAGGTTCAAACAAGTGTGAAAGCACTACACAAATAGGTGACCCGTCTGGTGTATTTTAATAGAAATCACACAAGCATACAAAGAGAAAACAAGCTTGATATTCACACTTCTAACCCCTTAGTTAGAAAGGAGATAGTATAATCAAAACAACTAAAGAATTAAAGGGAAGAGAGATTAACACAGCTATTTATCCTGGTTCACTCTTTAACACAAAGAGCTGCATCCAGTCCTTGGCAGCACCAAGTTTTATCCACAATAACTGATCAGGTTACAGACTCCAAGTATTGTTTGCACACCTAGCCTCTTCAGGCTCCAAGACAAGTATTCTTTGGTCACTTAGCCTCTTCAGCCTCACACATGTTTATTTTGAGAAGTTTGTTTGTAATAAATACAATCAGACAAACAGTTCTTTCACTAACACTCAAAGAGTGGATTAAATGTAGGCTTAGGAAAGACTTCATAATAACTTCAAATGATTGAAGAATACAAATTGAAAGAATGAAGAATTAAATGAACAGAGTAATGGTTCTTTAATGCTTTGTATTCTCTGATGTCTTCATCTTCAATGACTTTTGTATTTATAGCCTTCAATCATATAAGATCCATTAGAGATATTCCTTCCAATGATGGCTTCAAGCAGAGCTTCATTAAATGCAGCAGAGTCATTCTGGGTAGCCATTAATACAATAGGGACGTTGGTTGTACTCAAACATGAAGGATCATGGCTTTATGCATCGTACAGTAGCCAAATCAGAGTTGTACAGAATGCTTTTGTACTTTGCAGAGCATATTTTCCTTTTCGTGTAATAACCAAGAGTACTAGGGAATAAAGCATGTTGGAAACATTCTTTAACTGGATGTTATCTCTGATTTCCTAGGTTGCTTGTGAGAATGACCTTCTGTGTAACACCCCGATTTTCACTGTTTCAAAATAATCGAAATGCGGACGATTATGTTTATATTTTTATGAGTGTTAGAAAATTATTTTAAATAAACGGAGTTCATCACTCAATCCTACTTAAACGTAGGAAGCTACGATTAAAATTTAGGTTTGAAAGTCAGGCGAATCCCGGCCCGCGAATTTCACTGACAGTATATTTATACTGATCAGAAGACCTAATTTTAATACGTGAACGAAAAACTTAAGGTTTTTATTTTATTTCCTATAATTGTGTATTTTTAGAATTATTTCATTTACAGTGAAATAATTTAAGTTTTACGGGCGAAATACGTAATCGGGTAAACGGCGGAGCAGATTACGGGATTTCCGGGAGCCACTAACAGATAATATAGGTGACTCACACAAGATGACTCACATGGTGAGTCACAATGTGAACACATTAAGTGTTGCACATGGTCATCATTACAAACTATTAGAAATTTGCAAACTAGTCCCTATACTTTTGGAATTTTGCAAAATGGTCCCTAGGAGTTATTTGCACTTAAGCCCTTGAAGAAGCCACCTCCTTTCCACTTAATCCTTCAAAAGTGGCGCAGCCCACACTCTATAGAAGCCATACTCTCACTTTCTTACTTGCCTATTTCACATTTTACACAAAAACACCCAAAAGTTCTAAGTTCATATCATCATTTTGTGAAGCAAGTCCTTGGATCTTCACTTGTTTTTGATCTTCAAGAGGTGAATCCTATTCTTCTTTCCTAATCATGTTTATGTTCTTCAATAAGTTTCATGATTCAAAGTCTATTTCATCTATGTTCATCACTTTTAAGTTTCTAGATCTAGAACTTTGAAAAATCACCATAAATCATAGAAAACTCCTAAAATAGTGAAACCAATTTCTATGTGCTTATAATCATTCTTGATATCATAATCCAAAAGATTGTTGAAAACAAAATCTTCCTTCCCTTGTTTCATGCCTAGGCCGAACCTATGTTCATGTGGGGGGGATGAACTTTTGTTCATTTTTCATGACCATCTTGCATCGAAACTATGACCATCTTCCTTTATGAAACTCGGAAAACTCTCAACATAAACGTTGTTCATATTTCTCTCTTATTTCCAACGAGCTAAATATCATCAAAAACGGATGAGTATATTGAGATTTATGACCAAAATACAGAAACTGCCCAGAATCCTCAGATCCATGCGAGACAGCAGAAAGAAGCCTATTTGTACCCATGTTATGATCCGAACCAAATTAAACCTTAAACATAAAAGTTGTTCCTTTTCTTATTATCTTTCCAATAAGCCAAAGTTTGTAATTTTTGGATGAGTATATCATGAGATATACTCACAAAACCAACACACCCTCAAAGCTGTCTCAAAAGCCATAAAGTTTGGATTGATCATTTTATTTATTTCTTCAATCTTCAAGAGGTAAAAACTTATATCCTTGATCATATAAGCTTTCCTCTTCATGTATTTCTCATGTTTATGCCATGAATCATATTTTTCCATTCTTAGATCTAGAAGTTTGAAATTCTCTAGAAGATGATAGAAAAATCCTAAAAATATGAAATCAATTTCTATGAGTTAGTTATCATCTCTACTACCATAATCCAAGAGCATGTTGTAATCAAAAATTTCCTTCCCATTTAATGGATCATGGCCGAACCTATAGAGGAAAGAATGAATGAAGTTTTGTTCTTTATTTTGATGTATGATCATGTCTTCTATCATACATGTATGTACATATGTTGAATCCTAGTTGGTTTGTTAAAATGAAAACCCTAACCCTATATACTCTTGATGGCCGAATCTAGCTTTGTGAGGGTTAGGAGGATTTTGAGTCAAAACTTAGTTGATTATCCTTGATCCAAAGTCTTAAGTTCATTAGGATCATTAATCCATGACTTAAGCAATATTTGGAATTTGTCTCTTTTTGTGTAGTGTTGGCCGAATCTAACATGTAGTTTAGGAGAGGACTTGTTGTTGGATTTTGTGTTTTTGGTTGTGTTTTGACAATAGTTTTGGTTTGTTTAAGCTTTTGACGCGAGCCGAAATTCCTTGACGAGTGCCGAAACCAAAACCGACGATACGTGACAAAGGTCTTTGTGACTTCAAGAGGTAAGGGGAGCTTACCTGAGGGATTTTTCCCAATAACTATTAGCTTTAGTGTGGTCTGTATACTTGATATGTGGCTATGGTATTTTGATTATGTTGTTTACGTTGTGTTGTTTATCTGTGTTAGATGATTTATCTGCTTTTAATTTATTTAATTAATAAAAATGTTGATTTATGAGTCACAGAGAGGGTGTAACCGTGAAAATATTTTACTACTGCTAGTAGCTATATAATATATTCAGCAATATTATAAAACGTTGTTCTGTGAAATTAATCTGCGAAAATAAGTTAACCGTGATTTTAGAAAATTCATTAAGCGGAAAAAGCTAAGTTTTGGCTTAAATTATTTAAAAATGACTTAACGATGGCAATTTGGAAAACTGACGATGGCAAGTATTTTAGAACGGCAACGCGTATTTTTGGTGAACTTAAAATCTCTGTGACCCTATTTTCTGAAAATGATGTTTTTTGGAAACCGGTGTTTTGTGACAGAATCTACCCATTCAATAATATTTTTCGAAATCAAGTTTTAAGTTGAGAATTGTTTTAAAGAGGTTTGAACTCAATAACCGAGACGTCGGAGTATTGAGATTCTTTACGTTGTGGACTTAGTGTCCTTTGGACTGGAAGTAGTCTTGTAGACTTGGTGTCTACTGTATACAAGAGGTATACTATGTGTTAAAGAGGAATTTAAAGTTGTTTTCTACGACCAAAAAACCCCAAGGCTGATTGCAAGGTCTAAGGTTTTGTGATTGAGCACTCGGACTTCATGTCATGTGTTGACGTTGAAAGATCTAAACACGTTGTTAAGTTAATACGTTGAAAATCACGAGTAGTCGTAAGCCATTTTGAGCTTTGGCAAATAAAGACTGAACACAAAGAAAAATAATGAGAACAAACGTTTTACATGCATTCATTGGCAGACGTGCCCACGTTGTGAAGTGTGGTACCTTAATGAGTAAGGTATTCCATGCCACGTTGTTTTGTGTGAATGCCTTGGGTGTGAGGTATTTCATGCTACGTTGATTCATTGTGCCTTGATGGACAATGGAAAACCATATACGTTGATCATTGTGCCTTGTGTTGGACAGTGTGCTATGGTAAACACGTTGTGCCTAATATACCTGGCAATACCATATACGTTGATCACTGTGCCTTGAGTGGGCAGTGTGCTATGGTAAACACGTTGTGCCTAATATACCCGGCAATCGAGCCTGATCAGCTCATTTACACGTTGTTGGGGATCTCCGGAGATTTAGCGAAATGTAGAGACTATATATGGAAGTGTTCATGCATAGTTTTCAAACGTTGATGTTTGGGGTATGAAACCCATTGATAAAGTACTTGTTTAGTTATGAGAATGTATGTTGCTATAATTGTATGTGTATATGCTGTTTTGTGAGTCGCGCTTTTAGTTATTGTGTTAAATCCATATATTGGCATCTCACCCTTACAAATATATCAGGTTCTACTGGTAATTGCCGTTGTATCCTGGGATACTGGTACAGATGAAGCGGAGGAGTTCTTTAAGTCACTTGCGGACTTAGATGCTAGATGCTTGAAGAAGTATCTGTTTGTGGGAAAAGACGATGGGGGTCTTTCCAATAATGTCTGTTAGTTTCGACCAGCTTAGGTTCTTTTTATGTGATGTCATGTGTTGAAATGAACTAAGTTGATAAAGACCTAAGTGTAAAACTTACGAGGCAGTATAGTTGTATGACTTCTGCATATGCTTGTGTATATAAGTATGGTTATGATTATGTCGTTGTTATGGAGTTAAAAGGGGAAAAATTTTATTACCATATTTTGAAGAGATTCACGTTGAGAAATTAATATTTTCCGAAAGCAACCAGCAAATAAAATCTTATTTTCCGCAAACGGGTAACCATGTGATGACCCGAGAGTAGGGTGTCACAATTAGTGGTATCAGAGCTGGCCGAGTCTTTCGGGATCTTTGGGAAATAGGTCTGTTATGTTTTTGTTGTGTGATCTCTGGTGGGTCACTGTTTGAATTGTTTCCCTGTTGAAACAATGTGTGCTGACACACAAGTATGTGTGTTTTGATGGGTTCTGATTGGTTGAGACTTTCTGAGAACCCATGAGTGGTAAATGATACGATGGCTTAATTACTTCTTAGAAGTAATGTGTGTTAATACACCAATGCACGTTTCATTTTCTGGTTGCGGTCTAACTGATTTTGTACTGCAGGTCAGTTATGGAACCAGCACCAGAAGGTGGACGTGGACGGGGACGTGGCCGTGGAAGAGGCAGTAGAGGCGGTCGTGTTGGCGGTCGTGATAACATGAATGAATATTATGAGGAAGGAGTGGATTATGCGGCTCAGGCGATGGAAAATGTAGCAGCTGCGATTGCTAATCAGACAGCATCCATGAATGCCCAGAACCAGCAGGCACAGGTTCGAGCTGAACAGGCTGTCGAAGGCAAGAATTTAACTGCTTTTAGACGTCAAGATCCGACGCAATTCAATGGAGATGTGGATCCTGTGAAGGCTGACTTATGGATTCAAGAATTAGAAAAGATTTTCGAGCTGATTCATACTCCAGAGGGAGTGAAGGTGTCTTATGCTGCCTATCTGTTAGTGGGAGACGCTGAGTATTGGTGGAGGGGCGCCAGGCAACTATTAGAAGCAGAGCATCAGGTGATTACTGGGGTATTATTTCGAACTGCGTTTTTGAACAAATACTTTCCTCAAAGTGCGTGAGCTGAGAAGGAGAAAGAATTTCTGCACCTTCAACAGAGAGATTTAACTGTCGGAGAATACGCGGCAAGGTTTGAATTGCTTGCCAAGTATTTTCGCTTTTTCCAGAACAATCCAAACGAGGATTGGAAGTGTGAGCGTTTTGAAGGAGGACTGCGTTTCGAGATTAAGGAATCAGTGCTACCATTGGAAATCAAGAATTTCCAAGCTTTAGTGGAGAAATGTAGAAAAGTGGAGTTGATGAGGAAAGGAAGAGACAACAGAGGAACTGTTGGAGGACCCTCTCGTTGCAAAGATCAGAACCAGAATCAGAAAGGGAAGCAGTACCAGAGGGAACCTTATTTCCGATCACAAGGAAATAATCAGAATCAACAACAGTATCGTTCTAATGATTCTGAATTGGGAAGTGGAGGTCAGCAGCACCAAAACCGAGGTCAAATTAAGAGGTGCTACAAATGTGGAGACCCAACTCATATGGCTGCCAAGTGCACAATGAAGGGGATGAAGTGCTTTAACTGTGATCAAGTGGGACATCTATCGAGGGATTGCAGGGCACCAAAGCATGGACCGGCAATTTAAAGTGTTATGTTCTGCATCGGGTTATCAAGTGATTTTCCCCAGGGCGTGTCGTATTAACTCTAATGAGTTATAATTCTAAGTTTGTAATAGGATTCTAAGTATAAGCGTGCGTTGATGTCCTTGAGCATTTGACTCTCTAAGGTTTCCTATGTTATCAGTCTTTTTCAATGTGTGTATGTCATTTACGACTTTTTGAGAACAAAGGTTTGTTGAAGAAATTAATTTCAGTTTCTTCTTTTTTTTGATTAATGGCAATCAGTTTTTAGTTTGGGTCAGATCTTTAACTTTCATAAAGTTATGAATTGCCCTGTTATTGTTCCGGATAGGCATTTTTTTTGACAAAGGAAGTTTCTCAATGAGACTTACTCTAGCCACTTTTACCTTTGGTAGAAAGTGATTCAATCTGTATTCTTTAAATTATTGGCAGGAAAATTCTTGTGAAAGAAGGGACTTTAATTAGAGTCATGGTTGTAAATATGTATTCGCGATGCATTTTTACACTCGTGAACCTATTGAAGAATCTTTTACGCGTTGGATGTTTCTGTATTCTTTTCAAACTTGGCAAAGTTTTCTGTATACTTTCTTGTGAAAGTAAGACTCTGAGATTGAGGAATCTTGCATAGTTTCGAGTCACGAAATTTCAAGGACGAATTTTTTTTTTTAGAGGGGTAGTAACGTAACACCCCGATTTTCACTGTTTCAAACTAATCGAAATGCGGACGATTATGTTAATATTTTTATATGAGTGTTAGAAAATTATTTTAAATAAACGGAGTTCATCACTCAATCCTACTTAAACGTAGGAAGCTACGATTAAAATTTAGGTTTGAAAGTCAGGCGAATCCCGGCCCGCGAATTTCACTGACAGTATATTTATACTGATCAAAAGACCTAATTTTAATTCGTGAACAAAAAACTTAAGGTTTTTATTTTATTTCCTATAATTGTGTATTTTTAGAATTATTTCATTTACAGTGAAATAATTTAAGTTTTTACGGGCGAAATACGTAATCGGGTAAACGGCGGAGCAGATTACGGGATTTCCGGGAGCCACTAACGGATAATATAGGTGACTCACACAAGATGACTCACATGGTGAGTCACAATGTGAACACATTAAGTGTTGCACATGGTCATCATTACAAACTATTAGAAATTTGCAAACTAGTCCCTATACTTTTGGAATTTTGCAAAATGGTCCCTAGGAGTTATTTGCACTTAAGCCCTTGAAGAAGCCACCTCCTTTCCACTTAATCCTTCAAAAGTGGCGCAGCCCACACTCTATAGAAGCCATACTCTCACTTTCTTACTTGCCTATTTCACATTTTACACAAAAACACCCAAAAGTTCTAAGTTCATATCATCATTTTGTGAAGCAAGTCCTTGGATCTTCACTTGTTTTTGATCTTCAAGAGGTGAATCCTATTCTTCTTTCCTAATCATGTTTATGTTCTTCAATAAGATTCATGATTCAAAGTCTATTTCATCTATGTTCATCACTTTTAAGTTTCTAGATCTAGAACTTTGAAAAATCACCATAAATCATAGAAAACTCCTAAAATAGTGAAACCAATTTCTATGTGCTTATAATCATTCTTTCTATCATAATCCCAAATATTGTTGAAAACAAAATCTTCCTTCCCTTGTTTCATGCCTAGGCCGAACCTATGTTCATGTGGGGGGGATGAACTTTTGTTCATTTTTCATGACCATCTTGCATCGAAACCATGACCATCTTCCTTTCTGAAACTCGAAAAACTCTCAACATTAAAGTTGTTCCTATTTCTCTTTTCTTTCCAACGAGCTAAGGATCATAAAAAAAACGGATGAGTATATTGAGAGTTATGACCAAAATACAGAAACTGCCCAGAATCCTCAGATCCATGCGAGACAGCAGAAAGAAGCCTATTTTTACCCATGTTATGTTCCGAACCAAATTAAACCTTAAACATAAAAGTTGTTCCTTTTCTTCTTATATTTCCAATAAGCCAAAGTTTGTAATTTTTGGATGAGTAGATCATGAGATATACTCACAAAACCAACACACCCTCAAAGCTGTCCCAAAAGCCATAAAGTTTGGATTGATCATTTTATTCATTTCTTCAATCTTCAAGAGGTAAAAACTTATATCCTTGATCATCTAAGCTTTCCTCTTCATGTATTTCTCATGTTTATGCCATGAATCATATTTTTCCATTCTTAGATCTAGAAGTTTGAAATTCTCTAGAAGATGGTAGAAAAATCCTAAAAATATGAAATCAATTTCTATGAGTTAGTTATCATCTCTACTACCATAATCCAAGAGCATGTTGTAATCAAAAATTTCCTTCCCATTTAATGGATCATGGCCGAACCTATAGAGGAAAGAATGAATGAAGTTTTGTTCTTTATTTTGATGTATGATCAGGTCTTCTATCATACATGTATGTACATATGTTGAATCCTAGTTGGTTTGTTAAAATGAAAACCCTAACCCTATATACTCTTGTTGGCCGAATCTAGCTTTGTGAGGGTTAGGAGGATTTTGAGTCAAAACTTAGTTGATTATCCTTGATCCAAAGTCTTAAGTTCATTAGGATCATTAATCCATGACTTAAGCAATATTTGGAATTTGTCTCTTTTTGTGTAGTGTTGGCCGAATCTAACATGTAGTTTAGGAGAGGACTTGTTGTTGGATTTTGTGTTTTTGGTTGTGTTTTGACAATAGTTTTGGTTTGTTTAAGCTTTTGACGCGAGCCGAAATTCCTTGACGCGTGCCGAAACCAAAACCGACGATAAGTGACAAAGGTCTTTGTGACTTCAAGAGGTAAGGGGAGCTTACCTGAGGGATTTTTCCCAATAACTATTAGCTTTAGTGTGGTCTGTATATTTGATATGTGGCTATGGTATTTTGATTATGCTGTTTACATTGTGTTGTTTATCTGTGTTAGATGATTTATCTGCTTTAATTTATTTAATTAATAAAAATGTTGATTTATGAGTCACAGAGAGGGTGTAACCGTGAAAATATTTTACTACTGCTAGTAGCTATATAATATATTCCGCAATATTATAAAACGTTGTTCTGTGAAATTAATCTGCGAAAATAAGTTAACCGTGATTTTAGAAAATTCATTAAGCGGAAAAAGCTAAGTTTTGGCTTAAATTATTTAAAAATGACTTAACGACGGCAATTTGGAAAACTGATGATGGCAAGTATTTTAGAACGGCAACGCGTATTTTTGGTGAACTTAAAATCTCTGTGACCCTATTTTCTGAAAATGATGTTTTTTGGAAACCGGTGTTTTATGACAGAATCTACCCATTCAATAAGATTTTTCGAAATCAAGTTTTAAGTTGAGAATTGTTTTAAAGAGGTTTGAACTCAATAACCGAGACGTCGGAGTATTGAGATTCTTTACGTTGTGGACTTAGTGTCCTTTGGACTGGAAGTAGTCTTGTAGACTTGGTGTCTACTGTATACAAGAGGTATACTATGTGTTAAAGAGGAATTTAAAGTTGTTTTCTACGACCAAAAACCCCAAGGCTGATTGCAAGGTCTAAGGTTTTGTGATTGAGCACTCGGACTTCATGTCATGTGTTGACGTTGAAAGATCTAAACACGTTGTTAAGTTAATACGTTGAAAATCACGAGTAGTCGTAAGCCATTTTGAGCTTCGGCAAATAAAGACTGAACACAAAGAAAAATGATGAGAACAAACGTTTTACATGCATTCATTGGCAGATGTGCCCACGTTGTGAAGTGTGGTACCTTAATGAGTAAGGTATTCCATGCCACATTGTTTTGTGTGAATGCCTTGGGTGTGAGGTATTTCATGCTACGTTGATTCATTGTGCCTTGATGGACAATGGAAAACCATATACGTTGATCACTGTGCCTTGTGTTGGACAGTGTGCTATGGTAAACACGTTGTGCCTAATATACCTGGCAATACCATATACGTTGATCACTGTGCCTTGAGTGGGCAGTGTGCTATGGTAAACACGTTGTGCCTAATATACCTGGCAATCGAGCCTGATCAGCTCATTTACACGTTGTTGGGGATCTCCGGAGATTTAGCGAAATGTAGAGACTATATATGGAAGTGTTCATGCATAGTTTTCAAACGTTGATGTTTGGGGTATGAAACCCATTGATAAAGTACTTGTTTAGTTATGAGAATGTATGTTGCTATAATTGTATGTGTATATGCTGTTTTGTGAGTCGCGCTTTTAGTTATTGTGTTAAATCCATATATTGGCGTCTCACCCTTACAAATATATCAGGTTCTACTGGTAATTGCCGTTGTATCCTGGGATACTGGTACAGATGAAGCGGAGGAGTTCTTTAAGTCACTTGCGGACTTAGATGCTAGATGCTTGAAGAAGTATCTGTTTGTGGGAAAAGACCATGGGGGTCTTTCCAATAATGTCTGTTAGTTTCGACCAGCTTAGGTTCTTTTTATGTGATGTCATGTGTTGAAATGAACTAAGTTGCTAAAGACCTAAGTGTAAAACTTACGAGGCAGTATAGTTGTATGACTTCTGCATATTCTTGTGTATCTAAGTATGGTTATGATTATGTCGTTGTTATGGAGTTAAAAGGGAAAAATTTTTATCACCATATTTTGAAGAGATTCACGTTGACAAATTAATATTTTCCGAAAGCAACCAGCAAATAAAATCTTATTTTCCGCAAACGGGTAACCATGTGATGACCCGGGAGTAGGGTGTCACATTCTGAACTTCTTGATAAGCGTGAGAGAGAGTTTCAGAGTCTTCTGTATGAGGGGACAGCTTCCAAAAGGTTTTTGTACTCGAGATCCCTATAACACCCCGATTTTCACTGTTTCAAAATAATCGAAATGCGGACGATTATGTTTATATTTTTTTATGAGTGTTAGAAAATTATTTTAAATAAACGGAGTTCATCACTTAATCCTACTTGACCGTAGGAAGCTACGATTAAAATTTAGGTTTGAAAGTCAGGCGAATCCCGGCCCGCGAATTTCACTGACAGTATATTTATACTGATCAGAAGACCTAATTTTAATTCGTGAACGAAAAACATAAGGTTTTTATTTTATTTCCTATGATTGTGTGTTTTTAGAATTATTTCATGTACAGTGAAATAATTTAAGTTTTACAGGCGTAATACTCGATCGGGAAAACGACGGAACAGATTACGGGATTTCCGGGAACCGCTAACGGATAATATCGACGACTCACACAAGATGACTCACATGGTGAGTAACAATGTGAACACATTAAGTGTTGCACATGGTCATCATTACAAACTATTAGGAATTTGCAAACTAGTCCCTATACTTTTGGAATTTTGTAAAATGGTCCCTAGGAGTTATTTGCACCTAAGTCCTTGAAGAAGCCACCTCCTTTCCACTTAGTCCTTCAAAAGTGGCGCAGCCCACACTCTTAAAAGGCATACTCTCACTTCATTACTTGCCTATTTCACATTTTACACAAAAACACCCAAAAGTTCTAAGTTCATATCATCATTTTGTGAAGCAAGTCCTTGGATCTTCACTTGTTTTTGATCTTCAAGAGGTGAATCCTATTCTCCTTTCCTAATCATGTCTATGTTCTTCAATAAGTTTCATGATTCAAAGTCTATTTCATCTATGTTCATGACTTTTAAGTTTCTAGATCTAGAACTTTGAAAAATCACCATAAATCATAGAAAACTCCTAAAATAGTGAAACCAATTTCTATGTGCTTATAGTCATCCTTACTATCATAATCCAAGAGATTGTTGAAAACAAAATCTTCCTCCTCATTTTTTTGAGCATGGCCGAAACCTATAGTGAGAGGTGGAGGAACTTTGTTGTGTTTCTACTTGAAAATGATCATAGATCTCATGCTTCTAGGGTATGTACTTGCTAAATCCAAGTTCTTGTATCAAGTTGAAATTTCTAACCATGTCTTTCATGTCTTGGCCGAAATTCATTAGTGAGGAACTTGAATGATTTTGTTAAGTTTTATTAAAGTGATCATGTAATCATCTAGTTAATAAATATTTATGTTAAATCTAAGTTGATTTGTCAAAAATGAAAACCCTAACCCTATGTCCTTGTGTTGGCCGAATTGATGTTGGGGAGGGTTAGGATTTTTTTTATTCAAACTTTGATGTTTAATCATGTGTTTCAATGACTTAAGCACTTAGGATCATTAATCCCTGACTTAAGCAAGTTTAGTGATTTTGAACCACAAAACCCTAAGGAGGCCGTGACCTATTAAAGAGGATTAGGTGTTTGTTTTGCTTGTTTTGATTGGTTGTTTGGTTGTATTGTTGAAGGTTAGTGTTTTCTGACACGTACGTGTGTCATCGTTTCTCGGCAACATGTCAAACTAACATCGGAGCGTGTCAAACTTCAAGAGGTAAGGGGAGCCTTGCCTGAGGGATTTTTCTCGATAACTATGTGTGTGATATATGTGGTCTGTATATATTTGTTTATGTGGTTGTGGTGTTTTTGGTTTATTTGGCTATGTGTTTCTAGCTGTTTATCTGTATTTCGGTGATTTTTCTGCTTTTAATTTATTTAATTATCCGCAGATATATATTATGTTGCTATGATGTATGATTTGTTTGGTAATATAGTTTTGATGATGATGTTGGATGTTGTTTGTGAAGCCTGACAGTGGTCAGTGCACAACCGTTTAATCAGATAAAAGCTTTAATAAGCTGCATAAAATTATATTCAATGTTTTATGGGAAATGTTAGAATATAATGTTTATGGAAAATATTATTTTGGAAAAATAAGAGTTTTTGGAAACTATTATTATTTTAACGATATATTAGTGTAAAAGTGAACTAGGAGTCACAGAGAGGGCGGAACCGTGAAAATATTTTACTATGTCTAATTTTTACATAAGATATTCCACAATATTATAGAAAGTTATTTTGTGAAGTTAATCTGCGAAAATAACTTAATCATGAATTTAGAAAATTGTTTAAGCGGAAAAAGTTAAGTTTTACCTTAAAATACTTTAAAAGGACTTAACGACGACAATTTGTTAAACCGACGACGGCAAGTATTTTAGAAACGGCAACGTGTATTTTTTGATGAACTCCAAATCTCTGTGACCCTCTTTTCTGAAAATGATGTTTTTCGGTAACCGATGTTTTATGGCAGAAATCTTCTCACTGAGCAAATTTTCCGAAATCAAGTTTTCTCAAAGATGTTAAAGGTTGAAAGTGTTATGGAACTTAGTAACCGAGACGTCGGGGTACTAAGGTTCTTAAGGTGTTGTGGACTTGGTGTCCTGTGGACTTGGAGGTCCTGTGGACGTGGTGTTGACTTGATGGTTGTTAAAGGTGTTAAAACATTTTGAGATGTTTTCTATTACCACAAACCCTAAGCCTGATGCATCGGTCTAGATGTTTTGTGATTGAGCACTCGGACTTTGAGGTCCTGTGTTATTAATGAAAGTTTATGAAAGTTTTAAGATGTTTAAGATTACGGTTGGTCGTAAGCTTTTAAGCTTCGACAAGGAAAGATTGAACAAAAAGAAAAGTGTCAAGAACAAAGTGTTTTCTTGCATGCATTTGGCAGACGTGCCTATGGTTTTATGTATGAATACCTTGCGGCGTCAGGTATTTCATAATTACGATTTTCTTCATTGTGCCATGTTGGACAATGAAACCCCATTTACGGTTTTATCACTGTGCCACGGTGTTGGACAGTGTGCAATGGGTTTTGGCTGCGTGCCTGTGTGCCATGGGATGGCTATTGAGTTTGATCCACTCATTACGTGTTGGGATATCTCATGAGATTAGGTGTGAATGTTTAGATGGTGTATATGAAGTGTTCATGCATAGTTTTAAATGTTGATGTTTGGGGTGTGAAACCCATCGATAGAGTATATGCTTATATATGTGTATGTGTCGTATGTGAGTCACACTAATGGTTATCGTGTTTATATCCATATATTGGTGTCTCACCCTTACAAACAATATCAGGTATTCTTCCTGTTGGCGCATTTAAGGGAAAGACCCTTTAGGTTGGAGCGTGCCGAAGCTACCCTCTACTGTATAGTATTAGTTAAGTTACGACCAGCTTAGGTTTTATGTTATGTTATGTTATGCTTATTACAGGCATAAGTGTGAAAACATATGAGGCAGTATAGTTGTATGACTTATATACTATTATGTACTTAAGTGTGATTTGGTTACGTTGTTGTTATTATGAGGGTTAACAAGAAGAAAAAAAAAATTTATCACCATATTTTGAAAAGATAAACGTTGAGAAAACATTATTTTCCGAAAGCAACCAGCGAAATTATAATTTTATTTTCCGCAACGGGTAACCATGTGATGACCCAAGTTAGGGTGTCACAATCCCCATTGAGGAACCTTAGACGAGTATGAGAATATAGCAGAGACAGGTTGAAACTAAATTGTAGAAAGTCAATAATCCTAGTCCGCAGACATGTTGACTTTTGCTTATCCAGACAGGTTGTCATTTATGTGGGCAGACAGGTGAGTCTTACTATTTTGATCTGCACACTAAGTAGACATGTTAGCAACCACTATGTAGATTAATTAAATCATTTTCCAATGCTTATTTTTTCATCAAAACTTATGGAAATGTACATCAGACATTTAGAGACTTAACAATCTCCACCTTTTTTATGATGACAAACATCAGAGATTGCAGATCACACACAAATAGTTTTGATGATATGCCAGTTGGTTCTTTGGGAGTTGAGTCCCTGTGAACAACTATGTACTGACATATGTCAGACACAACATCATATGATGATGTTTGGGTTTGGTGAGAGGAGACAGGTGAGGGAAAGGGAGAGGCAACTGATAAAGGTTGAACAAATAGAGCGGATGGAGAAGAAATAGAAGAGTTGTGGATACCTTGGTGAGAGGGAGAAGATGGTGTAGAGGGGATAGAGGAAAGAATTATCTGATCCTCAGATAACTTCAACTTCTTCTTAAAAGGAGACATAGTGTGAACTTCAGGGTGAACAACTGTCTGAGTCCCACCAGACAGGTCAGCAGCAGTTGCAGCAGCAACTTTATCTTCTACAGAGGGTCCTTCTGCAGGAATTTCTTCCTTTTCAACATAAGCCACCATTGGCACTGGGTAGCCTGTCCTTCTTTTTCTTGGAATGATTCCCAAATTAAGAGGCTTCTTCTCCTTGGGTTCCTCCAAGGGCAGAGTTGTCTACTCCCCCTGAGCAAATACTTCATCTTTGCTAGGTTCAGACTCCAAATGTCTGACCTTGGTAGAGGTCTTCACTAACCTTCTTCTTTTGCTGGGTTGTGCAGATCCAGCAACTGATTCCTCAGCTTCACTTGTCTTCCTCTTGGGAGAGGGTTTCTTCAGCTTGAGCATTAGAGGCTCAACTGTTTTAGCAGTTTCTTCAGAGACTAAGGGTTTCTCCAATTCAGGTCTCTAGTCTTGTCTGGCGACTTTTCCAGAGGGCTTCCAGATCCTTTCAGAGATAGGAAACTCTGATTCATCAGTGGAAACCACTGGTTCCTCCTTTTCCTCCTTCTGCTTCTGCTCAGTAGCAGGCTTCTTCTTCTTCTTCTTGTTATCTTCCTCCTCATCCTTCAGAGGGATACCTTCAATGTCCATCATGGACAAGATCTTCCTGTCAATGGGAAGTGACATGTCTACAAAATGGGCATCACTGGGAACATATAGCTTGTTCATGAAGACCCTTGTCAACAGCATCCCATAGGGATAGGTCTGCATGTTGGTCCTCTTGATCAGAATTTCAAGGTACATGTAGATGAGATCGTTGATGTCCACCTTGATTTTGTGAATCAAGTGGTACAGAGCAAATCTGTCCATCGTGGTCAAACTATCTCGTGAGCCTTTTCTAAGCATCACACACTCTAGCAACAGCTTATGCAGGAATCTGCACTTTGTCACCATGCTTATAGGCTTCTTGTTCTCAGAGTTGGGAACACCATAGATAGCTATGTTGACATTCTCATCTCCCACCTGATCTTCCCAATTAGGTTTGAAAGCAGCTCCAATCCTTGGGCATTTTATAACCAGCTCCAGAGAATTGATGGGGAATAGAAGGGTTTTATCCATCATTCGAGCCTTAAAGCTTTTGGTTCCATCAATCTTACTGGTGACGACCACAACATTTGACCAGAATTCTTTGACAAGCTTGGGATGAACAAGCTCTTTGATGTCAAAGAAAGGAGTCCACTTGGAGTATTCCAACTCTTCAGTGACATCCATACCCCATTTCTTCAACTGTTGAAGATTAGCAATCTTGCCAGGTAGGATCTTTTCCACATCAGGAACCGTCAGATTGTATTTCTCAGCAATTTCTTCCGTAGAGAGACGCTTTGATGGTGCCATTTCTCAGAGAAAGGGTTTCTAGGGTTTTGAAAGAGGATAAGACGAAGACGAAATGATTTTAGGGATTTGAAATCGTAAAGGTTAAACCTTTTCTGATTCTTTGCCTTATATGGCAATAAAGGCAGGAGAGAGAAAGAAAAGATTTATAATTTAAAAAACGGCACGATTTTTTGTGGGGAACTGCAGCGCCCACTTAAGACATAATGAAAACATGGTTTCGAGATTAAAAACTGCCTTGCACATGATTAGCTTCAGATTAATAAATGGTATTAAATAATTAATAACCATTTTATCAAAAACTGTTGAGTTCTAGCAAAGTGACTCAGCAGGGTCAGGCAGGTAACATAGACAGGTGATATAAAACCATAAGACAGGTAGCATAGACAGGTTAACACTCAGACATGTCATTCAACAATGCAATGCATATTTAGATTATCTCTAATAAATAAGAACCTTTCTTCTGCTAATGGTTTAATGAAAATATCAGTCCATTGATTTTAGTTTTAACAAACTTAATATCAAAGATACCTTTCTGAAGATAATCTCTTATAAAGTGATGTTTGATTTCTATATGCTTAGCATTAGAATGCTGAATTGGATTTTTAGTTAAGCAAATGGCACTAGAATTATCACACCACACGGATATATTATGCTCATAAATAGAGTAATCCTCAAGTTGATATTTTATCCATAAAAGTTGAGAGCAACAACTAGCAGCTGAGATGTATTTTGCCTCAGCAGTAGATAAGGCAATAGTTGGCTGCCTTTTGCTTGACCAAGAGACTAAGCTTGCTCCAATGAAGTGACATCCTCCACTGGTACTTTTCCTTTCTATTCTGTCTCCAACAAAGTCAGCATCACAGAATCCCACTAATCTGTATTCTTTAGTTCTTAAATATAGCAAACCAAGATTAGTAGTCCCAAGAAAATATCTAAATATTCTTTTAACATCTTTAAGATGAGATTCTCTTGGGTCAGATTGAAATCTAGCACACATATAGACACTAAATTGAATATCAGGTCTGCTTGAAGTTAAGTATAATAGAGATCCAATCATACCTCTCTAGACAGTTGGTCTACCTTTTTACCTTCATCATCTTTACTTAGTTTTGCATTGGGTTGCATGGGAGTTTTCATAAGTTTAACACTTTCCATCTTGTACTTTTTAAGTATCTCCTTGATATACTTTTGTTGATGGATGTAGATTCCATCACTTATCTATTTGATTTTTAATCCAACGAAGAACTTTAATTCTCCCATCATGCTCATCTCAAATTCTGCTTGCATTAGCTTAGAAAATTCCTTGCATAACTTTTCATTAGTTGCTCCAAAAATAATATCATCAAGATATAATTGGACTATGATGAAGTTCTCTTTAGAACTTTTCTTAAACAAGGTAATATCTACTTGTCCTCTAGTAAAGCCATTATGCATGAGAAAAGAGCTTAATCTATCATACCATGCTCTAGGTGCTTGTTTTAAACCATATAATGCCTTTTTAAGTTTGAAAACATGATCTGGTTTATCAGTATCTTCAAAACCAGGGGGTTGCTTAACATATACTTCTTCTTCAATTATACCATTAAGAAAAGCACTTTTTACATCCATTTGAAAAAGAGTGATTTGGTGTTGTGCAGCATATGACATCAAAATGCGAATAGCATCTATTCTAGCTATGCAAAGGTTTTAGTATAGTCAATACCTTCTTGTTGGTTATAGCCTTGAGCTACTAACCTTGCTTTATTTCTGACAACTTTGCCATCCTCATCCAATTTGTTTCTGAAGACCCATCTTGTTCCAATGATAGACTTGTTTTTGGGCTTGGAAACAAGTGTCCAGACATCATTTCTGGTGAACTAATTGAGTTCTTCTTGCATCGCAAGAATCCATCTTTCATCATCAAGAGCTTCTTCAATGTACTTTGGCTCTATTTCTAACATGAAGGCCACATTGCTTGATTCTTTTAAAGTGGTTCTGGTTCTCACTCCTTCTAAGGGATTTCCAATAATAAGATCCTTAGGATGATGAGTTTTGAATTTCCAGTCCCTTTTTAGATCATCATGAAGATCTTGACTTGTCTATTGACTTGTCTGCTCCACTTGTCTGTCTGGTTCAATTTCAGGTTCTGTCTTGGTCAGGTCAGGTTGTTGATTTTCTAGCTTATTTATGTCAAGACCTGCAAGATCATCTTCTAGATCTGATAATTCCTTATCAGTCTTTAACCCATCATTGAATTTAACATGAACAGATTCTTCGGTAATAGAAGTTCTGGAATTATAAATTCTAAAAGCTTTAGACAATTCAGAATAACCCACAAAGATACCTGTATCTACTTTGGAATCAAACTTTCCAAGTTGATCCTTAGTATTTAGAATGAAGCATTCTGCCCAGAAGTACTTAGGGAGATTATTCTCATTGAGCATAGATCTAGCCATCTCTTGCAGAGACCTGTTCTTTCTCTCAACCACTCCATTTTGTTGAGGAGTTCTAGGTGCAGAGAAATTGTGAGAGATTCCATTCTCCTCACAGAACTGTCTAAACTGCTCATTTTCAAATACTCCCCCATGGTCACTTCTAAGGGTAGAAATACAGAAACCCTGCTCATTTTGTACTCTTTTACAAAATACTGAGAAATCCTTAAAAGACTCATCCTTGTGGGTTAAGAAGAGTACCCATATATATCTAGAATAGTCATCAACTATGACAAATCCATATTTTCTTCCAGCCAAGCTAGCAATACTAACTGGTCCAAACAGATCCATGTGTAACAGCTGAAGAGGTCTAGAGGTTGATACTTGGTTTTTAGATTTGAAACTTGATTCTACTTGTTTACCTCTCTGACATGCATCACACAGAACATCTTTCTTAAAACTAATATCAGGCAATCCTCTCACAAGGTTATCCTTTTTCAATTTTGAAATAAGTTTCATACTAGCATGTCCTAGTTTCTTATGTCATAACCATCTTTCATCCTCTTTAGACATCAGAAAGGTTACACTTTGAGACATCAAATCCACTGTCACATAATTGACTTATGCTAAGAAAATTGTGTTTTAATCCTTTAACCATAAGAACATTAGATATAGAGGGAAGAGGAGTTTTACCACCAATAGTACCAATGCCTATAACCTTCCCTTTCTGATTTCCTCCAAATGCAACATGTCCTCCTTTTTTAAGTTAGAGGTCTAGGAACATAGACCTTTCTCCTGTCATGTGTCACGAGCAACCATGTCCCGCTACCAGCAGTGGTGTTTTCTTTGTCTCATTGAGGACATCTGCAACAGAGATTATTTGTTCTTTAGGTACCCATAATTTTCTGGGTCCTTTTCTATTAGTTCTAGGAGTCTGTGAAGACTTCCTTCTTTTGTTATGAATACACCTAGACATAACATGTTCAGTCTTTCCACAGAAGTTATAGACAGGTATGGATTTAGTGAAAGTTGATTTAGCAGACACTTTAGAGTCTTTAGTTGATACTTTATGATGTGTCTGATGGACATATCTAATACCTTCTTTGTTAAGGGAGTGCCTCTGACAGCCAAGCAGCTTAGTCAGATTATCTCTACCATTAACAAGTTTGGCAAGATCAGAAGTGAGCTCTTCCCACTACAAGAAAACTGTCAATTACCGATAGAAATTTTCCTACGGACACCGAGTCCGTCGGAAATGTTATGGTTTCCGACGGAAAAAGCCGTCGGAAACGAAGAATGTGAATAGTTTTCAAAATTACCGACGGAAAGGCCGTCGGTAACCTGTTCCGAGGGAATTTCCGTCGCAAAGTCCGTCGGTAACTCTAGTGGGAATGACAAAATTTCGGCACCAGTGTTTTCCGATGGGAAGTCCGTAGCAAATGCCGTCGGAAAAAATAGGGTTTATTTCAGATGAATAAGCCGTCGGTAATTTAAAATTTGAATTTGCGACGGCTTAGACCGTCGGAAACGCTTAATGGTCCATTGGAAATCCCGCGCTTATGTTACAGCGCCCACCCTCTTCCCCCCACTTTCCTCTTCTGTGTTTTCTCATCATCAGACCTCTCCCTCTCTTCTCTCAGCCGCGCCCTCCGCCCTGTGACCACCGCAAGCCACCGCGACCACCGCCAGCACCACCGTGACCGTCGCCCTCTCCCTCTCCTTCTCTATTTCTCTCCCACTCGTTCTCCCTCTCCCTCTCTTCTCTCAGCCGCACCGTCCGCCACTGTGACCACCGCAAACCACCCCCGGTCCGTCGCCACCACCCAAGCCGTCCTTCTCCCTATCCCTCTCCCTCTCCCTACTCCGCCGCGCTGCCACACCCTCGCTCCGCCGCGCCTGAGCAGCCACCCATTGCCACTCCCAGCACTGCCACAGGTTTGTAATTCTTGATTTTTTGTTTTTTTTTCATTATTTCACGGTACTGTTTTGGTTGCATTTGACATTGTCTCTATGTTTTGTTGAAGGCAGAGTGTCACCACCACCACCACTGCGGCAGCAGCCACCACTGTCAGTAGGCAACTACACTCTCAGGTTCATATTTATATATATATATATATTGTTTTCAATTACTTTTGAATTGTTTGTATTGTTAATTAGTTAGAAAATCAGATAGTTTTTAATATTTGTGAAATTATGTAGTTTGTATAAAATTATGTGGTGTAGTGTCTAGCTAGTTTGTTTGAGAAATTATGCTATTTAAGTGAAATTTGGAAATTACGTATTTTATTATTAAATTTTTATTTACTTAATTTTGTTTTAAATTGTTTATGTTGTTAAATATGTTTGAGAAATTATATTGTTTAAGTGAAATTTGGAAATTACTTAGTTTATTGTTAACTTTTTATTTAATTAAATTTTGTGATAATTAATATAAATTACATGTAAAGGTAATTAAATAAATATTAATCAAAGGTGAGACAATTAGTTAATCATGGCGCATCGGAGAGCGTGGACGAGGTGGCGGTCGTGATTAAAACATATAGTGTAAATAAAGTTGCATACATACATAACAATAAATTTAAAATTAATTAAGATTAAAATTATAAATAATTATATAATTACGTCACAATAAATTAGATGGAGCATTAATAGAAATTTAAAAAAATGACACGCATCGGGGAACATTGACGAATTGACTGTCATTAAAACGAAGTTGTGTAAAAAAAATAGAATAACAAAATTGTTTAATGTGTAAATAAAGTTAATTTTATATAACAATAATAAAATTAATAATAAAATTTAATATGTGTAAATAACTAATAAGTAAATACTTTGCTTAAAAAAATGACTAAATACTTACATAACATTAAATATAAAATTAAATAAATATTAAATAATGATTTAATAAATAAATTAACTTAAAAATAAATGATTTAATATAAAGTTAGACGGATAATTATGCGATTTATTTTTTAGACGAATACTTTGTGTATGATAGTTGCTTATGTGTTTTAATTTTTGTTGTTGTTGATATATATATATATATATATATATATAATGTCAAACTTTATATAAAATGTCTATGTTACTAAAAGGTTTATTTTATTATATTTTAGAGTATTATTAATACGTACGTGAGAAAAACCTTAGTTTCCCGTTCGAGATTCAATATTATTGAGCATGTGTACTCGTGGTCATGGTGTCGCTCATTTTATTGAATCTTGAATTGTCCAATTGGGACAATTTGGGAAGAAACTTTTTCTCTACTGATATACTAATTACTCACTGATTCTCATCTGTTAAATAGTTGCTGAAATTTCGAGTCGAAGCATTTCCTTTTGTTCTCCGGGTCCCTACTTGATTGTGGTATCTTACCGCGGTCAAGTCGTGTACTTGGAGACCAATGGAAAATGCTGCCGAAATTTCGTCAGCTATAAGGCATGAAAAGCGATGAGTAACTAGTATAATACAATGGTGAAAAATTTTTCCTCGAATGGGATAGGGCCACACCTTTTAAGGAAAGGGAGCGGTTCAGGGTTATAGTATCATGTTTAAAAATACGTCAATTTATCTGGATATGCAGAAGGATGGAATATTATCCCCCAAGCCGTAGTTGGGTGTATGATAGGAACGAGTCTGGGAGACGACTTCTGAAACAATCATTTGTAGATGGAGTCGAGGAGTTTATATCGAAAGCCAAGCAACATAGTGATTATGCCGAAGAGGGGGGGATTAGATGTCCATGCATAAAGTGCAATTGTATGACGGTTTTGAGTGATGACAACGTGAAGTTACACCTATACCAACGTGGGTTCAAGCCTAATTATTGTATATGGACTGATCATGGCGAGGAGTTGCCGGATATTGATATGAATGAAGTCGGTGTCGAACAACTCCAGTCAATGCATATGATGGTGGATCATTGTCTTGGGCAACATGGGAATTTCGAGGCGGATAAGTCTGATGACATGAAAGAGCCTCCTAATGAATCGGCGCAGAGATTCTACAACCTATTGTTAGAGACAAATAAGCCATTGTTTGAAGGGGTGTCATATTCAAAATTATCAATTTGTGTTAGGCTTCTAGCTTGCAAGTCTAATTGGAATGTCCCCGAGCAGTGTTTGAAGTTTTTTTTGTAAAATGCTTCAATATGTTATGCCCTTCAAAGAGTTGTTGCCAAAAAGTTATTATGATGCGAGGCGGTTGGTGTCGAAACTGGGGTTGGGGGCTAAGAGGATTGATTGTTGTCCGAATGGGTGCATGGTATATTATGATAGTCAGTCTGGCACAAATGACAGTGTGTTGGAAGAATGTAAATTTTGTCAGACACCCAGGTATCACGTTCAAAGTAGTGATCGTAGGAAGAGCAAACCAGTTCCTGCGAAGGCAATGTTCTATCTGCCAATAATTCCAAGGTTGTAGAGACTGTTTGCATCAGCGCAAACTGCGGGACAAATGAGGTGGCATTATGAAAATAGAAGAAATCCGGGCATTATACGCCACCCTTCTGATAGTGAAGCTTGGAAGCACTTCGATCGGGTACATCCTGATTTTGCAGCAGATCCTCGCAATGTAAGACTCGGGCTGTGTTCAGATGGTTTTACCCCATACATTCAGGCGTCAGCCTCGCCATATTCATGTTGGCCAGTGATTGTTACACCGTACAATCTTCATACCAGGACCATCTAATCCGAAGGTTGGGATAGATGTATATTTGCAGCCTCTGATCGATGATCTGAAGAAGTTGTGGGATGGTGTGTTGACTTATGATGTTTCAAAGAAGCGAAACTTTATGATAAGGGCATCACTAATGTGGACTATCAATGATTTTCCTGCATATGGCATGCTCTCTGGTTGGGGGACCCACGGTAAATTGGCGTGTCCTTATTGCATGGAACATGGAAAGGCTTTTACCTTGAGATATGGTGGCAAAAGTTCCTGGTTTGATTCTCATCGTCGGTTCTTAGATCGTGGACATCCGTTCCGAAGGAATACCCGAGCATTCAAAAAGAATCAGACAGAAGAGGAAGGTCCACAGCCTTTGTTGACTCCTGAACAAATATGGGGTCGGGTTAGGGATCTTCCTAAAGTCACTGAAGCAGGTGTGTCAAAATTACCGAGGTATGGAGAATGGCATAACTGGACAAAACAAAGTATTTTTTGTGAACTACCCTATTGAAAGGATAATCTGTTAAGACATAACCTTGATGTGATGCATATTGAGAAGAATTTCTTCGACAACATTTTTAACATAGTTATGAATGTGTCTGGCAAGACAAAGGATAATGAGAAGGCAAGGATGGACATAGCTCTGTACTGTAGATGAAAGGATTTGGAGCTGAGGCCGCATCCTAATGGAAAAATGGTCAAACCAAAAGCTTGTTACACTCTAACCACCGATGAAGCGAAGTCAATATGTCGGTGGTTGAAAGACCGTGGGACCCCTGATGGTTATTCCTCTAATTTGGCACGATGTGCTAATGTAAGAACGGGGAGGCTTCATGGGATGAAAAGTCATGATTGTCATGTATTCATGGAGTGTTTGCTTCCTATTGTTTTCGGATCGCTGCCCCCTCATGTTTCGAACCCGCTTATAGAAATCAGTCATTTCTTCAAAGATCTATGCTCTGTAACTTTAAGAGCAGATGGTCTGATGAAGATGGAAGAAAACATTCCAATAATTCTGTACAAGATGGAGAAGGTATTTCCCCCCAGGAGTTTTGACTCAATGGAACATCTCCCTATCCATCTTGCATATGAAGCGAGGCTTGGTGGACCTGTACAATATAGGTGGATGTATCCGTTTGAAAGGTAATTTTATTATATTTTGACATTTAAATAATTAGCATCCCTTGAATAATGCCTTGTAACTAATGTTTATTATTACTTAGATTCATGGGCGACTCTAAACGATCAGTTAAAAACAAGGCTAGGGTGGAAGGATCAATCTGTGCGTCTTACTTACACCGTGAGACAACCCATTTCTGTTCCCACTATTTCAACAACTTCATGTTGGCCCTTAGAAATATTAGGAACGAGGTAGATGCTGATAGTGGAGGGTAACCTTATATGCTATCCGTATTTAATCTTCCCGGCCGTCATGCTGGCAAGGAGCATACTTACTGGTTAAGCGATGAGGAGTATGCATCGGCCCATGTTCATTTCTTGATCAATTGCACAGAGGTGAAACCATACCATGAATAAGTTTCAACAACCCATTTTTAATATAATGTAACTCATGCTATATCAATTTCTCTTTTAACACATCTTACACATTTTATTCGTCAGTGTGTTCTTGCAAATAAATCAATTAAGTCAACAAGATGCTTCTGCTCGTACACATGCAGATTTTCCTGAATGGTTCAAGCAACAAGTAAGTGTGGTATACCTTAGCAAACAATATATTAAGGTTAATTTGTATTCTAAAAGTAAGTAATTAATATGGCTTACCTATTCGTAGGTGTATCAGCAACCATTAAGTGTGAAAAATCAACACTTGAGAGATTTGGCATACGAGCCCTATAGCAGTGTTAGATCATGGCATACATACTTTGTCAATGGGTACAAATTCCACACATCTGAATGGGATGTGGGCAAAAAGACAATTAATAGGGGTGAAGGTACTGGTGATTTTTGTGGGGTCATAAAACACATTTTCGAGTTACAATACAATACTATTACTTATCCTAAAAAAGTAATCTTATTTTATTGTAACTGGTTTGATCCATAGAAGACAGGCACAAAGGTGGATCTCAAGTATGGAACTGTAGACATTCGCATAGATAGAAGATATCAACAGTTTGATCCGTTAATCATTGCTCACAATGCAAAACAAGTTTACTATGTCCCTTATCCAACAATGCGAACGGACAAACGAGGTTGGTGTGTTGCTGTCACTAACAAGCCTAGGGGTCGCATAGAAATCGATGATGCAGAGGATGATATGCCCTTCCAGGCGGATGAATCGTCACATGTCAATGAAGTAATCGAGGTCGAGCGTATTACTGGCATGTTGGGATCTGCAAATGATGGGGAAGAAGTGGTCATTGGCCATCATTCATCAATGCATGCATCATCAGAGGAAGAAATCCAAAGTGATGACTCAATGCAAGAAGAAGAAGAATCGGACTTACAATCAGATGACGAGACCGAGTCTGAATAGGAATTTGACTGTTAAGTTATTTTTATTGTATTTTAAATACTTATGCAATTAAATGTAAGACTTGACAGTTATTGTTGTATTTTAAATATCGGCTTATTAGATTAGTCTTTTACATGTCGTTTGATTTACTGTTTTTACATTGACTTATAATTGTGCAATAAAAATAGATATGTCAGCATCAGGAGGAGAGCCGCTCCGCCCCCCACCGCCTAGCGGTGATAAGGGGAAGGGGAAGGCTAAGCGGGGACGATACACCATTAAGTCCCAGGTGCTTGCCCGTTTTGCTACAGGTCCATCCGCACCCACAACACCCACCCCGACAGCACCTACAGGAGCCTCTCCCGACCATTCTACACCCTCCCCCACCCGTTCTACACCTTCACCAACCCATACTACACTATCCCCTACCCATACACCATCCCCGACCCGCACTACCCCACCCTCCACCCATACTGCACCCACTCACTTTGGGCCACGACGCCCACTAGCCCGCTACTCACCGCCCCCTACTGGGCCCACACCACACCTACACCTAGCACCACCATCATCATCATCGGCTGTGCCGGCCACACAGCCAGCAGGTTTATCATTCATGCCGACTCCTAGGATGCCGCCACAACCGGACATTCCATCCTCATCATCCGTGCCCGCATATGATGGCGGCACAAACATTCCGGCCACATCGTCTGTGCAGCAGCCGACCGCGCAGGAGATCTTGCCTGAGTGGGCCAGGATTCCTGGACCCGAGGATCGACCATGGGTCACACCTGTTTCTGGATCGTAAGTTATTTTTAATTTAATGTTTTATAATTTTGACAATTTTAATTATTATTCATCAAGTATACAATTTTTATTTGTAATATTGCTGAATTAATAAAATTATAAATTTTTCAGCTTCATCCCATCGAAGGTGGGATCGAAGCACGTTACCTATGCCCTCAAGGCGCAATTTCGTCGCTTCTGGCCATCATGGGGGTCGATCCCGAAGGATGACCAGGATTGTATCTTCACACCATTCGGGGTAAGTCGTTTATTATTTTTGTTTTTATTTTTCATGTATTTTATATATCTTTTTGTATTATGTTATTAATATTTCTTCTTTGTTAATATGCCCTTGTGCGCTGGTTGCCGGAGCATACCGCTCAGATACGTGCCATTTTTTATGACAGAGCTTTCGCTCGACTGAGGGACATGCTCTGGGAGGCTAGGGATAGTCGGGTGCGTCCGGATTACATCGGACCCAAGATTTGGGCCCGGCTATATGTGCACTAGGACACTCCAGAGTACAGGGAGAAGTGTGAGCAGGCGAAGGGGAATCGGGCCTCCGAGAAGGGTGGGAGCATGCATACTGGTGGCTCGATTAGCCACATGCAGCATGCCATGAGCATGGTATGCACCTATATATTTTATTTATAAACTATATCTTACTATTCAAAACTTATATTATAATCAATTGCTTTTATTCTTGTGTCGGTTGCAGGCATGAGAGCTTTCCCGGTTTGTTGATGTCCCCATGGTCTTTGAGCAGACGCATATTTGCTCGGACACTGGCGAGTTTGTTGATGAGAGGTCGAGGCAGACAGTGGTGAGCTAAAGTGTCTTTTTATATTAATTTAATGTATCTTTTTATTAATATAGTTTAATAACATTTCCTTTTGTAATGTATTGACGCAGGAGGAATACAATGGCAGGTTCAGTCAGGTAGCGTCTGAGGTTGCCCGTTGCTCTGGTGCCTCGGATCCTTCCCAACTGGACCCCGCCGAGGTTGAGCGATTACAGACTCAGGTCTGGATGGATGTGACGGGTGGGAAGAAGAAGGGACGGATTTACGGGACCGCAACTTTGGCTCGTTCCATCACTCGGGGGTCGACTCCGAGCTTCTATTTGGGAGTCTACCTCCTCCGGTTCACAGGACACGGAGGAGGTGCGGCAGCTGAGGCAGAAGGTGCAGGAGTAGAAGCAGAAGCAGACTGCAGAGCGCATGCAGCAGCGGGCAGATCTCATGCAGTAGCAGATGGAGACATGGTCTACGGTGATGACCTCTCTGCTCGATTTGCTTCCACCAGAGAGGCGCAGCGCTATATAGGATGTCATCCATGCCAGCCAGCCCTCCAGTACTTCTATCGTGCCACCACCACAGCCGCATGATGCTGGTGTGTCTTCTAGTTCGCATGATGATGGTCAGCTGATGCCGGTGAACTCCCCCCGACAGGATAACGATGGCAGTTATTATGATGATTATTAGGATAGTTTTAAATTTAGTTGAATTCTGTAGATACACGGATATTTTATGCATGCAATATTTATTTTTTTATTTTAATTTAAATGCCTTTTTAAATTTATTTGAAATTTCAATTTTGGTTTCAAATTAATAATATAATATATTAATTATAATAAACCAAATAAAAAATAATAAACCAAATAAAAATAAATACTAAAAAAATTTATATTTAAAAAATAATAATAATAATTATTAATTTAAAAAAAAAGAAATTATTTCCGACGGAATTATCCATCGTAACATTTTCCGACGGAAACTACTGTCGGTAAGCACAGGCAAATTTCCGACGGAGTTTCCGTCGGTAAACACTGACCAGATTTCCGACGGATATATCCGTCGGAAACAACCCAACATTTTCTGATGGCTTTTTCCGTCGGTAATTTCCGACGGATTTTGCCCATCTGTCGGAAACCATTTCCTACGCGTCTAGTACCGACCGAATACAGTCCGTCGGAAATTCCGTCGGAAATATTGTTTGCTCGTTGGTAATACCCTTTTTTTTTGTAGTGTCCACTTTCTGTTGAAGTTTTTCAACTTCTTCAGATTGTGATGTTTCATTAGAGATCTTAGCTTCATCAGACTTTTCAGTCTTCAGCTCACTGTTCTCTTTGCCCAGCTTCTCACACTCTTGAGATTTCTGTTTATGCTCACTGAGAAGCTTTACATACTCTCTCTTGAGGGATTTGAAAGCCTTAGATAAACAGTTGGATTCCTCCAGCAATTCCTCAAAGGCATCAAGTAATTCCTCATAGTCAGGATGTACCTCATTTTATGAATCTGAGTCAGTGTTGGTCATCAGACAGAGATTAGCTTCTTCCTCTGTCTCTTCATCAGAAGATGTTGACTCCAGATCTTCCCAAGTAGCCATCATCACTTTCTTCTTCTTGTTGAAGAACTTCTTAAAAGGGGCTTTCTTGAGTTGAGGACATTCGGCTTTGATGTGACCAGGCTTCTTGCACTCATAGCAGACAATTGACCTCTCGTCTGTTGAAGTGGATTCTTTGAAGTTCTTGTCCTTGTTGAACATTCTGAATGGCTTATCCTTTCTGAACTTCTTTTTCTGTAAGAGAAGCTTTATCTTTCTGGTTAGGAGAGATAACTCTTCATCACTTTCAAAATCCTCGGGTTCAGACAGGTCAGCATCACTGGATGACTCGTCTGCCTTTAGAGCTCTTGAAGCCTTTGATGACTTTTGATCAGCCTTTAGAGCAATTGACTTGCTCTTCTTTGTTGTAATTTCATCTCCAAGTTCTTGCTCATGAATAGTGAGTTTACCAAGAAGTTCATCCATAGTCAAGGAAGTGAGATCCTTGGCTTGAGAGATAGCAGTGACCAAAGGTCTCCACTGCTTAGGTAGACTCCTTAGTATCTTTACAATCTTCTCAGCATTAGAATAAACTTTGCCAAGAGACTTTAGGATTGATGATAGTTTGGAATATTCCTATCATCTGAGCAATAGATTCTCCTTCCTCCATGAGAAACAGTTCATACTTTCTAACAAGTATGGCAATCTTTGATTCCTTAACTTTGGCTGTTCCTTCATGTGTGACAACTAAAGTGTCCCATATTTCTTTAGCAGAATCACAGGCACAAACTTTTTCAAATTCTTCAGGACTGAGAGCACAAATGATGTTGTATCTGGCTTTGTGATTCAACTCCCATTTTGTCTTTTCTGTAGGGGTCCACTGATCTTTTGGCTTGTCAGTGTTGTTATCATTTTTAGGAATGAATAAACCATCTGTGATGACATCCCAGAGATCAGAGTTTGTAGATAGAATGAACCATTGAAATCTATCTTTCCAATAGTTGTAATTTTCTCCATTGAAGAATGGAGGTCTGGTTAAGGAAGCTCTGTGGATGTATGCCTTGACAGGTACATATATTTTGATGAATGACAAAAGCAATTTTAAGTCTAAAGGACTTATCTGCAAAAAGCGTGAAAAAGGCCAAACGATCAGTCAAGATTAGGCAAAGCAATCAAGAGGGGTGAAAAGGGAATTTTACTACCTGTATTGATTGTTTTAGAATAATCTGTAAATGGTAAGTAGGGTTTTTCAATTTAATATGATCACTCACACACACACATATTTAACATGTGCTTTAAAAGATAAATCATTTTATTAAATAAATAATAACATGTGATTAAAACTGACAATTAAAACTGAGCTTAATTGGGCAATCTTTCCTTAATTGTCAAGTTTTTGAAAAACCACCTGATACACACCATAATCGATCATGGAAATGCTATAATCGATTATGAGTCGTGGTTAAATGGCTTTAATGAGTGTTAATGAGTAATTATGATAGTAAAGCCGTTGATTTCAAATTTTGAATATAATAATCGATTATTGAAATTGGATAATCGATTATGACCTTACTGACTTCCAACGTGCTACACCTGAAACCCTGTAATCGATTATGTAATCGATTATAGTATTTTATTAAAGAGTCAGTAACATCATAATCGATTAAGGTAATCGATTATCTTCTTTGGGGAAAAGGCAGTGAAGACATAATCGATTATGGTAATCGATTATGACCTTTCTGTCCAGACGCGCGCTTCATGTAAACACATTAAATAATCGATTATGGACTTTAGATAATCGATTATGCTGCGGCTGAAATGATTTTTAAGAGGCTTGACCTAATTTCACTAAACCCTAACCTATTCTCTATAAATAGGAAGCTTGGCAGCCTTGGAAAAATGCCCCATCTACTACTCTCTTCTACTCTCTATTGTGCTTAAACTCTGATTACTATTTTATTTTACTTTTGCACTTACACGTGATCATATTATTTTGAGAAACTTATACACCATATAGGTGTTGCTATTTGAGCTTCAAGTTGTATTTCATATCTGCACTTTTGAGTGCTTTCTCATTGTAAAACTTTTATAGTTTGTTTTTTAAGTGAGTGTGATCTCACGAACGATTTCTTGAGGTTCTTGCACAAGGGATAGTACGTCCTGTGATTGTGTTAAGAATTCTCTACTTTGTAAAGGTTCTAGTTTAGCCTGTTTTAAAAACTAGAGTTGTTTGAAATCCCTTGGTCGTATTGCCTTGGGGACTGGACGTAGGCCACGTGGGTAGTTGTGTGGCCGAACCAAGATACATCACTGTGTCATCTTCTTCCCTATCTCTTTATTTATCGCAACGTTTTTATTTTCCATACGCTTTATTTCATAAAGTTTCATTATTAAGTTATTGTTTATCAAAACAAGTTTTGAACTTAGTTTAAGTTGCAAAAAGTTTTCAAAAATCAATTCACACACAATTCACCCCCCTCTTGTGTTTGAGGTCACTTGTTAACAAGTGGCATCAGAGCTTAACTCTTGGATATAAAGGACGAAACCGTCTCAAGAGGAAAGATGACTTCAAACAGTTTTCGTAATGAGGGTAATTCCGTAAACAGACCTCCATCGTTCGATGGTGAGGGGTATGGTTATTGGAAAGAAAGAATGCAAATCTTTTTAGAAGCATCTGATATTGATATTTGGGATGCTGTGGAAAATGGTCCATTTATCCCCAGGCACGAAGTTAATGGTGCTTCGGTGGATAAACCAAAAACTCTTTGGACCGACGAGGAAAAGAAAAAGGTCCAATACAATTTGAAAGCTAGGAACATCATCACCTCAGCTTTAAGCTACGATGAGTTCTATAGGGTCTCAAATTGCAAGACCGCTAAAGAAATGTGGGACACCCTTGAATTGACCCTTGAAGGCACTACCGAGGTCAAAAGGGCTAGGATGAACACATTAACCCATGAGTATGAGCTATTTAGGATGAAACAAGGTGAAAGCATACAAGATATGCAAAAACGCTTCACCCATATAATAAATCATCTTAGGGCTCTTGGGAAGGTGTTTAATAATGAAGATTTAATAAATAAAGTTCTTAGATGTTTAAATAGAAGTTGGCAACCCAAAGTAACTGCGATTTCCGAATCACGTGATTTAACATCTATGTCTTTGGCAACTCTATTTGGTAAATTGCAGGAACATGAACTTGAGTTGAACCGCCTCATTGAAAGCGAGGAAAGTGATAAGAAAAAGAAAGGGCTTGCTTTCAAAGCAAGTATAAGTGAAACAAATGAGGAGGATTTTGACTTTGATGAACTTGATGAGCTTGGTGAAGGAGATGAGAATATGAGTCTAATGGTAAGAAAATTTAAGAAATTTATGAGGAACAAAGGGAAAACACAACCAAGCTTCACTCCTCAAAAGAAGGTTGATGGAGAAGGAACCACTTATGTGCCAACGTGCTTCAACTGCAAAAAGAAAGGTCACATAAGGCCCGAGTGTCCTCTAAGTCAAAAGAAGAATGACAAGTTTGAAAAGAGGCCACAAAAGGACAAAAGAGGAAGGAGAGCATACATTGCTTGGGAAGACAATGACATGGACTCCTCCGATGAATCCGACAACGAGGAGGCAAACCTTTGCCTTATGGCCAATCATGAGGACGATGAGGATGAGGTAACTGATAATGAAATTGAAAATGAATTGTCATATGATGATTTACTTTGTGCATGTGAAGAATTGAATAATGAAAGCATGCGTCTTAGGAAAATCATTTTATCTTCAAAGAAAACCATTTCTAATCTTGAAACAAAAATAGGTTTATTAAATAAAGAAATGGAGGCTATCAAGGAAAAACAAATTCTTTCAAACAAAACCTCATCATGCTTATCATGTGAAAACAAAATAAATGAAATTTCAAAATGCAATGAATGTAGTGTTTTGAAAAACAAAATTGAGGACTTGTATGATATTCTTGCAAAATTTACAAATGGGAGAGACAACCTCAATGTTTTGCTAGGAAATCAAAAAGGAACCTATGATAAAGCCGGCTTGGGTTATCACCCCAAACTACATGAAAAATCCTTTAAAAAGTTTTTTAGCCCAACCAATACCTCTAGTAGTCCTTTTGTAAAATGTTTCTATTGTGGTAGAAAGGGACATACTGCATCTATTTGCAATGCTAGAAAGAATGTGAATGTCAAAGGGAAGAAGGTATGGGTTAAAAAGGGCAATGCGCCCAAAGCTAACTCTCAAGGACCCAACATGACTTGGGTACCAAAAGTTAAAACTTGAAATTGTTTTGTAGGTGTGCTTGAAAGCAAGGAACTCAAATTGGTATCTTGATAGCGGATGCTCCAAGCACATGACGGGAGACAAAAACAAGTTCTCCTCTCTCACACCCAAAAAGGGTGGATTTGTTTTCTACGGTGACAACAACAAAGGTAGAATCTTGGGAATTGGAACGGTTGGTAAGAGTCCAAATCCCATCATTGAAAATGTTTTATATGTTGAAGGTCTAAAACACAATCTTTTGAGTATTAGCCAACTGTGTGATAAGAACTTCAATGTTGTGTTTGATAACTTAAAATGCACGGTCATAGATTCTAAAAATCAAACCAAGTTAATTGGACAAAGAATTGGAAATATCTATATGGTTTGCTTAGATGACCTACCTTCAAATGATGTATGCTGTCTAATTAGCAAAGAGGATGAAACTTGGCTATGGCATAGGAGGATGGCCCATATTCACATGGACCATCTTAATAAGTTGGTTTCGCAAGGACTTAGTAATTGGTTTACCAAAGCTCCGTTTTGAAAAAGACAAAATGTGTGATGCTTGTCAAAAGGGAAAACAAGTAAAGGCCTCTTTCAAAACTAAAAATGTTATTTCTACAAACCGGCCTTTACAGCTTTTACATATGGATTTGTTTGGTCCATCTAGAACCATGAGCTTTGGTGGTAATTACTATGCACTTGTAATTGTGGATGACTATTCTCGCTATACATGGACATTGTTTATTTCTCATAAAAATGACGCTTTCGGTGCCTTTCGTAAACTTGCCAAGGTTATTCAAAACGAGATGGGATTAAACATTGTAACTATCCGAAGTGATCATGGTGGTGAGTTCCAAAATGAGGCATTTGAGGCCTTTTGTACTGAAAATGGAATCGGGCATAATTTTTCCTCACCAAGGACTCCCCAACAAAATGGGGTGGTGGAAAGGAAAAATAGGTCTCTAGTAGAGCTAGCGAGGACGATGCTCAATGAGACCAACCTTCCTAAGTATTTCTGGGCAGACGCGGTAAGCACCGCATGCTATGTGATGAATAGAGTCCTTATAAGACCTATTATGAAACAAACGCCCTATGAAATTTACAAGGGAAGGAAGCCTAACATCTCCCACTTTCACGTATTCGGATGTAAGTGCTTTGTTTTAAATAATGGTAAAGAAAATCTTGGTAAGTTCGATGCTAAAGCTGATGAAGGTATATTTCTTGGATATTCCAATTCTAGTAAAGCTTTTCGAATATATAATAAAAGAACTATGACCATTGAAGAATCTGTGCATGTATCTTTTGATGAGACTAACCCTAAAATTGTAGTAGAGGAAAGTGTTGATGATGTTGCAGAAATTCTGGGAAACACTCTTCTTGAGGAGAAAAGAACTCAAGAGGAGAACATTATTGATCAACCACCTCCACAAGAAGAAGAGACACCCCTTCCAGATTTACCAAGAGAATGGAGAACATCAAGACACCATCCTCTTGACAACATAATAGGTGATATATCAAAAGGGGTAACAACTCGAAACTCTCTTAATCAAATATGTCATTACATGGCTTTCGTTTCTCAAATTGAACCTAATAATGTTGATGAAGCCATAGTAGATGAACATTGGACACTTGCCATGCAAGAAGAATTAAACCAATTTGAAAGAAATGATGTTTGGGAATTAGTCCCTAAACCTAAAAACCATTTAGTAATTGGAACTAAGTGGGTTTTTCGTAACAAGCTAGATGAAAATGGAATAATAACTAGAAACAAAGCTAGACTTGTTGCTAAGGGCTATAACCAACAAGAGGGCATAGACTTTGATGAAACCTATGCTCCCGTAGCTAGACTAGAGGCTATTCGCATGCTTCTTGCTTTTGCTTGCATCATGGATTTTAAACTTTTTCAAATGGATGTCAAAAGCGCCTTCTTGAACGGTTTTATTCAAGAAGAGGTTTATGTGGATCAACCTCCTGGATTTACAAATTATGAATTTCCAAACCATGTTTTCAAACTGAAAAAGGCTTTATATGGACTAAAGCAAGCCCCTAGGGCTTGGTATGAACGCCTAAGCAAATTCTTACTTGAAAATGGTTTTCAAAGAGGAAAAGTTGACACCACACTTTTTATCAAAAATAAAAAGCATGACATTTTACTTGTGCAAATATATGTGGACGACATAATTTTTGGTGCCACTAACGAAGCTTTGTGCAAGGATTTTTCAAAAATTATGCAAAGTGAATTTGAAATGTCAATGATGGGGGAGCTCAACTACTTTCTTAGGTTGCAAATAAAGCAATCAAAGGAAGGAATATTCATAAATCAGTCAAAGTACTGCAAAGAGCTTCTTAAGAAGTTTGGGATGGACAATTCAAAAGAACTATCAACTCCCATGAGCACATCCTGTTACCTTGACAAGGATGAAAATGGTAAATCCATCGACATAAGTAAGTATAGAGGTATGATAGGCTCTCTTCTTTATCTTACTGCTAGTCGCCCTGATATAATGTTTAGTGTTTGCATGTGTGCACGTTTTCAATCGAACCCAAAAGAATCACATCTCGCCGCGGTAAAACGCATCATGAGATATCTCATTGGCACACAAAACATGGGTTTATGGTACCCTAAAGGGGCAGATTGTACCCTAATTGGATATTCGGACTCTGATTTTGCGGGTTGCAAATTAGACCGAAAAAGCACTAGTGGAACTTGCCACTTACTAGGAAATGCTTTAGTTTCTTGGCATAGCAAGAAGCAAGCAAGTGTGGCTTTATCCACCGCCGAAGCAGAATACGTTGCGGCGGGTAGTTGTTGCGCACAAATCATTTGGATGAAGCAACAGTTAAATGATTATGGAATTAATCTCAACACTGTTCCCATAAAATGTGACAACACAAGTGCCATAAACCTCACTAAAAATCCTGTGTATCACTCAAGGACTAAACACATTGAAATTAGACACCACTTTATTAGGGATCATGTTCAAAAAGGGGATTGCATGATTGAATTTGTTGAAACAACCAAACAACTTGCAGATATTTTTACAAAACCCCTAACAAAAGAAAGCTTCTTTTTCATAAGAACTGAATTAGGGATTTTGAATCAGTCATGCATTTCTGCATAACACACCTTGTTATTTGCTAATATGTTTATTAAGTGTGCAGGCAGAAAGAGCATAATCGATTATCATAATCGATTATGCCAAAATAAAAGTTTCAGTCCACAAAACAGAGAAGTCATAATCGATTACTATAATCGATTATGCATCCACTGTCTCTTTGGGCAGCGTGGACAGGAAGACTATAATCGATTAGCCCAATCGATTAGCACTACATCTCAGAAATCCAGAAACATACTAATCGATTACATAATCGATTAGTGTTCTTCAAAGTGCATCAATAATCGATTTTCTGATGAAGAACCCAGAAACTAATCGATTACCTAATCGATTATTTGAAACTGAAGGGTTGGCGCCAAAACCACACGGGCAGGAACCGCCAATCAGGAGCTGCCACGTCATCAAAATAATCGATTATGAGGGTAAAATAATCGATTATGGAGCGAGTTTATAAGGTAATTCCGAACCCTAACGTCATTTGTGCTTAGTTTATCACTGTTTCTGCGCCCCCACTATCTCTTTTCTCTGGTTTTTCTGCTGCATCACCCATCTTTTTCAAACTCTTCATCCTACTACACTCCTATCATCATCATGCCTCCCAAACGCCAAAGAACAGCAGCGATCAATCCGGGTCCACTTACACAAGAACAAGTGGATAAATGGTTCACCAATGGGGATCAGTTGGCAACCTACATGTGCACCTACATTGGGAAAGAGATTCAGAAACCCCGTTTTCTGGACATTGAATGGATGCGGAAGAGCAACTTCAAATTTTTGGAGTATCTGGACTATGCAGAAATCACTGAGTTTCTGTCACAATCAGAGGATGTCTACCCAGACTTGGTTAAGGTATTTTACTGCAACCTTAGGCTAGTTGATGGTGTATTAATGTCTGAAGTCTGTGGGAAACCCATTCGTCTTAGTGATGAGGCGTTTGGAAGAATTGTTGGCTTGCCTTCTGAAGGCACTTATGCCACTGCCGAGGGTCCTGCTGCGGAACCCTTGGTAAATGAATTTGCTAGAATCCAAGCCATCAAGGATGTCTTATCTGATCCTTCTGATGCTAATGACAAGGAAATAACTGGTGGGCAAATGAAAGTGCAAAGCAGGTTGTTGCACTATGTGGTAGCTAGACTTCTATTTCCTAGACGCCATAATTTTTCACAGCTGTTGAGAATGGATGTTGTTATTCTGTGGTTGCTGGAAAAGAAAAAGAAAGTAAACTGGGCTGGCTTGGTCATGCAGCATATGTATGACAATAGGGGTAGTGCTGAGTTACTCTATGGTCATCTGGTGACCCGCATCATTAGGCATGTTAGGGTTAATCTCACTGGAGAGACTAAACTGGATTACAAGAAATTTCATGCTATGATGAAAGAGGGTACAATTAACTAGATGGGAATCATGTCTCGAGGTGGTGATTGGGAATACAAACCCAAAGGATGGAAATGGCGCACAACTGAGCAAACCAATACAGGTGAAGCATCATCTTCACAGGCACCTCCTGCTACAACCTCACCAGAAATGATGGCCTTACTTGAGAGTATTTTAGCTGAGGTTCGGGTGAACACCACTGAGATACGAGCAAACTCTACGGCTATTCGTGAGCTCTCACTGGAAGTAAAATCCTTGGAGCGTAGAGTCACTGCATCTGAGGCCACTCCACTCCGTGGAACCCCACAGCCTCAGGTTGACTTGGACAGCAGCAGCAGCACTGATGATGGCACTGATGGTGATGATGATGGTGGTAATGATGATGGAGGAGATGGTGGTGATGAGTACTATATATAGTACTATTTTATATTTAGTTTATACATTTCACTACTGTTATTTTTTTGGGATGACTGTATATTTCTGGCACTTTAGCTTCCGTATGCACACTCTTTAAAATTATCTATAACTATGATATGTGGTTTACTATTTATATGCATGCCATGGCTAAATTTATCTCATGCTTAAAATGTTTAAATCTTGGTGGATGTATGCCATGTAATATTTACTTGCTTTTCCCGCTTTTTGATAATGCCAAAAGGGGGAGAGATATTTGAGTGCATGCTTAAGGGGGAGAATTTTGAGAATTTCAAAATATTGCATGAAGTGAGGGGGAGTTGAGCAAACGTTTTAAAACTCAGATATATATACTCATTGCTCTAACTCTATATTTTAGAAATTCCCTCCTGAGATGTTTGTCATCATCAAAAAGGGGGAGTTTGTGGATGTATGCCTTGACAGGTACATATATTTTGATGAATGACAAAAGCAATTTTAAGTCTAAAGGACTTATCTGCAAAAAGCGTGAAAAAGGCCAAACGATCAGTCAAGATTAGGCAAAGCAATCAAGAGGGGTGAAAAGGGAATTTTACTACTTGTATTGATTGTTTTAGAATAATCTGTAAATGGTAAGTAGGGTTTTTCAATTTAATATGATCACTCACACACACACATATTTAACATGTGCTTTAAAAGATAAATCATTTTATTAAATAAATAATAACATGTGATTAAAACTGACAATTAAAACTGAGCTTAATTGGGCAATCTTTCCTTAATTGTCAAGTTTTTGAAAAACCACCTGATACACACCATAATCGATCATGGAAATGCTATAATCGATTATGAGTCGTGGTTAAATGGCTTTAATGAGTGTTAATGAGTAATTATGATATTAAAGCCGTTGATTTCAAATTTTGAATATAATAATCGATTATTGAAATTGGATAATCGATTATGACCTTACTGACTTCCAACGTGCTACACCTGAAACCCTGTAATCGATTATGTAATCGATTATAGTATTTTATTAAAGAGTCAGTAACATCATAATCGATTAAGGTAATCGATTATCTTCTTTGGGGAAAAGGCAGTGAAGACATAATCGATTATGGTAATCGATTATGACCTTTCTGTCCAGACGCGCGCTTCATGTAAACACATTAAATAATCGATTATGGACTTTAGATAATCGATTATGCTGCGGCTGAAATGATTTTTAAGAGGCTTGACCTAATTTCACTAAACCCTAACCTATTCTCTATAAATAGGAAGCTTGGCAGCCTTGGAAAAATGCCCCATCTACTACTCTCTTCTACTCTCTATTGTGCTTAAACTCTGATTACTATTTTATTTTACTTTTGCACTTACACGTGATCATATTATTTTGAGAAACTTATACACCATATAGGTGTTGCTATTTGAGCTTCAAGTTGTATTTCATATCTGCACTTTTGAGTGCTTTCTCATTGTAAAACTTTTATAGTTTGTTTTTTAAGTGAGTGTGATCTCACGAACGATTTCTTGAGGTTCTTGCACAAGGGATAGTACGTCCTGTGATTGTGTTAAGAATTCTCTACTTTGTAAAGGTTCTAGTTTAGCCTGTTTTAAAAACTAGAGTTGTTTGAAATCCCTTGGTCGTATTGCCTTGGGGACTGGACGTAGGCCACGTGGGTAGTTGTGTGGCCGAACCAGGATACATCACTGTGTCATCTTCTTCCCTATCTCTTTATTTATCGCAACGTTTTTATTTTCCATACGCTTTATTTCATAAAGTTTCATTGTTAAGTTATTGTTTATCAAAACAAGTTTTGAACTTAGTTTAAGTTGCAAAAAGTTTTCAAAAATCAATTCACACACAATTCACCCCCCTCTTGTGTTTGAGGTCACTTGTTAACAAGCTCCTTCAGTCTGGTGGCTCCCACTAGCTCCATTAGTCATGTCTATTCTTCAGAACCTTTACCTCTACACTGTTAGATGCTCAACCCAGAGGCTGAGCTCTGATACCAACTGAAATAGACAGCTATAAACATGAGAAGGGGGGTTGAATTGTGTTTATCAGAAATTAAAATAAAGTTGAAAACTTTTCGCACATAGAAGCTAGGTTCAGACAAGTGTGAAAGTACTACACAGACAGGTGACCCGTCTGGTGTATTTTAACAGAAAATCACACAAGCATACAAATAGAAAACAAGCTTGATATTCACACTTTTAACCCCTTAGTTAGAAAGTAGATAGTATAATCAAAACAACTAAAGAGTTTAAGGGAAGAGAGATTAACACAACTATTTACCTAGTTCACTCTTTAACACAAAGACCTACGTCTAGTCCTTGGCAGCACCAAGTTTTATCCACTATAACTGATCAGGTTACAAACTCCAAGTATTGTTTGCACACCTAGCCTCTTCAGACTCCAAGACAAGTATTCTTTGCTCACTTAGCCTCTTCAGGCTTACACAGGTTTGTTTTGAGAAGTTTGTTTATAATAAATACAATCAGACAAACAGTTCTTTCACTAACACTCAGAGAGCGGATTAAATGTAGGCTTAGGAAAGACTGCATAATAACTTCAAATGATTGAAGAATACAGATTGAAAGAATGAAGAATTAAATGAATAGAGTAATGGCTCTTTAATGCTTTGTATTCTCTGATGTCTTCATCTTCAATGACTTCTATATTTATAGCCTTCAAGCATTTAAGATCCGTTAGAGACATTCCTTCCAACGATGGCTTCAACCAGAGCTTCATTAAAAGCAATAGAGTCGTTCTGGGCAGCCATTAATGCAATAGGGACGTTGGTTGTACTCTAACATGAAGGATCATGGCTTTATGCATCGTGCAGTAGCCAAATAAGAGTTGTACAGAATGCTTTTGTACTTTGCAGAGCATATTTCGCTTTTCGTGTAATAACCAAGAGTACTAAGGAATAAAGCATGTTGGAAACATTCTTTAACTAGATGTTATCTCTGATTTCCTAGGTTGCTTGTGAGAATGACCTTCTAAACTTCTTGATAAGTGTGAGAGAGAGTTTCAGAGTCTTCTATATGAGGGGACAGCTTCCAAAAGCTTTTTGTACTCGAGATCCCCATTGAGGAACCTTAGATGAGTATGAGAACATAGCAGAGACAGGTTGAAACTAAATTGCAGAAAGTCAATAATCCTAGTCAGCAGACAGGTTGACTTTTGCTTATCCAGACAGGTTGACTTTGCTTATCCCAGACAGATTGTCATTTATGTGGGCTGACAGGTGAGTTTTACTATTTTGATCTGCACATTAAGTAGACATGTTAGCAACCACTATGCAGGTTAATTAAATCATTATCCAATGTTTAGTTTTTCATCAAAACTTAGGGAAATGCATATCAGACATTTAGAGACTTAACAAGCATCTACTAACCCGCCTCTCACAGAATACATCAAAAGGGTCAAAAGAAGACTATGCTCACTAAGGCTTTCCCTAGCAGACGCTACCAATGAACCATATCAAAGACAATATGGGCGTCTGGAACTACCCTGACCCTCGCCAAAAGCACGACGATAATCTCGGGCATCCCTGGTATGAATCCGGGCAGACTCGTCATTCTGATAACAACCCCGCGGCCCTGGTAGCGAAGCAATGTCTGCGTACACCTCCTCCTCCTGCCCCAGTAGACTCTGCCAACTCTGTCCTGCATCACGGAATGCTCCCTCATGTACCACATGTCATCGGTGAACTCGCGCTGATGTGGTGGATACCACAACTCTGTGAAGGGCAGTCGCTGAGAGATCCTCTAAGAACTGAGCATAGTAAATTCAGGTCCTCCTCCGAGACGGACATAGATATTGCTCGGGATGATGTAACTCATGAAGATCTGTGTGATCTCAATGCCCCCCGTGGTCTGGACCCTCGGCGGAACCATCTGCAGGTAATGCAACTGACGCTGCTCTGGTCCCATCGCCGTCGGCATACGACCGCTGCTCATCTGAAAAACTGATACATACACTGAAAGAAGAAGAAGATTGGAGATAAGAATCTCGACATCACCATAAAAACAGGGATAGGGAAAAACATAGAACAACATACTATCAAACATCAGTCAACACATGCAGCAAACATCACCCGAATTATATTGCCACAGTCAACCTCAATTATCCAACTAGAATCAATACTCTCAGGAGTCACATGGCTCGCCACATTGGCAATATGAAATGCAACACAGGCCTTGTAACACCCCGTTTTCCGCAAAGGTTTTTATAAAGCTAGTTTTAGTAATTTAAAGGTGTTGGTTAAGGGCTAAGTGGGATTTTAGCTTAAAAGTCCCTTTTCTGGTACATGAGCATGCCCGTGCTCATCAGCCAGCACACCCGTACTTAAAGTCAGAAGCATGTTTCTGATTTTAAGTTGAGCACGACCGTGCTCAATAGTGAGCACGCCCGTGCTCAATGTGCTGACCACGTCTCGCTGACGCTAAGTTGAGCACGACCGTGCTCAAGGGTAAGCACGACCATGCTTAGGGCTGAGCTTTATAAGTTTGGCACAGAACCTGAGGGTTAACGTGAAACCCTATTTTGTGTTGGCAGCCGTCACCAGTTTCGGCCAGAGTGATCTCTTTCCCTACTTCCACTAAACTCAACCCGTTTCTGGAGTTTTGGAAGCCTTTGGGAGCTCCCTTGAGAGTCTTGTTGGTTTAGAGGTAATGGTCTCTTCCCTCCCTTCAGTTTCTTTCTTGTTTTGGTTAACGAAACTAACCAAGTGTGTTTTTGGTTAACCAAAGTGTAGAATCAGACTGAGCCGCTCGTAGGGACGTGACCAGTTTGACCATTAGAGCAACCTTCAATCCAGGAATGGGGAGAAAGGGAATTGTACTCATTAGGCAGTGGGGGTAGAGTAAGGTAAAGGGGGTCCCCATGACCCCGGTTGGTTATATGTGGTTATATGTTTATACGTCAATTTGATTGGTTGTGATAATATGTTTTGATATATGTGTCATTACTAAATTGGGTTGTTATAAAATTGATGCCATGATTATCTTGTTTGTATGTTGGATTGGATGATTGATTTATGGCTATTGTGATGATGACTTTTGGACCCTAAAACACGTTGTTGACTGATCTAGAACTAAGGAATTAAGAACCTAAGATTTTGGCTATGAATTCGGTTACTGTTCCTGCCCAGAACAGCACTGTCGCACGATGAGCACGACCGTGCTGAACAGGGAGCACGACCGTGCTCCCATTTGAATTCTGGAAAATGGTCGCGCTGTTTAGCACGGCCGTGCAGGTCGAAAAGCAAGACCGTGCTGCTGAGCATGACCGTGCTGAACATGACGCACGACCGTGCTTCACTTAAAAGGGCTGCACGCCCTCACGTGTCCAAGCATGACCGTGCTCACCCCTCTTGGACAGAAACATAATTAAAGGACTTAAGGGGTTTTAAACCCCATTCCCCAATAATGATAAGTTGAGATAGCTAATCAAAGAGGAAGATTAGACAACTTGATTAATAATTATCTAAGATAATAAGATGTTAAGTCGGTATCCGTTGGGTTACCGCACGTTGATAAGTTGAAGTTTTGGGTGCTTATTGACCCAAGCATGTTGAGTTGAACCTTGGTGCTTATTGGCCAAGGGAGCCTTGACCCCATGGTTTGGGTCTAAGGTTACGTTGAACGTTGATGTTAAAGTCTTGGGAGCTTTATGGCCCAAGCATGGAGGTGGTTGAGATTGTTTGTTGTTGGGCCATTTGCATAGAACATTGGAGTTGTTGATGGGGGAGGTTCGACATAGGGGAGATCGCCCGAGAGTACGGTGATCTGGCCATCCACGGTACGTCACCCATGGTTTGGTGACCGAGGCCCCCCGTGATGAGGCATCCACGGTTTGATGTGTTGGCTATCCATGGGGTTCACCCAAGGTTTGGTGAACTGCCGGTGTTGGTGCTTCTATGGCCAATACGGATATGTAACTCCAAAGTCATTCATCCTGAGTTTGTTTGGATCCACATGCATAGATAGAGTAATGGAGTAGTTGATGCATTGCACATCATAGCATACTTGGTTGATATGATGTTGTTGGATGTTGATGAATGCTTATGTTGTATGTTTACCTTGCTTACTATTCCCATGCTGTATATGTTTACATGAATCTTACTCCCTGTTATTTGTTTGTGTTTTGCCTGATCGACATTTTGCAGAGGATGACGAGCAGCCCGGAGAGGAGTGACTTTGAGGAGCCGCCACTCATAGTTAGGGCTTATTTATGTTTAGTTGTTTTTCATTTGTATTCCGAGGATGTTATTTTCCAGAATGGTTATACCAGCTCTGAGTTGTGACATCGGGGTTGGGTAGTTATTTCTTCATGTTTTGTTGATTTTAAACTTGGTTTATTTTCCGCGTTGTAACTGGTTCATGTGGGACTTTTCTACCCATGGACAATTGTATTTATTCAATTCAATATATGCATGTTGTTTTTGTTTAATTTCTTTATATAAATGTTTTATAACATGCTGGGTAGAAGGGTGTCATATTTAGTGGTATCAGAGCAGTTCTACCTTGTTCGGATGTGGTATGAGTCTGTTGTGAGTCTGTTGTGTGACTCTTGTTTGAATTGTCTATACTTGTTATAGATAATGATGTTTTATGTTAGTTGCCTGTAGTTTTTACTCGCTTAAGTTTTTGTATTAAGAGTTGTGTTGGTCATGTACACGAACTAATGGCCGGTAGAGGACGCAACGATCAGGCAATTGCTGATGCATTGGCACTCCTAGCCAATGCTATTGGTCAAGTTAACCTTAACAACAATGGTGGGCCAGCTAAGTTCCAGGGACTGGATAAGTTCCAGAGGAACAACCCTCTGTCGTTCAAGGGAGCGTACGACCCAGAAGGAGCACTGTTGTGGCTGAGGGAGACAGAAATGATCTTCCGTGCAATGGACTGCAATGATCAGCAGAAGCTCATCTTCGCCACCTTCATGTTGACTGAGGAGGCGGAGCATTGGTGGGATAACTGCAAACAGAGGATGCAGGCTGAGGGCACAGTAGTTACATGGGCTGTGTTCAGGCAGAGATTCCTGAAAAAATACTTCCCAGCAGATATCAGAGACAAGAAGGAGATGGAATTCTTGTCTTTGATGCAGGGTTCGCTGTCAGTCGGTGACTATGTGGGCAAGTTTGAGGAGCTAGCGAGGTACTACACTCCTTACTAGCATGAGACAGATGACCGCTCCAAGTGTGTCAAGTTCGAGGCTGGACTCCTACCTGAGATCAAGCAGGCCATCAGCTATCAGGAGATCAGGATCTTTCCGATCCTGGTTAACAAGTGCAGGATCTATGAGGACGCCAGCTAGTTCAGAGTTACTAGTTCCAAGGGATCGGACAGTCAGAGTCATAGGAGGACAGATCATAGAAACAAGGGTAAGCAGAGGTATGCTTCGACCGGCAGTGATTTCAAGCAGAATGGCAAGAAGCCACAGTTTCAATAGGATGGGTTTTGGGGCGGGTTCTCTAATGCCTCTAGACCCATGAGGTGCGGCAAGTGTGGTGCTATGGATCACTACTCATCGCAGTGCAAGGAGACGCAGGTTATCTGCTTCAGATGTGGCAAGCCAGGACACATCAGCCGAGAGTGTGAAGGAGCTAAGGCCGAGCCTCCCAGCGCCAGCAAGAGTCAGAAGTCCTAGGCCAACCGACTGAAGACCACTGGAAGAGTCTTTACTCTTAGTGGAGCTGAAGCCTCCGAGTCTGATTACTTGATTCAAGGTACATGTTTTATTAATGGAACTCAATTGACTGTATTGTATGATTTGGGTGCTACTCACTCATTTATATCGCATGATAGGGTTAAGAGTCTTGAATTGCCTGTTACTTTCCTTGAGTATGATTTGTTGGTTTCTACACCTACAAATAAACCTGTTTCCACGTCTTATGCGTGCAAGAACTGTCATATAGTTATAAACGATAAAACCTTCATCGCTGATCTTGTATGCTTACCTTTGAAAGACCTGGATATTATTCTGGGTATGGACTGGTTATCTTCCAACCATGTCCTCCTGAATTGTTTTGACAAGACCCTAATTTTTGGAACTCCAAAGGAGTCTAAGAATCCGGACCTTCTCTCTGCTAGCCAAGTTCAAGCTTCGATGAAAGACGAAGCCCAAGTATACATGATGTTAGCTTCCCTGGAAGTAGAGAGCAGCCCTCCTGATGTCGCCAGCGAGCCTGTTGTGCGGGAATTTCCTGAAGTGTTCTCGGGGGATGTTTATAACTTACCCCCAGAGAGAGATGTTGAGTTTACCATAGACTTAGTGCCTGGCACCGGGCCAATCTCCATTGCACCCTATAGAATGTCTCCTCTAGAGCTAGCTAAGTTGAAGGAACAGTTGGAGGACCTGATGAAGAAACAGTTCATTAGGCCCAGTATGTCTCCGTGGGGAGCACCTGTGTTGTTGGTGAAGAAGAATGATGGTAGTATGAGGTTGTGTGTCGACTTTCGACAGCTCAACAAGGTGACCATAAAGAATCGGTATCCCCTCCCTAGGATTGATGATCTTATGGACCAGTTGATGGGCGCTTGCGTCTTTTCAAAGATAGATTTGAGATCAAGGTACCATCAGATTCGGGTTAAGTCTGAGGACATCCCGAAGACAGCGTTTAGGACGCGATATGGTCACTATGAGTACTTGGTTATGCCCTGTGGTGTGACCAATGCTCCTACGGTCTTCATGGACTACATGAACAAGACCTTTCACCCTTACTTGGATAAGTTTGTGGTGGTGTTTATAGACGACATCTTAGTGTACTCCAAGAGTAAGGAGGAACATGAGGAACACCTGAGGGTTGTCTTGCAGACCCTTAAGGAAAAGCAGTTCTACGCTATGTTGTCTAAGTTTGAATTCTGGTTAAAGGAAGTGAGCTTCTTAGGACATGTCATCTCTAAGGGTGGCATAGCAGTGGACCCAGCTAAGGTAGAGACGGTGCTCCAGTGGGAAGCGCCAAAGTTTGTAACAGAGATTAGAAGTTTCTTGGGGTTAGCCAGGTACTATAGGCGGTTTATAGAAGGTTTCTCTAAGATAGCTTTACCCTTAACCCGTCTCACCAAGAAGGGACAGTTGTTTGTGTGGGACTCTAAGTATGAAGAGAGTTTCCAAATCCTTAAGAATAGGTTGACATCAGCACCAGTGTTAGTTTTGCCAGATCCTAGTGAACCCTTCGTAGTTTACTGCGATGCTTCTAAGCAAGGGTTAGGTGGTGTGTTGATGCAGAATGGTAAGGTAGTTGCTTATGCTTCTAGGCAGTTAAAAACCCATGAGAAGAACTACCCTACCCATGACCTAGAGCTAGGAGTTGTGGTATTTGCCTTAAAGATCTGGATGCATTACCTTTATAGAGCAAGGTTTGAGGTCTTTAGTGATCATAAGAGTTTGAAGTACCTCTTTGATCAAAAAGAGTTGAATATGAGGCATCGTAGGTGGATGGAGTTTTTAAAGGATTATGACTTCGAGCTGACCTATCACCCAGGAAAGGCCAATGTGGTGGCCGATGCCTTGAGTAGGAAAACCCTGCATGTCTCCGCTTTGATGGTTAGGGAGATGGATCTGATTGAGGAATTTAGAGACCTTAGTCTAGCTTGTGAGTTTACCCCTAAGAGTATTAGGCTTGGTAACTTGAAGGTTACCAACAGTTTGATGGATCAGATTAGAAAGGGTCAGAAGTTAGATAATTTTCTCTTGGACCAGCGAGAGTTGCTCGCTCAGGGTAGAGACCTAAGTTTTAAGGATGGCAATGATGGTATCTTGAGGTTTAAGGATAGAGTATGCATACCTGATGTTCCTGAGCTTAAGAAGTTGATCCTTGAGGAAGGACATAGGAGTGGATTGAGTATGCATCCAGGTGCCACTAAGATGTATCAGGACCTTAAGAGGATGTTTTGGTGGCCTAGGATGAAAAAGGATGTAGCTGAGTTTGTGTATGCGTGTCTAGTTTGTCAGAAGGCTAAGATAGAACACCAAAGACCATCAGGTAAGCTGCAACCTTTGAGTATCCCAAAATGGAAATGGGATAGCATCTCCATGGATTTTGTGTCTAGACTCCCTAGGACTCCAACTGGTTTTGAGTCGATTTGGGTTGTTGTGGATAGACTGACTAAGTCTGCCCATTTCATTCCGATGAATATGGAGTATCCATTGGAGAAGTTGGCTAAGCTGCACATCAAAGAGATAGTTAGGCTTCATGGTGTACCCTATAGCATAGTATCAGATAGAGACCCGAGGTTTACCTCTAGGTTTTGGAATAGTTTGCAAGAGGCTTTAGGGACAAAGCTTAGGCTTAGTTCAGCTTACCACCCACAGACTGATGGGCAATCTGAGCGGACCATCCAGTCCTTAGAGGACTTGTTGAGGGCTTGTGTGTTAGAACAATCTGGTAGTTGGGACAAGTTTTTGCCCCTGATAGAGTTCACCTACAACAACAGTTTCCATTCCAGCATTGGGATGGCACCTTATGAGGCTCTTTATGGGAGGAGATGTAGGACACCCTTGTGTTGGAGTGAACCTAGTGATAGTGTGGTGCTAGGGCCAGAGATAGTACAGGAAACAACAAGAAAGATTAAGTTGGTTCAGGAAAAGATGAGAGTTGCACAGAGTAGGCAGAAGAGCTACCATGATAAAAGGAGGAAGGCGCTCGAATTCTAGGAAGGCGATCATGTATTTTTGAGAGTTACCCCGACGACTGGGGTTGGTAGAGTGATGAAGGCGAGGAAACTTACTCTGAGGTTCATTGGTCCTTACCAAATCCTCAAAAGAGTCGGCGAAGTCACCTACCAAATAGCCTTGCCACCGTTCTTGTCAAATCTCCACAATGTTTTCCATGTGTCTCAACTCAGAAAATACATCCATGACCCTAGTCACGTGATAGTTCCCGACACAATACAGTTAAAAGAGAACTTGACATTTAAGGTGTAACCCCTTCGAGTCGAGGATAGGAGGGTGAAGCAGATAAAAGGCAAGGAGATTCCCTTGGTCAAAGTAGTTTGGAGCGGGGCAACTGAGGAAAGCGCTACTTGGGAGCTCGAGAGCCAGATGATGGAGGCATACCCGCATCTTTTCGTTTGAGGTACGTAGAAATTTTGAGGACAAAATTTTTATAAGGGGGGTGGAATTGTAACACCCCGTTTTTCGTAAATGTTTTTATAAAGCTAGTTTTAGTAATTTAAAGGTGTTGGTTAAGGGCTAAGTGGGATTTTAACTTAAAAGTCCCTTTCTGGTACATGAGCATGCCCGTGCTCATCAGCCAGCACGCCCGTACTTAAAGTCAGAAGCATGTTTCTGATTTTAAGTTGAGCACGACTGTGCTCAATAGTCAGCACGCCCGTGCTCAATGTGCTGACCGCGTCTCGCTGACGCTAAGTTGAGCACGACCGTGCTCAAGGGTAAGCACGACTGTGCTCAGGTCCGAGCTTTATAAGTTTGGCACAGAACCTGAGGGTTAACGTGAAACCCTATTTTGTGTTGGCAGCCGTCACCAGTTTCGGCCAGAGTGATCTCTTTCCCTACTTCCACTAAACTCAACCCATTTCTGGAGTTTGGGAAGCCTTTGGGAGTCCCCTTGAGAGTCTTGTTGGTTTAGAGGTAATGGTCTCTTCCTTCCCTTCAGTTTCTTTCTTGTTTTGGTTAAAGAAACTGACCAAGTGTGTTTCTGGTTAACCAAGGTGTAGAATCGGACTGAGCCGCTCGTAGGGACGTGACCAGTTTGACCGTTAGAGCAACCTTCAATCCAGGTATGGGGAGAAGGGAATTGTACTCATTAGGAAGTGGGAATAGAGTAAGGTAAAGGGGGTCCCCATGACCCCGGTTGGTTATATGTGGTTGTATGTTTATAAGTCAGTTTGATTGGTTGTGATAATATGTTTTGATATATGTGTCATTACTAAATTGGGTTGTTATAAAATTGATGCCATGATTATCTTGTTGGTGTGTTGAATTGGATGATTGGTATGTTGGATTGGATGATTGATTTATGGCTGTTGTGATGATGACTTTTGGACCCTAAAACACGTTGTTGACTGATCTAGAACTAAGGAATTAAGAACCTAAGATTTTGGCAATGAATTCGGTTACTGTTCCTGCCCAGAATAGTACTGTCGTACGATGAGCACGACCGTGCTAAACAAGGAGCATGACTGTGCTCCCATTTGAATTCTGGAAAATGGTCGCGCTGTTTAGCACGACCGTGCAGGTCAAAAAGCACGACCGTGCTGCTGATCACGACCGTACTGAACGTGAAGCACGACCGTGCTGGGGTTTAAGCACGACCGTGCTCACCCCTCTTGGACAGAAACAGAATTAAAGGACTTAAGGGGTTTTAAACCTCATTCCCCAATAATGATAAGTTGAGATAGCTAATCAAAGAGGAAGATTAGACAACTTGGTTAATAATTATCTAAGATAATTAAGATAATAAGATGTTAAGTCGGTATCCGTTGGGTTATCGCACGTTGATAAGTTGAAGCCTTGGGTGCTTATTGACCCAAGCATGTTGATTTGAACCTTGGTGCTTATTGGCCAAGGGAGCCTTGACCCCACGGTTTGGGTCTAAGGTTACGTTGAACATTGATGTTAAAGTCTTGGGAGCTTCATGGCCCAAGCAAGGAGGTGGTTGAGATTGTTTGTTGTTGTGCTATTTGCATAGAGCATTGGAGTTTGTTGATGGGGGAGGTTCGACATAGGGGAGATCGCCCGAGAGTACGGTGATCTGGCCATCCACGGTAGGTCACCCATGGTTTGGTGACCGAGGCCCCCCTGATGAGGCATCCACGGTTTGATGTGTTGGCTATCCATGGGGTTCACCCAAGGTTTGGTGAACTGCCGATGTTGGTGCTTCTATGGCCAATACGGATATGTAACTCCAAAGTCGTTCATCTTGAGTTAGTTTGGATCCACATGCATAGATGGAGTAGTGGAGTAGTTGATGCATTGCACAACATAGCATACTTGGTTGATATGATGTTGTTGGATGTTGATGTATGCTTATGTTGTATGTTTACCTTGCTTACTATTCTCATGCTGTATATGTTTACATGAATCTTACTCCCTGTTATTTGTTTATGTTTGGCCTGATCGGCATTTTGCAGAGGATGACAAGCAGCCCGGAGAGGAGTGACTCTGAGGAGCCGCCACTCATAGTTAGGGCTTATTTATGTTTAGTTGTTTTTCATTTGTATTCCGAGGATGTTATTTTCCAGAACGGTTATACCAGCTCTGAGTTGTGACATCGAGGTTGGGTAGTTATTTCTTCATGTTTTGTTGATTTTAAACTTGGTTTATTTTCCACGTTGTAACTGGTTCATGTGGGACTCTTCTACCCATGGACAATTGTATTTATTTTATTCAGTACATGCATGTTGTTTTTATTTAATTTCTTTATATAAATGCTTTATAACATGCTGGGTAGAAGGGTGTCACAGGCCTGAGTTGACCCTGGTACCAATACTCACTTTCTCAATTTTTTGTTGCTCTAGGCATCTATGCATTTCCTCACTTTCTTGATTTATGATGCCCTAGGCATCCATGCATTTTCTCACTTTCCCGATTTACGATGCCTTAGGCATCCATGCATTTCCTCGATACCTTTAAGCGCTCATGCAACTAAGCCTGGATGTTGACGTGGCCACCTACAATCATGTCCCACATCCCCCATTCCCATTAGGGATGTAAGTAAGTCATCTAAGCGGCATATCCATAAACGTTGATGCACACCCCATTACAGTTAGCATGCTCAGTCAAAAAAAAAAAGACACGATTCCCCAATTCCCATTAGGAAATAGTGGCACAATATAAAAGCATCCCCATTCCTGTTAGGATATACAGGACGACTCGGCAAGGACTACAGGAGTATCAAGGTAGTCTACCACATTCCTGTTAGGGAACTAGCCCTTGGTATCCGAAATCTATAATCAAATACTCTGACCTCGTGTGTTCCACCCACATGGATGTGAACAGCACCATGCATTCTAATATGAGTCTTACCGACTCTTACTGGGTCATAACCTAGTGCCTCAATCTTTCACCAGAAGTTCATATAAAATCTCATTTCAAGCCAAATAAATTCATCACATACAAAATCATATTTTATTAGTCTATGCACTTCTAAGTCACATATTATACTCTCCCCAACATGAATATCTCTGAAACATCATATATCATAGCCTAAAGGTCAACTAAGCATAAAAACACAAATATCGAATGTGAGACAAACAGAGCATGTTATACATATTAAAATATATTAATAAATAAGCATGTTATCATAGAAAAGAACATATAGCATGTTAAGCATGTCAAATCAACCAATACACACTGAGCAATTCAACAGTAATATCAGACGTCCTCATTACTCATACATGTTGACAAGTGACTCCAAACACAAGAGGGGGGTGAATTGTGTTTTTCAAAAACTTTGGCAAATATAAAACTTTTTCCTTTGAATATATTATGAAAAACAACTTTGTTAAATACGCGTGCAATTAAAAACGTTTTGCAAAAGATAAAGCAGAAATAAAAAGATAAGGGATGAGAAAATGAACACAAGCAATATATCCTGGTTCGGCCACAAACTTCCCACGTGGCCTACGTCCAGTCCCCAAGGCAATACGACCAAGGGATTTCAATCAACTCTAGTTTTTTAACAGGATCAACTAGAACCTTTACAATATAGAGCACTCCTCACAGACCAGGGATATCACCTCCCCCAATGAAAGAGTCTCAAGACAATAACCCAAGAGATATCACCTCTCTTGTCAACCACAAGGAATATCACCTCCCTTGTAAACACTTGGAAATCACATCCAAGAACACCTCAAGAGATATCACCTCTCTTGAAAACAAGGTGTAGAAAAGTAGGATTTGAGTCACATGACTCTTACCAACAATATGCACTCTTAATAGTGCTGATTAAACAAATTGAAGAACAAATACAATAACACCTATATGGTGTAGAGAATACTCAATATAATATGGTCAATGTGAAAGTGCAAGAGATAGAGTATAAAAATGTTTTCACAGAGTTTTAGCACAGAGAAAATGATGGCAGTGTATTATATATATTTGAAGGCTGCCTAAACTTGCTTTTATAGGAGAAGGGTGTTGGTTCAAAAGAAATTAGGTCAAGCCTCTTAAAATTCATTTTTGTCGCAGCATAATCGATTATTACATTCTCATAATCGATTATTACATTCTCATAATCGATTATGGCTCGAAGCATATTTGAATTTGAAAATCTTAACAATTAATATTTGATTACTCATTAAGCGCAATTAATTGTCAGATATAAAACATGTTTAAAATGTTTTTGGCACATGTAAAAAGTATGTGTGTGAGACCAATATTAAATTGAGAACTCTACTTACCATTTACACACTTTTTCTAAAACATCCAATACAAATACTGAAATTCCCATTTTGCCCCTTGTGCTTGCTTTCTTTATAGCTTTCCGCTTTTTGCAATTTAGTCCTTCTGGACCTTTCCCTTTTGTCATTCATCAAAACTTAAAGTACCTGTCAAGGCATAAATTCACATTCTCCCCATTTTTGATGATGACAAACATCTCAGGAAGGATTTGCTAGAAAGATAGGGTTAGAGCAGTTCAAGCAAATATATCAGAGTTCTAAGTTCTAAGCGCAGTTTGCTCTACTCCCCCTCACTCTATGCATACATTCAAATCCACTCCCCCTGAATCATGCATTCAGATAACTCTCCCCCTTTTGGCATTATCAAAAAGCGAGAAAAGTAAATAAAGCAAGGCATATATTCAGAGTAATAAATAGTCAAACAGTATATGCAGGCATCAGTGTAATTCAACCATGTGTGCGGAAGCAAGTGCCAGGATAATAAAAGAATTGATTCCCCCTTTTGTAAGTGTATGATAATTTCCCTTAAGCATGCAAATAATTCTCCCCCATTCTAAAATAATTTTTCAAAATAATATTTCAACTTTCTAAGGCATTGGAGAGAAGAATGTATAAAGATGAAAGATCCTTTTCAAATAATTTTGAAGAGTTAATCATGTAAAATGTTCTACCATGCATAATCGATTATGTAATCGATTTTGACTCTTCTGAAAACATACCCACTTGCATAATCGATTATGCTAATCGATTATAGGCATTCTGACTTTTGCCTTTCTGCTCCTCGTCCAAGCGTAATCGATTATGTTTAATCGATTACTACCTTACTGACTTTTGCTATTTGTCTCCTTTCCTCGCATAATCGATTCCTTGAATCGATTTTTGCCTTTCTGACTTCTCATAATCGATTATTGCTATTCTATAATCGATTATGGGTTGAAAAATTGTGCTTTTGAACGACCATATTGGAATTCCAATTTTTGTTCTTGGTCTTCAAGCACTCCTGCAAAACAAAATCATATTTTTGCTTTTGGCACCCAAACCATTTTGGGTCCTTGAACATTAGTCTTGGGCAATGAGCCCTTTGAAATCCATGCATTGTTACGATTCACACCTTTGTTTTTCCTAATTTTGCAAATAGAGGCCGTGTGACCTTTTCTACCACAGTGAAAGCATTTAACAAAAGGACTACTGGACTTGTTGCTTGGACTAAAAAATTTCTTAAAACATTTTTCATGAAATTTCGGTTGATAGCCCAAACCAGCTTTGTCATACATTCCCTTTTGATTTCCCAAAAGAACATTTAGGTTATCCCTTCCCATTGTGAATTTCGCAAGCGTGTTATATAAGTCTTCAATTTTAATTTTCAAAACGATGTATTCATCACATTCAAAAACTTCATTCTTTTTATTTTCACAAGACAAGCATAATGAAGTTTCGTTTAAAACATCTTGTTTTTCTTTAAGAACTTCCATCTCTTTGTTTAAGACATCTATTTTTAGCTCAAGACTAGAAATGGTTTTCTTTGATGAGGAAATAATTTTTCGTAGTCTAATAGTTTCATCATTTAATTCCTCACAAGCAATAAGCAAATCATCATAAGATAAATCAGTTTCAAGTTCAAGGTCGTTTACCTCAACTTCCTCATAATTTGCCATGAGACATAAATGTGCCTCCTCATTATCCGACTCATCGGATGAGTCCATATCATTGTCTTCCCAAGCAATATAGGCCCTCCTTTCTCTTCGGTCCTTTTGTGGCCTTTTATCCGATTTCTCATGCTTTCTTTGGCCTTTAGGACAGTCGGGTTTTATGTGACCCCTTTTGCCGCACTTGTAGCATGTTGGGATGAAAGAGGTCTCTTCTTCCTCATCTTTCTTTTTAGGATTGGAGACTTGTTTTGCTTTGCCTTTTTGCCTTAAGAACTTTTTGAATTTGCGGATCATTTGGTTCATCTCCTCCTCGTCTTCATCAAGGCTATCACAATCATCAAAGTCACTCCCTTCATCATTTTCAATCATGCGTGCTTTGAGTGCATGGCTATTCTTTATTTTATTATCATTCTCCTCACTTTCCATGAGGTGATATAATTCAAGCTCGTGTTCTTGCAATTTGCCAAACAAAGTAGCCAAAGACATAGATGATAAATCTCTAGATTCAGATATAGCAGTTACTTTGGGTTGCCAATTTCTACTCAAACATCTAAGCACTTTATTTATTAAATCCTCATTATTAAAAGATTTCCCAAGAGCCCTAAGATGATTTATAATATGGGTAAAACGTTTCTGCATATCTTGTATGCTTTCACCCTGTATCATCCTAAATAGCTCATACTCATGGGTCAATGTGTTCATCCTAGCCCTTTTGACCTCGGTAGTACCTTCATGGGACAATTGAAGGGTGTCCCACATTTCTTTAGCGGTCTTGCAATTTGAGACCCTATAGAACTCATCGTAGCTTAAAGCTGAAGTGATGATGTTCCTAGCTTTCAAATTGTATTGGACCTTTTTCTTTTCCGCATCGGTCCAAAGATTTTTCGGTTTATCCACTAAAGCACCATTAACTTCATGCTTAGGGACAAATGGACCGTTTTCCACAAAATCCCAAATATCAATATCAGAAGCTTCTAAAAAAATTTGCATTCTTTCTTTCCAATAACCATACCCTTCACCATTGAAAGATGGGGGTCTGTTTACGGAGTTTCCCTCGTTACAAAAACGGTTTGAAGTCATGTTACCTCTTGAGGCAGTTTCGCCCTTTATATCCAAGAGTTAAGCTCTGATGCCACTTGTTGACAAGTGACTCCAAACACAAGAGGCGGGTGAATTTTGTTTTTCAAAAACTTTGGCAAATATAAAACTTTTTCCTTTGAATATATTATGAAAAACAACTTTGTTAAATACGCGTGCAATTAAAAACGTTTTGCAAAAGATAAAGCAGAAATAAAAAGATAAGGGATGAGAAAATGAACACAAGCAATATATCCTGGTTCGGCCACAAACTACCCACGTGGCCTACGTCCAGTCCCCAAGGCAATACGACCAAGGGATTTCAATCAACTCTAGTTTTTTAAGAGGATCAACTAGAACCTTTACAATATAGAGCACTCCTCACAGACCAGGGATATCACCTCCCCCAATGAAAGAGTCTCAAGACAATAACCCAAGAGATATCACCTCTCTTGTCAACCACAAGGAATATCACCTCCCTTGTAAACACTTGGAAATCACATCCAAGAACACCTCAAGAGATATCACCTCTCTTGAAAACAAGGTGTAGAAAAGTAGGATTTGAGTCACACGACTCTTACAAACAATATGCACTCTTAATAGTGCTGATTAAACAAATTGAAGAACAAATACAATAACACCTATATGGTGTAGAGAATACTCAATATAATATGGTCAATGTGAAAGTGCAAGAGATAGAGTATAAAAATGTTTTCACAGAGTTTTAGCACAGAGAAAATGATGGCAGTGTATTATATATATTTGAAGGCTGCCTAAACTTGCTTTTATAGGAGAAGGGTGTTGGTTCAAAAGAAATTAGGTCAAGCCTCTTAAAATTCATTTTTGTCGCAGCATAATCGATTATTACATTCTCATAATCGATTATTTAAACCAATTTCAGGAAGCGCTCACTTTGACAGAATAGTCATAATCGATTACACTAATCGATTATGAGTCCACTGACTTTCATATAAAAAGCTATAATCGATTACATAATTGATTACAAGGTTTCTGTTGAAGCTCGTTTGAAGTCAGAGAGGACATAATCGATTATACGAAAGTCATAATCGATTATTCTAATTCAAATTCAAACTTAACGGCTTTAATAACATAATTACTCATTAAACTCATTTAAAGCCTTTTAATACATATCATAATCGATTATTGGTTTCCCATAATCGATTATGGCTCGAAGCATATTTGAATTTGAAAATCTTAACAATTAATATTTGATTACTCATTAAGCGCAATTAATTGTCAGATATAAAACATGTTTAAAATGTTTTTGGCACATGTAAAAAGTGTGTGTGTGAGACCAATATTAAATTGAGAACTCTACTTACCATTTACACACTTTTTCTAAAACATCCTATACAAATACTGAAATTCCCATTTTTCCCCTTGTGCTTGCTTTCTTTATAGCTTTCCGCTTTTTGCAATTTAGTCCTTTTGGACCTTTCCCTTTTGTCATTCATCAAAACTTAAAGTACCTGTCCAGGCATATATTCACAATACAATCAACCTAATGACGATAAATCAAATCATCATTGGTACTACGGATTAGTCACCGTTGTATTTTGGCATTGTCAATTACTTGCCCACTAGTAGGGTTTAGGTCGCCCTACAACCATAATTGCACTCTATGCTATTTCATCGATTTTCGACCCCTTACTATCTAGTTGCTTACAAGCAAGCTCCAAGCACCTCTATGGTTCTGAAAATTCTCCTGAACACAGATACACGAAGCAAACATTGTTGGTAACCCTAATACGAAAACCAAACTCGAAACCAATAGATAAACAAAATGAAAACCTGAATACCGACATCATCGCCATGTCGGCATGATGCGCGCATAGGCTTTCCTCAGCCCTAGCATGAAAAGAAAGGTAGGGATAAGAAGCTGATGTTGTTACGAGTGCAACGTTGTAGTCGGTTTCGCGTAAAGCTAGCCGGTATAAGCTCAGTAACCTCCAGAATTTCTCTCTCTTTTACTAACTCTCTCTCAACTCTCTGTGTTGGTTTTACACAGAGGAAGTAATTGAAATGAAATTTTCTCTTGAAGCTTTTTATTTTTACCGATCTGTTGTGCACGCTCTTGCGTGGGAGACCTCCACGCTTTAGCATCCCAATGCTCTAGCGTGGGGCTACTCCATGCTTCAGTGTGGACTTTGAGTCCGCTCCTTCATAGTGAAGAAATCTTTCAGTGTTTCCTACACCAGTTGCCACCACTTGACACGTGTCTGACCTGTTGGGCGCCCTAGCATGTGAGGCTTCCACGTTCAAATGTGCCAACGTTTTGGTGTGGAGCTTCAGCACGCTCAAACGTGTTGTGTTGATAGCGTTCCACTGTTTTCATGTTTGTACAATTCGAAGCCAATCGATCCCATATCTCTTAGCCACATTATCAAACACTTAAACATACACAACGAGCATATAAACTAAGGTTCTAAAAACACGAATGTTACAAATTTTATTTAGCTATTTTAAATTCACTTGTGACACCTAATAGTTAACTTGTCAATCTCACCTTGTAATTCAAATTATCATATTCTAGCCACTAAATTTAGTTTATCCATCAGTGTAGTCTACAAATTATACAGACATAAGGTAATTGAAACCTTCAAAAGTTGTATCAATGATGTAATTTTTGAGTGACCATAATGGGTAAATTCGTTCTTTCTTACATTCGTTATCTTCTCAGTGTTTTATCTTTCAACCTATCTCTTCTAGTTCAAATGGATAATAAAATGATCAAACTCAACACATAACCATACCTAAAAACAATCAACCTCATCTCCATCTATTATTTTTAAGAATATAACAATGTTACCTCAAATTTGTTTCTAATCATTGAGCTTTAGATCTTTACATTGGCTCTTTAAATACATACTAATATTTTTTTACTTTATTATACACACCATTGTTATGCTAAATGCAGATGTAGAATAACTACTTCAAAAATTATTACATATTTATATTGTCCTTATTAATTGAAGTAGCTAATTATAATTATGTAGTGACGCTGTAGTTCTCCATATCTGCTAGAGATGAACAAAGCCAAGAGCACTTGCATAATAAGATCTAATACTCTTCTAAGGCTGTCTAAAAAATCGAAAGGTATAAAAAAAATATCAATAATTGTGTGAGAGAAATTATAAGAGTAAAAATATTAAGACATGCAAAAAAAATTACAAGCTTAGAAGTAACATACAATTATTTATCAACTTAACTGTTACACGCAGTAACAATTATACCAAATGCATCTTGGAACTTTAGGAGGGACACAACAAGTCGGACAATCGCTGTCTTTATTACAGGCACGAGTGGGAACTTTACCAAATACATAAATAAAGGATTGTTAATAAAAAAAAGAATGAAAGAGTATCTATAAGGTAATGAAGTAAATTTGAAAAGTATAAGAAAAAAGACTTACGTCCGTTGGTTACAACAAGAAATAGGGAAATAAAAAGGAGCAAACCATACACAAACTTGAGAGTTCCAGCCATATTTTTCCTCCTTTGCATGTAACAAAGAAAAAGCATGTAACAAAGAAAAAATTGGTTGGTTACTTTATAATGTAAAAAATGCCATGCTTTTTGGAGTTGCAAGAAACCCCTTCCTAATATCAAAATCATTATTAAATGTCTCTTATGTACAACGAAGTGTTGTGTTTGTCTCTTCAACTCACACAATTGATCACTTGATCTTATTATGAATCTCAAATAATAATAGTGTTGTTTATTAGAGTATAATCTTTTCTTTTTACCAACTTTCTTTCTTTCTTTTTTATTTCTTTTATAGATAGGAGCAAAATTGTAACACCCCGTTTTCTCATCTCTTCACCGGTAATTATATTTTATATTATTATCAGGGATCTAGAAAATGATTTTGAAGGAAAACGAAATCATAGTTGATACCTTCTATATCGAAGTAAGTTATGGTTAAATTTTGGGTTTAAAACTCAGAAGGAAACCGGCCTACATTTTCACTGATAGCATAATTTTTTACCGGCAGAAACCCTAATCTGACCCGAAACTGAGAAATTCTAGATTTAATCATTATTTCAGTGATAAAGTTTATTTTCAAAATGTTCGCTCAGAAATAAAGTATTATATTTCATTTGGGCGAATCTTGATGAAAAACGATCGAAAACCCTAATCGGGTAAACGACGGAGTCGGATACGAAGCTGCAGAGATATACCAGGGGATAAGGACTAAGTGTCATCCATGATGACTCATTCCATGGTGATGAGTCACCATGGTGAGTCATTGCAATGACTCACCATAGTCATAAATGATCATAAATGTAATGTGCTGAATCACCAAAATCATTAATGCAATATGGTAAATCATCCTATCTTGCACATGTGTTTGAGTTCAAATTTTCTTCGTCTTGCTCCATGGTCCATGAAAGTCACCTAGTCATCATGACTAATTAACAAAATATCTTAATATCCTTGCGAAATGACCAAAATACCCTCTGATCTTTTTATGAATTCCTTTGATGTACCAACGAGTGTTTTGACAAATTTGACCCCCCCCCCCCCCCTCCCCCGTTACCGTGTATAATTTCTGCCAAGCCTCTTAGATGGCCATTCTTCCATTTCTATCCTCGCTTATCATGATGATTTATGCTAAATATCTAAGTTCTTTTGTCTTAATACCTAACCTATCCTTGGTTTCACTTAACCAACCATGATTCCAACTTAACATATCTTCATACTCCCCTCTCTTAGGTGACACATGGCCACACACCTCCACCACACATTTCTTTCATTCTCATCCTATCATGATGGTTATATAATATCTAGCTTATTATATGTTATTTTCTAACTTAACTTCAACCATGATTAACCAACTATGATCAACAAATAAAACATATCCTCCCACTTATGGTTAGGAATTTCGGCCACACCTCCATCACACCTCACCTTCATTTCATTTTTCTACTTAGCATCATTTCTATGAACAAAAGTTCTTCCTTTCCTTTCCTCTAAGTTTCGGCCAACAACCATAAATCATGATCCATCTATTTGCTTAGAAAACGAAGACTAGATCCTTAATCCTCTCATCATTCTAAGCCGCTTTTATCTCACAAGAAAATTCATTTGGAGCAAGCTTGAACAATTGACTTCATAAACCTAGAATTCAGCCAACACCTCTAGTTCATCAACCAATCATTTGTTTCACAAACTAAGACCATATCCATCTTCCTCTAGTCATTCTAGACATAAGCCATTTCACACAAGAATCCCTTTTGAGCCTTCTACAAAAATGGGTATTTCTTGGTCAAGAACACCAATCACTTGATCATCAACCTTTTGACTTGAGTTAAGTGATTCAAGTCTTGATTTTAATTCCTTGTTTATGTCTAAGCCTATGTATATAACCTTTTGTGTTGTTGTTTGTTCTTGCTACGTTTTAGAGGAGCCAAAACCGTGAGCACACCCTAAGTACACAACCATCCTTTTAGCTTTTTTTCATGATTTTCATGTGATCTACAAGAGGTATGGGGGAGAATAACCTTCATCTACCATATTGTGGGGGTGTGTGTGGTTTATTTGATTATTGACTTGTTTTGAAAGCCTAAGTCAAAGGGTTGTATATATGTGTATTTATGTGATCCTCTTGGAGGAATGGATGTCATGATTGTGGTTGTTGTGTGGTTATAATGAGTAAAGTATATGCTTGATTGAAACATGCTTATTTTTTAAGAATTCATGTTTGCCTTTCTTGAATCATGAATAGGAAAGTATGCTTAAAATGTTAAAGTATATGCCATGAACTTATGTATTGATACATGGATATGTATATATTATTGTGAGCTTGTTTAGTGAAGTGAGAACCTTCACTTTGTTGATGCTTGGTTCGACCAAGGCTAGAAGAAATGGCATGACAACCTTAATTTCATCAATCTATGTAATTCTAATCTTGTTTAAAGGTTTGAAAAGGAATAAAACTAAGAAGAAAATAAATTTTTGAAAAATTGTTTTCATAGTGTTGAAATGTGACTTTGGAGGTTTCAATGACCCCAAAATAGTTTTAATTTGAGTTTAGGTCTTAAGAGAACAAAAATCGTATCTTAACAGACCTAAAAGTGGAATTTCTAAAAGAATCGGATGTATAAAATGAACCAAGGTTCCAATTTCGCCCCAAACTGTTTTAGACAGCTGAAACTGTTTCTGAAGTCCATTTAAGTGTCCTAAGACTCCAAAATGAGTTTCAGACCCTTAGATTTAAAAATCGTTGAAAAAGGAATTATGTGATTTTCGAACTTTGCGATGTTCGGTCGAGTTTTAGGGTTTTTGAGTAAAGCGTAACATGAAGTTTGAAAATAGTATTTTAATACCTTAACATGGGTATTGTAACTTAGTAAAGTGAAACATTCAAGTAAAATGATTATATTTTTGAAAATACGGAGTTTTGGCCCTAAATACAATAAAAAGGGGCAGAACCGTCTTTTAATTATTTCAAGTATTTTTGGGAAACTATTTTAACAAGTTTGGTACTAATATGACTAATTTCAAATCTTACTTTGAAATGATTTGGTTTTAGCTAAAGGTTTTGGTTTTAAATAAAAAAGGATAAAGACTAAGTATTTACATTAAAGTGCAAAACCTAAGTCATAGGTGACTTAGTGAAAATATGAACTTCATGATTTATGACTTAGGGTGAAGCAAAACCATTTGTCATAAAGTGTAGATAATTCAGTATCCACACATCCATAAGACTTAATGAATTCAGAATAATTTGATTTCTTGGAAGCCAAGTAAAAGGCTCCATTAGAAAAGTGCAAAGAAATAAATGATTGGATTTTGATCCAATTCCATAATGTGTTAGGACTTGTAAGCAAGTGTCTCAAAACATATTTGCACAAACATGACAAGTCTGTTTGAGAACTGTGGTTCAGTGAAGGGTCAGTGATTCGGACCCGAGATTATCATCCGTCAAAGATTGACATCAAATGGATTCCGATGGAATCACGAGGTTATTCAGTGAATAGACCAATTGGACGTATTCCGGAAATTTATCCCAAATACATAGTTGATACTATGTTCAGTAAGGTCGTTGTGCCTAGGAAGCCGAGCTTCCCAGTTGTAGAGGTTTCATAAAGAGCCCGATGATTATGATTGTACGTACATTATGATTTAAGCCTTGTGTGCCATGATAGGCACACATGGTGCCTAAGGTGGGCATATGTGAAGCATGTACTAACCATTTCCTTTCCAAAATGTCAATTAGCTCCTGAGTTACGATCAAGAATTATTTGAGTCTGTGTAGGTATGGGACTATGCAGTTTGAATAATTTTTCTCTCTATTCTCGTCCCTCGGTGGACAAGTCGTGTTCTGTATGCTTGATAAGCTTACCGTTTATCACATTGGTATTGTATATTCTTGGAGTTTTGAACTGCTGACTGAGAATGGATGATGATATGGAATATGTGTGTTGTAATATGTATGTGAGTCGTACCACTACATGCCTGCTTTATGTGTATGATGAATGGGGATCTCACATCATTTTCTATGTTTTTCTAGTCTTATGTTTATTTTATGTTCTGCAACGAGGATGGTAGTACTGCTTCAGTATCATAGCCAGCTTTGGATATGAGACGGACCGCTCTTGAGGATGCATCTTCAGAGCTTAGTATATGGAAGATGTGAAAGCTCAACCCCAGTGTGACGATGTATCATCCTGCAACAAGGTCAAGGTGACATGACGATCAGTGCGTGTAACATCCTCAACAGACCCAGAACACTACAAAATGATTTCTGGTCAATGGTTAACGCTCAAGCGTGGTAAACCCAACGTTCAAGCATCCACAAAACACTCAAGCGTGGGTGTATTAAAGGTCAAGTGTTCTGGACAAACAGACAAGGTATGGCATTGACTACCACATGTCAATCAAGGCTTACGTGGCATCTCAGGATTCGTTGCATGGCACGGTGGCCTACCTGTCTCCAATGTTAGAGCGTGGAGTAGCCAATGCTCAAGCGTTGGAGCGCTCAAGCACTAGGGTTCCAGTGCTTGAGCATTGGTGCGTTGTTGGACAAAATAAAAAGGCTTAACTGACATAAGTCACTTCAGCCATAAGTGATAAGAAACGAAGCCAGAGAGCATACAGAACAAAAAAGAGAGAATTTAGAGAGAGAAAGAGAGAACCTAGAAAGAGAAAGGGTCTCAGCTCCATTATCGACTCGATCAATCATCATGTCACGATTCCAAGCACATGGTTGTGATCGTGGTAAATGACGCCTTCATTTCCCTATCCTTATTTTCTTCTATAGTGAAGGTAATTCATATCCTTTTTATAACAAAATGTTGTCCGTGATGGTAGACTTATCTTTTGTTTCGGTTATCGGATTTCAATTCTGACTTCGTATTAGAACCCCTTGTGACATATGCTTCGTAATGTGGTGTTTAGGTGAATTTTTGGAGGCTCGGAGGCCTTGATCCTCTGCGTGGCAGAATTTAAGTTGTAGAGGGAGCGTGCATTTCGTGACCCCAAGTTATCGTACAACTTTCTAGGCGGGGGAAAGAAGCCATCTAACGTCGGAAACGGCGAAGTGGCATTTATTTCAATAATGGGGTAGGATGACCTTAACCCTACTAGAAAACGAGTAGCTGACAATATCATTATCACAGTGGGGACTACGTAGTGGTACCAATGATGATATTAGAATTGTACGTTTATCGCTATTACGTGTAAAAATATAATATTTTATTATCGATGTTGACTATTTTGACTGTCTTCGGTATATTGTTGATACATGATGAGTTGTCTGTGTTATTTGTGTTGATTGGGTGATAGATAAAATTATAGTATATTATTTTATTATTTATTATATATGGAAATGATGACATGTTGATATGATTGTAATGATTGTGCTTAGAGACTTTTCTCAATAATGAGACATGATGAGTTATGGTGATGTATGTGGGGGTTCATAATACATGTGTTCAATAGTGCCGAACCGAGATGATTATTGTGATATTGAGATGAGATTGATGAGATATAATTATTGTCGAGGCTGTCCATGAGATAGGGATGAGAGGTTCAGGCACTAGGAGATGACCCGAGAGATGGTCTGTGATATATTGCATATGAACTAGGGGTTTAATTCCCCAGGGTATGTATTCCCATGGTGCAGCGACGTGTATTGTGCAACTATAGTGCCATTGATTTGCAAGGCCATTCTCCCTTCGCAGACAAAGATGTGTGTCAAGGACTCTGGAGACGTGTCGTTATGGATAACCGGATATGTGGTCGTACATGATCATACACATTGTATTGCATTGTATATATATATATATATATATATATATATATATATGGAGATATATGTTTAGCACGCTGTTATTATGGATTTAAATGTCACCAAACCCTTTCCACATTTGAAGTTAAGTAGTTTCTTATCCTCTTTCTGCTTTCCTGTATGTTGTTTCTTTATTGTTTTACTTTAGACCCTGATCACATTGGCGCACTGGGATCATCCATGGATGACGCAACCGGCGAAGTTCCCCCTCACAGGGACTTTTGAGTTTGAGTTCGTGGATCCCAACGGGTGGCTAGTGGACCTAATCACCTGGTTTATGGTATGTACGGGTCTAGTCTCGGTGACTACTAGATTCAGACATGGAGCTCTTTTGGGTTTGACTGGTACTTTTCGAGCTAGTCAAACGTTTCCCTTCCTTATTGGATTTTTGGATGCACAATTTCCGCCAATGCAGGAGATGGCACCAGTTCCCTTCTTAGTACCTTTTGAGGTACCTGCACTAGAGCCCGCGCCAGCGCCCGCACCAGTGCCCACACCAGAGCCTGTCATGGCACCAGATCTGGAGGAGTACCTGGTGGTAGCAGTTGTTGATCCAATGCCTGTCCCGGAGGTACCCGTGATTACAGAGGTTAGAACGACAGGGTCGGAGTCCTCCAGAGTGTCCTCAAAGTTACCATCTAGAGATAGTAGGGCTTACCGATAGCTGCTCCAGAGGTCTTCAGAGATGAGCTCTTCCAGTGGTAGCGGAGGAGTAGCGGGACCGTCGAGCCCCCAGGGTGTAAGTAAGGGTAGTAGTTTGTGATGGCCTAGGCCAGTGTTATCTGTATAGGTGTGTGTGAGGTTTTGATGTACTTTTGAAGGGGACCGGGTGTTGAGAGTTGGCGAGGTATCTTCTGTTCCAGTCTTTTGATGTATTTTTATTTCTACCAGTATGTATATTCGGGATCCTACTGATGGGATTCCCTTGACAGTGTTGTATGTTATGTATCTCTATATGTACATATACATGTGTGTGTTGTTAATGGTTGTTTTATCTAAGTTTTAAATTTTTCGCTGTCCGTGCGCGACAATTAGCATTAATGTGACATATAGTATTTATATTTCAGTTTTATGTAGTATTATATGTCAGATTGATGTGGGCTACTGATTTCTTTTAACATGATCATGGCTCGAGGCAGATACAGAGGACATGGTAGACGTGGTTGTGGTGGAGCTACAGAGGAGGACCCTAGAGTGGGTAATGAGGATAACTATCAGCCTGAGGTAGGAGCTGGAGGTGGAGGGGAGTCATCTGAGACTCTCCAAACTATTTGTTAGTTAGCATCCGCTCTGTTGTAGTAGGCGCAGCAGAATGCTTAGAGGATGCAGAGGGATAGAGTTACAGGAGCAATAGGATGGGAGGAGAGCTGCTGAGGTTGAGGACGCAGGATTGGCTACCTTTCTGAAAGGTAAGTCACCATAGTTCTTAGGAGATTATGATCCAGAGCGAGCTGAGTGGTGGATACAAGAGTTGGAGAAGATTTTTGATACCATGAGGTGCAGAGACGACAGGAAGGTGACTCATGCTACTTTTATGCTTATGGGAGGAGCAGAGTCATGGTGGAGAAGAGAGAGAAGATTGCTTGAGGTAGAGGGCAGGTTGATTTCTAGAAGCTGTTCCGAGACTGTTTCTTTGGGAAGTACTTTTGGTGGTTGGTCAGACGCGAGAAGGAGAGGGAGTTGATGAGTCTCCTACAGGGGGTCATGAGTGTTGGTGACTATGCGGCCATATTTGAGGCCCTGATACAATTTTCTGAGTTCTATCAGAGGTTTCCGGACGAGGATTGGATGCGCCGGAGGTTTGAGGAGGGATTGCATCATGAGCTGAGGAGGGCTATAGTGCCCTTGGACATTCTGAGTTATCCAGAGTTGGTAGAGAGGTGTAGTGCCATTGGGAGTATGGACCAGAGGCAGGTTACAGAGCTGAGGCAGCAGTGGAGTGGAGGTCCTACTAGGGCAGGTCATCAGAGGAGAGGGGATAGAGGTTCTCAGTGGAGGAGAGGACCTTATAATAGACCAACACAGAGTGTACAGATGTCTACAGCAGCAGCACCAGTAGCAAAGAGGGCCAGCAGTAGAGAGGCCCAGTTTATTTAAGATGCAGAGGTCCGCATTATATCAGGGAGTATCCGGAGAGATCTGGTTTTTTCATCTATGGAAAACCAGGTCATTTTGCTTGGGAATGCAGGCAGAGAGGAGGACAGCAGCAGCCAGCTGCCGGCAGAGGAGTCAGTACTTCCAGAGGTGGAGCTGGGAGAGGAGTTCCAGCGGCAGGACGATAGACGACCAGACCTCAGGCCATAGGGAGGGTGTTTACCATGAGAGGGGTTGAATCCTCTCAATCTGCAGATCTTATTCAAGGTATGTGTTTAATATCTGGCAGACTCTCATTTGTGTTGTTTGACTCAGGCGCTACACATTCGTTTGTTTCCCATGAGTGTGTGGATCACTTGCATTTACCCATTTCCCAGCTACCATATACTCTTACAGTATCTACCCCGACAAATGATTCCTTGATTACTATGTATGTTTGCCTATAGTGTCCTATAGTTGTTGAAAATAGGACATTCCTTGTAGATCTCATCTGTTTGCCTATGCAGCAGATAGATGTTATTCTTGGCATAGATTGGCTTTCGGTTAACCATGTAGTGTTAGATTGTGCTCGAAAGTGTAACACCCCCCTTGGGCATTACTTTGTAACACGTGCGAAACTAAATAAAACAGTTATTTGCTGGTTGCTTTCGGAAAATTTATTTACTTTAGGTCAGAAAACTCGGTTGTAAAAATTTCTTTCTGAATACTTCAACAAAGTAACAATCACATTAAACTTAATCATACGCATAAACTGGGTTTGTTCATAAATCAAGCCACCACAACATATAATTTTTCTTGAAATTATTTCCATACTGAGAAATACAAACCATACCAAGGATTTCAGAATCCCTTAAACCAATTTTCTCAAAATTACATAACACAAAGAAAAATCCTAAGCTGGTCACTCTATAAAACATCGACTGGATCTCACCACTATAACCAATCTCTGCAAAGACCGGGATTAGTATCCCCAATTGAAGTTAAGACTTCCTCTGCCCCATCCACTACCAATACCAACGTACAGCGGCAGAAACTAGTAAAACCTGATATATTGTAAGGGTGAGACACCAATATATGGATATAAGCACGATAACTACATGCGTGACACACAAAACAACATGTAGTCATAAAAATTCATACAGCATAAACTTCTCGGAATAACAAGTAAGTTACCAATGGGTTTCATCCCCAAGCAGTCATTGTCCTTAAAAGAAATTAATGACATTACACAGTTCAACATTTAACCTTATATCTAATCTCCCGGAGATTCACTCACCAAATAAATGAGCTGATCAGGCTCTTGAATGGCACATTGTCCAAACTCTTGGTACAATGGTCAACAACATAATGGCACATTATCCGAACTCCCGGCATAATGGTCAACAACATAATGGCACATCGCCCAAACATCCCGGCACGATGGTCAACAAAACAAATGGCACATCGCCCATTAAGGCACAATGGTCAACTCGAAATGGCACATTGACCATGAAGGCACAATGGTCAACTAAACATGAATATCACCATGATACCATGACTACTAAACACATTATAACATGAATATCCTCAAGATATCATGACTAACAAATAAACTATAACATGAATATCATCCAGATATCATGACTAACCACTACCGTATAACATGAATATCATCAAGATACCATGACTAACAGATACATCAAGACATGAAGATCATTAAGATATCATGATTAACAAATTTGCAAAACTTAAAAAGTTTAAGGACTAATTTGCAATTTCCTCATAGTTAGTAATAATGAGCCCATGTGCATCATAAATGCATTCACATGGGTGAGTCACCTTGTGTGACTCATTGGTAATATCCTTTAGCGGTTCTCGGAAATCCTGTATTCAGCTCCATTGTTTCCCCGATTCAATATAACGGCCGGATAAAATATAATATTTCACTTTTTAGTGAAATATTTCAAAATAACCAAAATTGTTGGAAATGAGATATAAAATCTATTCATTTCGTTCTCGGGTCAAAATTAGGTTTTCTGATCAGTAAAATCTTACTGTCAGTGAAAACGCAGACCGGGATCCGTCTGAATTTTCAACCGAAAATTTAACCGTATACTTATAAAAATAAGTATAATATGAATATGACTTTGGTTTTCCCAAAATCATTTTCTAAATTTCAGATAAAAATATAAACATTTATTTATATTTATACCGATATTAGAAAGCAGAAAAATCGGGATGTTACAGAAAGACCCTATTTTTTCTTGAGCCTTCTAGCATAATATCTGCCAATGAAGGAGTATCTATGAGGAGTAACGATTCTTGGCAGTATGTGATGCTTTTCTCTTTGGAAGCTAAGGAGACTCCAAGTATAGATACTATGCCTATCGTGAGGGAGTTTCCAGAGGTTTTCCCTCCTGAGGTTCCAGGTCTGCCACAAGAGAGGGAAGTTGAATTCACTATAGATCTCATACCAAGGACAGTACCTATATCAGTAGCTTCTTATCGAAAGAGTTGGCTGAATTTAAGAAACAATTGGATGATATGATGAAGAAGGAATTCATTAGACCGAGTGTTTCGCCGTGGGGAGAACCAGTGTTGTTTATGAAGAAGAAGGATGAAAATTCTAGGTTGTGTACGGATTACCGGTAGTTAAACAAGGTTATAATTAAGAATTAGTATTTGTTACCTATGATAGATGATCTGATGGATCGGTTGAAGGGAGCTGCGGTGTTTTCTAAGATTGATTTAAGATCCGGATACCATGAGATTAGGGTGAAGAAGGAGGATATACCTAAGATAGCTTTCAGGACGAGGTATGGACACTATGAGTACCTAGTTATGCCTTTTGGTGTAACTAATGCTCCTGTAGTGTTCAATGATTACATGAACAGGATCTTTAGACCGTTCCTCGATAAGTTTGTGGTGGTGTTCATAGATGATATTCTTATTTATTCCCGTTCACTGGAAGAGCATAAGGAACACTTGAGAGTGGTGTTGCAAGTATTAAAAGATAAGCAGTCGTATGCGAAGCTATCCAAGTGTGAATTTTGGTTAGAGGAAGTGCAGTTTTTAGGTCATATAATCAATAAGGAAGGGATAGCAGTTAATCCAATTAAGGTAGAGACTGTGATTAAGTGGGAGAGGCCTAATTCAGTAAGTGAGGTAAGGAGTTTTCTAGGTTTAGCAGGGTATTACAGGAGGTTCATTGAAGGTTTTTCGAAGATTAAGTTGCCTATGACATAGTTAACGAGAAAGGGTACGATGTTTATCTGGACGGAAAAGTGTGAAGAGAGCTTTCAAAAGCTAAAGGAGAAGTTGATTACGTCTCCAGTGCTGACGTTACCAGATCCTCTAGCATAGTTTGACGTGTATTGTGATGCGTCATATCAAGGACTGGGTTTTTTTATTTAAGCAAGGGGGAAGAGTTGTGGTTTATACTTCCTGACAACTGAGGGTTCATGAAAGGAATTATCCGACCCATGATCTGGAGTTAGCAGCTATAGTGTTCGTATTGAAGTTATGGCGACACTATCTTCATGGAGCTAAGTTTAATGTGTTCAGCGATCATAAGAGTTTAAAGTATTTGTTTGATCAGAAGGAGCTGAACATGAGGCTGTGTAGATAGATGGAATTTATTAAGGATTATGAGTTTGATCTTCAATACCATCCTAGGAAAGCGAATGTTGTGGCGGATGCACTGAGTAGGAAATCCTTACATATGTCTGCAATGATCGTGAAAGAGATGGAGTTACTTGAATAGTTTAGAGATATGAACCTAAGTATGGATTTGACTTAGGATAGAATATGCTTAGGTATGATGACCATCAGTAGTGAGTTTCGGAGAGATCTTAAGGTTAAGCAGGGTCAGGATGAATATTTACAAGATGAGTCGAGGCATAGATGAGGGTAAGGTTTCAGAGTTTAGGAAAGGTTCTGATGGTGTGTTGAGGTTTAGAGATCGGATATGTGTGCCCGAGGATTTAGAGCTTAGGAAGATGATCTTAGAAGAGGCACATAAGAGTAAGCTGAGTTTTCACCCAGGAGCCACCAAGATGTATCAAGCCTTGAAAAAGATGTTTTGGTGGCCAAAGATGAAGAAAGAAGTGGCGGAGTATGTTCTATCCTGTTTGGTTTGTCAGAAAGCTAAGATAGAACATCAGAAGCCTGCAGATTTGTTGCAATCCTTGGATATCCCAGAATGGAAGTGGGATAGTATAGCTATGGACTTTGTAGATGGATTACCACGAACTCCGAAGAGGTTTGATGCGATTTGGGTTATCATTGATAGGTTGACGAAGAGTGCTCACTTCATGCCTATTGGTGAGAGTTACAGTTTGGAGAGGTTGACCCAGATCTACATCAAGGAAGTTGTGAGGTTGCGCGGTGTGCCATCGAGTATTGTCTCCGACCGAGATCCTAGATTTACATCCAGATTTTAGAGACAGTTACACATTGCCTTGGGAACAAAGTTGAGGATAAGTTCAGCTTATTATCCTCAGACTGATAGGCAGTTAGAGAGAACAATTCAATCATTGGAGGATCTTTAAGAGCATATGTGTTGGAACGTGCTGGTAGTTGGGATGAGTTCCTACCTTTGGTGGAGTTCACTTATAATAATAGTTTCCACAGCAATATCAGGATGGCACCATATGAGGCTTTGTATGGAGAAAGTGTAGGACCTTGTTGTGTTGGTATGAGACTGGCGAGAGCCAAGTGTTGGATCCTGATGTGGTACAACAGACAACTGAACAAGTCAGGAAGATAAGAGAGAAAATGAAGGAAGTACAGGATAGGCAGAGGAGCTACAGTAACAAGAGAAGGAGACCCTTAGAGTTCCAAGAAGGTGATCACATGTTTTTGAGAGTCACTCCGAAGAATGGAATTGGCAGAGATATAAAGTCTAGAAAGCTTACTCCCCGATTCATTGGACCTTTTCAGATTCTTCGACCGATTGGTCCAGTGGCTTACCATATAGCCTTACCCCAAACCTTTCCAGCCTTCATGATGTCTTTCATGTCTCTCAATTAAGAAAATATTATCCAGATCCTTCTCATGTCCTTGATCCTGAGTCCATACAACTCCGAGAGAATCTAGAATATGAGGCTTTACCGATAAAGATTGTAGATAGAAGGATTAAGAACTCCATGGTAAACAGATTCCCTTGGTTAAGGTCATATGGGATGTTGTTACTTGAGATGCTACTTGGGAGCATGAGGCAGAAATGCAAAGTTAGTATCCCCATTTGTTTTCAGGTATGTAAATTCTGAGGACGGAATTTCTTTTAAGGGGGTAGAAATGTAACAATAGCCATAATTTTATGTTTTGCTTACATAAAAGGATTAGATTTAAGACTTGGATAACATAAATAAGATGTTGTTTGAGGTCTAGGAACCTTTGCAAGGAAAGTACGCAACCATTTAGCGTGAGATTGAATGTAAAAATAACTTAGGGTTTTCCCGATTATCATCTGTAAGGCGTATGAGTGTGAAACAATAAATTTGGAGTTAGGATTGAGATTAGGAATTTGTATGGTTGTAGGTTGTTTATTGGGTCTTGATGAGAATGTATCTCAAATTTGAGGCCAATCGGACATCGAACGGACCCAGAACACGACAAAATGACTTCTCGCTCTATTATCGACTCGATCAATCGTCCGGTCACGATTCCGAGTATGTGGCTGTGATCGTGGCAACGATGCCTTAACTTTCATATCCTTCTTTTCTTCTATAGCGAAGGTAATTCCTATCCTTTTTATGTCAAAATGTCGTCTGTGACGGTACTCGACTTATCTTTCGTTTCGTTATCGGATTTAAATTCTGACTTCTTATTAGGACTCCTTGTGACGTACACTTCGTAATGTGGTGTTTAGATGAATTTTTGGAGGCTCAGAGGCCTTGATCCTTTGCATGGCAGAATTGAAGTTGTAGAGGGAGCGTGCGTTTCATGACACCGAGTTATCGTACAACTTTCCAGGTGGAGGAAGAAGCCACCTAACGTCGGAAACGGTGAAGTGGCATTTATTTCGATAATGGCTTAGGGCGACCTAAACCTTACTAGAAAGCGAGTAACTGACAATATCAATATCACAGTGGGGACTACGTAGTGGTACCAATGATGATATTGGAATTGTATGTTTATCGCCGTTATGTGTAAAAATATAATATTTTATTATTGATGTTGACTATTTTGACTGTCTTCGGTATATTGTTGATACATGATGAGTTGTCTATGTTATTTGTGCTGATTGGATGATAGATAAAATTATAGTATATCATTTTATTATTTTATGATATATGGAAATGATGACGTGTTGATATGATTGTAATGATTGTGCTTAGAGACTTTTCTCAATAATGAGACATGATGAGTTAAGGTGATGTATGTGGGGGTTCATAATACATGTGTTCAGTAGTGCCGAACTGAGATGATTAGTGTGATATTGAGATGATATATGATTATTGTCGAGGCTGTCCATGAGATAGGGATGAGAGGTTTAGGCACTAGGAGATAACTCGAGAGATGGTCTGTGATATGTTGCATATGCACTAGGGGTTTAATTCCCCAGGGTATGTATTCCCGTGGTTTAAACTATTGGTAGGACCGTCCCAGACATTATTATTATTATAGTCGCAGCTATAGTTCATGCATTGCATGAGCGCCCTGGCTGTGGGATCAGGGTGTGCACCGACGTGTATTGTGCAACTATAGTGTCATTGCTTTGCATGGTGTAACAGCTTGTTTTTAATTACATTGTTATAACAGTAAAAATATATTTAATTATATTTTTATCTGAGACCGAGAAAATGATTTTGGACAAAACAAAATCATATTCATACTCTATCTTATGGTAGAGGGTTACGGTGAAATTTTGGGTTTAAAACTCATACGGAAACCAGTTTGTGTTTTTACTGACAGTATTTATATCGGTAGAAAACCCTAATTTGACCCGAAACTGAAATGGAAGAATTTTTTTGGGTGAAGGCCCATTTTGGTCCCTGACAAAAGACGCGGTGCCCATTTTAGTCCCTGACAAAAAAAAACTACCCCGTTAGTCCCTGACAATTCCTATGTGGGACAAGTTAGTCCCTACGTGATTTCCGTAAGTCATCGTCCGTTACTAAAATGTCTTCCGATACTAATTGTCAGGGACTAATTAGTCTCACTTTAAATATTGTTAGGGACTATAATGTCCCTAAGTAATAGTCAGTGACTAACTTATCCCACGTTAGTAATTGTCAGGGACTAACGGGGTAGTTTTTTTTTTTTGTCAAGGACTGAAATGGGCACCGTATTTTTTGTCGGGGACCAAAATGGGCCTTTACCCATTTTTTTAATATGATATCCGTGAGGAATTCTACTTTCTAAATTTCTGATCAGAAATAAAATATTATGTTTATTCGGACGAATTTTGGCAAAAGTTTGGACGGAAAACAGCCGGTGTTTTCACTGATAGTAAGATTTTAATGATCAGAAAACCTAATTTTGACTTGTGAACGAAATGGTTTATGATTAAATCATATTTCCAACGAGTTTGGTTATTTTGAAAATTTTCAACCGAAAACGAAATATTTTGTTTTTATACGGGCGTAAATCCCTAATCTGGGAATCGACAGAATCGGAAACGGAACGGCAGACATAGAAATGGACATCGGAGGAGCTGAGCTATGGGATGACTTACCAAGAAATTATGAAGTCATTGATGTTAGGAATTTTGAGTTTTTAGGCAAAATGACCAAAATGCCCTTAATCTTAACCTAACCTATCCTAGCTAGTTTTTAACCATGGTAAAGGCAAGACAAAGCCAATTTGGCTTCTTCCACCTCATTTGTGGCCCAAAATCAGCCATGCCTCCCTTCATTCTCCACCACATAATCTAACCTAATCATGATTACAAATTAACTCTAGTTAGGTTATTATAACCATAGTTAAGTTATTATATTATTTTCTAAACTTAACCTATGTCAATTAACCTAACCTTGGTTCATTTTAACATTAAACAACTCACTCCCTCACCCTATCATTCCATTCCCAAGGCCCAAACCCCCCCACTCACAAACTTAGACATTTCATTCTCTTCCTAAGTCATCTTCTTCACCAAAAACACTAAGAACATCATAGTGTTCTTGCTTAGTTCATCATAGTTTTTCATTTTCTTCTCAAGTTCTTGATAAAACCTCTTCTTTCCAAGGTGAGGAATCCCTTCCTCATCATCTTAGCTTCATTTATCATGGCATCAAACCTTCATTTCCATCAACTTTTCACAAATTTCCATTTCTAGATCTAGAACTTCAAATAATTCTAGGTAATTATAGAAAAATCATTTTAATGTGAAACCAATTTCTATGATCTTGATATGTCTCCTACTATCATCATCTAAGATCATGTAATAAAAATCATTTTCCTTCCTATTTTTCTTATTGAGGCCGAACATATGTGGTTTTAGGCAAATGAAGTTTTGTTCAATTTGTAAAATATGACACTTGATTTGAACTCTTTAATACCTATAGTAGTTATATCTAGAAGCTTGAAATCAAAAGATACTCATAACCCTATTTTATAGTCTTGGCCGAATTTGGGTTTATGTGAACAAAATAAGTTTTCTTCGATCTTAAACTAGATCATGATTTTTATGAACTATCTAAGGTGTGTAGGTTCTAGATCCAAAAGTTTGAACTCAAAAGGAATTTCTAGCCTATTTTAACCCTTATGGCTGAAACCCTAACCTAGTTGGTTAGAGGATTTTGTTTCATTTTTTTAACTAGTAACACTTGATTCATGTTAGTTAACACTCTAGGAACTAGTATCTAAAAGATTGGATTAAGAAAACAACCCTAGCCTCCTTTTGATTGAATGGCCAAACCTGGCATAGTTAAACATAGATGAGTTTTGTTTGATTAAGTTGTTTTATCATTGATCTGGGTTAAGGTATTTTATTTGGGTGAGAGATTTAGCATGAATTAGATGTGCCTAGCCATTATCTTATAGGAGTGATGTCACATAGAATGCGAGTGGAGACTATGAGGAGAGCTTGAGGCACTATGTTGTTATTGATACGAGTCAGGGAGAGTCATATGTTTGCATTGTTGTTCATAACCGTGTGTTTGAGATACACGAGGTCCGAAGTCCTCGTGAGACCGTTCCAAATTAGAATTTAAGCTGTGCAGCTATAGTGTCATTGCTAAGCATGAGCACCCTTGATAGAGATGAGAGAGAACCAAGGTGTGCACTGACGGTACTGTGCAGCTATAGTGTCATTGCTTTGCATGAGCATTCACCATGGATGAGAGTGTGCACCGGCGTTGGGAACGTCTCACTTGGACGACTGACTAACATTCCTAACGAGGGATGTGTGATAGGATTAGTGGTGGCCATGTCAGCATAATAGTTTAGTTGCATGAGATTAAGGGTAGAGGAAAGTATTGTGAGTTAACGATGATGTGTTAATGATGAATGGTTTTTGTCTGTGACTGCTATTATATTATATACTATGAATCTTTTCCACTTATGATGATAGAACGGTTTCTTATCTCCCTATTTCTGTATTTTTTTGTATGTCTACTTTATTACGTTAGAAGACCCCATGGAGGAATATGTTGCTGAGGAGTTGGATGGAACTCCGTATGCAGTGGATGCTGGAGGACAAGCTACAGATCCTAATGATATAGTATAGTAAGTTTAGGGCCAATGAGTGTTATAAGACATTTTATTTTCCGCTAGTTATAAGTAGTTTGCATAAATAAGTACTTGAGAGGGGTCCTACTGATAGGATACTTTAAACAGTGTTTTGGTAATATAATGGCTAAACATGTGTGTATTTATATATTATAACATTGGTGTGTTAATTTTTACAGAAGTTATATGATTATTAATTAAGTTTTAATTTTTATGGATTTTCAACGATAAGCGCACGATTAAGTAAATAATTAATAAGGTTTTAATCTAATAATACAATGGGGCACAACGGGGTGTCTCATTTGGTGATATCAGAGCAGTTCGACTCTAATCGGACTGTGAGGTCTAGGATGTTGTTACTGGCCGTGTCTAGTTGAATCCACATCGGATTTTAACTATGCTTAGAAGTGGGTAATGTGTCCGAACTTGACGCGATAATTAACATTACTTGACGCGATAATTAACATTAGTATGGCATATAGTATTTGTATACTTGTCTAAGTTGTATTATACATCATACTGATGAGAGCGGATGGTTTATTTTACAAAATCATGGCTCGTGGAAGAGGATGTCTGATCAATAGTGGTGACAGAACTCCCAAAAGAATTGTTGGAGCTGACAACGTTGATAATAATCATAGTGGAAGTGGAGGAGAGTCATCTGAGACTCAAGATACCATGAAAAATATAGCTGTTGCTTTGCTATTGCAAACACAACAGAATGCTGAGATGCTGCAGATGAATACAGAGCAGCAGGAACTGCAGAATCAAAAGAGAGCTGCAGCAGCTGAAGATGCCGAAATGGCGACTTTTCTGAAAGGGAAGCCATCCCAATTCCAAGGAGATTATGATCCAGAGAAGGCAGAATGGTGGGTGCAAGAGATCGAGAAGATATTCGATACCATGCACTGCAGAGAGGAAAAGAAAGTGACGTATGCTGCCTTCATGTTAACTGGAGGAGCAGAATCTTGGTGGAGGGGAAAGCGAAGATTACTGGAGGCTAAAGGCATATTTATCACTTGGCAGCTGATTAGTGATTGTTTCTTTAAAAAATATTTTCCGTGTCTAGTTCGACACAAGAAAAAGAGGGAATTCACGAGTCAAAAACAGGGCAATATGACTGAATGTGATTATGCATCGCGTTTTGAGGCTCTGATTAAGTATTCAGAATTTTATTAGAGATTCCCAAATGAATATTGGCAATGTAGAAGGTTTGAGGAAGGACTCCGACAAGAACTCCAGAGGGCTATAATATCTCTCGATATCCAGAGTTTCGCGGAGCTAGTGGAAAGATGCAGTGAGATCGAAAGTATAGATCAGAGACTGGCTAATGAGCATAAACAACTGAGAATTGGAGGCCCTACCCGACCGAGTTTTCAGAGGCGAGGAGATAGTAATTCTCAATGGAGACAGAGACCATATGGCCGACCAGTGCAGGCACCTGCACAAGCACCAGTGGTTAGAGCGGGTCAGCAACAGCAAGTCTATGCTTGTTTCAGATGCGGATGATCACATCATATTAGAGATTGCAGGGAAAGGCCCAATTGTTACAACTATGGGAAACCAGGTCATATGGCTTGAGAATACAGGCAGCGGCCTATTCAACAGTCGGTAACTGCGAGTAGAGTAGCTGGAGGCAATAGAAATGGAGCTGGAAGAGGAGCCCCAACAGCAGGGCAACAAGTGGCGAGACCTCAGGTCACTGGAAGAGTATTTACAGTGAGGGGATCTGAATCCTCTTAATCTGCTGATCTTATACAAGGTATGTGTTTGATAGCTGGTAGACTCTCGTATGTGTTATTTGACTCAGACGCTACACATTCATTTATTTCGTATGAGTGTGTGGATCATTTCAAATTAACTGTTTCTCAATTACCTTTTACCCTAATAGTATCTACTCCAACTAGTAATCCTTTGAATACTATGTCTGTCTGTTTACAGTGTCCTATAGTTGTTGAGAATAGGACATTTACTGTAGATCTTGTATGTTTGCCTATGCAACAGATAAATGTTATTCTTGGCATGGATTGGCTTTTGGCTAACCATGTAATACTAGATTGTTCTAGTAAGACCTTATCATTTCTTGAGTCTTCTAGTGTAGTCTCTGCCAATGAAGGAGTATCCATGGGGAATGATGATTCTCGGCAGTGCGTGATGTTGTTCACGGTGGAAACTAATGAGACTCCTAGTATAGATTCTTTGCCTATTGTGAGAGAGTTTCCTGAAGTTTTCCCTCCCGATGTTCCAGGTTTGCCACCTGAGAGAGAGGTGGAATTCACCATAGATCTTGTACCGGGGATAGGACCTATATCCATAGTGCCTTATCGGATGTCACCTGTTGAATTAGCGGAGCTAAAGAAACAGTTGGATGACATGTTGGGGAAAGAGTTCATAAGACCAAGTGTGTTATTTGTGAAGAAAAAGGATGGAAGTGCTAGGTTGTGCACAGATTACCGCTAGTTGAACAAGGTCACAATTAAGAACAAGTATTCGTTGCCTATGATAGATGATCTGATGGATCAACTGAAAGGAGCAGCAGTGTTTTCTAAGATTGATTTGAGGTCTGGATACCATCAGATTAGAGTAAGGAAGGAAGATATACTTAAAATAGCTTTTAGGATGAGGTACGGGCATTACGAATATTTAATTATGCCTTTCGGTGTGACTAATGCTCCAGCAGTGTTCATGGATTACATGAACAGAATCTTTAGACCGTTCCTTAATAAGTTTGTTGTTGTGTTCATCGACGACATCCTTATCTACTCTCGTACATGGGAAGATCATGAGGAACATTTGAGAGTGGTGTTGCAAGTTTTGAAGGATAGGCAGCTTTATGCTAAACTTTCCAAGTGTGAGTTTTGGATGGAAGAAGTCCAATTTCTTGGACATGTGATTAACAAGGAAGGTATAGCAGTAGATCCAACTAAGGTTGAGGCAGTTCTTAAGTGGGAACGGCCTAAGTCAGTAAGTGAAGTACGAAGTTTTCTAGGGTTAGCTGGATATTATCGTATGTTTATAGAGGGTTTCTCGAAGATTGCGTTGCCTTTGACGCAGTTGACGAGGAAATATACAGCATTTGTATGGACGGACAAGTGTGAGCAGAGTTTTCAAAAGCTGAAGGACAGGTTGACTACATCACTTGTGTTGACCTTACCCAATCCATTACGATAGTTTGACATATACTGTGATGCGTCATACCAAGGTTTAGGTTGTATTCTAATGTAAGAGGGAAGAGTTGTGGCTTATGCTTCCCGACAATTGAGAATTCATGAGAGGAATTATTCGACTCATGATTTGGAATTAGCAGCCATAGTGTTCGCATTGAAGATATGGCGACACTTTCAGTATGGAGCGAAGTTTAATGTTTACAGTGACCATAAAAGTTTGAAGTATCTGTTCGACCAAAAAGAGTTAAATATGAGACAGCGGAGATGGATGGAATTTATCAAAGACTATGAGTTTGATTTATTGTACCATCCTGGGAAGGCGAACATTGTAGCGGATGCCTTGAGTAGGAAATCATTGCAAGTATCTGCAATGATGGTTAAGGAGTTAGAATTACTGGAATAGTTTAGAGATTTGAACTTAGTAATGGAGTTGGTTGATGATAAAATTTGTTTAGGTATGATCACTATTAGTAGTGATTTTATGAGGGATCTTAAGGATAAACAAGTTCAGGATCAATATTTGCAAGAGGTAAGTAGAGGCATAGATGAGGGTAAAATTTCTGAGTTTAGTAGAGGAACAGATGGTGTGCTGAGTTTTAGGGATAGAATATGTGTGCTAGAGGATTTAGAACTTAGGAAGATGATATTAGGAGAAGCACATAAGAGTAAGTTGAGTTTTCATCCTGGATCCATAAGATGTATCAGGATATGAAGAAAATGTTTTGGTGGACAAGGATGAAGAAAGAGGTGGCAGAGTACGTTCTAGCTTGTCTGGTGTGTCAGAAGGCAAAGATTGAACATCAAAAGCCAGCAGGTTTATTGCAATCGTTGGATATCCCAAAGTGGAAATGGGATAGCATGCGTACAATTACTGCAAGCCGATAATACAAGTTGATGGTACATTCTTGTATGGTAAGTGTCGTGGTACCCTGTTGATTGCAACTTGACAAGACGGGAATAGGAAACTCTTGCCGCTTGCATTCGCTATCGTTGAAGGAGAAACATTGGATGCCTGGTCCTGGTTTTTGGCACTTATTCGTGAAAAGGTTACCAATAGGACAGGTATATGTTTGATCTCTGACCGCCATCGAAGTATTATATCTGCTGTGGCAAATCCATACCTTGGTTGGCAACCACCGAATGCTTACCATGTATACTGCCTCAGACATATCGCCAGTAATTTCAATCTCAGATTTAAAAATGTCAAGTTGAAGAAATCTTTGATGACACTAGGTAATAATTTTCTTTCAATTATCAAATGGATTCGGTGAATCATCTTTATATATCAAACCTGCTATGTTATTTCAGGATATACAGCATCTCGCGTTATCTTCGAGCGCAGGTTAGAAAGGTTTCGGGAAGCTAGCCCGGAGGTCGCACGGTGGATTGATGGCATTTCAAAGGAAAAGTGGAGTCTTGCTTACGACGATGAAGGTCGTAGGTATGGTCACATGACAACTAACTTGTCGGAGGCAGTAAATAGGGTATTCAAAGGTATTCGAAATTTGCCAATCACGGCGTTGGTGAAGTGTACATACCATAGACTGGTAGAATATTTTGTTGAGCGGGCTTCAAGGACCAGGGCAGAAATGAATTCTGGTCATAGACACTCCGAAAAATTCCGAGAAGCAATGATGGTGCAACAAGCAGAAGCATCATCCCATCATGTTCGGAGGTTTGACCATCAAGGTATGCGTTTTGAGGTCGAGGAGGCATTCAACCCAGCCACCCAGAGTGGGGGCCAGGTGTGGAGTGTTGATCTACCATCTCGATATTGCCAATGTGGAAGATTCCGTGCATTTCACTTCCCTTGCTCTCACGTAATTACTGCATGTGCCCACGTTCATATTAGGTGCGATGACTATATCGACCCCAAATACAGGTTAGACTGCATCATGAATGCTTACTCCCAAGAATGGTTCCCCGTTGGAAATGAGGAAGGTGTACCTGCAATGTATATGCCGTGGACCTTGGTACCGGATGAGACGATGCTACGTCCAAAGGGACGGCCTAAATCATCCCGGATAAGGAATGAGATGGATTGGAGGGAGTCCCAACCTAGCCAACTTTGTGGGTTATGTAGGTCTGAAGGGCACAATCGGCGTCATTGCCCTCAACGCGCCGGAGGATCGAGGAACGCTTAGCTAACTTGTAATTGAGTTTTTAAAGCATTTTGCTGTGTTTGATAATATTTAATGTAGATTTAGTTACATCCTATTTAATAGTTTTGTAGACAGTGCATGATTCAATAATAATAATTAACTACGTAACTATCTAGTTACTATTAAGTGAACAAATAAGATATTAATGTTATGAATTGCAAATGTCATATATACAACAAGTACGTATCATTACATCAAGGGTGTCGGTGTGGGTTTTGGTGTGGCTGCGTGGGTGACAAGATGCACTGATAACCTCGGTCTCTTGCTCGACGATGTGGGTTTCGCCTAATCTCTTGTTGTGCATCGTCATCTCCCGCATCGTCACCAAAGTCCATGACATCCTCAAAATCGATATTCAGATCAATGCCGGGTTGACCAAATTCAGGAGACCGCATGGGGGTGTTTTGGAGTTGCGTAATCCATCGTTCAGGTGCAGCAGGAGTGTAGCCAGCTGGCGTATATGCCACCAGTGTATAATACGTCTGGGAGGAATCTGGAGCCATACTCGAGCCCGCTGATTTTGTTGTTGGGTTACCACGAACTCCTAAGAGACATGATACGATTTGGGTTATCATAGATAGGTTGACGAAGTGTGCTCACTTCTTACTATTGGTGAGAGTTTTAAAGAAGTTGACCCAGATTTAACCGAGATCCTAGATTCACATCTAGATTTTGGAGACAGTTGCATAATGCCTTGGAGACAAAGTTGAGAATGAGTTCTGCTTACCATCCGCAAACAGATGGACAGTCAGAGAGGACAATTCAGTCATTGGAAGATCTCTTGAGAGCTTGTGTTTTGGAACACATTGGCAGTTGGGATGAATTCTTACCATTGATTGAATTTACCTATAACAATAGTTTTCATAGTAGTATTGGAATGGCACCATACGAGGCTTTGTATGGCAGGAAGTGTAGGACCTCGTTATGTTGGTATGAGATTGGTGAAAACCAAGTCTTGGGTCCAGATGTGGTGCAACAGACTACGGAACAAGTTAGGAAGATAAGGGAAAAGATGAAGGAAGCACAAGATAGGCAAATGAGCTACAGTAACAAGAGGAGGAGACCTTTAGAATTCCAGGAGGGTGATCACGTGTTCTTGAGAGTCACTCCGAAGACCGGAAATTGCAGGGCTATCAAAACTAGAAAACTTACTCCAAGATTCATCAGACCTTTCCAGATTCTTCGAAGGATTGGTCCAGTAGCTAACCATATTGCTTTATCACCTAACCTTGCTAACCTTCATAACGTCTTTCACGTTTCTCAGTTGAGAAAATACTATCCTGACCCTTCACATGTTATTGAGTCTGAGTCTATACAACTGCGAGAGAATCTAGAGTATGAGGCTTTACCTGTTAAGATAGCAGATAAAAGGATTAAGGAACTTTGCGGTAGACAAATTCCTCTGGTTAAGGTTATATGGGATGCAATTACTAGAGATGCTACTTAGGAACGTGAAGCAGATATGCAACAACAATATCCACATCTTTTCTAAGGTATGTAAATTCCGAGGACGGAATTTTTTCTAAGAGTTGTAGTAATGTAACAGCCTGTTTTTAATTACCCTGCTATAACAGTAAAAATATATTTAATTATATTTTTATCTGAGATCGAGAAAATGATTTTGGATAAAATAAAATCATATTCATACTCTATCTTATGTTAGAAGGTTACAGTGAAATTTTGGGTTCAAAACTCAGACGGAAACCGGTCTGTGTTTTTACTGACAGTATTTATACCGGCAAAAAACCCTAATTTGACCTGAAACTGAAATTGTAGATTTTTTTATATTATATCCATGAGGAATTCTAACTTTTAAATTTCTGATCAGAAATAAAATATTATGTTTACTCGAATGAATTTTGGTAAAAGTTCGGACGGAAAACAATCGGTGTTTTCACTGACAGTATGATTTTAATTATCAGAAAACCTAATTTTGACTCGTGAAAGAAATTGTTTATGATTAAATCATATTTCCAATGAGTTTGATTATTTTGAAAATTTTCAAACGAAAACGAAATATTTTGTTTTTATACAGGCGTAAAACCCTAATCGAGGAACCGACGGAATCGAAAACAGAGCGGTAGAGATAGAACCGGACACCAGAAGAGCTGAGCTATAGGATGACTTACCAAGAAATTATGAACTCATTGATGTTAGGAATTATGAGGTTTTAGGTGAAATGACTGAAATGCCCTTAATCTTAACCAAACTATCCTAGTTAGTTTTAAACCATGGTTAAGGCAAGACAAAGCCAATTTGGCTTCTTCCTCCTCATTTGTTCCCCAAAATCAGCCACACTTCCCTTCATTCTCCACCACATAATCTAACCTAATCATGATTACAAATTAACTCTAGTTAGGTTATTATAACCATAGTTAAGTTATTATATTATTTTCTAAACTTAACCTATGTCAATTTACCTAACCTTGGTTCATTTTAACATTAAAAAACTCACTCCCTCACCCTCTCATTCCATTCCCAATGCCCAAACCCCCCACTCACAAACTTAGACATCTCATTCTCTTCCTATGTCATCTTCTTCACTAAAAACACCAAGAACATCATAGTGTTCTTGCTTAGTTCATCATAGTTTTCAATTTTCTTCTCAAGTTCTTGATAAAACCTCTTCATTCCAAGGTGAGGAATCCCTTTCTCATCATCTTAGCTTCATTTATCATGCATCAAACCTTCATTTCCATCAACTTTTCATAAATTTTCATTTCTAGATCTAGAACTTCAAATAATTATAGAAAAATCATATTAATGTGAAACCAATTTCTATGATCTTGATGTGTCTCCTACTATCATCATCTAAGAGCATGTAATCAAAATCATTTTCTTCCTATTTTTCTTAATGAGGCCGAACCTATGTGGTTTTAGGCAAATGAAGTTTTGTTCAATTTGTAAAATATGACACTTGATTTGAACTCTTTAATACCTATAGTAGTTAGATCTAGAAACTTGAAATCAAAAGAAACTCATACCCCTATTTTCTAGTCTTGGCCGAATTTGGGTTTATGTGAACAAAATAAGTTTTCTTCAATCTTAAACTAGATCATGATTTTTATGAACTATCTAAGGTGTGTAGGTTCTAGATCCAAAAGTTTGAACTCAAAAGGAATTTCTAGCCTATTTTAACCCTTATGCCGAAACCCTAACCTAGTTGGTTAGAGGATTTTGTTTCATTTTTTTAACTAGTAACACTTGATTCATGTTAGTTAATACTCTAGGAACTAGTATCTAAAAGATTGGATTAAGAAAATAACCCTAGCCTCCTTTTGATTGAATGACCGAACCTAGCATAATTAAACATAGATGAGTTTTTTTTTATTAACTTGTTTTATCATTGATTTGGTTAAAGGTGAATTTTGTAACTTGTGGCGTGATAACGAGGATCTTCGATTTCGTGTTTCCGGTGTTAACTTAGGTGGGAGAAAGAACCATTCCATCGTCGAAGCTGATAAGTAGTATATAATTTCTAACAATGGTGTAGGGCCACCTAAACCCTACTAGTTTTTGAGTAATCGACAATATCAAAATCGCATTGGAAACTTTTCCGCAATACCAATGCTGATTTGGGAATTATAGGTTTATCGTCTTAGGTTAATTTTTATAATATTTGAGGATGTCTGAATTATTTATTATTATTTATTATTAACTGTTGCGATACGTTGGTTGAGGTATTCTACTGCATGTGACGTTTATTTTTGGTGTTTGAATATTTTATTGATTACTGTGTTATGCATGATCTGCTTGGTTTGATAAATCGTTTAGTTGATTTTTTAAGTAAAGATACATGTTGCTCTGAGGTATTTTATTTGGGTGAGAGATTGAATATGTGAATTAGATGTGCCTAGCCATTATCTTATTGGAGTGATATGACATAGAATGCAAGTGCAGGCTATAAGGAAAGCTTGAGGCACTAGGTTGTTATTGATACGAGTCAGTGAGAGTCATATGTTTGCATTGTTGTTCATAACCGTGTGTTTGAGATACACGAGGTCCGGAGTCCTCGTGAGACCGTTCCAAATTAGAATTTAAGCTGTGCAGCTATAGTGTCATTGCTATTGATGAGCACCCTTGATAGAGAAGAGAGAGAACCAGGGTGTGCACTGACGGTACTGTGCAGCTATAGTGTCATTGCTTTGCATGAGCATTCTCACCATGGATGAGAGTGTGCACCGGCGTTGGGAACGTGTCACTTGGATGACTGACTGACATTCCTAACAAGGGATGTGTGACAGGATTAGTGGTGGCCACGTCAGCATAATAGTTTATTACATGAGATTGAGGGTAGAGGAAAGTATTGTGAGTTAAAGATGATGTGTTAATGATGAGTGTTGTTTGTCTGTAACCGTTATTATATTATATATGCTATGAATCTTTTCCGCTTATGATAATAGAACTGTTTCTTATCTCCCAATTTCTGTATTTTTGTGTATGTCTACTTTATTACGTTAGAAGATCCCATGGAGGAATATGTTGCTGAGGAGTTGGATGGAACTCTGTACGAAATGGATGTTGCTGAGGAGTTGGATGGAACTTCGTATGCAGCGACTGCTGGAGGACAAGCTACAGATTCTAATGATATAGTGTAATAAGTTTAGGGCCAGTGAGTCTTATAAGACATTTTATTTTCTACTAGTTATAAGTAGTTTGTATAAATAAGTACCTATGAAGGATCCTACTGATAGGATACCCTAAATAGTGTTTTGGTAATATAATGGTTAAACATGTGTGTATTTATATATTATAACGTTGGTGTGTTAATTTTTGCAGAAGTTATATGATTATTAATTAAGTTTTAATTTTTACGGATTTTCAACGATAAGCACACGATTAAGTAAATAATTAATAAGGTTTTAATCTAATAATACAATGGGGTGTCTCACATGGGCATTCTCCCTCCGCCAACTAGGATGTGCCCCGGGGCCTCTTGAGACGTGTCGTTATGGATATCTGGATATGTGGTCGTACATGATCATACACATTGCGTTGCATCATGATGGAAGGTAGAGGACAATAATAAACGTATCGAGGATGGTTATATATATATATATATATATAACATGTATGTTTAGCGTGCTATTATGGATTTAAATTTTACTAAACCCTTTCCACATTTGACGTTAAGTAGTTTCTTATCCCCTTTCTGCTTTCTTGTATGTTGTTTCTTTATTGTTGCGATACGTTGGTTTCTTATCCCCTTTCCAAATTTTGTAAATTATTACTTATCACTATTTTTCAAAAATCTGATTTGAAAAATTAAATAATGATTTAATTCATGATCATACTTTATTGGAAAATTTATTTCTCATCATGAATTAACATACCACATATTTCCAAATTGAAAATCATTAAGATTGTGGTAATAAATCCTTGATATTTCATGACACAAAAATTTATTGAGGATCTTTTTTTATTTAATTTAATTGATAAATAAATTAAAATTCTGTGATTTTAAATTCAAAATTATTTTCGAAATTTGTAATTATGAATATATATTTTTGAAATTCAAAATCATTATTTCTTCATTATTCTATCAAATTAAAATCTGATTGAAAATAATTTTAAGAATCAATTAGTATTCAATTCATGATCACATTTTATTGAAAAATTAATTTCTTGTCATGAATTAATAAACCACATCTTTTTCAATTTTGAAAATTTAGTAAGGATTGATGTTGAAATTTAAATGATCAACAATTTTTTTGATGATACTTGTTTTAAATTCAAAATTCAAATAATCAAATATTTTATTGTGATTTTCGAAATTTTTGAATTATGGTGATATATTTTCAAAATTCAAAAATCATTATCTCCTCATTTTATTACAAAATCAAAATCTATTTGAAAATTTATTTTAATACACAATTAGTAATTAATTCATGATTATGTTTTAATGGAAATTAATTTCTTGTCATGATTTAATATACATCATATTTTGAAATTGAAAATCACTATGATTGTTGCAATAAATCCTTTACAATGTGTGATTCGAAAATTCTTTAAGGATTGATTTAAAAATTATTTTGAATTCAAAAGTTTTTTTTGGATATATGGAAATCTTTTATTACACCACAAATACATAAATGGAGATATATTAAGATTGTAGTTAATAAAGAAAGCTTCTAAAAGAATTTGGCATATTTTATTTGAATATTTCCTGTTGTAAAAAATTGTTGAAGATTTCAAATCCAATATTTCATGATTAATTTCGAAAATATCATTAAATTGGAAATCTAGGTGAATAATTTGAAATTCAATTTTTTTTTAATTTATGGAAAGTCTTCTAGTGCACCACAATTAACTAAATGAAAATTTATTGTGTTTGTGATTAATAAGGAAATATTTTAAATCAATCACAGATTGCATGAATGCTTGTGTATCCATCCTTATTTTCACCTTGTTACTTCTAATACGTGCGTTGAAGTGTGGAAACAAGGCTATATAGGTTTTTCTCCCAAGATATTTGCAAAGTGCTGAAAACTTGAGCAATAATAGATTACAAATAGGAGATAATTGATTATCAACAAGTTAGTAAGCCAATAATCGATTGAGATAATCGATTACACGTAATCGGGGCAGAAACTGAAAAATTCCATAGGAATTATAATCGATTACAATAATCGATTATATGAAGAACCCCATAAAGCGATTTCACAAATACCAAAGTTCAAGAGCTCACTTTATGATCAATTTTGAAGTGCTTGAAGAACGTAAATTTCAAAATGCTACAAATTTGTAGAAAGTGGAAAAATTCAAGGGAAGATAATTGTAATACCCCGATTTTTACTGCTCTCTAATATCGATAAAAAATATATAAATAATTATATTTTTATCCGAGACTTAGAAAATGATTTTTGGTAAACCAACGTCATTTCCATGTTATGCTTAGTCTTATAAGGTTACTATAAAATTTTGGGTTGAAAATTCAGACGGAGCCCGGTCTGCGTTTTCGCTGATAGTAAAAGTTTACTGCTCAGAAGACCTAATTTTAAGTTGTGAATGAGATGAAAAATATTTTTATCATATTTTCTTCGATATTGGAAGTTTTGAAAATTTTAGCAAAAAAAATAAAATATTATATTTGCTGCGGGCGTATACGTCTAGATATCTCTAGGAAATCCGCGTCAGATGAACTAAAAAGGTCAGCAACGGATCTCAGATGACTGATGTGACTAGCATTAATGACAATCATATCCGTATCATAATGGCGCATTTATGACAAACGGATATTTTTGCGTGGAATGGACGATTTTACCCCTAGGTTGTCATGATAATTGCAAGTTTGCCATTGCAATTTTGGACAATTTTGCCCCTCCATTCACGGTTCCCCTCTTCAATTAGCCATACTTGGGGAAATTTTCATTTAGTTCATGTTTTCCTTTGCTCCAAAGTTCATAACTTTCCTTAAGAACTCATAAGAACATCAAGGTGATTTTGTGAAGAACATCATCCAATCCATCAAGTTCTTAGATCAACAAGAGGTAACAACTCTTAATCTTATAATCTTAAGCCTTTCTCTTCACAACTTTCATGGATTCATGCTTATATTCATCATGTTCTTGATTTCTTTCGAAGTTCATGACAAGTTCTTCAAAAATCCATAACTAATTCTAGAAAAATCCTTTTGACATGAAACTAATTGCTATGATCTCATAATCATCTCTATATTCATCATCTAGAAGCATATGATCATGAGAACTTTCCTTCCTATTTTTCTTAGCTTGGCCGAAACCCACAAAAAAATGGGTGTTCTTGAGTTTGTTCATTTTCAAGTCTTGATTCATGATTTAATCTCTTAGTACCTTGATAGATATTGTATGTAAGTGGTTTGAAAACCAAGAATCTACTCCAAGCTATTTGTTTCATAAAGGGCCGAAACCCTATGTTTTGATGTTGAAGGGATTTTGATTCCAAAGTTGTCTTAAACCACTTGAATCCAACTCTAAGTTTTGTATGTTGATTAAATCCAAGAGTTGAGAAAATTTTGAAATCCTTAGCCTATGATCTTGAGTAAAAACCGAAACCATAGTTCTTGGAACTAGATGAGATTTATTTCATGTTCTTAGTTCATGATCTTGGTTTAAGTACTTAATCATGTCTAAGATGCTTAAGTATCATAAATCCCTAAGTTGACAAATTTTCAACTTTCCTAATGTAGAAATTTTAAAGAGGCCGAAACCTAACCTTCATGATCTAAGTATGTTGTTGTTTAATTTGATTTATTTTGGTTGCAATTCGTTTGAAGGAATCGATCGAGTTTGTTTAGTCTAAGTCGTCGAAGACGAATCGGATCAAAATCGGGAGATTACTTGAAACTGTTGATTCAACTCTTGAGGTAAGGGGGTAAGCCTGAGGAGTATAAGATAATCACATGCTTATTTTTTAGAGTCGTCTGTATTGACCGTAGTAATTTACTGTGTTTTAAATTATCTACTGTTAATGTTTTAATTGATTGTCTGCTGATTATCTGTTTACTTGAGTAATTGAGCTATATGAGCTATATGATATGTGAATATATCTGATTATATTTTGTTATGTTATAATTGTGGTGCATGTCATGAATTGATATCTGTCATACTATTCTGTGATGAAAATTATCTGCTGCTGACTGTTGGACTGTGAAACCTAACACTGGTCAGTGTTTAAAATTAATTTGAGGATAAAAGCTTAATAAGCTTGATTAATTAATCAGAGTGATTAATTTGTGTAATTTTGAGAAAAAAATGGAAAAATATTATTTTAATAATATTTTTGGGAAAAATACGTCAATAAAGTGACAGTAAGGGCGAAACTGTGAATTTTTTTTACAGGCTCTAGTTTTTCCAAAATAAATTCAATTTTATTATGATTAAGTTCCGAAAATAACGTATTTTAGCTGTTAGAATAATTACGCTAAGCAGAACAGTTATTTACACTATTAAAAGATTTTTATGGAAAATTTTTGAGAAAAAGGTTTATATTTTGGAATTATTAATTTTATTTAATTGAGATTTTAAAAGTTGATGTTTCTTGAGAACAAAGTTTAGAAATAAATAATTTTAAACAGAAAAGAATTTAATTACGGTTTTACGTTTTATCAACGTTTTAACAGAAAAGAATTTCTGTAAAGAGTTTTATTCAGAGAAAGTATTCCGTTAAACTTGGATAAGTTTCGGAGATTTGGTTTTGTATGTATTTTTCACTGAGCGAACTATTTTACAAATGACAAACGAACCTAGGAACCGAGACATCGGGGTTCTAGTGTTCTGTGGACACGTAGATCAGGGTCTGTGTCATTGGACTGAGGGTCCTGCAATGATTTTGTGGACTGTGTGTCCTAATTTGATGTGGAAAATGTGAGTTCCATATCCGCGAGCATAGGACTGGTGCATCAGTTTAGGGCTTTCCGATTGAGCACTCAGACTATTTGTCTTGTGTTGAGTTTAAAACATTTGGACTGTGTGTCTTGTGTTTGTTTAAGTAAAAAGTCTTAATATAAAATTAAGCATGGTCGTAAGCTGTGGGCTTCGACAAGGAAAAATTATTACGACAAAGAAAACAAACGAGAATAAAAGTTTTTCTCATGCATTGTTGGCAGACGTGCCATGTGATCATTGAGTCCTGAGTGGATCAATGTATCTGATATGGACTGTGGTTCCATATGAATGATTGGGTTTCTGTGTGAACCAATGTATTTTACTGGACTGAGTGTCCAATTTTATGCGATAACTATTGAAGTTCTGAATGATGCAATAGGTTATGGACAATAAACTCCATTATTCGCAGTAACCATTGGGTTCTCTGTATAGACCAATGAGTTACATTTTTGAACAATAACCTTGGTACGTTGGAGAGTTGCCATTGTGTTATGTGTTCTTTTCTTGGGCATTGTTTTATTTCATTTTTACAATGTGTCATGTGCGAGCTTGATCTGCTCAAAACGAAACAGAAAGTTGTGGGATCTCCGGAGATTAGGTATCAAAATAGAGCCGAGATATTGAAGTGTCATGCATTTTTATAAAATGACGATGACTGTCGGATATGAAATCCTTTGAATTATTCTACTGTTTAGATAATTCTGTATAGGCAAAATTACACTTTTGGTCCCTTTAGTTATTTATTTTGTTCAAATTGGTCCCTTTAGTCTTTTTTGTTACAAACTAGACCCCTAAGTTAGGTTCAGGTTTCAAATTGGTCCCTTAAGTTTTTTTTGTGACAAACTAGACCCTTAAGTTATGTTCGGGCGTCAAATTGGTCCCTTAATTTGTCAAAGGGACCAATAAATTAGACCCTTAATTTATTATTTTTAATAACTTAAGGGACCAATTTGTCACCCGAACATAACTTAAAGGTCTATTTTGTCACAAAAAAAAAACTTAAGGGACCAATTTGAAACCTGAATCTAACTTAAGGGTCTAGTTTGTCACAAAAAAAACTTAAGGGACCAATTTGAATAAAACAAATAACTTAAGGGACCAAAAGTGTAATTTTGCCTTCTGTATACTATCATTATATGGTATGTGCTGTTTTGTGTGTCGTGCATGGGGTTGTCTTTGTAAAACTCATATATTGGTAACTCACCCTTGCATATCTGTTTTGTTGTTTCTTTTCTATGTATGTGGAATCTATGTATATACGTTCAGATGGACCCGAATGCGGTAGATCTGAATTACTCGGGGGTCCGAGCCCTCATGTTCGATAATGCTGATCAGGGGAACACCTGGGTGATCAACCCAGGAGCTCGGAGTGCCACGTACACGGGTCCGATGCGGACACTTCGAGGGACCGTAGCTGATGGACCCCAGCAGTTAATACATACTAGGGAGACGATAGAAGTTTCACTTCCTCCCATATGGATAATTCTACAGCACTTGGTAGGTCACGGAGATCTGGAGCATCAGCCACCTCTGCATGTTCAGCCATTACAGTAGGTTGCCCCGGAGTCTCCTCCAGGGCCTATAGTCTTGATACCAGAAGATCACCACAGGAGATGGAGGAGGATCCTAAAGAGGATTCGATAGCTGATCCAGACTACGTCCCTGAGGATGTGGGAGTAGTTCCAGATGTCGGAGTGGGAGATGATGCATCCCCTCCTGATACACCTCCTGGAGGTGGGGGAGTTTACACAGGACTCTCCAATGGGTTTCTGTAGGTGATGACCAGCTGTAGGGTGTAGTTTGTTGGGTAGAGTGGGACTTTTAGATAGTCTAACTGTATGGCTACTGAGGGCCAATCTTTTTGAGTAGTGCTTTTCAGACTCCCACTATGACATAGTTATGTTGTCTTTCAGTTGATGTGATATAGGTGTGACAGTAGATGGCGACCTGGTAGGATAAAGGTCTTGTATAAAAATCTGAGGCATATGTATGATATATAGTTGTATATTATATTCCTGGGTGTTGGTTGTATGCATAATAACGAAAAAAGAAAAAAATTTATCACCTTTTTTACGAAAAATAAGTAAGTAGTAAACTTATTTCTTTTTCCGAAGAAAACCAGCAAATTTATAATTTTATTAAAGTTGAGTTTTAAAACACGTTACGTAAATGTGATCCCTTGGGAACGGGGTGTCGCAATAATGCAAGTGCAAAATATTGCTGCAAGCAAAGAGCCTAACTCAATAAGTTTCTCAATCCCTAATCTCTTATGCTACTCTAATTTGTGGATTATTTAAGGCTTGTTGAAATGGAATATGCTTATATTCTTTCTCTCATAAATGGAATGATATTTTGTAAAATAATTTTCAAAACGGGGAGAAATATTTGCATAAAAGATTATACTTATTAAAGGGGGAGATTTTTCTTTTAAACTCCTTTCATATCTCTAAAATTCTCTTCTTGAAAGTATGAATGTTTTCATCTCCTTGATTTTCCTGGCATTTTTTCTTCCGCACATACCTGATTTATGCATGCTATGGTTTATATCTTACACTTAAATGGTTTATTACTTTAGTGGATATATGCCATGATAAAACTATAGTATTTTTCCTGCACATTAGAAATACTAGAGAAACCTTTTGGTACCCATTTCGTATTGGGTCCTTGTGGATTAGTGGACAAGTTATCTTTATCTTTAGGAATCCAAGAAATTTTATTTCTCATATAATGATTTTTCTTATAGATGCATATATGAGAAATATGTTCTAACTTTCCACAATAGTTACATGTTACATGCCTTCTATTTTTCATATAATGATTTTCATACTCAACTATAGAATGATTATGACATTGATAAGTATCATGTTTAACAATTAACATATCATAGCTGGCATGAATTTCTTTTTCTATTTCATACGAAAGGTGTACACAAGTTGACCTTTTTGTTTTATTAATTTCATGAAATAAGTTGTCAATTTGATTATTAAGAATCGTACAATTTTCATAGCATAATGAGGATTCCAATTTCACATTACTTTCATCACTATAACAAGTATATTCATTTTCCATATTTTTCAAATCACTTTCAATAGATGAAATATTTTTCAACCAATTCAAGTTCTTATTTTCTAAACTCAATAATTCATCGTACAACTCATTATATGCATATAATCATTCATCTTTCAATGGATTGAGTTTAGTGTCTATTACCTCCAAGTTTATCTGAGTTTCTTGGAGAGTGGTTTCTATTTTCTTGACCATTTGCTCTTTGCTTTTGTGGTCCTTCTTCTTGGCATGTTCTTGAGGAAATCTTTCCTCCATTGAATTTTGCCCTTTCCTGTAATTTTTTTCCATCTCAAAAGTGTTAGTGACAAGGTAATTATAATCAAGCAAATTCAGAATATCCTTGGCACAAACACAATCTTTAATTCTCTCATAAGCATCATCGTACAAACAATTCCGAAGAATTTGCATAGCTTTGAGATTCAAGTAAAAACAATTTTTATCAAACTCAGTCTGATATTGTTTAGGTTTGAGAATGAATCCATGGACTCCAATATCCCATAAATCAACATCAATTGACTGCATAAAAAAATTCTATTCTAGCTTTCCAATAAATGAAATTCTCACAATCAAAGAATGGTGGTTTGTCAATTTCAAAACCATACATTTTGGAAAACTTTTCAAAAGGTTGCCAAATGTAACACCCCCCTTGGGCATTACCTTGTGAACACGTGCGGAAATAAAATTAAAAGGAATTTGCTGGTTGCTTTCGGAAATTGAACTATTTTGATGTCGGAAAATCTGGGTATAAAAGTTTTTCTTTTGAATACTACAAACATAACGTGCACATCGCAATAGTATTACTCACAACAAAACTTCAAACCATATAAAGGTTTTCAAAACGCCTACACAAACTTTCTCAAAACATACTACCCAAAGGAAATCCTAAGCTGGTCACTCTACAAAACTCCGCACCATCTACTACCAGTACCAAGGTACAACGGCGAGAACGAATAAAACCTGATATATTGTAAGGGTGAGATACCAATATATGAGTTTTGATAAGACAACCGCATGCGCGACACACAAAACCACATATATCAAATATTCACAGCATATACAGAAATTATTCAAACTACAGAATAATTCTATCAAAAAGGGTTTCATACCCGAAAGTCATCGTCATTTTATAAAAATGCATGACACTTCAATATTCAGCACCTACTTTTTGCTTAATCTCCGGAGATTCCAAACTTCTTTTCGTTTGAGTAGATCAGGCTCTTACATGGCACATTGTCAACGAAAGAAACAATGGTCAACACAAACATAGCACATTGTCCGAACTCCCGGCACAATGGTCAATACAAAACATGACACATTGTCCAAACATCCTGGCACAATGGTCAACACAAACATGGCACATTGTCCGAACTCCCGGCACAATGGTCAACACGATAAATGGAACATTTGTCCATAACGATACATTGTCCATTAAGGCACAATGATCAAATTTACATGGCACATTGTCTGTTAAGGTACAGTTAACGCGATAAATGGAAATATTATCCATAAAGATACATTGGCCTACACACAGGACTCAATGATCTATAATTCAACACATAACACGTCGGCCAAAAATGTATGAGAAAAACTTTTATTCTCGTCCTTTCCTTGTCGAAGCCCAAAGCTTACGACCATGCTTAATTTTATATTAAGACTTTTCACTTTTAAACAAACACAGGACACACAATCCAAATGTTTCAAACTCAACACAGGACACACAGTCCGAGTACTCAATCGCAAAGCCCTAAACTGATGCACCAGTCTTAGGCTCGCGGATATGGAACTCACATTTTCCACATCAAATTTAGGACACACAGTCCACAAAACCATTGCAGGACCCTTAGTCCAATGACACAGATCCCTGATCTACGTGTCCACAGAACACTAGAACCCCGACGTCTCGGTTCCTAGGTTCGTTTATCCTTTGTAAAACATTTCGCTCAGTGAAAAACAAATCTCCGAAAACTTATCCAAGTTTAATGGAATACTTTCACTGAATGAAAATCCTCTTACAGAAATTCTTTTCTGTTAAAACGTTGATAAAATGTAAAAATCATTGATAAATACTTTTCTTTCCAATCACTTTATTTCTAAAAATGGTTCTCAATAAAAGTCAACTTTCAAAACGTCCTTACTAAATAAAATTTCATAATAACAAAATAAAATCTTTGTCAAAATTTCTCATAAAAATTCTTTTTATAACTTAAATAACTTTTCTGTCAGAAGTAATTGTTCGGACTGCTATATTACGTTATTTTCTTAACTTAATCACTTTAAATAACATTTTATAATAAAATTGAATTTATTTTGGAAAAAACTAGAGCCTGTAAAAATTTTCACAGTTTCGCCCTTATATGTCACTTTATTGACATATTTTCTACAAAAATATTATTAAAATAATATTTTTCCACCTTTTTCTCAAATTCTCATAAATTAATCACTGTGATTAATTATCCAAGCTTATCAAGCTTTTATCCTCAAATTAAATTAAACACTGACCAATGTCAGGTTTCTCAATCCATCACTCAACAGCAGATAATTTCATCACAATATAGCATGGCATATATTCAAGTCATGACATGCATCACAATTATAATTTAATAATTCAATTATAATCATGTAAATCAACATATCACAAAAATTAAGTAATCATATAATCACTTAAACAATAAACGATTCAAAAATCACAGAAAATCATTACAGACAATTCACAAATGACACAACAAAATAGCATACGATTATCTTAAACTCCTCAGGCTTTCCCCCATTACCTCTTGAAGATTCAAGTGTTCGTTTCACGAACTGTTTTCCGACTCGATCTCCGTCTCCTTCGCACACTCAGGAATAATCAACAACGATTTATCCTTCACAACAAATTAAATCCAAATCAACAAATGAAACAACAAAATTCAATCTAATCCCTATGGCTAAGTTTCGGCCTACTCAAGTGATTAGGCTAAGGATGTTTAAAAAAAAATTTCTAACTCATTGATTAATGATCCTTAAACATGATGAAGACATGATCAATGATCATAAACCAAGAACTTGAACAAAAACTCATCTAACTCAATGAGTTAGGGTTTCGACCATCATCAACAAATTAGGCTAGGAATTTGATTTGGTTCTTAATCTCTTGGATTCAATAATCATAGGTATTAGAGAGATGAAATCAAGTGTTAAATCATAGAAATTGAAACAAGCTCATCTAGTCTCTCTAAGACTTAGATTCGGCTCACTATGGAAGAATAGGAAAGAAATTTTCTCTTGATTCATGCTCTTGGATCAGGAATATGGAGATCATAGTGAGTTCATAGAAACTGGTTTCAAATCAAATGGATTTTTCTAGAATTTTCTAGAGACTTTTGAAGGAAACTTCATGAAATTGGATGATGATGATTCATGGCATAAAATTGTAAAATAAATGAAAGAGAAGACAATATAATCATGATAGATGGTGGTTTTATGAGTGTATCTCATAATTCACGCATCTAAAAATCACGAAATTTGGCTTTTTGGAAAGGTAAGAAGAAGAGGAACAACTTTTATGTTGAAGGTTTGGTTTGATTCAGATCGGAACATGGAATAAAAGAGCCTTCTTTCCGCTGTTCTGGTATGGTGCTATGGATTTCGAGCTGTTTTGGTAATTTGGGCATATCTCTCAAAATACTCATCCGTTTTTGATGATATTTAGCTCGATGGAAAGAAGAGAGAAAGAGGAACAACTTTCATGTAGAAAGTTTTTCGAGTTTCTGAACATAAAAAGGTCAGAACTTCGATGAACTTTCGGGTGAGTAAGGAGAGTTTGTCTTAGTGTTCTTGGTGTTCTTGATGAATGATGAAGAGAAAATGGTTTTGGGAGAAGGAATGAAGGCTGGCGCACAACAAGGGAAGGGAGGAGAATGAACAAAATGATTCTTATGTTAAATGGAATTAAATGATGATGTGTGGTAGGAAAATAAGCCATGTAGCCTTATAGATTTTGTGGTTGAAATGGAAGATGAATACTTGGCTAGAAATGGTGAATGGTGGGCAGCCTTAGGGCCATAAAAATGATGTGGATGAGGGCATTTAGGTGGTGTGGTCGCCTCCTATACCACATATTAGGGAGAAGATATTTTGTGTGGCAAATCATGGTTAGTTAACCTCGGTTAGTTAACCAGACGTAGGTTAGGTTAACGTTTAAAATATCTAGATATTTTCTTTGTCTGACTAGAGTAAATTGTCACCATGATATTTCATTCCTCTTGAGTCATCATAGAGGGCTTGTCGGTCTGTTTCCCGATATATCTCTGCATAAACATACCTGATTCTCGATTAGGGTTTTTGAGAGAAATGAGTTTTGGTTCATGAAGATGATATAAGTGAGTTGAAAAATTGCCTAAGTGTAGGGGAAAAGGATTAGAACCGTGTGGGGGAGGGTAGAATGGTCCCAAAATTTCAATGGCAAGCCTTGTAATTTCTATAGGAAATTAAGGGTAAAATGGTCATTTCACCATAAAAATATCTAATGGCATTTATGTGCCATTATGGCCATTATGATTCGGATAGGATCGCCATAAATGCTCTTCACATCAGTTATCTCAGCTCTGTTGCTGACCCCCTTATTCATCCGACTCAGATTTCCTAGAGACATTTCAACGTTTTCACCCGCAGCAAATATAATATTTTATTTTTTTTCACGAAAATTTTCAAAACTTCCAATATCGAATCAAATATGATAAAAATATTTTTCATCTCGTTCTCGACTTAAAATTAGGTTTTCTGAGCAGTAAACTTTTACTGTCAGTGAAAAACGCAGACCGGGCTCCGTCTGAATTTTCAACTCAAAATTTCATCGTAACCTTATGATATCAAATATATCATGGAAATGACTTTGGTTTATCCAAAATTATTTTCTAAGTCTCGAATAAAAATATAATCATTTATATATTTATTACCTATATTAGAAAGCAGCGAAAATCGGGGTGTTACACCAAACTAGGATCTTAACTCTAAGCTATTAAGCTACTAACCAGAGCCGAAGCTTTGATACCACTTGTTGGTCATGGCAACCATACCCAGAAGGGGGGGGGGGGTGAATTGGGTTTTAAATAAAAATGATAACTTTTTCGACAAATAAAAACATTTTGAAACTTTAAACAGATAAGTAAAAACGTTTTTGCAAATAATAAAGCAAAAGTAAAAGAGATAGGGATAAGAAGATTGACACAACGATATATCCTGGTTCGGCCACAGACTACCCATGTGACCTACATCCAGTCTCCAAGGCAATACCACCAAGGGTTTTCAATCAACTCTAGTTTTTTAAACAAGATCAACTAGAACCTTTATAGAACAGAGAACCCTTAACACACAATCTCATTATAAAACTTTGGATTTTTACCCGCTTTTTTATAATGACAAAAGGGGGAGAGTTACATGAGTGCATACTTAAGGGGGAGACATAAGTTAAATTGATATATGAATTTTATAAATGCATGCTTAAGGGGGAGAAAAAATTCAATTGGTATATTTAATTTACAATTAATATATATGATTGCATGCTTAAGGGGGAGTAGAGCAAAACTGTGAAATGAGATATATCTTATTGCTCTAACTGCATAAAGTGAGGGGGAGTAGAGCAAAACTATAACATGTGATATATTTTATTGCTCTAACTCTATTTGTTAGAAAATCCCTCATGAGATGTTTGTAATCATCAAAAAGAGGGAGTTTGTGGATATATACCTTGACAGGTACTTGTGTTTTGATGATGAACAAAAGGACAAATTCAAGTCTAAGGACCAACAAGCAAATTGAATTCAGAAGGACTTAATTACAAAAATCGGCAAAAGGTCAAACAAGCAGTCAAGATGGGCAAAATGGGAATTTCACTTATTGTACTGGCTGTTTTAGAAAAAGCATGTAAATGGTAAGTGGAGTTCTTAATTTAATATTGGTCTCACACACACACATTTAATATGTTCTTAAAAGGATTGTAACATGTGTTAAAATCTGACAATTAAATATTTAATGATAAAACGCAAAACATTTTTTTTTTTCTAAATCTAACTCAAAATGTTTAATCAAAACCATTTCTGAAATTTCTAGTATCATCAAAAGATCTCACTCAAGTTTTTTATTGTTTCATTTTTTTGAAAATAAATTCTTTTTTTAAATGATATTAAACTTTTGATAAAATAATGTTGAACCCCTTGTTAGCAAAATTGATTTGGCATTTCATTAAAATAGATTTTCTAAACCAATTCCTACATATGGCTTTATGTATTGCACGTTCTCGTAGGAATGAGAGAATTGATTTTCCCCATGTGCACTAAATGGATCAAAATGTGTGAGTGGGATTTGTACTGCAATGTTAAAATTCTCTCTCAAATAGCAAAATTTTTCATGCCAATTATTTCTCTTAAATGCAAATTAAATCATTTGAACTAAATGCCCAGCCTTGCACGTTTTTAGTCTATGGAAATTTATTCGGTTATAATTTTTTTTTTAAGGCTGAAATTGATTTATTCAATAAATTTTATCAATTGATTTTAACAAATTAAAGAATTGATTGTTTTAGCTAAACTAAAATTATGACCAAACTTTCCCAATCAATTCATTCACTCGGTTTGCATAATTTATTTGGAAAATCAATTTTGTTATTGCATTAAAACCCTCTGCACTCATGTGTCACGTTTTAATGGGTTTAATTCTCTTAATGGCAAATTAATTTGCATTGAATGCAAATCATATCAGGACCTAGACCCTTTGTTATGCTTCAACGGCCATATGCCTTATTGGCTTTTATAAATAAAATAAAAAAGACACACACACACACTAGATAGAGAGAAGAAAAACATTTTTCTGTGTTTGAACAGTTTTGATATAATTTTCATTCTAAGCTCTTGCTAAAACTTCTGAAATCACTTTGAGCCATTACATGTTACAACTCTACTATTTCTCTCTATGCTAAAACTCTGATAATCATTTTCTATACTACTCTCTTATATTATCACTTGCACACCATATAGGTGTTGTTATTCTTATGCTTCAATTTGTTTTATCAGCACTATTAAGAGTGCCTACTGTTGGTAAGAGTCTGATTGACTCAAACATCGTTTGGTTACCATTCTTACAAGAGAGGGTATATATCTTGTAAGTGTTAGTGGGTGTGCTTCTATTGTCAAGGTTCTAGCTATGCTTGTTTAAAAGCTAGGGATTTGAGACTCTGTCACTGGGGGATTGTATGTCTCTAGTCTGTGAGGAGTTCTCGTTATTGTAAAGGTTCTAGCTGCTCCTGTTTAAAAGCTAGGGATTGATTGAAAACCTTGGTGGTATTGCCTTGGGGACTGGACGTAAGCCACATGGGTAGTCTGTGGCCGAACCAGGATATATCACTGTGTCAATCTTCTTATCCTATCTCTTTGCTTTTGCTTTATCATTTGGAAAAACGTTTTTACTTGCACGCGACAACGTTTTAATTTGAAAAGAATTTAATATCTGCTGCTAATTTTGTTTAAAGTTTCAAAGGCTTTTTAATTCATCGAAAAAAGTTATCATTTTTATTTAAAACCCAATTCAACCCCCTCCCCCCCCCCCCTCCTCCCTCCTGGGTATTGTTGCCATGGCCAACAATTAATAAGCATGTTCCAGTTAGCATAAGGACTTGAATGATTATTCCTAATCCATTCAACATCTCCTAATTTTTCAATTAGAGACTTAACCCTTATCTCTTAACCAAATCCACTTAACTTTACTTTTCCAAGTTCAGCAAGCTAAAGTTCTACTTAAGATGGCCAAGCTTAAATAAAAAAAAGAATTTAAACACAGATTAAGATAAAATGCAAAAGCAAATCATCACATAACATCAACTAACATTCATTATAAGTTCAGCATACCAGTACGCTGCAGCAAATTAGCTCATACTAAGCTTACAAAATCAAAAAATAGAAGAAGCCAATACAACGGGAGTGTAACACCCCCCTTGGGCGACATATCTAACTCTTACTCGTCGCAGAACTTAAATAAAAAGACGTTTTTAATTTGAAAAGAAAATATCTGCTGCTAAAATCAAAGGCTTTTTAATTCATCGAAAAAAGTTATCATTTTTATTTAAAAACCCAATTCACTGGGTAATGGCCAACAATTAATAAGCATGTTCCAGTTAGCATAAGGACTTGAATGATTATTCCTAATCCATTCAACATCTCCTAATTTTTCAATTAGAGAAGTTCAGCAAGCTAAAGTTCTAAGATGGCCAAGCGAATTTAAACACAGATTAAGATAAAATGCAAAAGCAAATCATCACATAACATCAACTAACATTCATTATAAGTTCAGCATACCAGTACGCTGCAGCAAATTAGCTCATACTAAGCTTACAAAATCTGGAAATGAAATAAAAAATAGAAGAAGCCAATACAACAGTGTAACACCCCCCTTGGGCGTTACATATCTAACTCTTAACTCGTCGCAGAACTTAAATAAAAAGAATTTTGCTGGTTTTGCTTTCGGAAAAGAAATAATTTTACTTTTAGGTCAGAAAAACTTGGGTATAAAAATTTTCTTTCTGAAATACCTCGGAAAAGTGAGACACGTCACAAAAGTAAAATCACATTAACTTTGAATAAAGATCTAGAATTTTTACAAAAATTTTGATAGAGTCCCCTCTGTAATTTCAACATCCCAGAATGAAAACACCTGCTAAAATAGTTATATTTTCAACCCAGAAATTCCAGTCATACAAAATACATCCAGATAGTAATATTCTGAAAATATTTACATCAACAAGCTGTGCATGATCAAAAGGAAAATCTTAGATTTTCGACTAAAAGAGATGCTCTCAGAGCCATAAACAAACCATTTAACATAAAGGCTCTCCGAGCCATAAACATTCCACTCAAAAAAAAATAAAGGCTCTCCGAGCCATAAACATACATATTATCATTAATCAATAACGTATCAAAAACCTAAGCTGGTCGTTCTAAAAGATATTCCTGGAGAAGACCCCCATGGTTCTCACCATTATAACTGACATCAGACATCTTCAAGGATTGGGATAAATATCCCGGAGTGAAGTTGGGAACTTCTCTGCCTCATCTGTTCACGAAAACCGTATACCACAAAAATAGAAAACCAAACAGAAATAATGCAAAGGTGAGATACCGACATATGAGTTTTATCGTGACAACTACATGCGCGACACACAGACAACAACCGCATGTACACATATGCACTTCACATAATTTATCAGAATAAACAAGATATTCTAAACAATGGGGTTCATACCTGGCAGTCATTGCAATTTATAAAATTACACGACACTTCAACATCCACCATTAAATCTTAACATTTGTTCTCTTTACTTTTCTTTTCGTTCCTTTCTCTCTTTGTCGAGGCTTACCTCCCACGACTATTCTTACTTAGACATCGAAAACGTTCATTCTCAACATAGGACACCCGGTCACATGTGCCAACTGGAACTCTAACTCATGACACACAATATAGAGATTCAACAGTGCAACCTGGGACTTTAACCCACGACACACACAACAGAGATTCAACGGTGCGACCTGGGACTCTAACCCACGACACACACAACAGAGATTCAACTGTGTGACTTGGGACTCTAACCCACAACACAACAGATATCCAACTGTGTGACTAGGGACTCTAACCCTCGACACACATCAAAGATTCAACTGTGTGACTTGGGACTCTTACCCACGACACAACAGATATTCAACTGTATGACTAGGGACTTTAACCCTCGACACACACATCAAAGATTCAAATGTGTTAACTGGGACTCTAACCCACAACACACCGAACAGAGATTCAAATGTGTTACCTGGGACTCTAACCCACAACACATTGAACATGGATTCAACTGTGCCAACTGGGACTCTAACCCATGACATGCACAACAAAGGATTTAATATGTCAACTGGGACTTTAACCCGCGACATATAAGACAAATAGTCCACGTACTTACTCATAGGAACACTAACCCGACGTTTTCGGTTATCTAGATCCTCAAAACTTCCACTTACATAACTCAACACTTCAAATTTTCCTCTCAAGTTTTTAAAACATTATTATTCCTATCATTGAGCTCTGACCACTGTCAGGCTTCCAGTCAAACCAACAGTCAATAGTGCAATCCAGACATACAGATATACTTAAACCACATAATAATTATCTCATCGAATTTAAAACACACCTCATACATCACCACAACAACCTTACACACAACAACCAAATAGCACATAGTTACCAAAACCCTTCAGGTAAACTCCCTTTACCTTTGAAGACCATAAAAGATCCTCTCCTTGACGTATTCAACAACCAGCTTCCCTCTCCACGAAGCTGCTCAAGTTCAAACCCCAACTCGACGCTCCCGTTTCCTCTAAACAGCTCCTGTCAACTCCCGAGCAAGATAGAATCTGTTTCTCCAAAGCAACCACAACCACAACGACATTCCGGAGAGGGAGTTAAAACATTTTCCACAACCAGACGAATCACATAATTAGCTACTCATCATCAAATGCTCACCCTAAGTTGATTTAAATACTTAATTTCACAAAAACATAACTAATTTCAATTAAAAATCAGATTGGGGCTTTAGGGCTCATAAACACAATTTGGGAAAAATCATTTGATTAAAGGATAATAAAATTAACTTAATAGAGCACTAATTTACAGTCCCAATAGCATAAAAAAATGTTCAATTTCAAAATTACAAACGGAAATCAAAGGGTTAGGGTTTACAAACTGATTTGGGACTTTTTGTAACTAGAAGGAATTAGGGGTAAACACTTACCCAAGGAAGAAGAAGTTGTGGTGGTTCTGCGATGCCTGGCGTGGCGGTGGACGGCGGCGACACGACGGTTCCGGCGGCGGCAGCAGTGGTTCTGTAACATCCATGGACCAAAACGAAGAGGAAACTTCATAAAGGAAGAGAAGGATGGTCAAACCACCATGGACGGTGGCCAGGAGGCGCTACCGTGGCAGCGACAAGGCCCACCGCGGCGGCGACGTCGCACAGCGAACCAGAGGCGTGGGGCGAAGCTGGGTCGCGTGGTCGTGACGGCGATCGGTTTCTCACTCTAGGCGGCAGTCCGGCGGCACTCCTCTGGTGGCTGGACGCAAGAGAGGAGGAGGAGGAAAATGGGGTGAAGAGGAAGAGAAGTATGGCTTAGCAAGGAAGGAGAGGAAGAAAACGTATAAAGAGAGAAAAGAAAGGGGATAGGGGTCGTGTTAGTATTCTGAAACAGGGAGAGAAATATATTACATTTTCTTTTTCTTTTTCTTTTAGTTAGTAGTAGGTAAAATGTGTGGTTGAAATATATTTTAGAAAAAAGGAAATAAGACTAACGAGTAGATCTAACTATAATGAGTGATAAATATATACTTTTAAAATTCAAAATAGAGTGAAGATTGATAGTTGAATTGATCAACTAAGAAAATCCACGGTCCAACATTTAATCTCCGATTAATGTCAAACCAAATTATTTTCAAATCTAAAATTAAATAGAATAAAGTATAAAAATAATTTTCTTTCAATCATATCATTTAAATATTTTTCTAAACAAGTACTAATTGTGACAATAACATAACATTATTGTCTAGTAAAAGTACTTATACTGGAATAAGACAGTGCTGACGCACTTAATAAAATCATTTTTAAAGGAGTAATTAAAATTACTCAAACTAAACCACGTAAAAATAATAATTTAAAATAATTATTCAGACAATTAATCAATTCAAATTAAATAATATAAACATATAAACACATATATTTACTGTTATTGAAGGGCATTAAAAACCGGGGTGTTACAGGGAGCACGAAAATGAACAATGGAGAGGAGAAGAAAGACCCTCCAGCTGCTGTTTTCACTCTCCCCTTCGATATGAGGCAGCCCCTATCTTTAAAATAAGAGAGTATTCCCCTTTTTAGGGTTTTGGAAGGGCCTATTCTTCTCTTTCTTCCTTTTGGGCCATCAAAATAATATTAAAATAAAGACTTGGACCCATTTCATTAATTGTACCAGCAGAAAACCCTAGGAAATCAGCAAGGATGTCTTCAACTTTTAAGACAGTCTGGCAGGAGAGAGAAAAGGTGCTAAGCTTTTGTCCTTTTTTGAAAAGGAGAGTGCCCATATGCTACAGCATGCCCATAGCATTTTCCAAGAGCTTGTCTAACTTCAACAAAATCCTAACAAAAAGCAATAAACATATTAAGCATATTCCTAAACACTCAAAAACATAAAATTACACGAAATTTATAAAATGACACATATTACACTAAACTAACTTAAAACACCTAAAACATCCACATAAAACACTCAAAGTATACAAAAATTCAAGCTAAGAAAGAGTAGATAACTCTTATTCCTAAGAGCTATCATTACTCAATGGTTGTAGCTCCCCATGATGCAACATTGTAAATAACTTTTCTCCTATCCAAAACCTTTTGAAGCTTACCTTTTTTCTTTTTCACTGAAATGTCGTGCTGAATGCTAATAAAAAAAACCAAAAAAGTCAGAAATTCTTTATCATTCTTTTAGCTAACTGATAATAAAATTGTCTCATGTAGAACATATAAATTTCCCTGGAATAAGAAGGTAGATGCTAAAGAGTTTTTTCTTCCTTGTTTTTCACTCAAGTATATGGAAGAATAACAAAGGTATGGTATCAAAATAGGAAGGAAGCAATCAAATCACCTTCCTAGAGTTGAATGGGGGTCAAATCCTATAAAAAGCAAATGAATCATTTAGAGAGAGAGCAGAAATTTAAGAAACATTTGACATTGTTTCTTGTTATTGGTCATAGCTGACATTCATAAAACATTATTCGCTGGCGCAAAAGAAGAGAAAGACATGCCTTATTACTCAATACAAGTGATTGTTAGGCTACAAAGAAGCACAATATGGAAAAAGGCATGTACATTAAATCTAGATTGTAACATCCCGCTTTCTGTTAAGTGCTTCCTATATGCTCGTTTGGCTGTTTAAGCTAGTTGTGTCAAGTTAAAATCGTTGGTTAAGGGTTAAGAGGGATTTTCAGCTTAAAAGTCCCTTTCTGGTACATGAGCACGTCCGTGCTCATTAGCCAGCACGCCCGTGCAGAAGGTCAGGCGCACGTTGCCAAGTTTAAGTTGAGCACGCCCGTGCTCAATGTGTGGATTGCGTCTCGCTGATGCTAAGTCCAGCACGACCGTGCTCAAGGGGGAGCATGATCGTGCACAAGTTCAGTCTATATATGCTTGCACAAAAACCAAGGGTTTATGTGAAAACCCTATTTTTAGTAGTAGCAGTCACCCTATTGTGGCTACCTGTGCCTTTTTCCTTATTTCCTCTTTATCCATTGCTACAGTGGAGTTTTGGAAACCTTTTGGGAAGCTTGATTGATCTGTGTCAGTTTTAGAGGTAATGGTCCCTTTCCCTTTTCGGTTTCCTCTTGTTTATGGTTTGAGAAACTGAGTAGTTATGTTTTGTTTGATCAAGGCTTGGAAGATTAGCTGACCGCTTTGGGGACCGTGACCGGTTTGATCGTTAGAACAGCCTTCAATCCAGCTATGGGGAGAAGGGTAGTGTATTCATTAGGCATTGGGGGCAGTGTAAGGTAAAGGGGTTCCCATGACCCCGGTTTGTTATATATGATTGTATGATTAATATGTTAGTTTGATTGGTTGTGATAACATGTTCTTGGTATATGTTTCATTACTATTTTGGGTTGTTTATGAAGTTGATGCCATGATTATCCTTGTTGGTATGTTGTTGATTGGATGATTGACTTATGGTTGTTATAATGATGAGTTTTTAAACCTTAAAACATGTTGTTAACTGACCTAGGAATTAATGGATTAAAAACCCTAAAATTTGGTTATGAACTCGGTATCAGTTTCTTCCCAGAACAGTGTTGTCGTGCATAGCATGGCCGTACACCCAGTTTGAATTCTGGAAAATGGCCGCACATTAAGCACGGCCATGCAGCATAGGAGCACGACCGTGCAGCTGAGCATGGTCGTGCCAAAAAGGAAGCACGATCGTGCTTCACTTATGTGACCAGCACGCCTGCTTCCCCTCAGGACAAAACAGAATTAAGGACTTAAAGGGTTTTTAACCCCAATCTTCCCCAATGACGCTAAGCTGACATGGTTAATCAATGATAAAGATTAGATAACTCGGTTAATGATTAATGAAGATAATTAATGATGATAAGATGTTTAAGTCGGTAACCGTTGGTTATCGCACATTGATAGCTTTGGTGCTTATTGGCCAAAGTGGCCTCGATGCTTGTTGGTCGAGGTGTTGATGATGTTAAGTCTTGGGTGCTTATTGGCCTAAGCACGATGATGTTGATGTTGAAGTCTTGGGAGTTTTTTGGCCCGAGCAAAGGAGGTGGTTGTTGTTGTTTGTTGTTGTGCCATGCATAGAGCATTGGAGTTGATGGTTGAGGGGGAGGCTCGACATAGGGGAGATCGCCCGAGAGTACGGTGATCTGGCCATCCACGGTAGGTCACCCGAGGTTTGGTGACCGCGGCCGCCCGTGATGAGGCATTCACGGTTTGATGCGTTGGCTATCCATGGTGTTCACCCGAGGTTCAGTGAACTGCCAGTATTGGCGCTTCTATTGCCAATACGGATATGTAACTCCGAAGTCATTCATCCTAAGTTAGTTTGGATCCACATGCATAATGGAATAGCGGAGTAGTGTTGCATTGCACCGCATAACATACCTGATTTTGATGATGTTGATGTATGATGATATGCATAAGTTGATGTATGTTATGATGTTGCCATGCTTGTTTGTTTGCCTTGCTTCCTATCTCCAAGCCTTATATGTTTACATGATTCTTACTCCCCGTTCTCTGTTTTCTTGTTTAGCATATTGGTTTCATGCAGAGGATGACGAGCAGCCCGGAGAGGAGTGACTCTGAGGAGCCACCACTCATAGTTAGGGCCTTTCTTTTGTTAGTCTAGTTTTCAGTTGTATTCCGAGGTTTTTGGTTCGGAAATGTGATACCAGCTCTGTTGTGACATCTTGTTGGGTTTTATTGGTTACGTTTATCGTTTGTTTATTTGTTTTAAACTTGGTTTTATTTCCATGTTTTGAGAACTCGTTCATGTGGGACCTTTCTACCCACGGACAAGTTTTATTTTATCTAGTGAATGCATGGTTTATTCTATTATCTTTATCCTTTTACTGCTTTATAACATGCGGGGTAGCAGGGTGTCAAATAGATAATTGTGTAATTGTCGTGAGTTGCAACTACTTATGCCATGACACTAAAAAATTACCATCCTAAAACTAAACATCTTTGCAGAGAAAATAAGCATTATAAACTTAAATTTCATTACTACATATTAAGTCCAGAAGTTCCTAATTATGCTTGGCAAGCAAGAAACAGTAGTGGCATATAACTATTAACCAGTGACTACACATAAATGGTTGAACACAATTTTCTTGACATAATAAAACCTTGAGCATTTGTTGCCACCAATATGGAGTAAAGTTGTGGTGTCATGGTAAACACAGTTCTGCTCAAGATAAACTACTGGGTATCTGAAAAATACAATTGGTATGTTCTGAAAAATTCAGGCAGCAGTGACAGTGCTGAAAACGAGGGAAGAAAATTTTAGCTGCCTTGCAATTTTATAATTAAGTTTAGGATATATTCTTTTTTGGTGAATAGAATCAAATTAAATTTTGGCATATGATAAGTAAGATTTATAATGAACTAATGATTATATCTGTTAATTGTGACTTTAGGAATAGTTTAAGTGCTAAGTAGTATTGTATGTATATAATATACCTCCTCACTGTATCCATATCCTAGGTTTTTTTTCCCTAAATTGCTATATCCTTGTAACACCATCGACTTATCATGATTTGAACACATTTCTATGCAATAGATCGCATCATATACACAGAAGACAACTTCATAGATGATTGGGGAAGAACAATTCCCCAAAAACTTTCAACAAACATATAAGACATTTTCCCAGCATGGAATTTGCATCTCAACTGATGCCTGGGTACACACTAACTTATCAAGGAAGGCTGGCCATTCACCTCTAGATTTGAGCAGATCATATAACGGCATTCAACAAATATTTTTTTGCTGGTAAGTCAATCAATAAGTATACCCATGATGCATTGAAGATTGTAATCAATACACATTACATGAGGATCCACCGACAGAATGACATAATCATTTTTTGGGTTTACCAGAGTCTCCTCCTCCAATAGATGAGAGACTAATCTCGAGGTACAGTCAGACATTCAAGCAGAGACTCCTCTCATTTCAATGATTTTGGTTCAATTACTCTGCAGGTCCTTGAACAATTTTTGAAATTTTAAATAGGTTCCTATAATTTAAAAACTTGTAATTGCCTGATTGGGTCCCTGAACTTGTAAAACGATTTGTAATTGGGTCCCTAAACCTAGGATCATATGCTTAAACAATCTATCTAAGTCCCTTCTACTTTGACCAACACACATTGATACAGAATGACATGATCAAGTACTTTTTGTAATACATGCACATTGAATAACTTATATTTTTTTTGTGTTGTCATCAAGACGCAAGAGTGATAATGGTGCCTCTAAAAAATTAATTACAAGCTAAAACATGACAATCTAAAACATTAGGAAGTAGTGGAGTCTGAATGTTAAGCATGGAGCAGGAGGTAAGTGTATGTGTCATCCAAATCAATTACGTTGTCTATCCTGTCAGTGTCAGAAGGAAATTATAGAAACTCTAAAATCAAAGGAAAAAGGATTACCTAATGGTCTTCTTGCATAGAAGGGGAAGGTGCCGTGGATTCTTCAGCGTGGCAATATTGAAGAGCTTGGTCATAGTACCGGAGCAGAGCCTCAAGGGTCATTCTCTCCAGCCGAATCAGGTCATCATCCACCAAGGGATTCGGATCCATTACCCACCCCTTTACGTGAACTGAATACTCAGAACCTTATATTATATAGATTGTTCTGTTGGAGACATCAAGAGCAAGAGATTACATATTTGTCATTTGATATATGGCTCTGCACAGTGCACACACGTCATGTGCTTTTCAATTCTGATTTGAGTGAATAATAATATTAATAATTTTGAATTGTATTGTGTTGTGTTGTTTTTTGTCTCTTGTGGGTAGGGTGCAAGTGCATGGGAATTGGGGATTTGATTTTCCGACCTCCTTAATTGACCAGCCTCGACACTCTCAAGCTTTAAGCACTTTGCAAGGTCAAGAAAATTTGAATGATACTGCTGAAAGCTCAAGACCTTCTCTGCCACTGCATTTAGAGGATATTATTGGCAAGATAGTGAAGGAACAAGCGAAAATAGAGGTAAAGGAGCAAGTAAAGGAACAAGTAGAAGAATCTTTGGCTCCAACCCATGTTCTCATCAACCAGATGCTAAACCTTCTAACCAGTTTTCAGCAAAGTCAGAACCTTTCTGTTCAACCTCCTCGACCTCCTCAAAATCAGACCCCTCCTTTACCACCTCCACGCTCTTCTTAGTTTTCTTTTATCCTTAACTGACAATGATGGTCCGCTCCTATTTCCTTTTTGTCTAATTACAAAAAAAAGGGGAGAAAGGATTGAGAATTAAATTTTCTTTAATATATACAAAAGTCAGTTTTTGGGTTATATGTCTACATATGCATGTTCGTAAAGTTGCTTTGTTGCATACTTCTGTCTTATATGCTCTGATACTATGTGTGCTGCTTGTGATATGACTGATCTGTCTCTCTGCTTTGCTCACTCAAATTTAATTGGTTTTTGTCGTCATTAAAAAGGGGGAGATTGTTAGAACCAAAGTGGTTTTGGCTTAAAAATTATTCTCTTAAGTTTTGATGTTAACAAAAGGGTTAAATTTGTATTGGCAAAGAATGGTTGAGATCTAACTTGTTTACTCTAGATTGCAGGACTGCTAGAATAATACTAGACAGGGAAACTTAGAAAAAGTTTCTTCGTTTTGTTATGGAATCAAATCGGATTCTATATTTGATCCTCTAAATGAGTCTTCAAACTTTGGTAAAATTATGAGTCTATTAAGTTATCGCTAGACGAAGCCTTAAAAATTGGCTAAGGTAATAGATGCTAGACTAGTATCTAAGTCTAAGAAAAGATTAGTAGACGAGCCAACAAGTAAATCTCAGGAAACACCAAGTCCAAAGACTTGATAATAGATGAGAAGTCATACTAGACGCCATGTCAGTAGGCGAGCTATTGAGAATAGCAAGTCAAATATCTTGGAACTAGACAAGAGTCTATAGACGCAGTATCAGTAGAGGAGCCCGTCCTACTAATAAGTTAATCTTGCACATCCAAAGACCTGTGCGTTTACTAGTTATTGAAAATGAACCCGTTTACTATAAGCTTATTTATTTCAAATGATTGTATATTTAATTTAAAGGAATATATGTCTCTTTCCGTTGCTGCTTCATTTGTTAACTCTTTTGTTTCTTGAGATTAGAAACATAGTACCATGGAGAACATAAATCTTTGTACTCTGTCAACTATATTGCTGTAAAGTTTAAACCAAGTACAAAGAAGGAGAGTTAGAAAGCAATCTTCGATACAACAGGGAAGTTACAGCTCTACTTTGAGCATTCCTTTGATAAACAAGAGCACTTCTCCATGAAGCATATCAAGTTATCAGTCTCAACGGATCCTAGCATTTAATGCTATGTCTAAACGGATACAATTTGAAGACCGTTGAAGAAGTTCAAGACAGCAAAGCACCCCTTGTATAAAGACTGGAAGAACCCCAGTAAAGATATAGAGAGAAGCTCTAATATCAAACGTGCCAAAACTCTGATGAAATCTTTTGAACAAGTTTACTTGTAATCTTAACTAATCTTCAACTTTCATACTCTCACACTTAGTGAGTTCTTATGTCAAATCTGTAAATCTCTCTGTTAGAATTAGAGCCTGAAGAGGCTTGGTAGAGAAAGAATACTTGTAGCTTGAAGAGGTGTTAAATACTTGTAATCTATTTGGAGAATAGTGAAGAAAACCTTCAGGTAGAAGGGACTGGACGTAGCTCTTGGTTGGAAGAGAGTGAACTAGGATAAATCACTTATGTGAATCTTCTTTCCCTACCTTTTTCAGTATTTATTTATGCTAACTGTGGGGACTTGAATATGAGTTTGTTAACTCTTTAAAAAGGTTTTCTTGTTTGTGTGTTACTTATCTTGTTTTTCTTGCTAAAAGGTTTGAGAAAAGGCTTTTTCGAAAAAAAATTAAGAAACACGATTCAACCCCCCTTCTTGTGTTTCACTGTGTCAACTTCATAGATGTTCTCCATTCTCTTGGAAGATCATTGTGAGGTGACTCTTCATTTTGAGGAAGGGGTTGATCATCATTTTCCTTCTCTTGAGTATGTTTCTCCTCAAGATAGCTATTTCCCAATATTTCTGCAAGGTCGTCAACACTTTCCTCTACTACAACTTTAGGGTTAGTCTCATCAAAAGATACATGCACAGATTCTTCAAGGGTCATAGTTCTTTTGTTATAGATTCGAAAGGTTTTACTAGAATTGGAATATCCAAGAAATATACCTTCATCAGCTTTAGCATCGAATTTACCAAGGTTATTTTTACCAATATTTAAAACAAAGCACTTACATCCGAATACGTGAAAGTGGGAGATGTTAGGCTTCCTTCCCTTGTAAATTTGGTAGGGCGTTTGTTTCATAATAGGTATTATGAGGAATCTATTCATCACGTAGCATGTGGTGCTTACCGCGTCTGCCCATAAATACTTAGGAAGGTTGGTCTCATTGAGCATCGTCCTCGCTAGCTCTACTAGAGATCAATTTTTCCTTTCCACCAACCAATTTTGTTGGGGAGTCCTAGGTGAGAAAAAATTATGCCCGATTCCATTTTCAATACAAAAGAGCCTCAAATGCCTCATTTTGGAACTCACCACCATGATCACCTCGGATAGTTACAATGTTTAATCACATCTCGTTTTGAACAACCTTTGTAAGTTTCTGAAAGGCATAGTAATTATGCATGCACAATAACAAGCGCATAGTAATTACCACCGAAGCTCATGGTTCTAAATGGACCAAACAAATTCATATGTAACAACTGTAAAGTGAAGTTGACACAGGCAAACACAAGAAGGGGGGTTGAATTGTGTTTGTTAATAATTTTCGAAAACAACCTTTTTCAAAACTAATTTTCTCACACAAGGAATAAAAGGCAGAAGCAAGCACGCAGAAAAAGATCCTTTTTAAAGACTTAACAAAATCAGGTTCAAATCCCCACAGTTAGTATAAGTAAATAAAACTGAAGAGATAAGGGATTAGAAGATTCACGCAAGCATTTTATCCCGGTTCACTCTCCTCCAACTAAGAGCTACATCCAGTCCCTTCTACTTGAAGGTTTTTCTCCACTATTTTTCCAAATAGATTACAACAAGTATTCAATACCTCGCCAGGCTACAAGTATTCTTTTCTTACCAAGCCTCTTCAGGCTCTAACTCTAACAAAGAGATGATTTTCTTTTGATCGTCTAACTCACTATATGTAAGGATATGAAAGTTTAAGATCAGTTGAATATTATAGTAATATTCAAGCTAAGATATTACAGACTTTTGCTTTTGAAAGAATAAAAGATTTTGAGCTCATAGAATGGAAAGCATTTTTCTTGCAAGGTTTCTGTATTTGCAAAAGTTCTTTCTTCAGATGTTGAGGTCATCTATTTATAGTGACCTTTCTCTTCACTTGAAATTCTACAACGGTTGATTTGAATTTTCCCGTTTAGAGATGGAATCAAATGCATAATATCCGTTGTGACTAAAAGCTTGAACGTGGCCATTGTGAAATGTACTATTGGTTATCACTCTTGCACAAAATTGGCACCTCTGAGCAATTGCAACTTGAAAACTGTCTTGCCTCCCTTGTATGAATTCCAACTATTCCAGCGATAAAGGTGACAGGGTACAAGACATTATGCATTGTACTATTTTGCTTTTGCACTTCCTCATTTGTACTATGTTTCTCTCAAAGAAACAAGGCAATAAAACAGTTAAAGCAAATAGGAAGGACCAACATAAATTTGAAATAAATATCAATCATTTGAAATAAATACTTCTATGTGGTCGAAGTAGCATTTTTCTGAGCATATGAAGGATTCATTAAGAAAAAGAGCTCATCTACTTAACAAAATGCGTCTACACGCTCACAGTTAAAAACTCTTTTAGCTCGTCTACTGACGTGGCAAATTCTCTCTTCTACATCAAGTCTTTGGACTTTCTATATATCAGTGAGCTACGTTGATCTCCGTCTACTGACGTGACACTTAAGCTCGTCTACTCATAGGAGTTAACATTTCCGTCTACTGAGAATACTTTATATTCCGTCTACTCAAATATATTTAAATAAATAAATATACCAATGATTTTGAGCAGCTCGTCTACATGGGTGGACGTGGATTGTAAGAAACTCTTTCAAGGTTTCCATAACTTATTTAAATGAACAATCCTGCAAGACTAGATAGAGCATGTTAGATCTTAACTAACACTTTGCCATGCAAATTTAATCCTTTTTGTTAACATCAAAACTCAAAGATTATTTAATACAAATTACTTTGGTTCCAACAATCTCCCCCTTTTTGATGATGACAAAAACTAATTAAATTTGAGTAAGCAAAGTCTAAGAAAGCTTACAAAGCTCACCCTAAGACAAAGCATTCAGACTTAACAGGAATAAAATATAAGACATGAACTCAGCAGCATATATCATATATAACTTATCAGATCAGTTCAGCTACTTATCAGTAAAAGATATCAAAGCATATAATAATTATGCCAAACATGTAAGACAAATAAAAACATGCATATACAGACAAAAGTATACCTTCAAAAACTGACTTTTATATACATAAATTTAATTCTCTCCATTCTCCCCCTTTTTTGTCATCAGACAAAAAGGTAAGAGGAGGGGACCATCATTGTTAGTAAAGAAATAATCAAAAGACAAGCTTAAGAAGAAGGTGGAGGTGGAGGAGGAGGGTTTGGATTTGGATTTGGTGGAGGAACAGGAATTTGTGTTGGCAGATTTTGACTCTGTTGAAAACTCAGCATGATGTTCATCATCTGGTTCATCATTACATTTGTTGGAGCCAGGGCCTCTGCAACTTGTTCTCTCACTTGTTCCTTGACCTCAACCTTTACTCTCTCCTCTCCAATCTTCCAATAATCTCTTCAAAGTTTGGAGGCAGTGAGAGTGAAGGTCTTGAATTTCCAGCACTCTCTTGAGCATGTGCTTGACTAGTAAGAATGTCTAAAGCTCTGGAGGATTGAGGTTGCTTTGATGGATGAATTACAGTCAAAGCCAATGGCTGAGATGATTGCTTTTCAGAAGTGTATGGCCTAGAACCAGACTCAGCAACTTCCTTATTCACAGTGACTGGTTGAGCAGATTCAATCTCCATAACAGAGTCTTCTACAATAATTTCCTCTTCAGTATGCTCGGAAGGTGGAGAAGGTGGAGGTGAATCAGTGAGTTGAAGAATAGGTGGGGGCAGCTCTTTAGCCCAATGGACTGGATCTTCTTCATAAATAAGACTGATGGTAGGAACACCCAAAATGTCCTTGTAGATGAAGAATCTTTAGTTTGAGAGTCCACATTTGCCTCTGACTTTGGGGATGAACTTTTTCTCTTCCAAAGTTAAACCAGATGAAGAGGCTTCTTCTGTACATTTCACCATGTGAGCTTTCCAAATATCGACTGCCACATCTTCTTGAATATCCTCAACAAGTTGTGCCAACCAATAGTTTATGATATTCTGATCTGTGTCGCTGACATCTTCAGGATTGATCATGCAGGATTCTGGAAAAGACATCTTTCCAGTATTCCTTTGTTTCTTCTTGTCCTTGTCCTTGTTTAAATCTATCATTGGAAGTCTTGGACATAGCATGTAGGGCTTGATTCCAATCTTTGTATCCTTCAAGGTATGGGACAACCAATTTGGAGACACAAAATTTGCAGCCCATACAACCCTAAACAGCTCAAATTCAGACTTCAGCATTGCATACATGATGTGATCAATTATATCAGCTGCTTTGTCATATTCCCTTGGATGTACAAATGTTTTCCATTTTTTTTTGTTATCCATAATAATGGGAATGTGTCTGAAGGATCTTGACCTTTTGTATATGACATTTTGTAGGTCTTTCTTTGCTGGATCCTTAGACCAGTCATAAATAATGTGTCTCTCTACACCATCTGTGAAGGGTTTGAAAAGAGGGTGTTTAACAAGGTTTGGATAAATTTTTCTACGAGGAAATTTATTTTGTGGTAGATGAGTGATGAGAGGTCCAAGTCTAGTTTTGGATGGTGGAAGGCCAAGGGGAATGTGAGGGTGAGGTTTATACCAGGGTTTAACAATTGTCTCTGGTTCATACTCATATTATGGCAAAAGGTACCAGGGTCTGTTTGAAATATGTTCTGGTTCATGTGTATGATACAAAATTCTCCAATCCCTCTTTACTTTGTCTAATGATTCAAATTTGCCACCATAAAGTTCAGAGGGGTGAGTGTATGGAAAGTTTAGCTTTTTCATTTTAGGGAAGGGTGCACCAAGGATAATTCCATCATCTGGTTGGTTGAACCAGGGATCATCCTCAGGTACCAGAGGTGGGAATTGTGGTTTTTGTGGTGAGGCTATTTGTGGTTGGTCAGGGGAAGTGATTTGTGGTGAAGGTGGTGTGGGGACATACACATCATCAAAATTATTAGATTGATTTACAGACACATCAGGTGCAGAGAAAATATCCATTCTATCTTCAAGGCTAGATACTAAGGCATCTACTGCTAATTGAACAGGATCATTAGCAAGAAGAATTACCTCAGAAGTCATAGCAGCCTTGGCTTTCGTTTGAGGTTGTTGTCTTCTTGTTGGAATAGCAGCACCAACAACCTTTTGTTTCTTCAAAATTGCACTGATGGGGACACTGTCCTCATCATCTTCATCATCTTCATTATGGGACAGGGACAGGTTCCTTGTCTTTTTCTGAGATTTGGCAAGTTGAGGGGCCTCAACTGTAGGTTCCCTAATTTTAATGCCAGTAGCAGGCTTCTTAGGAACTCTTGTCCCAACAGCAGTGGTTTTTCTTTTAAAAGTTCTCTTCAGCCCTAGAACTTCAGCATTATTTTGCTCAATTTGTTCTTCTTTGACTTTGAGCATTTCTTCTTGCTTAGCTAGGGCAGCTGCAGCATATCTGCTCAGATTCATGTTGGCAATGTTCATTTTACCAAACACAGCAACTGACATGCCCTTCTCTGGCAGAATTCTTTCTTGTTCTTCTCTAGGCTTAGAAGCAATAAAATCATAAAGATTTTGTGACTTGAAGATCTTTGATAAGAGATGACAATAAGGAATTCCAGTGATCTTCTTCCTAGTAACCACAGCATCCCTGAATCTCCCATATAGAATTCTGGGAAGATTGATTTTTTTCTCAGTAATTAGATGACAAAGGCAAAACTTGTGTAGGGCAGACAAGTTATCCTTTGACCCTGTTTTGTAAAGAATAACCTTATTCATTATCTGATGAAGAATATGGACATCATCCTTCATTTCTGCTGACTTCCATGCATGAGTTCTCACTTTATCTTGTCTCATTAGTAAGGCAGATATTACTTCCGTACCACCAAGTTCCTTCTCCCAAGTTTCAGTAATGACATTTCCTTCTTGAGCGCAGTTGATTGCCTCAGAAATGGTCTTCTTAGAAACTACTATCCTTCTCCCAAGAATAGTACTAGAAATTTCATCAGTAGTTACCTGAGGGTTCCTCCAAAAAGCCCTAATCAAGTCTGGGTAAATAGAAATCTTCTCCACGAACATGTCATCCCAACCAACGGCAGTGAAATTTTTGCTTACATCGAGGTTGTATTCATTTAATATTCCGAAATCAAAATGATGTTCCGTGGCAAGTTTCAATTTTTCCCCATTTAAATTTTCAGATGAGCAGGCCATTGTTGATGAAAGAGTGTTAGGGTTTTGGAAGCAGAAAACAGAGAGTGAAAAAGAGTGTTCGAAGACGAAGGTTAGTGAAAGGTTTCCTCAGAGGGAAGGGGCTTGCTTTAAAGGTTTTGAAATTCAAAGGTTTTCCTTTTGGAAATAAATCAAAAAGAAAATTTTTGACAAGACATGTCATAAAGAATAACACGATGTTGTTATTTCGAAAATGTAAAAAGATTTAGATGGGATTGATAGAAATTACTGACTCAGCAAAGAGAAAATAGAATAAATTTGTCTTTAAGACAAAATAAATGCAGTTAATAAATAATGTATGTATAGACGGGTTCAAGCAAAAAGCAAGTATGGACGCGACATGCAATGGATGCGGCACACAAATACAATGGACGCGGTATGCAATGGACGCGCACTAAAAACATGTAATGAACTTGAAATGCTTTAGACTTACAACAAAATTTCTCAAGGCTAAATAACATAGTCAATCCACACATAGCATGTTGAGATGTTTTCTAAAAAAATAAATCTGTCCTTAGCAAGAGGTTTAGTAAAGATATATGCCCATTGATGGTCAGTATCTACAAATTGTATATCAAAAACACCTTTTTGCACATAATCCCTTATAAAATGATGTTTAATCTCTATATGCTCAGCTCTAGAATGCAATATTGGATTCTTAGACAAGTTAATTGCAGCAGTATTATCACATATAAGTGGAATTAGGGGTGTAAATGAGGCGGGGTGGGTACGGGTAGTAGCCCCCCACTACCCGCCCCATTGGATGAATTTCATACCGTCCCCGCCCCATATCCGTGTGTATATCCATCTTGCGGGTTTTAAACAGATTTATAAATATTTGTGGGTAGCCATGGATATCTATGGATATTAACACCTCACAAATTATTGACTATTAGACTAAATTTTTTATTCAAACACCCCTATCTTGACATCATTCACACATAAGCATTAATCGACAGGCATTGATCCACAAGCATTAATTCATAAGCATTAATCCGTAACACAATAGTTGAACAAAAACAATAATACGTAACAATGATCCATATGTCTTGGGTATGATAAGGTTTGGGCGCTGCGACTGCCATATATTTCAAAAATAAAATAAGGATAGTGAAAAAATTAGGGCATTTGATGTATACATGTAAAGGTATTTTAGTAATTTCACCTTAGCAGATACTCACGGGTATGGATACTACAATATCCGTCCCCGCCCCATTAATAAGCGGGTAGAAAAAATATCTATTTAATTTATCCATGGATACCTATTAAGATATCCATTTCCTACTCGTTGCGGATATTATCCACGGATACCCGCAGGTACGGGTAAATTTACATCCCTAAGTGGAATACTACTTATAAACACGTTGTAGTCCTCCAATTGATATTTGATCCATAGAAGTTGTAAGCAGCAACTAGCAGCTGAAATATAGTCAGCTTCAGCAGTTGATAATGCAATGGTACTTTGTCTTTTGCTTGACCATGAGACAAGGTTAGCTCCAATGAAGTGACATCCTCCACTGGTACTTTTCTTTCAATTCTATCTCCAGCATAGTCAGCATCACAAAAGCCAACTAATCTGTAGTCTTCATTTTTCTTAAAGCACAAACCCAGATTAGAAGTACCTTTCAAGTATCTAAAAATTCTCTTAACTGCTGATAAATGAGATTATCTAGGATCAGATTGAAATCGAGCACATAAACATACACTGAACATTATATCAAGTCTAGACGCGGTAATATATAGAAGGGATCCTATCATACCTCTATATACCTTTTGGTCTACCTTTTTCTCTTTATCATCTTTGTTCAATGTGGACGTGGGGTGCATAGGAGTATTCATCGGTTTGCAATCATCCATTTTGACCTTCTTTAGGAGTTCCTTTATATACTTGGTTTGATGAATGTACACCTCGTCAATAGCTTGTTTAACTTGAAGTCCAAGAAAGAACTTGAGTTCTCCCATCATGCTCATTTCAAATTCTTTCTGCATTAACTTAGAAAACTCTTTGCAGAGAGATTCATTAGTAGCACCAAATATGATGTCATCAACATAAATTTGTACAACTATAAAATTGGATTTAATCAACTTTCTAAACAAGGTTGTATCAATATTTCCTCTATTAAAGCTATTTTCCATTAGAAATGAACTTAGCCAATCATACCAAGCTCTAGGGGCTTGTTTTAGGTCGTATAAAGCTTTCTTAAGCTTATATACATGTTCAGGTTGGGTTTCACTTTCAAAACCCGGAGGTTGCATTACATATACTTCTTCATTAATAAAGCCATTTAGAAAAGCACTTTTAACATCCATTTGAAAAAGCATTATATTATGGTGTGTAGCAAAAGAAAGTAGAATCCTAATTGCTTCTAATCTAGCAACAGGTGCAAAAGTTTCAGTGTAATCTATACCTTCTTCTTGAGAATATCCTTGTGCAGCAAGTCTTGCTTTGTTTCTTACCACTTTACCATCTTCATCAAGTTTATTTCTGTAGACCCATTTTGGTCCAATAACAGATTTGTCCTTAAGCAAGGGTACCAGAGTCCAAACATCACTTCTCTCAAACTGATTCAGTTCTTCTTGCATAGCTAGAATCCAGCCAGTATCCAGCATAGCCTCATCTACTGTCTTTGGTTCCAACTCAGAGACTAGTGTAGTATCTTCCTGTTCTCTGAAAGTTGATCTGGTTCTTAGCCTATCATTGGGATTTCCAATGATTTGATCTTGTGGATGATAATTTTTAAAGTGCCAAGATCTCTGAACAGTGTCTTGTTGAGAGGTGGAGGTTTCTGGTTGTTGAGAAGGGTCTTCCACTTGATCATCAGCTTTTACTTCTGTTGTATCTCCTGAGATATTTAGATCAAGAACTGCAAAAGCTTCATTTAGCTCTGATAATTTCATATCAGGCTGCTTGTCATCAAACTTGATATGAATACATTCTTCTACTACTAGAGTTCTAGAATTATATACTCTAAAGCCTTTTGAAGTTTTAGAAAATCCTAACAGAATTCCATTATCTACTTTTGCATCAAACTTACCAAGTTGATCTTTAGTATTTAGAATATAGCATTTACAGTCAAAAGGATGAAAATAAGAAATGTTAGGTTTTTCCACAATTCATAAGGAGTCTTGTTCAAGATTGGTCTAATGTATATTTTCTTATGAATGTAGCAGCCAGTGTTAACAGCTTCAGCCCAGAAGCGTCTAAGGACAGAGTTGTCATTGAGCATTGTTCTAGCCATCTCTTGAAGAGATATGTTCTTTCTCTCTACCACACCATTTTGCTATGGTTTTCTAGGTATTGAGAAATTGTGAAGAATACCACTTTCTTCACAGAACTTATGAAATAGCTCATTTTCAAACTCTCCCCCATAGTCACTTCTGATTGAAGTGATACACATGCTTTTTTCATTCTGTATACGTTTGCAGAATATAGAAAAGACCTTGAAGGACTCATCCTTGTGAGCTAGGAACATAACACATGTCCATCTAGTGTAGTCGTCTACAATGACTAGACCATATTTCTTACCACTGGCAGAAGCAATCCTTGTTCGACCAAAAAGATCAAGGTGTAGCAGTTCTAGTGGTCTATTGGTACTAACAACATTCTTAGATTCAAAAGAACCTTTGACTTGTTTTCCCTTTTGACATGCATCACATAGAGCATCAGATTTGTAATTAAGGTTTGGTAGCCCTCTCACGAGGTTATGCTTATTTAGCTTTAAGATTAGTCTCAAGCTTGCATGACCTAGCATTTTGTGCCAAACCCATCGCTCATCTACAATGGACACTAGACATGAGACACTTTGATTTGAGAGGTCCTCCAAGTCAATTTTATACAAATTGTTTTGCCTCTTAGCAGTGAATAAAAGTGATCCATCATTTTTCTTGACATTACACATGTTCTTATTAAATGAAACATCATATCCACTATCACATAATTGACTTATGCTCAGCAGATTATGTTCTAAACCATTTACCAGAAGAACATTATCAATGGAAGGAAAAGGGTGTTTACCAATTTTACCTATACCAGGGATCTTCCCTTTCTGGTTTCCTCCAAATGTAACACAGCCGCCATCTTTATGTCTTAGGTCTTGGATCATACACCTTTCTCCCGTCATGTGACGTGAGCACCCATTGTCCAAGTACCAAGATGTTTGTTTCTTTCCTGTTGTTAAGCAAATCTGCAACAGGTATTATCTTGTCCTTAGGTACCCAAAATGACTTGGGTCCTTTCTTGTTAGTGTTCTCTGGATGTGAATGTTTAGTATGCTTATTATGTATGCATCTATATGTAGCATGCCCACTTTTTCCACAAACTTTGCAAAAGGTGTTGGACGTGCCTGACTTAGCTTTAGCATAATCAGCTAGAGCTTTTGAAGCTCTATGTTGTATATGTGGTTTTGACTTATTATGATATGCTTCATGCTTCTACTTGTCATAACCAAGGCCAGATTTATCATAAGGTGACCTAGAGTACCTTAATATAAGACTGAGCTTATCTGAGCCACCTATAAACTTTGACAGAGTGTTTGTCAAATATGTTACATCTTGTTTTAGTTTTGCAACTTCACATGAATTATCAGGCTCACATTCTAGTTTGTCAGTTAGACTAACATTCTCTAATTTTAGCTTATCATTTTCTTGTGCTAAATTTTGCTTCTCCAGGCAGACTCTATCATACTCTTTTGTTAATTTTGCGAACTTCTTTTAAAGACTTTTGTATTCATGAGACAGTATGGATGATTCATGCAATAATTCATTAAAAGCATTTTTAAGAGTGGATGGGTCAGAATCCATTACCTCAACATCAGTGTATTCACTTTCTGATGATGTGTCGGCCATGAGGCAGATATTTGCCTCTTCCTCAGCTTCATCTTGCTCATCAGATGAAGATAGGTCTAAATCCTCCCAAGTAGCCATTAAGCCCTTCTTTTTCTTGAAGAACTTCTTTTTCTCTTTCAGGTCAGGGCAATCAGATTTGAAATGGCCAGGCTTCTTGCATTCAAAGCACAAGGGTGGACCTTTTTCCTTGGAGTCTGATTTCTCCTTAGAAAACTTCTTATTGAACTACTTTCTTCTGAAGTTATCTTTCTTTCTCCACATGTGTTGAATTTTTCGGGAGATGAAAGATAGTTCATCTTCATCTAATCCTTCATCACTATCTGAAGGTTCAGCATCATCTGAAGATTCAGCATCTTTGAGGACTTTTGATGAACTGGCTTTCTTTGCCTTTAGGGCTTTAGACTTTCCTTTTCTGAAATTGTCTTCTTCATTCAATTCAAGTTCATGAATCTTGAGTGACCCGAGAAGCTCTTCAAGAGAAAGAGTATTCAGATTTTTGGTTCCTGAATAGCAGTAACCTCGGGTCTCCATTGCTTGGATAAACTTCTCAAAATCTTCCTAACATGGTCTTTATTTTCATAGATTTTTCCGAGTGATCTGAGACTGTTGATGATTGTTTGAAATCTTCCAAACATCTGATCTATAGTTTCATGATCAGCCATTTTAAATAGTTCATACTAGTGAACCAGCATACTTATCTTTGATTCATTTACTTGAGATGAACCTTCATGAGCAAGAGTCAGAGTATCCCGGATTTCTTTAGCAGTGTTGCAGCTGTGAACTTTGTCATGTTCAGATCTGGTGATGGCACACATCAAATAATGTTTTGCTTTGAGATTAAGTTGATGTTTGGCATTTTGATCTGCAGTCCAATCTGCTCTAGCAATAGCAGCTCCATTTTCATCTCTAGGCTCAGTATAGCCATTTTCAATTAGTTCCAAGATATCTAAATTTTGTGCATCCAAGAAGGCCATCATCCTCTTCTTCCAGTAGTCATAATCAGTTCCATCGAAGAGTGGAGGTCTGTTGAAAGCTTGTCCTTCTGCATCCATGGTTGTTGGATCATACTCCCTCAGCACTTGTTAGATGCTCAACCCTTTCGAGGCTGAGCTCTAATACCAACTGAAGTTGACATAGGCAAACACAAGAAGGGGGGTTGAATTGTGTTTGTTAATAATTTTCGAAAACAACCTTTTTCAAAACTAATTTTCTCACACAAGGAATAAAAGGCAGAAGCAAGCACGCAGAAAAAGATCCTTTTTAAAGACTGAACAAAATCAGGTTCAAATCCCCACAGTTAGAATAAGTAAATAAAACTGAAGAGATAAGGGATTAGAAGATTCACGCAAGCGTTTTATCCTGGTTCACTCTCTTCCAACCAAGAGCTACGTCTAGTCCCTTTTACTTGAAGGTTTTTCATCACTATTTTTCCAAATAGATTACAACAAGTATTCAACACCTCTCTAGGCTACAAGTATTCCTTTCTTACCATGCCTCTTCAGGCTCTAACTCTAACAAAGAGATGGTTTTCTTTTGATCTTCTAACTCCTTACCCCTATGGTGACTCGGGAACCTCATTTCAGAATTGACTCCTTGCCCCTATGGTGACCCGAGAACCTCATAATTAAATTGGTTTCTTGCCTCCTATTTACGGTGACCCGAGAGCCTCGTTCATAAAATGGATTCCTTGCCCCATATACTCATCATCGACATCCTACTAAGTGGTGATGTTACAAGCCATTGCCCCTAACTTAGGGGGCATATCATCAAATTCCACACATCATGCATATACTCATTCATCCATATTCCGAAGCATAAAACCATCCATCACAATTGACAGACTTTCCAAAGCATAAAACAATTACAATTCCATATCATCATATAATCAACTCATAAATACCAATTAAACAGATATCATGTTATCAAGTAAATTTACAAATACAATATAGCAATCATAAACACAAGGCATAATATACATCAACAAGTATATCAATCAACCAATATAAATACCAATCATGTATTTCATATCATCACTTATAAGAGTAAATAGCCAATTTAATCATCTTTCGTCTTAATTGAAAACCACAATTTTAGAAAACAGGTTAATACCACATGCCCAATTTAAATTAAAGTTCTCAAAACCATAGGATAAACCATCGCTCACACAAACAAACATTATATCATGGAAAGGGTTCGTAAGAGTATTGTTACTCACCTCTCGAAGACATCCAAAATTCTCTAAAAATTATCTATGATAAGTCCGTTCGTTCTACCAAAATTTTGCTTATCTCTGCTGACCTTAATGGGACTGAACGTTGTCATGGTTGCACTGCTGAACAAAGAAACGCGTCTACCCTCCTCCTTCACTGTGCGGCGCGCATGGCTCAAATCCACTCCCTGGCGTGATTTACTTTGTAACATTAGGTTATATGTTTTTTTTATTTTTTTTTATTTTAAACCATATGACTTGCTCTTGCCAAAAGCCAAAAAAACCAATAAAGCTGGACTTGGGCTTAACGCACGTGTGTGTGTGTGTATATATATATATATATAATTTTGCATTCTTTATAATAGTTAAGTAATTTCAATAAATTCTTATACTATCAATTCTTTATACTAAATCTCTTAATTATATTTTATTTGCACTATACTTTTTAATAACTTAATATTTTTATCAAATTAATTATATTAAAATTTTAGGATGTTACATTTTCTCCCCTCCTTAAAGAATTTCGTCCCCGAAATTTATCTCATACCCACATACCTTTTTTTTTTTTTTTTTAAGATATGTCACATTCAAGACCTAAATGTTACCATACCTTAGATAATAAGATCTGGGTATTGACGCATGATGTCCTCCTCCATCTCCTAAGTAGCTCCTCAGGAGTCAATCCTTCCCATAACACTTTCACCATTGGAATCGCCTTGTTCCTCCGAGTCTTAGCGCTCTTGTTCAAGATTTGACTTGGCTTGGGCTTATAGATCAAATTATCTTTCAGTTGTACAGACTCAGAGCTATCACATGAGACTAATCAGGCACATATTTTTCTGAGTTACGACACATGAAAACATCATGAAGGTTTGCCAACTGTGACGGAAAAGCCAATTGGTAAGCAACAGGGTCGACTTTTTTAAGAATTTGGAAAGGGACCCATGAAACAAAAAAAAAAAATTAGTTTTCTGAATGATATTGACATCTTCATCCCAATCTTAGGAGTGATTCTCAAGACTACATGTTCCTCTTCCTAAAATTCTAAAGACTTTATTTCTTTGTCGGCATAACACTTTTTACCTATTCTGCGCAGTGCGCATCTTTCCTTCAATTATTCATCCTAATTGTGTCTCTTGGATTAAATCCAGTCATATCAAATTATTCTCACCTACTTCGCACTAACAAAAAGGGAACCTGCATTTCCTAATCACATCATCAATATATATATATTAAAACAAAAACAAAACAAATGAATCTTAAAATGAAGCCAATAATAACATTTATATAATAAAATCATGCACATAAGTATTTGTTTCTAACCATCCACCTATAATTAAAACACCTTCACTTGCACTTCATCATTATAAGCATTCTCACAAATTTAAATTATAACAAATAATCCCCCAAAAAAAAAATTTGAAGTAATATTTTATACCATCCACATGAAAGATATAATAGTCTCTTACAGACTCTACACCAAATTTCTTATATTATTTACAAAACAGATGAATTTTATAAATGAAAATAAAGTAAGGAGAAGCAGTAGCGACATCCACATATTAATTCTTATCTAGCCCAAGATGATAATCTCACACAAAAAAGAAATAGTTTCACTTCCTGTTGATAAGAAGATTTTACTTAAAAGAAATGTGATAATAAAATGGAGAATAAGATTGAATAAACTTGCAATCAAATTGTGCAGACATTGTGCAGAAACAACTGTATAAATAAACACCACAGTAGTACTAAGAAATTAGTTCTAGCCTGATCTTTGAGTAGGCAGATACAAATGAGAAATAACATTAACATTTTTCACTTTTTGATAAAAAAAAATAAGTTTGTTAGGATTGGACATGCCATTAATCTATATGGAAGACAAATCCTAGGGGTATATTAATCGCGATTAATATTTGATCACTTGAGAAGCAATCTGAAATATCAAGGAAAGTGATTCTCCAAAAAATAATGTATATAACAAAATAACAACATAATAATAAAATTTGAGCATATATATAACTTATTTAATACAACATCTATTTTTATTCTCGTCCACCAATACATCTCCTTTAAATCTTGATACATCTTGGTTATTCCTAGATGTATGGTTAACGTTCCTTTTTGTGTCTCTTCTAACATTCTTTTTCTCTCTAAGGCTCCTTCCTTAGGAACAATGACCTTATTCTTAAACAACACTTGACCATTATTAGATAACGCATACTTCTTTTGATCCATAAGAGATTACAATTACTGGTCTAGAAACTACACTCGTTTAATCTATTTTCTAAGGTCACTACAAATTTTCAACCTATTCAATTTGAAGCTTAAATCCTTAAAAAGACATCCAAATTCGTGTCTCTAGACTCTTCTATTAGGTTCATCTCTTGCAACCTCAAACAAGACTTATGCGAAAATTTCCTACCGAGAGCATCGACTACTATATTAACTTTTCCTAGAATGTACTTCAACTCAAAAATATAGTCCTACGAAATTTCATCCACCTTCTTTGCCTTATACTTAATTCTCTCTCCCTCTTTCTTTCTTTTAATAACTATTTAAGGCTCTAATGATCATTAAAGTAAGGCCCATTAATGTATATAAACTACCGTTGGGGGTTGAAAGTATGATTCCAATTCAAAATAACTTTGGTTTTGAAGCACTGGAGAGTGGTATAGGAATTGCCCAGGTTTAGTTGGCAATTCTACAATCATTAAAAAGTGCATATAATAGTAGCGTAATAGGCATACAAGTTGGACGAAAATAATTATACATAGCAACGAAAGAAATAAGGAAACGCTAAGAGGTTGCGTATGCAAAATTACAAATTAATAACAATTATTCTGTGTAGATTCAAGAAAATTATATTTATCATCCAAATGCAAACATTTTAAATATTCACGTAAATCCGAAAATACTTTAAGAATCTCAAATCAAGAATCAAGGATCAAGAACCCAAAATTTAAATATTTCATAATAGATAAATCCATATGTGGAAGCTTCAAATTAATTGTACCAAAATAGGGTGAAAAAGGGGTTATTTTTACTCACACGCTACAGGCATTACTGCCACATCACTGTAAATCTCTACCTTACCAGAAAACAAGAATATGTATCGATCCTTGAGCTCCCTCAACTAAGAACTTATTACAAGAAACTACAAATACAATATAGGTCGACACCGAAGGATCAATCGACATAGGTTGTGAAAAGGCAAAAAAAAATTTAATAATAATGATACTATCAAAGTACTTTATGACAACAAGTCTAGAAGATAATCAGTCCTTACAAAGAATAGCATCCAACTCAGACATAGAAGACAAATAAGATCGATGACATATGGCACGTCCGATGCACAAGAAAACAATTTAAAGAAGCACTGGAGGTAATAAGATTATCCCCATAGAAGTTGAAACTCATGAATCAAAGGACAAATGGAAGATAGGTAACTTTAGATTTCACACATGAAGGATAAATCAAAGAATGTGTTGTTCCTGAATCAAACAATATAGTAAAAAAAAAAATTCCTATACGAATTGAAGAGATTGAGTCTCCTACGGATCTAAGCTGCCTCGAAATGATGGCGAATCGTTCTTCTTGAATTCGAAAAGCCCCGCATGCTAAGGGTACCAGGTTGCCACCACTCCATTAGTGTTTGGCCTCCATTACCCTTCAATTGACGAAGAGTCTCCGTCCGCCCTTACATAGCTCTGGCGATACAATCCAAAGTTGTTGCAAGTGCAACATTCGTCCCTTGCCTATTAGTCGTCATAAATCTGATCACTACCAATGAATTACTGGGTTGATCAGGTCCAATATCCTAAAGAATAGCATGCAACATTTAAAACTCTAACAAGCATCCTATGCGCCCAAGTTTTGTTTTAGAAGAAGCCCCACTACCACAGTCCGATTTAGAATCGAACTGCTCTGATACCAAAAGTGTAACGCCCTTTGTTACATTAGTAACCCAAAATAAATTCAATAAAAATCCTTTAAAACGTTCAATTAAAATATACAAGTCACAGAAATTTTCTCAAATAATTAAGTCTGAAAATGTCTTCTATTAAGTAAAATTATAATATTTCAAAGTAATGAAAAATATTAATAAATCCATACATTTGAATAAAAATCAAAAGCCTCAAAACCGGACGTCTAACTACAACCCAAGAAGAATAAACTGAAATTAATAAATGATGTTAGCATGGCGCGCTTAAGCCATGCTACAATACTAACCAACTAAGCTAAAAGCAAGATATTAAATCTTCAAGTCTCTGTGTCCTCAACAGTGATATCCTCAAGCTTTGAAAACAACACTTATAATGAGATATAAAATCCCAGTGAACAACAATACAATTATAAAATATTTCGAAAATAGTGTTGTTCTCAGCCGGCACGGTAACCGGAAAAACTGTCCATGGTATCCGTTAATTTTTCAAAATAATATATAAATAAATACTTTTAAATACAATAGTCATTTCGGCAACTCAACGACATAATAGAATATCACATGTTCACTAATTAAAGTGAACCACACGTCACAACAATAACATCATTATTCAAGTGGCTCGGAAACCCCACTCTGTGTTGGTTTCTTGCCCGAATCGGTGACTCGAGAACCTCGTTCTAGAATTGATTCCTTGACCACTCTTTACGGTGCCTCGGGAACCTCGTTCTAGAATTGATTCCTTGCCCCTATGGTGACTCGGGAACCTCGTTCTAGAATTGATTCCTTGACCCCCCCCCCCCCCCCCCCCCCCCCCCCCCCCCTTTACGGTGCCTCGGGAACCTCGTTCTACAATTGATTCCTTACCCCTATGGTGACTCGGGAACCTCATTTCAGAATTGACTCCTTGCCCCTATGGTGACCCGAGAACCTCATAATTAAATTGGTTTCTTGCCTCCTATTTACGGTGACCCGAGAGCCTCGTTCATAAAATGGATTCCTTGCCCCATATACTCATCATCGACATCCTACTAAGTGGTGATGTTACAAGCCATTGCCCCTAACTTAGGGGGCATATCATCAAATTCCACACATCATGCATATACTCATTCATCCATATTCCGAAGCATAAAACCATCCATCACAATTGACAGACTTTCCAAAGCATAAAACAATTACAATTCCATATCATCATATAATCAACTCATAAATACCAATTAAACAGATATCATGTTATCAAGTAAATTTACAAATACAATATAGCAATCATAAACACAAGGCATAATATACATCAACAAGTATATCAATCAACCAATATAAATACCAATCATGTATTTCATATCATCACTTATAAGAGTAAATAGCCAATTTAATCATCTTTCGTCTTAATTGAAAACCACAATTTTAGAAAACAGGTTAATACCACATGCCCAATTTAAATTAAAGTTCTCAAAACCATAGGATAAACCATCGCTCACACAAACAAACATTATATCATGGAAAGGGTTCGTAAGAGTATTGTTACTCACCTCTCGAAGACATCCAAAATTCTCTAAAAATTATCTATGATAAGTCCGTTCGTTCTACCAAAATTTTGCTTATCTCTGCTGACCTTAATGGGACTGAACGTTGTCATGGTTGCACTGCTGAACAAAGAAACGCGTCTACCCTCCTCCTTCACTGTGCGGCGCGCATGGCTCAAATCCACTCCCTGGCGTGATTTACTTTGTAACATTAGGTTATATGTTTTTTTTATTTATTTTTTATTTTAAACCATATGACTTGCTCTTGCCAAAAGCCAAAAAAACCAATAAAGCTGGACTTGGGCTTAACGCACGTGTGTGTGTGTGTGTATATATATATATATAATTTTGCATTCTTTATAATAGTTAAGTAATTTCAATAAATTCTTATACTATCAATTCTTTATACTAAATCTCTTAATTATATTTTATTTGCACTATACTTTTTAATAACTTAATATTTTTATCAAATTAATTATATTAAAATTTTAGGATGTTACATTTTCTCCCCTCCTTAAAGAATTTCGTCCCCGAAATTTATCTCATACCCACATACCTTTTTTTTTTTTTTTTTTAAGATATGTCACATTCAAGACCTAAATGTTACCATACCTTAGATAATAAGATCTGGGTATTGACGCATGATGTCCTCCCTCCATCTCCTAAGTAGCTCCTCAGGAGTCAATCCTTCCCATAACACTTTCACCATTGGAATCGCCTTGTTCCTCCGAGTCTTAGCGCTCTTGTTCAAGATTTGACTTGGCTTGGGCTTATAGATCAAATTATCTTTCAGTTGTACAGACTCAGAGCTATCACATGAGACTAATCAGGCACATATTTTTCTGAGTTACGACACATGAAAACATCATGAAGGTTTGCCAACTGTGACGGAAAAGCCAATTGGTAAGCAACAGGGTCGACTTTTTTAAGAATTTGGAAAGGGACCCATGAAACAAAAAAAAAAATTAGTTTTCTGAATGATATTGACATCTTCATCCCAATCTTAGGAGTGATTCTCAAGACTACATGTTCCTCTTCCTAAAATTCTAAAGACTTTATTTCTTTGTCGGCATAACACTTTTTACCTATTCTGCGCAGTGCGCATCTTTCCTTCAATTATTCATCCTAATTGTGTCTCTTGGATTAAATCCAGTCATATCAAATTATTCTCACCTACTTCGCACTAACAAAAAGGGAACCTGCATTTCCTAATCACATCATCAATATATATATATTAAAACAAAAACAAAACAAATGAATCTTAAAATGAAGCCAATAATAACATTTATATAATAAAATCATGCACATAAGTATTTGTTTCTAACCATCCACCTATAATTAAAACACCTTCACTTGCACTTCATCATTATAAGCATTCTCACAAATTTAAATTATAACAAATAATCCCCCAAAAAAAAAAATTTGAAGTAATATTTTATACCATCCACATGAAAGATATAATAGTCTCTTACAGACTCTACACCAAATTTCTTATATTATTTACAAAACAGATGAATTTTATAAATGAAAATAAAGTAAGGAGAAGCAGTAGCGACATCCACATATTAATTCTTATCTAGCCCAAGATGATAATCTCACACAAAAAAGAAATAGTTTCACTTCCTGTTGATAAGAAGATTTTACTTAAAAGAAATGTGATAATAAAATGGAGAATAAGATTGAATAAACTTGCAATCAAATTGTGCAGACATTGTGCAGAAACAACTGTATAAATAAACACCACAGTAGTACTAAGAAATTAGTTCTAGCCTGATCTTTGAGTAGGCAGATACAAATGAGAAATAACATTAACATTTTTCACTTTTTGATAAAAAAAATAAGTTTGTTAGGATTGGACATGCCATTAATCTATATGGAAGACAAATCCTAGGGGTATATTAATCGCGATTAATATTTGATCACTTGAGAAGCAATCTGAAATATCAAGGAAAGTGATTCTCCAAAAAATAATGTATATAACAAAATAACAACATAATAATAAAATTTGAGCATATATATAACTTATTTAATACAACATCTATTTTTATTCTCGTCCACCAATACATCTCCTTTAAATCTTGATACATCTTGGTTATTCCTAGATGTATGGTTAACGTTCCTTTTTGTGTCTCTTCTAACATTCTTTTTCTCTCTAAGGCTCCTTCCTTAGGAACAATGACCTTATTCTTAAACAACACTTGACCATTATTAGATAACGCATACTTCTTTTGATCCATAAGAGATTACAATTACTGGTCTAGAAACTACACTCGTTTAATCTATTTTCTAAGGTCACTACAAATTTTCAACCTATTCAATTTGAAGCTTAAATCCTTAAAAAGACATCCAAATTCGTGTCTCTAGACTCTTCTATTAGGTTCATCTCTTGCAACCTCAAACAAGACTTATGCGAAAATTTCCTACCGAGAGCATCGACTACTATATTAACTTTTCCTAGAATGTACTTCAACTCAAAAATATAGTCCTACGAAATTTCATCCACCTTCTTTGCCTTATACTTAATTCTCTCTCCCTCTTTCTTTCTTTTAATAACTATTTAAGGCTCTAATGATCATTAAAGTAAGGCCCATTAATGTATATAAACTACCGTTGGGGGTTGAAAGTATGATTCCAATTCAAAATAACTTTGGTTTTGAAGCACTGGAGAGTGGTATAGGAATTGCCCAGGTTTAGTTGGCAATTCTACAATCATTAAAAAGTGCATATAATAGTAGCGTAATAGGCATACAAGTTGGACGAAAATAATTATACATAGCAACGAAAGAAATAAGGAAACGCTAAGAGGTTGCGTATGCAAAATTACAAATTAATAACAATTATTCTGTGTAGATTCAAGAAAATTATATTTATCATCCAAATGCAAACATTTTAAATATTCACGTAAATCCGAAAATACTTTAAGAATCTCAAATCAAGAATCAAGGATCAAGAACCCAAAATTTAAATATTTCATAATAGATAAATCCATATGTGGAAGCTTCAAATTAATTGTACCAAAATAGGGTGAAAAAGGGGTTATTTTTACTCACACGCTACAGGCATTACTGCCACATCACTGTAAATCTCTACCTTACCAGAAAACAAGAATATGTATCGATCCTTGAGCTCCCTCAACTAAGAACTTATTACAAGAAACTACAAATACAATATAGGTCGACACCGAAGGATCAATCGACATAGGTTGTGAAAAGGCAAAAAAAAATTTAATAATAATGATACTATCAAAGTACTTTATGACAACAAGTCTAGAAGATAATCAGTCCTTACAAAGAATAGCATCCAACTCAGACATAGAAGACAAATAAGATCGATGACATATGGCACGTCCGATGCACAAGAAAACAATTTAAAGAAGCACTGGAGGTAATAAGATTATCCCCATAGAAGTTGAAACTCATGAATCAAAGGACAAATGGAAGATAGGTAACTTTAGATTTCACACATGAAGGATAAATCAAAGAATGTGTTGTTCCTGAATCAAACAATATAGTAAAAAAAAAAATTCCTATACGAATTGAAGAGATTGAGTCTCCTACGGATCTAAGCTGCCTCGAAATGATGGCGAATCGTTCTTCTTGAATTCGAAAAGCCCCGCATGCTAAGGGTACCAGGTTGCCACCACTCCATTAGTGTTTGGCCTCCATTACCCTTCAATTGACGAAGAGTCTCCGTCCGCCCTTACATAGCTCTGGCGATACAATCCAAAGTTGTTGCAAGTGCAACATTCGTCCCTTGCCTATTAGTCGTCATAAATCTGATCACTACCAATGAATTACTGGGTTGATCAGGTCCAATATCCTAAAGAATAGCATGCAACATTTAAAACTCTAACAAGCATCCTATGCGCCCAAGTTTTGTTTTAGAAGAAGCCCCACTACCACAGTCCGATTTAGAATCGAACTGCTCTGATACCAAAAGTGTAACGCCCTTTGTTACATTAGTAACCCAAAATAAATTCAATAAAAATCCTTTAAAACGTTCAATTAAAATATACAAGTCACAGAAATTTTCTCAAATAATTAAGTCTGAAAATGTCTTCTATTAAGTAAAATTATAATATTTCAAAGTAATGAAAAATATTAATAAATCCATACATTTGAATAAAAATCAAAAGCCTCAAAACCGGACGTCTAACTACAACCCAAGAAGAATAAACTGAAATTAATAAATGATGTTAGCATGGCGCGCTTAAGCCATGCTACAATACTAACCAACTAAGCTAAAAGCAAGATATTAAATCTTCAAGTCTCTGTGTCCTCAACAGTGATATCCTCAAGCTTTGAAAACAACACTTATAATGAGATATAAAATCCCAGTGAACAACAATACAATTATAAAATATTTCGAAAATAGTGTTGTTCTCAGCCGGCACGGTAACCGGAAAAACTGTCCATGGTATCCGTTAATTTTTCAAATAATATATAAATAAATACTTTTAAATACAATAGTCATTTCGGCAACTCAACGACATAATAGAATATCACATGTTCACTAATTAAAGTGAACCACACGTCACAACAATAACATCATTATTCAAGTGGCTCGGAAACCCCACTCTGTGTTGGTTTCTTGCCCGAATCGGTGACTCGAGAACCTCGTTCTAGAATTGATTCCTTGACCACTCTTTACGGTGCCTCGGGAACCTCGTTCTAGAATTGATTCCTTGCCCCTATGGTGACTCGGGAACCTCGTTCTAGAATTGATTCCTTGACCCCCCCCCCCCCCCTTTACGGTGCCTCGGGAACCTCGTTCTACAATTGATTCCTTACCCCTATGGTGACTCGGGAACCTCATTTCAGAATTGACTCCTTGCCCCTATGGTGACCCGAGAACCTCATAATTAAATTGGTTTCTTGCCTCCTATTTACGGTGACCCGAGAGCCTCGTTCATAAAATGGATTCCTTGCCCCATATACTCATCATCGACATCCTACTAAGTGGTGATGTTACAAGCCATTGCCCCTAACTTAGGGGGCATATCATCAAATTCCACACATCATGCATATACTCATTCATCCATATTCCGAAGCATAAAACCATCCATCACAATTGACAGACTTTCCAAAGCATAAAACAATTACAATTCCATATCATCATATAATCAACTCATAAATACCAATTAAACAGATATCATGTTATCAAGTAAATTTACAAATACAATATAGCAATCATAAACACAAGGCATAATATACATCAACAAGTATATCAATCAACCAATATAAATACCAATCATGTATTTCATATCATCACTTATAAGAGTAAATAGCCAATTTAATCATCTTTCGTCTTAATTGAAAACCACAATTTTAGAAAACAGGTTAATACCACATGCCCAATTTAAATTAAAGTTCTCAAAACCATAGGATAAACCATCGCTCACACAAACAAACATTATATCATGGAAAGGGTTCGTAAGAGTATTGTTACTCACCTCTCGAAGACATCCAAAATTCTCTAAAAATTATCTATGATAAGTCCGTTCGTTCTACCAAAATTTTGCTTATCTCTGCTGACCTTAATGGGACTGAACGTTGTCATGGTTGCACTGCTGAACAAAGAAACGCGTCTACCCTCCTCCTTCACTGTGCGGCGCGCATGGCTCAAATCCACTCCCTGGCGTGATTTACTTTGTAACATTAGGTTATATGTTTTTTTTATTTATTTTTTATTTTAAACCATATGACTTGCTCTTGCCAAAAGCCAAAAAAACCAATAAAGCTGGACTTGGGCTTAACGCACGTGTGTGTGTGTGTATATATATATATAATTTTGCATTCTTTATAATAGTTAAGTAATTTCAATAAATTCTTATACTATCAATTCTTTATACTAAATCTCTTAATTATATTTTATTTGCACTATACTTTTTAATAACTTAATATTTTTATCAAATTAATTATATTAAAATTTTAGGATGTTACATTTTCTCCCCTCCTTAAAGAATTTCGTCCCCGAAATTTATCTCATACCCACATACCTTTTTTTTTTTTTTTTTTAAGATATGTCACATTCAAGACCTAAATGTTACCATACCTTAGATAATAAGATCTGGGTATTGACGCATGATGTCCTCCTCCATCTCCTAAGTAGCTCCTCAGGAGTCAATCCTTCCCATAACACTTTCACCATTGGAATCGCCTTGTTCCTCCGAGTCTTAGCGCTCTTGTTCAAGATTTGACTTGGCTTGGGCTTATAGATCAAATTATCTTTCAGTTGTACAGACTCAGAGCTATCACATGAGACTAATCAGGCACATATTTTTCTGAGTTACGACACATGAAAACATCATGAAGGTTTGCCAACTGTGACGGAAAAGCCAATTGGTAAGCAACAGGGTCGACTTTTTTAAGAATTTGGAAAGGGACCCATGAAACAAAAAAAAAAATTAGTTTTCTGAATGATATTGACATCTTCATCCCAATCTTAGGAGTGATTCTCAAGACTACATGTTCCTCTTCCTAAAATTCTAAAGACTTTATTTCTTTGTCGGCATAACACTTTTTACCTATTCTGCGCAGTGCGCATCTTTCCTTCAATTATTCATCCTAATTGTGTCTCTTGGATTAAATCCAGTCATATCAAATTATTCTCACCTACTTCGCACTAACAAAAAGGGAACCTGCATTTCCTAATCACATCATCAATATATATATATTAAAACAAAAACAAAACAAATGAATCTTAAAATGAAGCCAATAATAACATTTATATAATAAAATCATGCACATAAGTATTTGTTTCTAACCATCCACCTATAATTAAAACACCTTCACTTGCACTTCATCATTATAAGCATTCTCACAAATTTAAATTATAACAAATAATCCCCCAAAAAAAAAATTTGAAGTAATATTTTATACCATCCACATGAAAGATATAATAGTCTCTTACAGACTCTACACCAAATTTCTTATATTATTTACAAAACAGATGAATTTTATAAATGAAAATAAAGTAAGGAGAAGCAGTAGCGACATCCACATATTAATTCTTATCTAGCCCAAGATGATAATCTCACACAAAAAAGAAATAGTTTCACTTCCTGTTGATAAGAAGATTTTACTTAAAAGAAATGTGATAATAAAATGGAGAATAAGATTGAATAAACTTGCAATCAAATTGTGCAGACATTGTGCAGAAACAACTGTATAAATAAACACCACAGTAGTACTAAGAAATTAGTTCTAGCCTGATCTTTGAGTAGGCAGATACAAATGAGAAATAACATTAACATTTTTCACTTTTTGATAAAAAAAAATAAGTTTGTTAGGATTGGACATGCCATTAATCTATATGGAAGACAAATCCTAGGGGTATATTAATCGCGATTAATATTTGATCACTTGAGAAGCAATCTGAAATATCAAGGAAAGTGATTCTCCAAAAAATAATGTATATAACAAAATAACAACATAATAATAAAATTTGAGCATATATATAACTTATTTAATACAACATCTATTTTTATTCTCGTCCACCAATACATCTCCTTTAAATCTTGATACATCTTGGTTATTCCTAGATGTATGGTTAACGTTCCTTTTTGTGTCTCTTCTAACATTCTTTTTCTCTCTAAGGCTCCTTCCTTAGGAACAATGACCTTATTCTTAAACAACACTTGACCATTATTAGATAACGCATACTTCTTTTGATCCATAAGAGATTACAATTACTGGTCTAGAAACTACACTCGTTTAATCTATTTTCTAAGGTCACTACAAATTTTCAACCTATTCAATTTGAAGCTTAAATCCTTAAAAAGACATCCAAATTCGTGTCTCTAGACTCTTCTATTAGGTTCATCTCTTGCAACCTCAAACAAGACTTATGCGAAAATTTCCTACCGAGAGCATCGACTACTATATTAACTTTTCCTAGAATGTACTTCAACTCAAAAATATAGTCCTACGAAATTTCATCCACCTTCTTTGCCTTATACTTAATTCTCTCTCCCTCTTTCTTTCTTTTAATAACTATTTAAGGCTCTAATGATCATTAAAGTAAGGCCCATTAATGTATATAAACTACCGTTGGGGGTTGAAAGTATGATTCCAATTCAAAATAACTTTGGTTTTGAAGCACTGGAGAGTGGTATAGGAATTGCCCAGGTTTAGTTGGCAATTCTACAATCATTAAAAAGTGCATATAATAGTAGCGTAATAGGCATACAAGTTGGACGAAAATAATTATACATAGCAAATAAAGAAATAAGGAAACGCTAAGAGGTTGCGTATGCAAAATTACAAATTAATAACAATTATTCTGTGTAGATTCAAGAAAATTATATTTATCATCCAAATGCAAACATTTTAAATATTCACGTAAATCCGAAAATACTTTAAGAATCTCAAATCAAGAATCAAGGATCAAGAACCCAAAATTTAAATATTTCATAATAGATAAATCCATATGTGGAAGCTTCAAATTAATTGTACCAAAATAGGGTGAAAAAGGGGTTATTTTTACTCACACGCTACAGGCATTACTGCCACATCACTGTAAATCTCTACCTTACCAGAAAACAAGAATATGTATCGATCCTTGAGCTCCCTCAACTAAGAACTTATTACAAGAAACTACAAATACAATATAGGTCGACACCGAAGGATCAATCGACATAGGTTGTGAAAAGGCAAAAAAAAATTTAATAATAATGATACTATCAAAGTACTTTATGACAACAAGTCTAGAAGATAATCAGTCCTTACAAAGAATAGCATCCAACTCAGACATAGAAGACAAATAAGATCGATGACATATGGCACGTCCGATGCACAAGAAAACAATTTAAAGAAGCACTGGAGGTAATAAGATTATCCCCATAGAAGTTGAAACTCATGAATCAAAGGACAAATGGAAGATAGGTAACTTTAGATTTCACACATGAAGGATAAATCAAAGAATGTGTTGTTCCTGAATCAAACAATATAGTAAAAAAAAAAATTCCTATACGAATTGAAGAGATTGAGTCTCCTACGGATCTAAGCTGCCTCGAAATGATGGCGAATCGTTCTTCTTGAATTCGAAAAGCCCCGCATGCTAAGGGTACCAGGTTGCCACCACTCCATTAGTGTTTGGCCTCCATTACCCTTCAATTGACGAAGAGTCTCCGTCCGCCCTTACATAGCTCTGGCGATACAATCCAAAGTTGTTGCAAGTGCAACATTCGTCCCTTGCCTATTAGTCGTCATAAATCTGATCACTACCAATGAATTACTGGGTTGATCAGGTCCAATATCCTAAAGAATAGCATGCAACATTTAAAACTCTAACAAGCATCCTATGCGCCCAAGTTTTGTTTTAGAAGAAGCCCCACTACCACAGTCCGATTTAGAATCGAACTGCTCTGATACCAAAAGTGTAACGCCCTTTGTTACATTAGTAACCCAAAATAAATTCAATAAAAATCCTTTAAAACGTTCAATTAAAATATACAAGTCACAGAAATTTTCTCAAATAATTAAGTCTGAAAATGTCTTCTATTAAGTAAAATTATAATATTTCAAAGTAATGAAAAATATTAATAAATCCATACATTTGAATAAAAATCAAAAGCCTCAAAACCGGACGTCTAACTACAACCCAAGAAGAATAAACTGAAATTAATAAATGATGTTAGCATGGCGCGCTTAAGCCATGCTACAATACTAACCAACTAAGCTAAAAGCAAGATATTAAATCTTCAAGTCTCTGTGTCCTCAACAGTGATATCCTCAAGCTTTGAAAACAACACTTATAATGAGATATAAAATCCCAGTGAACAACAATACAATTATAAAATATTTCGAAAATAGTGTTGTTCTCAGCCGGCACGGTAACCGGAAAAACTGTCCATGGTATCCGTTAATTTTTCAAAATAATATATAAATAAATACTTTTAAATACAATAGTCATTTCGGAAACTCAACGACATAATAGAATATCACATGTTCACTAATTAAAGTGAACCACACGTCACAACAATAACATCATTATTCAAGTGGCTCGGAAACCCCACTCTGTGTTGGTTTCTTGCCCGAATCGGTGACTCGAGAACCTCGTTCTAGAATTGATTCCTTGACCACTCTTTACGGTGCCTCGGGAACCTCGTTCTAGAATTGATTCCTTGCCCCTATGGTGACTCGGGAACCTCGTTCTAGAATTGATTCCTTGACCCCCCCCCCCCCCCCTTTACGGTGCCTCGGGAACCTCGTTCTACAATTGATTCCTTACCCCTATGGTGACTCGGGAACCTCATTTCAGAATTGACTCCTTGCCCCTATGGTGACCCGAGAACCTCATAATTAAATTGGTTTCTTGCCTCCTATTTACGGTGACCCGAGAGCCTCGTTCATAAAATGGATTCCTTGCCCCATATACTCATCATCGACATCCCACTAAGTGGTGATGTTACAAGCCATTGCCCCTAACTTAGGGGGCATATCATCAAATTCCACACATCATGCATATACTCATTCATCCATATTCCGAAGGATAAAACCATTCATCACAATTGACAGACTTTCCAAAGCATAAAATAATTACAATTCCATATCATCATATAATCAACTCATAAATACCAATTAAACAGATATCATGTTATCAGGTAAATTTACAAATACAACATAGCAATCATAAACACAAGGCATAATATACATCAACAAGTATATCAATCAACCAATATAAATACCAATCATGTATTTCATATCGTCATTTATAAGAGTGAATAGCCAATTTAATCATCTTTCGTCTTAATTGAAAACCACAATTTTAGAAAACAGGTTAATAACCACATGCCTCATTTTAAATTAAAGTTCTCAAAACCATAGGATAAATCATTGCTCACACAAACAAACATTATACCATGGAAAGGGTTCGTAAGAGTATTGTTACTCACCTCTCGAAGACATCCAAAATGCTCTAAAAATTATCTATGATAAGTCCGTTCGTTCTACCAAAATTTTGCTTATCTCTGCTGACCTTAATGGGACTGAACGTTGTCATGGTTGCACTGCTGAACAAAGAAACGCGTCTACCCTTCTCCTTCACTGTGCGGCGCGTATGGCTCAAGTCCACTCCCTGGCGTGATTTACTTTTTAACATTAGGTTATATGTTTATTTTATTTTTAAACCATATGACTTGCTCTTGCCAAAAGCCAAAAAAACCAATATAGCTGGACTTGGGCTTAACGCACGCATACGTTAGTGTTATATATATAATTTTGCATTCTTTATAATAGTTAAGTAATTTCAATAAATTCTTATACTATCAATTCTTTATACTAAATCTCTTAATTATATTTTATTTGCACTATACTTTTTAATAACTTAATATTTTTATCAAATTAATTATATTAATATTTTAGGATGTTACAGACAGGGTACAAGGCGTTTTGCGTTGTACTATTTTGCTTTTGCATTTCCTCATTTGTACTATGTTTCTCTCAAAGAAATAAGGCAATAAAACAGTTAAAGCAAATAGGAAGGACCGACATACATTTCAAATAAATATCAATCATTTGAAATAAATACTTCGATGTGGTCAAAGTAGTATTTTTCTGAGCATATGAAGGATTCATTAAGAAAAAGAGCTACTTAACAAAATGCGTCTACACGCTCATAGTTAAAAACTCTTTTAGCTCTTCTACTGACGTGGCAAATTCTCTCGTCTACTATCAAGTCTTTGGACTTACTATGTATCAGTGAGCTACTTTGATCTCCATCTACTGACGTGGCACTTAAGCTCGTCTACTCATAGGAGTTAACATTTCCGTCTACTGAGAATACTTTATATTCCGTCTACTCAAATATATTTAAATAAATAAATATACCAATGATTTGGATCAGCTCGTCTACATGGGTGGACGCGGATTGTAAGAAACTCTTCCAAGGTTTCCATAACTTATTAAAATGAACAATCCTGCAAGACTAGATAGAGCATGTTAGATCTTAATTAACACTTTGCCATGCAGATTTAATCCTTTTTGTTAACATCAAAACTCATAGATTATTTAATCCAAATTACTTTGGTTCCAACATAAAGGTCGGTTTGTAGAAACAATATTCTTAGTTTTGAAAGAGGTCTTTACTTATTTTCCTTTTTGACAAGCATCGCACATTTTGTCTTTTTCAAAATGGAGCTTTGGTAAACAATTACTAGGTCCTTGCAAACCAACTTATTAAGATGGTCCATGTGAATGTGAGCCATCCTCCTATGCCATAGCCAAGTTTCATCCTCTTTACTTATTAGACAGCATACATCATTTGAAGGGGTAGGTCATCCAAGCAAATCATATAGATATTTCCAATTCTTTGTCCAATTAATTTAGTTTGATTATTAGAATCCATGACCATGCATTTTGAGTTATCAAAAACAACATTAAAGTTTTTATCACAAAGTTGGCTTATACTCAAACGATTATGTTTTACACCTTCAACATACAAAAACATTTTCAATGATGGGATTTGGACTCTTACCAACCGTTCCAATTCCCAAGATTCTACCTTTGTTATTATCACCAAGAAAATGAATCCACCCTTTTTGGGTATGATAGAGGAGAACTTGGTTTTGTCTCCTGTCATATGCTTGGAGCATCCATTGTCAAGATACCAATTTGAGTTCCTTACTTTCAAGGACACCTACAAAACAGTTTCAGGTTTTAACTTTTGGTACCCAAATCATGTTGGGTCCTTGAAAGTTAGCTTTGGGCGCATTGCCCTTTTGTACCCATACTTTCTTGTCATATTCATATTCTTTCTAGCATTGCAAATAGATGCAGTATGTTCCTTTCTACCACAATAAAAACATTTAATGAAAGGGTTACTACAAGTATTGGTTGGGCTAAAGAACCTTTTAAAATATTTTTCGTGTAATTTAGGGTGATAACCCAAACTGGCTTTATCATAAGTACCATTTTGGTTTCCTAACAAAACATTGAGATTGTCTCTCCCATTTGTGAATTTTGCAAGAGTGTTGTACAAGTCCTCAATTTTGATTTTCAACACGTTGCATTCATTGCATTTTGAAATTTCATTCTTTTTGTTTTCACAACATATGCATGATGAAGTTTTGTTTGAAAAATCTTGCTTTTCCTTAATAGCTTCTATTTCTTTATTTAATAAATCTATTTTTGATTCAAGACTAGAAATTGTTTTCTTTGAAGATAAAATGATTTAGACGCATGCTTTTATTATTCAATTCTTCACATGCAGCAAGTAAATCATCATAAGACAAATCATTTTCAATTTCATTGTCAGTTACCTCATCCTCGTCATCCTCATGATTGGCCATGAGGTAAAGATTTGCTTCTTTGTTGTCGGATTCGTCGAAGGAGTCCATGTCATTGTCTTCCCAAGCAATGTATGCTCTCCTTCCTTTTCTATCCTTTAGTGGCCTCTTTTCAAATTTGTCATTCTTTTTTTGATTTAGAGGACATTCGGGCCTTATGTGACCCTTCTTCTTACAGTTGAAGCATGTAGGCACGTATGAAGTTCCTTCTCCATCAACTTCCTTTTAAGGTGTGAAGGTTTGTCGTGCTTTGCCTTTGTTCCTTAGAAATTTCTTAAATTTTCGGACCATTAGACTCATGTTCTCATCTCCTTCATCAAACTATTCGAGTTCATCAAAGTCACAATCTTCCTCATTTGTTTCACTTATATTAGCCTTCAGAGTATTAATTTTCCAAAAAGAATGACCAAAGACATAGAAGTTAGATCACGTGATTCAAAAATAGCAGTTACTTTGGGTTGTCAATTTCTATTTAAGCATCTAAGAACTTTGTTAATTAAATCTTCATTTGAAAACGACTTCCTAAGAGCCCTAAGAGGATTTATTATATGGGTAAAACATTTTTGCATATCTTGTATGCTTTCACCCCTGTTTTATCCTAAATAGCTCATACTCATGGGTTAATGTGCTCATCCTAGCCCTTTTGACCATGGTAGTACCTTCATGGGTCAATTGAAGGGTGTCCCAAATTTCCTTAGCGGCCTTGCAATTCGAGACCCTATAGAACTCATAGTAGCTTAAAGCTGAGGTGATGATGCTCCTAGATTTCAAATTGTATTGGACCTTTTTCTTTCCTCGTCGGTCCAAAGGGTTTTTGGTTTATCCACCGAAGCACCATTGACTTCGTGCTTGGGGACAAATCAACCATTTTCCACAGCATCCTAAATATCAATATCAGAAGCTTCTAAAAAGATTTGCATTCTTTCTTTCCAATATCCATACCCTTCACCATTGAACGATAGGGGTCTGTTTACGGAATTACCCTCGTTACGAAAACTGTTTGAAGTCATCTTTCCTCTTGAGACGGTTTCGTCCTTTATATCAAAGAGTTAAGCTCTGATGCCACTTGTTGACAAGTGACCTCAAACACAAGAGAGGTGTGAATTGTGTGATTTTTGAAAACTTTTGCTAATTTAAACAATACTTAAAAACTTGTTTTTAAGAAGTGATGGATTAATAGCAAAGCGTTGAGAAATAAAGCGTATAAAAGTGAAAAACTTTGATAAAATGTAAAGAGAGAAGGGAAGAAGATGACACAGCAATGTATCCTGGTTCGGCCACAAACTAACCACGTGGCCTACGTCTAGTCCCCAAGGCAATACCACCAAGGGTTTTCAATCACCTCTAGTTTTTAAAACAGGTTAAACTAGAATCTTTACAATTCAGAGCACTCTTAACACAAATCACAGGATGAACACTCCCTTTTGCAAGAGTCTCAAAAACAATTTCGTGAGATCACGCTCACTTAAAAAAAACGTAAAAGATTTACAATGAGAAAGCACTCAAAAGTACAGATGTGAAAACAACTTGAAGGTCAAGTACAATGACAACTATATGGTGTATAGAATTCTCAACTTAATATGGTCAAAGTGATAGAGCAAGAATAAGAGAATAGAAATTGTTTATCAGAGTTTAGAACAAATAGAATAGCAGTATGTTGTTTTTTATGATGGCTGCCTAACTTTTATTTTATAATTGAAAGGTGTTGGCCTAAATAAAATAGGTCAAGCCTTATTAAAATTCATTTTTGTCGCATCATAATCGATTATTGCAAAGGCATAATCGATTATTTAAAGTATTTTTAGGAAGCATGCATTTGGACAGAATAGGCATAATTATGAGTCCACTGAATTTCACATAAAAGGCCATAATCAATTATATAATCGATTACGGGGTTTCTGTTTGAAGTCCATTTAAAGTCAGAGAGGACATAATCGATTATACATATTACATAATCGATTATTCTATTTCAAAATTCAAACTCAACGGCTTTAATTAAAGTTAATACTCATTAAACTCATTTAAAACCTTTTAATTGCATATCATAATCGATTATTGGTTTCCCATAATCGATTATAGCTCGAGAAAATAGAATTCGAAAAATATTAACAATTAATATTTTGATTACTCATTAAGCATGATTAATTGTCAAATTTTAACACATGTTTAAAAGTTTGTGGCACATGTTAAAAGTGTGTGTGTGAGACCAATATTAAATTGAGAACTCCACTTACCATTTACACATTTTCTAAAACATTCAATACAATAACTGAAATTCTCATTTTGCCCCTTGTGCTTGCTTGCTTTATGAATTTTCGCTTTTTACAACTTAATCCTTCTGGACCTTTTCCTTTTGTCCATCATAAAAAAAAAAATTTAACCTGTTCAAGACATATATTCACAGTAAGGTGTTAACTGATGAGTGCAGATCAATTATTATTTGATATGCATCATCGAACCAACTCTTCAAAAATTTTATGCTATTAATGGAGGTACATTAAGGAGGCGTGGAAAAGAACACGAGCATCTCACACATCAACCATTTGTTATTCTGTCTTTAACAACAGAAACGTTATTTGAACAACCCATATATGACAACTACGTGACAACCCATACTTGACCGTATAATACAGTGGCATTTCCATAATTACTGATTGAAGGCTCATTTGGTTTTTGAATCAGGAAAACCCTTAATCACACAAACAGAACAGTGCTCCCTCCAGAACACTGCTCCCTACAGCCTCCAGCCTTCTCACTCACGACGAAGAAGTTGCTGCCTTCACCAAAATAGTGACAAAAACTTCCCTCCACGCTCGCTCCTTCTCATCACTGTCCCTCAAAGATTGATAGCACTCCTCTCCTCATGTTCTCACCGCAAACTCCCTCTGCCTCCAACCTTGCTCTTCTCGTTGAAATAGAAGCAGAAAACGCCACCCCCTCCTTCTTCCTTCACGAAACAACACGGGCTTTCGCGATCTGCTCCTGCTCAGTCGTTTGCTTTCGCGATCTGCACTCCCTTCCTCACTTCGCGCACGGTTTCGTTCCCAAACTTTCTAAACGCCAGCTCGTGAAAAGGGGTCCGAAGAATAGCTGTTGAAGACGGTGGTGACGAGCCTCCTTAAGGTTATCTTCCTCTCCTTTTAAACTCAGCTTCTTGGTTTTTCATTGCCATCTTGATTTTGTGTGTTTAGGGTGCGGTTTTTTTGGGGTTCTATTTCCATGATTCGAAATTAATTATAAAGAAAAATGTGGAACAATCATTAGAGGCTATATCTTTTATTTCACGTTTAAGACTATAGACCATTTCTGCTTGTTGATGCTGGGTACTTTAAAAAGATGTAGAGGTTGCTTATCAAGTGTTTGTGGTTATTTCTCTATGAAGTTAGTGTCTTATAGAAGCATGTATGTGTTGTGTGAGTTGTGTTTTCCTTTTCTTGACTATGTGTGTGAGTTGTTGTTTAAAAAATGTGAGGTGCAGTGTGAGTATAACAGAATTTAATGTGATTCTAACTGAGCATGTGTTGGATCATTTATAAACAGGTAACAAAAAAGCAAGGAATATGGCAGCAGCAAATGATAATTATGTAAGGGAACTTCGTAACTATTTGTATTTAACTGTGTGCCATCTATTTACAATCCAATTGACATTCAATGATACTTGGCAGGTTCGTGTGAGGCATGCATGTGGTACAGCAAGCTTGGTTGATATTAACCAAGCACTTACAGGGGAGCAACTAGAACATTTGGAGACCACCCCGTTCCATTGGGTGAGTAAATTGTCGAAAGAAGTGGAGATTTCAAGTGTCCTGTTGGGGGAACTTGTCATAAGGTGGGATGAGGGGTGTCGAGGATTCAATGTTAGGGGTACGGTGATCCCTTTTACCCCTGCTGACGTATGTTTGGCTTTGGGACTCCCAGCCACAGGTCAGACTGTGGTAGGTGTAGAGAATGATCAGTGTTATACACTGTCATTGTTTGGAGGGGCTGAGGTGAGCATTGAGGATTGTCTTAACAAGATGCTCGAGGTTCAGGATAATGTTGGAGATGTCTGTAGGGCATCCATACTTCTTGCTTTCGGAGAGTTTTACTTTCCGAGAACAGGGAGGTGGGTGTTTACTGATTATGCTAGGCTGCTAGATGACTTAGATGCCACCCATAGCTTTAATTGGGCACGTGCGGTGTATGACTACTTGGTTGACAGCTTGAGCAGAGCTACTGGTGCGATTCATGATGGGACAAATGAGCATCAAACACATCTGTGTGGCTGTGCAACTATCCTACAGGTATATATTTTCGCATATGTTATATCACCATCTTTTGTTGTGTTTTGAAAATTGTAGAGATAATAATTGGTCATTAATCTTTGGTGTAGATGTGGGCAATGAACCACGTGTCCATTGGGCATCCACCTAGCACCCCTCCAGCACACCCTTTCCCACGATTGTTCAATTGGCCAATTGTCACGTTGAGAAAGAAGAGGATGAGGGAAGCATTCAAGAATGCCAGGGTAACTATGGATGTCCATTGTTTATATAATATGCTGAAGAATATAAATACAATGTGTATTTGATGTACTTCTCATTTTTTGTAGGTAACTGTTGCTTTAACAGCAACAGATGATGAGCTAACGGAACACATTGTCAGGGAAGCCTTACAGCTGGGCCAACAACATGGATATGTACACGTTGATGAACATGAGAAAGTGTTGGCAAAGCTTCGGGAGCATGAAGAGAAGATTAAGGCTCTAGAGGCGAACGTTAGAATGTTGAAAGCCGGTGCTTCTCGTCGTCGATCACACACAGAGCCTGTGAATCAGTATGGGGGATGTTCTAGTTTAGGTGGGCATGATTCATCTCCCCTTCAGCAAACTCCCGTCTATGATATGTATCCTGACATGGGTGGTATAGGAGGTTCACATGTTCATAGAGGTGCGTGGTTACTAAACGAGCGTTAGTATCTTGAATAGCATGCAAATATAGTTTACTTGATGAACGCACACTTGAGGATATTTTTATATGCATGTTTGCAGTTCAAAGTTCTCCTCGGATGGTTGATGATGATGGAAATGTTGTACCTCCAGGAGTAATGGTTGGTGGACCAGAGGAGGCACTTGTTGAAAGCCAAACCGGTTAGTAATAATTTGTGAATGCACAATATTAAAGTACCATTGTAACTCATAAGAAAGCCTACTTACCATCTACAATTTTGACTGTTGTTTGCAGGTGAAGATAATGGGGAGGGTGCTTCAAACCCTAGTTCAAACATAGCAACAAGAATTAAAGGTGTCCCTAGGACGCACACCCAAAGCTCTATACTTGCCTCCCCATATATCACCAGGGCATATGCGAGAAACAACAAGAAGGCTACAAAGGAATAGTTCTTAATTAGGACATAGATTTAGGATATAGAGTTTGTGGGGAATGCAAATCTTGTTTGTTTTGAGTTTTGGAAGTGAATGTAATGCAACTCCTGTGGAATTGGCCATATGTGATCTTACTTTTTTGTCTCTTAGTAGAATGATAAATATGTATATTTGCTGTTGGAGATGATGATTTTTGGATAGGGTGCAGATTTGGCTTCATCTATAAGGTTGCTTTTGCTGGATATGGTTATAGAAGACATCACAAGTGGTGCAATGAAGCTTGAATATTGTAGTACATGAGCTGTTGGAACTCCTATGAGTTATGATTTATGTTCTGTTTTTGGATTCTAATTTTGATGTCATTTGTGTTTACTGTGTTGTTTTGGTAGAAAGTTTAGTTATCTGAAGGATTGTAGGTGGTGGTTAGTGGAATCAGATAACTGAACTTGATGAACTAAATAACTCATAGATGTCCAAAGACTTTCAGGAATCGGCATTAACCAGATATTGAATAGCATTAACCAGATAACTGAACTTGATTAACCAAATAACTCATATAGATGTGCAAAGACTAAGTATCAGGAATCGGCATTAACCAAATATTGAATAGCATTAACCAGATAACTGAACTTGATTAACCAAATAACTCATATCCAAAGACTTTTTTTATCAGGAATTGGCATTAACCAAATATTGAATAGCATTAACCAGATAACTGAACTTGATTAGGCCATTAACCAGATAATTGGTGCCATCAACCAGATAAGTGAACTAGATTCACCAAATAACAGGTGGTGTCCATGACGTGGTTATGTCGAGAAGTGCCATTAACCAGATAATGGATGTCATTAACCAGATAAGTGAACTAGATTCACCAGATAACAGGAATATGGTGTCCATGACTTGTGGTTGTGTCAAGAAGTGCCATTAACCAGATAAGAAGTGTCATTAATTAGATAATGGGTGCCATTAACCAGATAAGTGAACTAGATTCACCAGATAACAGGAATGTGGTGTCCATGACTTGTGGTTGTGTCAAGAAGTGCCATTAACCAGATAATGCGTGTCATTAACCAGATAAGTGAACTAGATTCACCAGATAACAGGAATGTGGTGTCCATGACTTGTGGTTGTCAAGAAGTGCCATTAACCAGATAATGCATGTCATTAACCAGATAAGTGAACACGATTCACCAGATAAGTGGAATGTGGTGTCCATGATTAGTGGTTGTCAAGAAGTGCCATTAACCAGATAATGGGTGCCATTAACCAGATAAGTGAACACGATTCACCAGATAAGTGGAATGTGGTGTCCATGACTTGTGGTTATGTCGAGAAGTGACATTAACCAGATAATGGGTGCCATTAACCAGATAAGTGAACACGATTCACCAGATAAGTGGAATGTGGTGTCCATGATTAGTGGTTGTCCATGATATGGGATGCCTTAGACTTGGGTTGTCAGGAAATACCATTAACCAGAAAATGAGAAGCATTCACCACATAAGTGCAATTGATTAACCATAAATTGAACTAAATTTACAACCCCCTTCTAAACTTGACATTTATACATGATCATTTACATAGGATTGTCTATATATCTACACTACACAACAAGTGGTGGTTTTCTTGTGCAAACATGTCATACAAAAAAGTGACAAAACTGATTTGCACCCGACCAACTTGCATCAACTACATACAAATAGTAAATGTCATGTACATCACAAAATGACCCTAAAGCCTTTACAAGATAATGGTTTTTTGTGCTGCAACCATGTCATACAAAAATATCTGACAAAAGTGATTTGCACCCGACCAACCTGTAAAACCAATGGTGTTCATTAGTAAGGTATTGTAACCTAAAAAGCATACCGCAATGTTAATAAGCACGATAAAGGACAGATGAACACCATACCATCATGTAAAATTTGCCTTCCTAATCTCCCAAACCATGTAAATATATGACAACCATATACCAAAAAGATAATGTCATTAGTGAAGACAACTAGATTCCAAAACATGTCTAGTCATCCAAATGTGTAGTGAACTTTGAGGACCCCATGATGTCCACATCGGGTGTTGTCAACAAGTCTATGAATGATATATTACCTTCAACCTGGACAATAGAAAATAAGAAACTAAAATGATGGAACAATGAACCAAATAACCCTAAACCATTTACATGCCTGTATACTCGGATTATTATCATCTTTAAATGCTGAACCTAAACCCATAAACGTGGGCTGTGAAACTGTTGGATTTTGGAGAACCCAACTCTCTTCAAGAATCGACACTGAAGCATCTGTATTGACATAAACATCCGTTGACTGTATGGAAAAACAATCAACAAATCAAAATTACATTTCCAGCTCATCGTCACCAATTAACACAAATTATGTAGAAAGTCTACAACATACAATGGAATCCATGAAACCAAAAAAAAAATTAACCCACAACACATAAACAAGAAAATTCTACACATTTAACACAATCTTATAATGGACACAAACCACGGTGCTTGCATCCAACAAATCTCCACCAGTGACAACCTCAACAGATGACTATGCAGATGTTACTTTCGCACTGATTACCCACCATTCTAGTATTTCCCTCCTACATATTTGAAAACAAACATTGTAAGATGCAACACTTCACCTAAGGCTTTAATGATTGAAAAACTACATAACTTGTTGAAAAACACAGACCTTAGTAGTCTCTTTGTCATCACTTCGCTTGGATCGTTTCTTGTGGGTCTTAACTACTTTTTCAACTACAGATATTTTTCTCTTTGATCGAGGACGTCCTTTACGTGTGACCCGTATTGGACTGCGAATTCCGGTAGCATTATTTGGATTTGAGTCATCATTGGAACTTTTGTTAATTTTATGCAATGTAGCACCCATGGTGGGCATATTAGAGTTAATTTCATTCAGTCTATCATGGAGCGCCTTAGTTGCATCTTCAGACTCTACAGCTACTTCAGCAATCAAATAGAAATGTTTGCACAATTTGTCATATCTTTCCATCTGTGGCTTCAACTCCGTCACACCATAGCTGCTCTTAACAAATGAATGCTTCCTCCTGATATTTTTCTTCCACCTAGCTAAAACATACTTATCGGGGACGTTTTTAAGCCTCTCTTGAGAACACACACATAACACATGACTACACAGAATACCTCTAAACTCAAACAACGAGCATTGACAACAAACATCATGGTTTTCACGATTAAGAACAACTTTAAATATACGCTCCTTTCGTCTATCACCTACTAACACCTCCTCCAACACATGATAAGTTGCAAGGCAACCCTCCACAGTCTTCAACGAGGCATTGCAATTCATTTTATCTCTAAATTCGGCTTGAACCTCTTTAAACTTGGCATAAGTGTAAGCGCTTTGGAATTGCAATTCAATTGAAGAGTTTGACCCGCAAGGAATAGTTGTATCCATCGATTGAAAGTCAGCCTGAAATTCCTTTTCTGCTCTACTCTTGAGAGCATTATCATATTGCTTGACAAATTGATTTAGACTTGTTGTTGAATTGATATATCCATCAAAGAAAGCATGTATGCTCTCACTACGCTGCGTCGTTGACATACCTGCCCAATAAAAGATGGAGATGAACATGATTAATAATGACCACATGATCAGTTCACCAAATACTTAACAGGATTAACCAGATATGTCAACTAGATTAACCAGATACTTAAAATGCTGTGGAAAACATCAAACTAGCAGGATGAGGCATTAACCAGATAACAAACAGAATTAACCAGATATGTGAAAGTGATTAACCATATAATTCAGTTAAATGTGGGAAATGAATGTAAGAATCAAGATACCTAATTAACCACATACCTGCCCAAAAATATTTCCTAAGCATCGTTGGTGCCCATCTTTGACGCTCTTTGTACAACCCATACAACCAATCATTCTGTCCAAGCTCAAATTTTTCGATGAAAGCACACCATTTCTCTTCAAAATCAGCTGGTGTGAAAGTATCGTAAACTGCTTCTTTCATTGCACACTTGATCCTTTTATATTCACCATATCCGCTCAACTTTTCAGGAATTTTTTTCATTATATGCCATAAGCACCACCGGTGGCGAGATGTAGGGAAGACTATCTCAATGGCATTTTGCATAGCCCTACATTGGTCAGTGACAATGCCCGCAGGGGCCTTTCCTAACATACAACGGAGCCACGATTGGAAAAGCCACACAAATGTGTCCGTGTCTTCAGTTGAAACTAAACCACATCCAAATAATGTTGAATGGCCATGATGATTCACACCAACAAACGCAGCAAAAGGCATGTCATATTTATTGGTCAAATATGTTGTGTCAAACGTCACAACATCACCAAACGATTCATAAGTAGCCCTACTTCTTGCATCAGCCCAAAACACATTCCTTACGTGGAGATCATCATCCAAATCTATCTCATAGAAGAAACTACTATTTTGTTCACTCATTCGATTAAAATAGCTTACTAAGGCTTTGCCATCACCTCCCTTTCCAATTGAACGCCTTTCCTTGTTAACATAATTCCGCACGTCTCTCTCACAAAATAGTATATTTTCATGCCCTCCTGCATCCATAACAAGAGATTGGAAAGTCTTGTTGATCCTCACTCCAGCATCATCATTTATTTGGATTGTTCTCTTTACATGCAAGTCCATTTTCTTGTTAGCCTTGAAGAACCTTGCCTTTCTAGGGCTGATCTCATGGGAATGCTCAGGTACAAAAGTTTTAATGTACCACAATCCATCTTCTCCCAACCTACTAGTAATCCTTGCGGGGCAATTGTTCTTTTTAGTCGGTAGTGTCTTCAACGTACATGGAACTTCAGAAACTCGAGATCCCTCTCTTGAACATTCTAGCATTAGGTAATTTTATCTCACCATCCTCTCCTTTTTTTGATGTTCTAACCTTCCACCCAAAACCCTTCCTCAAAGCATACTCTCCATAAAAAGATTTCACCTCGTCTAAGGAAGAAAAGCACATATCTGTTTCAGGCTCCCATCTTTCACAATCATCAGTAAAGCTGCCTGCTTCAGTAGAACAGGTATCCAAATTTTTTGAACTATCCATGGACTTTCAACAATGGGCTTAACACCAAAACTGCACAACAATGTAAATAAATGCTTAATCACTTTTGCATATTTAGTTAATTCAGTTAATAAAATTGTTAATTTAATGAGGTTAACCACTTTTTAACTTGTGAGCAACCTCTCCAACCAGATAGGAAATTACTATCATACATAATTCAAAATAAGATTTTTAAACAAAAAATTAACATTAGAAAGCAATGAGAGTTGTTTCCTCATACATAGTCAAACAAGTGTGACATTTATGTTTTCCCAAAGAAAATAATGGCACGCATTATCTGGTTAATGGCACCACATTCTTGTTATCTGGTGAATATTGTTCACTTATTTGGTTAATGACACTTCTTAGCTGGTTAATGGCACTTCTTGACAACCACAAGTCATGGACACCACATTCCTGTTATCTGGTGAATCTAGTTCACTTATCTGGTTAATGGCACACATTATCTGGTTAATGACACGCATTATCTGGTTAATTAATGGCACTTCTTGACACAACCACAAGTCATGGACACCACATTCCTGTTATCTGGTAAATCTAGTTCACTTATCTGGTTAATGGCACCCATTATCTGGTTAATGACATGCATTATCTGGTTAATGGCACTTCTTGACACAACCACAAGTCATGGACACCACATTCCTGTTATCTGGTGAATCTAGTTCACTTATCTGGTTAATGGCACCCATTATCTGGTTAATGACACTTCTTATCTGGTTAATGGCACTTCTTGACACAACCACAAGTCATGGACACCACATTCCTGTTATCTGGTGAATGTAGTTCACTTATCTGGTTAATGGCACCCATTATCTGGTTAATGACACTTCTTATCTGGTTAATGACACTTGTCTGGTTAATTCCTGTTAATTTCTGACCAAACTCCAAAGCATTGAAGGTTGAAACCTTTAGAGAAATCTATATATAGTTTTGAACATTGAACCATGAAAAGACAAGCCAACTTCCTCATATCTAGTTATCTACAAGTTATTACTGTGAAGTAATATGCAACCAAACAGGATATTTGCTTACATGAACCAACCGCAACCAAGACCACAGCAAGGAAGGTGGGGTTCTCTTACAGGTCTTCCTTCAGCCACTGCATAACCTGAATCAATATCACAGAGGAGATTGTTTCAAAACCTACGAGGAAGGAAAATGGAGTCTCTTACACTACAAAGAGGCATTAATATCAAACTCACATCCATCAGATTGTCAAACATAAAATCCAAGTAATCATAATTTTTTCTTCTTACACAACCAGCTTTGCTTTTTCCCAATAGGTGCTGCATGATTTGTTATCAATTCATTTCATTGCAACATGGATCACAAATTACTTGAACCCAAGTTTTCATTCATAACATAGCTCTTAAGCAAAACAGCATATAAAAGACTCGGTGAGAATGGTAATTTTTCTTAAAATGAACTATATCAACTCCTTAACAGAGCAGTCAATCAACCCGCCCAATTGCCATGTAACATAAGCTACCCACTTTGATCATAAGCCAGTAGGTCACACTGCTGACACATATATAGAGTTGACTTTGATCATAAGCCAGTAGGTCACACTGCTGACACATATATAGAGTTGAAGACCATGATGGCAAGGGATAAATAATAAGTAACTGATAAACCAATGAATAAGGCAAAACCTTTAATCCCCAGCCACCAAATTCATTGCATTCTACAACATCAAATAGTTGAACATATCCAGATCATTCCCATCACTTAAATAAAAACTACTACTAACCATCCTCAGGGGAGCACTATCACCAATACAACTATTTTTGGCTCAACAAAAAGGGGAATTTATTTATCAAATGAATAAATTAAAAAAATAAAACCCATTCTACAATCTAACTTCATTTTCAAGCTGCACAACAAATGCTCATTGTTCCATTCTAGATTGTAACCCAAAAGTGAAATGGGAGAAAGAAATCCAACACTTACCTTGCATAAAGTAGGGCTACAATCTGCAACTATGGGAGGTCCACAAATCACGTGTTGGGAGGGTCGGTCATCCACACCATGTCGAGCTGATAGTGCCAGATAGTGAACCAAGCTTTGCCGATTGGACTCGTGAAAAGAAGAAAGGAAATAGGTGGGAAACAGAGGGAGAGAAGCTCGCGTGTGAAGAAGAAAGGAAAGGGAAATGGAGGGAAATGAACAAAGAGGGAGGGAACTAATAATCTGAATGATAAAATTAAAGTTTGATGAATTTACAAAACATGCCACCGGTCCCAAGAAAACATATATGCACCTCATACCAATACGTAGAGTTGTCATGTATGGTTGTCCAAAATGTTGTTCAAATAACGTTTCTGCTTTAACAATTGGCTCTATAACTTGATCTGTGGCCGTGTATTATTCTTAGTGTGCCACGCGCTACAAGCCAGCTTAGCAATTTTTATATTTGGATTTCTTCTAAATATTAAATTATTATTTTTTGACAATGTTTCAATTTCTCTTGGATATTGAATTTGTTGTCTTTATGCTGATGTTATGAGTTTTGGGATGTTTACCAGAGTGAATTATTTGGTCAATGACTTCTACAAATTTATGTTTCCAAGTCATAATTCAGCAGGAAAAAACAATTGTCCCTACTTTTCTATTCTTGGTTTAGTGGAAGCCATCACCATGTATGAACTGACACTTTAGCATTTGCCAACTCTATTGGATAATTTGTTGAGGTTTGGAGTCTTATAAATTTTACTGTTATTCAATGTAAAAACAAAATTTCCTATTGATTGCATTAGCAAAACTTTCGTTTTTTATTCATTGTAATAAAATACAATTTTCTATCTTTATTATCTTATTATATCAAATAATGATTCTCTTTTTATTAATCATTAACAAAAAATGATTTAATGGAAAATTTACCCGTGCGCACGGGTAAATTACACTAGTTTATATAATGCCGGAGTGAGGTGGGAATTTGGACTATTGAGTCTTTCCTCTCCAATACGGAAATTATTTTGACATCTATCTCTGTTTGCATCATTATGACACCATGGATATATATTCTATAGATTATTGATTAATCTATCATGCTTTAGGCTCGGTCCCTGTTTGTCAAGAACCTCAATCTCAAGACAACAGAAGATAGTTTGAAGAAACATTTTAGTGCACACATAAAAGAGGGAAGAATTTTGAGTGTCAAGGTAATGGGCTTAACCGCTTAGGTGCTAGCACTTTGCTCTTTATGATCTTAGTTTTTCATGTATTGGTTATGCTGCTGTCACAAATAGGTGAAGAAGCATTTGAAAAATGGGAAAAATGTTTCTATGGGATTTGGATTTGTTGAATTTGACTCCATGGAGACTGCTACAAACGTTTGCAGAGATTTACAGGTATTTAAACAGTTGAACCAAACTTTGCATGTTATATGCACTTTGAGATCCTAATTTTAGTTCTGATTTTTAAAAAAAAATAAAATTGGGTGTAGGGGACTGTTTTGGACTGGCATTCTCTTATTTTACAACCGTGTCATGTTAAGAATGATGGGGAATTACGAAAGACAGTTGAGAAGGGCAAGAGTTCAACAAAATTGCTTGTAAGAAATGTTGCTTTTGAGGCAACAGAGAAGGATCTGAGACCGTTGTTTAGTCCGTTTGGCCAGGTGATTACTGTTAAAAGTGATAATTTGTGCCAATTGCTTGTAAATATTCTTTCTTTCTCCTTTCAATTATTACGAAATGCATCTGTTACCCGAATGGCATACATATTTCAGGGAATATAGTGAATCTAAAGCTGTTCAGTCTGTGGTCGGTGCATCCAATGAAAATGTTTCAGAATGAGAGTTTTGAATGGAATGGATCTAAAGCTTATTATGCCAGATGATGGGGCTGAAGCACCTTTAATGTGCTCGCAATCAATAACCTGCTACAAAGTTCTTAGCCGTGTTTTATCTTTAACATTTGAGTTCCATACTTAGTAAAATGATAATGTGCAACTACGCTAAAAGTGGCTTCAGAATGACTGGTTTGGAGTTCCACACGATTTGTACATCTTACATTATTGAAGTGAGATTATACAAAACGAAGACTTGTTACCTCCTCGGCTTTTTTACCTAAATAGTGCAATTTGATTGTACATTTATGTGAATGGTATGTTTTTTAAAATAATTACACAAGGAGTGCTGATAACTTGACACACCCAGGGCGACATCATGCTACAGTAGTCCACTGTAGCGCTACTGTAGCACCATTTTTTTTTTTAATTTTGGCTTTTTTAAAAAAATAAAATTTTATTTCTCAAAAAATCCATTCACCAGATAATGAATTGAATTCACCAGATATTTGTACCTGATTCACCAGATATTTGCATATACTTAACCAAAATTTTATTTCTCAAAAAAACTCATTCACCAGATAATGAACTGAATTCACCGGATATTTGTACCTGATTCACCAGATATTTACACATATTTAACGAAAAATTTTATTTCTAAAAAAAAACCCATTCACCAGATAATGAACTGAATTCACCAGATATTTGCACATACTTAACCAAAAAATTTATTTCTAAAAAAAAAACCCATTCACTAGATAATGAACCGAATTCACCAGATATTTGTACCTGATTCACCAGATATTTGTACATACTTAACCAAAAAAATTTATCTCAAAAAACCCATTCACCGGATAATGAACTGAATTCACCAGATATTTGTACCTGATTCACCAAATAGTTGCACATACTTAACCAAAAAAATTATTTCTCCAAAAAACCCATTCACCAGATAATGAACTGAATTCACGAGATATTTATACCTGATTCACCAGATATTTACACATACTTAACAAAAAAAATATTTATAAAAAAAATATTTAAAAAAACTAAAATTTAAATAAATAAATAAAAAACCACTACAGTGCCGCACAGTGCGACACTATACGGTGTCGTCGTATGTGTGTCAAAAACCTGTGTTCAGTTAGCATTAGTCTTAGTAGGGTCAGTCGTATTTGGTGGTGACGAAATATAAACTAAAGTCGTATGTCGCATTCACGAATCACTGTTATATTCATAAAAATAAGGGAGTCGTATGCATCAAATACGACTTAAATTTTTTATAACTTTTTTATGGAAGTCGTGTCTAACATACACGACTTTAGTGTTTCTATATTTTTAAAAAAATTTTTTAACAAGTCGTATCTAACTCATATGACTTCTTTATTTATTTATTTTTATTTTTTGAAAAATGGCCAAGTCATGTGTCATACATACGACTACAATGAATAAAATATTTTTTTAATTAATTATGAGTAAGTCGTAAATATGGTATACAACTTGCTCTGTTAAATCCAAAGATAAAAAGAGCATGTGGTTCAGTTCGGTTTGGATGGCTTCCTAAAAAAAATGATCCGATCCGATTAAATGCGGTTTAGATAGATTCGGTTTTTACCGACATATCGTTACATATTTATATTACATCAAAGAATCAAGATTACAAGCTAAATTGAACAAAATCTTTAAAATGTATATACTTATTTATATATGTACAAACTAAATAAATATCATCATCAACTAGTTCCATAGCATCTTTTTTTATGTTTGAAACTTAGAAATAAAAAACAATTATGTCAAATCAAACTAGTAATTATTATTAGAAAAAAAAACCAACAAATAAAAAAATCAATAATACAAAAAATAGAATAAATATATATTAAATTTTATATATGCGGTTTGGTTTGGATTAATTCGGTTTAAGAAAAGGAATCCAAAATCCTATCCGATCTGAACAGCTTTCACAAAACAAGATCCAAAAAAATCCAATAGACATCGGTTTTGTTCGGTTTTCTTTTTTTTTATTGGTTCTCAGTTTTCTTTTGGATTAGTTTAGATATGAACACCCCTATTTACTACTATAAAAGTCCTTCCACCACTTATATAGTATACCACACTTACGACTTACCCATAATTAATTAAAAAATATTTTATTCTTTGGAGTAGTATATAAGACATATGACTTAGCCATTTTTAAAAAAAATTAAAATAATGAAGCCGTATGCATAAGATATGACTTGTTAAACAAATGAAAAAAAATTGAAAAAACTAAGGTCGTGTATGTTAAACACGACTTAAACAAAAATATGATAAAAAATTGAAGTCGTATGTGATGTATACGACTCCCTTATTTTTATGAATATAAAAGTGATTTTATGAATATAAAAGTGATTCGTGTGTAGGACATACGACTTTGCTTTATATTTCGTTACCACCACATACGACTTACCCTATTTGCGTAATTATTTTAAAAAGCACACCATTCACATAATTGTGCAACCAAATTGCACTACTTGAGTAAAAAAACCTACATCCTACTTGAAGTTAGAATAATGTCTGTTAATTGGTTTTGACTATTCGTTTAAAGAAGTCCTATGACCTTGAGTTATTTCATTCATAATTTATTTTCTTATTATAGCTAAACTTAAAGCAATATCTATGATTCTAAACGTGAAGTTTCTAGCCTATAACAATTGGTATACCTTTTTTGTGGGGTATGCATCAACTGTTTCAAAACTCTAGGTTCATTTCAGCTGAAATATTTATATTTATAGTTCGCTGGTGCAAATATTCAGAGCTTTCTTTTCCCTCGTGTACTCAAAACTGTGCAGATTAAAAGCTTAAGGCTGCCAATGAAGTTTGGAAATCATAGAGGCTTTGCTTTTGTGGAGTATGTAACTCAGCAGGAGGCATAAAATGCACTTAAAGCACTTTCAAGCACCCACCTGTATGGCAGGCATCTGTTAAGTGAACTAAATTATGGGTTTGAGAAATTTTATGTAATGAATCTCCCTCACTGTCCCTCCTCCCCTTTATTTTTGAGGTGTCTGGAAGGTGCTGCTAAGATTTCAAATATTTGAGAACTAATGGAACTTTTTTTTTTCCAGGTGATAGAGAGAGCGAAAGAAGGTGAGACTTGGGAAGAACTGCAGGCTAGAACAGCTGCTCAATTTACTGATGAACAAAATGGATTTCAAAATGCTACTAAGTTGTTCAAGAAAAGGAAGCACTTGGCCATGTTGGATGAAGATGAAGTTTGAAAGTTTTGCTGATAAACATGTTTGTGTATATATATTGGCATGGTCATTTTTAGGCCTTGCTGGCTTTTTGTTGACAAAGTTTGGGTGGAGGATACGAAGAAAATTAATACCTGATGGAAAAATAACTAGGATAAAGAGGACTGGCATTTAGCATTCGTCGCAGGAGGTATTTATAGGTGATGATTCTTCGTGATCTTCAAGTGCCAGTGCACGATGTTCGAGTTGTTTTCTAGAAAGCAGAAAAACGGGAGTTCGAAGTGTTTATGTTTACTGTTTAATTTATGTTTGGAATTATCAATTTTAGGATTTGATTTAACTTATAATGAAATATTGTTTATTTCTATTAATAAACTCATTGGGTTTTCCTTTCAAATTCTTTCATAGTCTGTGTTTTACAGGGTCAATTGGAAAATTCTCCTATTCAAGTGAGGAGGCACTCCTTGAAGGGGGAAGAAGAAAAGAAACAATAAAAATTTGGATGTAAATCCTTTTCTGATGAATTCATTACTCATACTGAATATTTAAAAGCAATACAATTCCTAAGTTTACGGATCCTGTGCCACATGGCTAACAGTCCAGCTAAGAATAACAAACTGAGAATCTTTAATAGATTTTATGTAAAGAAAAGGGGAAAATAAATCCTATAGTAGCTTCTGGAGTATGGCTCTGTTTCCTGATGTTTTTAATAGGTCATTTTTGCACAAAGCCTTCCAACCATTTCGGACCCTTTCTAATTCTTTTGGGTCTGTCTAGCTTGTCTCTGCTTGGCCCAACTCGTTCGTTTCCTTCTGGGCTACTGGGAGTTTCTTCAGACATCGTATCATTGCTGATCCTTCGAATACAACCTTGTCCTCAAGGTTGAAACTAGGGTAACCTGTCCGAAATTGTTCCTCATCTTCCCACGTGGATTAGAGAGCAGGGAGTCCCTCCCACTGGATCAGAAACTGGCATCGATTGCCCAAGGTGGTGCGCACTAGACGAGTTTCCAAGACCGCCGATGGTTGCAGTTCGACTAGGGTCCCTATGACATAAGCCTCCAAGGTGGGGATCTACGTCGGTGGTGAACCATGAAACGGTTTGAGCTTGGAGATGTGAAAAACAGGGTGGATCTTGGCATTCCCTGGCAATTCGAGCTCATATGCCACATTACCCACCCGTTTTGTGATCTGAAAGGGCCCAAAGTACTGTTTTGCTAATTTTGGAGAACCATAACCTTGCACTGTGAGTTGCTGATAGGGTTGAAGGCATAGCCAAACCCAGTCACCAACTTGGAGGTCTTGCCTATGAGCATTCACAAGTGACCGCATGCGGATCTGAGCGAGGGCCAAATTGTCCTTCAAAACCCTAATCAATGCGCGGCGGTGAGTGAGTGATTCATCCAAAGATGCAACGGTGGTGGAACCAATGACATAGGTTCTGAATGAAGGGGCTACTCTGCTATACACAGCCTCAAAGGGGGTCGTCCGAATTGCTAATTGGTAAGATGAGTTGTAACAGTATTCAGCAAGCGAAAGGAATTGTGTCCACAGTTTGGGAGAATCGCTGACGAAGCACCGAAGGTAAGTCTCCAGGATGCGATTGGTGACTTCTGTTTGGCCATCCGATTCTAGGTGATAAGCACTACTGAAGGAGAGAGTGGTGCCATAAATACGGAACAGCTCACGCCAAAACTTAATGATAAAGAGCTTGTCACGGTCATTGACAATTGAGCGAGGCATTCCATGCAATTTGTATATCTAAGAGAGGAAAATAGGTGCCAAATGTGCAGCAGAGAACTGGGGAGGTAACGCAATGAAGTGAGCGTATTTCAACAGGCAGCCCACAATGACCCAGACAACAGTCTTTCCCTTCGAAAGCTGTAGGTGAGTCACGAAATCCATGGCTATATCTTCCCATATTTGTTGAGGTATTGGTAAGGATTGCAGAAAACCCGTGGGTTTTGGTGTACTGTACTTATGTTGTTGCACACCTTGCAGGTCTGGATGAATTCTTTGACATCTTTGGCCATGTTGGGCCATGAAAACACCGCAGTGAGACGGGCAAGAATTCCTTTGTTGCCTGAGTGGCCCCCTATTGGGGTGGAATGGTGTTCCAGGATCAGCTGATACCTCAAACCTGATTCCTAAGGAATAAAGAGACGACCGCGAAGATAAAGAAGGCTCTGTTGCACTATGAAGACAGAAGATGTACCACTGTTGTGCTCTGACTTAGCTAACAAGGCGACCCCAACAGGGTGAGAAGCAGAGAAGTCTTGTAACTGAGGAATGAGGAGTGGTTGACAGACGGATATAGCAGCAAACAAAGATTCTGGGTTTACTGTCACACGCGACAGAGCATTGGTCAGACATTAGACCGACCAGTTGTGTATAAAATTTCATAGTCAAAAAGCCCAGTAATTTCGTTAACCACTGTTGTTGTGCTGGTGTCTGAATAGTTTGAGATAGGAGACCCCTATACTTTTTTGATCTGTAAAGATGCGAAAATGGCATCCTAGGAGGTAGTGGTGCCATTTTTTTACTGTTGCGCTGATGGCATACATCTCACGCTCATAAGCTGAAGCTGACTGCATTTTTGTACAAAGCTTCTTACTGAAATAGGCTAGGGGATGAGAAGTTTGGAACAGGACTGCACCCACTGCGATTCTCGATGCATCTGTAGTCACATCAAAGGGTTGTGAAAAGTTGGGAATGCCTAGGACAGGGAGAGATGTCATGGCCCGTTTCAGTGCTTCAAAGGTTGTTTGAGCTTGAGAGGACCAACAGAAGCCTTGTTTCTTGAGCAGGTCAGTTAGGGGGCTTGCTATTGAGGCATAGTTTCGTACAAATTTTCTGTAGTAGCCTTTGAGGCCTAGGAAACCCCTTAGAGTAGTGACTAATTCGGGAATTGGCCATACTTGGATGGCTAATAGTTTGTCAGGGTCAGCTGCCAATGGTTAATTACGTGCCCCAAATACGCTACCCTAGTGACTCCAAATTGGCACTTAGAGAATTTTGCAAAAAGTTGATTATCTGCCAAAACTTGGAGAACTTATTGTAGATGCATTAGATGAGAATCCCAATCATGACTATAAACAAGAATATCATTGAAGAACACTAAGACAAATTTACGAAGTAGGGTACGGAATACCTCATTAATAGTTGCCTGAAATGTGGATGGGGCATTTTAGGATTTGATGGTAACCCGACCGCAAATCCAGTTTAGAGAAAACTGTAGAACCATGGAGTTCATCAATGAGCTCGTCCACGGTGGGAATTGGAAAGCGATCCTTGATAGTAGTGGCATTAAGAGTGTGATAGTCAACACAAAAGCTCCAAGTGCCATATTTTTTATGATCCAAGATGACTGGGGATGAGAAAGGGCTGGTGTTAGGACGGATTATCCCTTCCTGAAGCATATCCTGGATCATTTTGGTCATCACCTATTTCTGACTGTGAGGATACCTATATGGTCTCACGTTGACTGGGGCCGAGCAGGGTAACAAATGGATATGATGGTCTTGGCTGCGGTGAGGGAGTAGGCCTTGGGTAATGTTAAACACAACTGCAAATTGTTGTAAAAGATAGGCTAGGCTGGGTTCCATAGCACTGGTGTCCAATGTAGCATCTGGGGAGGGGTTAAGGGGTGGGTTTGTGGTCTCAATAGTGGCTAATGTGATGCTGTGGGCAGATTCAATAGCATCGATGAATAGAAACCGATGAAGTTGAGCTAAGGTAGCTGGTGTGGGAGTGAGTGAGGAAGACCCTGTAAGTGTTATGGGTTTGTTGTTGTGGATAAATTGAATAGAGGGAATATTATATTCTGATAGAAAGGCTCTAAGGGTTTGCAACCATTGCACCCCTAAAACGAGATCAGCCCCATGAATGGGGAGGATAAAGAAAGGAATGTGGAACAGCTGGTTGGAAAGGTAGACTGGCACATCGGCACAACTACCATTGCGTTGGATGGAGGCCCCATTGCCTATAACCACTGAGAAGGGGTTAATGGCTACTATAGGAATTTTTAGAAAATCAGCTACTCTTGGTTGCATGATGTTGTGAGAACTTCCTGAATCAATGAGAATGTTTACAGTGAGTTCATGAATTTTGCCTTGAACTCGCAGGGTTTTGGGTGAAGGTGGGCATAGTAGGGCTACCTGGGAAAGGTGGAAATGTTCATAGGGAGGGGGATGGTTATTTCGGTTTCAGGTGGTTCTAGGTAAGGACTAGGGTCAATAGGCTCAGCTGCTGATTTTAGGCAATCTTCCTGATCAGTATAGGGTTCATCGGACAGCAAAAGCATAAACTGTTTTTTTTTTTTTTACATCGGTGGCCTTGGCTCTACTTATCAGCACAGTTGTAACATAGGCCTTTAGAGTGCCTCTCATGCATTTGTTGAGGGGAGAGGCGTCTAATAGGTGGTAAAGGTGGGTGGGGTGTTTGGGCAGTGGTTGGTTGTGGGGAAAAAGGTGGGTTGGGGCTATGGGTTTGGCGAGGGAATTTTTGTAGCTGCTGTTTGGAATCCAGGATTTTGGCTTCACCTAGTTTGGAAAAGCCAATAGCATGGGATAAGGAGTGAGGTTTGAGGATAGAGAGCTCCCTTTGAATCTCAGTCTTTAGGCCAGAAATAAAACAGTTTAAGAGCATGTCAGTAGGCATACCAATGACCCTGTTAGAGAGAGTCTCAAATTGTTGTTGGTATTCCATTACTGAACCCAACTGACGCAATTTGAAGAGAGCTGCTTGGTGATTTTCAAAAGAAGATAGACCATAGCGAAGCTCTAAAGCCCTAGTGAATGCTCCCCAGGTGGTGATTTCCTTATTTCCAGTCATCCATTTATACCATCCTAGTGCTTCACCTTGCATGAAGAAGGGAACATAAGTCATTCTTTGTGAGGGTGGAATTTAGGTTAAGTCAAAATACTGATCAGCCTAGAAAATCCAGTCCAAGGGATTGGAGCCATCAAAGGGTAGTAAGGTGATTTTAGGTGGTTTAGGAGTGGGTGTGGGTGGTGAGTGTGGCTGGCCATGTATTTGGTCACGGATCATAAGGGGAAGTTGAGTGGTTAGGAAGTGTTGAAATGTTTCTTGCTATATATTAATGGCTTCAATGCTTAGCTACATCTCTCTGATCTGAATAGCAAGTTCATCACTGTTTTTGTCACTTTTTTCAAGTTGGGGAGGCATTGGAGCAGTGAAATGAAAGCACCAATGATACAGGGTCAATTGGAAATTTCTCTTATTCGAGTGAGGAGGAACTCCTTGAAGGGGGAAGAAGAAAAGAAACAATAAAAATTTGGATGTAATCCTTTTCTGATGATTTCATTACTCATATTGAATATTTAAAGCAATACAATTCCTAAGTTTACGGATCATGTGCCACATGGCTAACAGTCCAGCTAAGAATAACAAACTGAGAATCTTTAATAGATTTTATGTAAAGAAAAGGGAAAAATGAATCCTATAGTAGCTTCTGGAATGTGGCTCTGTTTCCTGATGTTTTTAATAGGTCATTTCTCCACAAAGCGTTCTAACCATTTCGGGCCCTGTTTAATTCTTTTGGGCCTGTCTAGCTTGTCTCTGCTTAGCCCAACTCATTCATTTCCTTTTGGGCTACTGGGAGTTACTTCAAACATCGTATCAGTCGCGTTGAATGTTGAAGCAAAGATACGTTCCTGATTTGAAGGTGCACCTTAACTAGGTTATTAACAATTACTGACTCCATTCCACAAGTTTATGAAGACCTGTCTTTTGTTAATACTAAGAGTCCACAAAACAAGAATTGTGGTTTGGATTTAACGATAGAACTGATACCAAAATTGCAGCAAAAGCAGCTTACGAACTCTTCAACATTATTTCAAATCAAGTCACCACAATCCGTAAGTTCAGACAGAATCTTTGTTAACTGATCTATCCACGTTTAATTCGATGTACCCTTTTAGAAGAAAACGCTAGGGCCTAAATCATTTATCACCGGTATAATTTTTGGATTATCCATCAAGAATTTCGTGTTTAGTAGACGTTGATGATGTTAATATAACTGATTTAATTTGATAGGTGTAATTTTTCTTGCTTTCGATTTAGCATTTGTTATGTAACTATTTTCAAGATCTTGGACTTTTTTTTTTGCTATTTTAGTCCGTCTTTTTTGTCCTTTAATCTGAGTATAAGCAATTAATGAATCGGAGGAGAAAATCTAAACCAGTTTAAAGGCACGCACGCAGCTACAGCTCAATTGATGATGCCATATCAATTTCCAAGTGATCATAATAATAAGGAATTTTCCCATATACTTCCAATGTACAAGGACAACCATTAGCGCAAATATGGAGCTTTCAATGTTCATGTGATCAAAATAATTTCCTAAGCAAAAAACACCTTGTCATTGTTACAAACATATTTGGACCAGGATTGATCTTATATAACGAAGCTCAACTATGCAATATTAAACTACATATCTCTCCTCTATAAGCGCTCCTTGAGCTCTAAGGCCTGCACTGACCTTAGTGAGCCCCCGGGACCCAACTCACCTAAACTTTTTTTAACCAAAAAAAAAACTACAACTCTCTGACAAAAAAATTAAACTACAATTTCAAGTCTTCATGCCAACCACTAAGGACAACTTAAGAAAATTATAGACACTCTGTTCTTTCAGGTGAAGCCAGGAATTTCTCCTGGCATTGGAGCCAACTCATTCTTGCCGAAGTTCTCCTCATCATAAAACGAGGCACGCACCACTCTACCTCCAAAGTACCAACCATCAAGGTCAATAAGTGCTTTAGTTGTTTCTTCTGGTCTCTCTAATTGCACAAAGATTCTTACTGCTTCATCAACAGGAAAATTTACCTCTGTTATCTCAAATATCAGAACCCAAGTTACTGTCCCATACTTAGCACATTCTGATCCTACCTCATCCTCCAGCTCATCATCTACCTCACCAGGACTAATCTTCAATTAGAAAGCACACATTGTCATGCATAATCAATTAAACTACAAAGGCACCAAATACATTTTAGGATGAACTAATGCAGTCACCGTTGAGCTTTTAATTGCATAGATTAAATGATAAGGCATCAAAGCATACAGATATGCACACATGTACACGAAATAAGGGTAGGATCCTTCTTAATGCTGGGATTAGTGATGGAAATCACAACTATTGCATCAATTAAAATTCAATATAACATGCCCCAATCATCCACTAGAAGAGAAACAGATTAATTTACAGCATTCCAATTTTTGGGATTGGAAAGCACTTCAGCACAGATGATAGTGTCACAAGTGATTTCCCTCTTAGGAAGGACTGCTTATTCTCTCCTCTTCTTTCTAAGAAAATTTAATCTAGTGATCAAAATACCAAACAGAAACATGTTTTAAATAAGCACTTCAATCTGATTTGTTGCTTTGGGATCAAATGTCACCATTTGCAATGCGCAAATTGCAGAAGAAGAAATTGACGGAAACCAATATGTTCAACACTAATGCCAAAACAGTTTACAACAGAAACGGACTACAAGCAAGTCAGGCAGTCAGCAAATATTACATCGACCATTTTAGTGCATGCATAATGGAAGAGAATTCCAAAACTATGAGGCAAAAAGGCAACTGACAAAATTTCCACCTGGGAAGAGGCCAGAGGTAAGGGAGGAATTCATTCAGTTATCATCAATACAATATTATGTATCGAAATTTATGAACGAGCCCTGTCCAAGTCTTGGAATGTGGGGTGAGTGAGTTGGTCTGGTCTTCATGTAGGATTGTGATCGAGGGTACGTTTGATTTGCAAAAGGTATCAGGACAGCATATGATAGACATGACAGCACAGGACAAATCCTTGAGTCACAGGACAATTCTTTGTCTTGTACATTGTTTGATGGATAATGGACAGCCCCAACAAAATAATATTAAATTTACCGGAATATCCTTTATATATATATATATATAAACTTGAGTTATATGTGAGTTGTGTCATTTACAGAGAGAGGGAGAGAGTGAGGGAGAGGGGGAGAGAGAGAGAAGTGGGAGGGGGAGAGAGAGCGAGGGAGGGAGAGAGGAGGGAGAGAAGAGAGAGGATAGAGGGAGGGATAGGGGAGAGAGAGAATAGAGAAAGGGGAGAGAGAGAGAGAGAGCGAGGGAGGGAGGGAGGGAGGGAGGGAGAGGGGAGAGAGATGTAAGGATAATTTTATCTTTTGTTAGTCTGTCCATGGTTTGGTAGGGGTCAAAATTTTAGGTTTTTGTCCTGTCCCTCAACCCCATTTTTGTCATGTCCCTTAACCACTTTTCAAATCAAACAGAGGAGAGACGTAAGGATAATTTTATATTTTGTTAGTTTGTCCATGGTTTTGTGGGGGACAAAATTTTAGGTTTTTGTCCTGTCCCTCAACCCCTTTTTTGTCATGTCCCTTAACCACTTTTCAAATCAAACAGGGGACAAAAATTTTTGTGCTATCCTGTCCCCTGAATTTTTGCAAATCAAACACACCCTGAGAGTTGCTACCTAGTCCGAAATTGTGCACTCCCAACTTTATACTCACTTTACTTCTCTCGTTTCCAACCTATGTGGGACTTCATTTTGCAACACTCCCCGTTAAGTTGAATTGGCTTCGCCAAGTTGTGACTTGCCTTAAATCTTCAACCTACGCTTATACTTCTAATTTTTGAGCAACAAAGGCTACAAGTCCGTCTTCATTTTATCATTTGGGCTTGCGTCCGTGTCACGTGTTTTGTTCAATTTCACTCCACCAATATATAATTAAATGAAAAACATATCTATACTAATATATAAAGAGGATAGTTGAATTTTGGTTTCAACATTTCAAAATACCAATACTACCCCTACACTATAAAACATAAAAAAACTGAATCACATATTTTAAATTTAAATTTTTAAAAAAATGGAAATTTAAATTTGTATGAATAGAGTAGTTTTATAAGAGAAAACTGAAAACATCTCCTTATGCGTCAGTTACCCACCATCATTGTTTTCTTCCCCACACCATTTTTTTAACCATTTTGCCTCACCGTCAAATTGTTTCTCTCTCAAGCAGTTTCCATCTCAAATGCATCCAATATTTTGTTAACTGTTTCCACTTTCCATTTACCACAACACAAAATGAGAAATTCTGATAAAAAACATAGAGAGACAAATAGGTTGGTTTACTGATTACTAGGGTCTCTCTCTCTCTCACACACACAAAGACCAGTGCCTATGTTTCTTCTATATTGTTTACATCTCTCTTTATCTCTCTCATCCAGTTTCATAGCATTTTTAAATTTTCTGTTTCATTCAGTTTCGTACGCGCATGTGGCTTATGTAACCGCGAGTGGATGTATGGTTTACAATAATGCGCCGGGAGGGGTGGTACATGCGCCTCCGTTCCAATGGGTGTCTCCAGCGGCCAGATTGGAATAGAGATTGATGGTTAGTTTATCATGTTCATATTTGATTCATAGAGATGTAAGAATTTGAATGTGGGATGTGATGAACTAGATGTATGGCTGTGGATTCTTCACTAAATGAGATGTTGCTTATAAGTCTGCATAAAGGTTATGTGAACTCCTCTTTCACTGGGTTTTGTAGATAGGCCTGCCGAAGATCTATATTGGATTTTCATCAATCAATAGTTGTGTAAACTTCCACCTATCAATTGAATAAAATAATCTGATTATCTTTCTCTCTGCCCGTCCACCTTTTTTTTTTTTTTTTTTGACTGTGTAGACTCCGGATTTTTACATCTCTGCCGAAATTTAAATTTTTTTTTTTATTGAAGATTGTAATGAAATGTAGCACATAATATTGGTTTGATCATGTTTGAGAAATCAGAGTTCATTGTTTATGTTTGAATCATTAAAATTTGCTACATAATTTTTTTGTCTATACAGTCCATATTTGGAATTAATAAATCTTATTTATCTTATTAATTGCTTCTTTTGTTGATGATACTGCCTTTTATTTTTTCTACTCCTGATGACATTCTCTTTTAAATTTATTTTAATCTCATACTTTCAAAATTTTTATTACATTAAGGTTTCATTTTCCATTTGAAAACAGGGAAAAACGGCTTCCTCTCTAGATTGCAAAGTGAGATTGGCAAAGACGACGGTGGACACAAAACCACAGCAAGAAATAATGGCAGAACAAAAGAATTACATGTTTTTAAATGATTGTGGACACTGTTGCATATTTTGATCCATTGTCGCTGACCACAGGTTGCTTAATATCGTGATGGTGGTGTTGAAGAAAAATGGTGGTGGCTTTGTTGAGATGAAGAAACCTTTGAAGTTGGCAATTATTTTCCCAATTTTTTTATCCCATCTACTGTACTATTCCCCAATTATTTTCCTCACCCATGTTTTATGCCTTCTTTACACGCTGTAAGCCATGATCACCTCACGTTGTAATGGCCACAAAAATTTCTGAGTCTCAATTTTAATAAAAGCTCTATGTTAAATAAAATTGCATCCACGCTCTTCTATACAAAATTCCCATTTCGGGAAGTTATATATATTAGTCGTGGATGTTAGAACATTTCATGTTTGTACATGATATTATGTGAGTTAATTTATAGTTTTTCAAATGTCAAGAATTTATTGATTTGTTGATATTGATAATGAGATGTACAAAGAATTTAGAAGAATCCTTCTAAGATAAACAACTATTGATAGTTCATGCTTCTAAAAATTTAAGAGCTCATCAAGAGGTCACTTTTGCCTACTTTGATATGTTGTCTCCATTGCACAACGAAAGGATATGTCAATGACATGAGGAATTCATTGTAATTAAGCGTAAGAGATGCAAGTTTGACGAGGAAATGTTCTCCAAAAAAGATATAAAAGGGATGCATGTGGGGTGGTGCGGTGTATAAATTAGATGAACATACGGAGAGATGGAATATGAGGGGGAAATAAAACTCATATTACGTTTCTGGAGATTCATATATTTGCTTTTTCACTCAATTCTGAGTTTGTTTAGCTGTAATTGATCCTTCAATGATACATTTGAGATGTATTCAAATAAAATGAGGGATGGCATTTTTTGTGAGTTTTTCAAACATCAAGAATTTATCGATAATGAAACATATAAAGACTTGAGAAGAATCCTTACAAGATAAATATCTATTCGAAGTAATTATTGTTTATTTCATTAGTATGATGTCTTGTTGGTTAAGTAAAATAATAGTTGAATAAATAATATTATGTTTACATTTATTCACAACATAATCTTACTAACATAATTATTAGATATGTGTTTAAATTAATCAATCACGATATAAATTGCAAAAAATATCGCTAAAAATTACACCTCTTACACAAGTAGCAAATAAAATATTATGTATCAACAATGTGGAAAAAAAAAACGAGTAAAAGAAATGCCGCTATAAAGAGAATACATATAATTAAATGAAAAACATGTCACGTGTTTTGTTCAATTTCACTTGACTAATATATAATTAAATTAAATATATCAATAAATTTATGAACTAATATTAAGTTCAATATAATAAAGAGATTCTAATATTAGATGCAACATGAACACAAGACGACGCGATGCGGCAGTGGAAATAAAAGACCTATTTGGCATTAATATAATGTTCTTAGTCTTGAATACATTACGCATCCAATTTACTTAAGAGAAATGGTTCTCTAACATAAGAAGGGTGTATTGGATTGAGATTTTAAAAGATTGTTTTGATCTAAAAAAGTCTTGTAGATTTTAAAAGACTATATAGGAATGCAATGACTTATAAGATTTTAAAAGACTTTTTTTTAAAGATTGTTGTAATCAAGATTTTCATGTGTGGATTCTAAAGGATTTTTATCATAAGACTTCATAAGATTTGAATGAACTAATGGGATTTATAAGATTTAAAAGAACACCAAAATTTTTAGCAAACATTCAAAGTGCGACACCCTAACCTGGGGTCATCACATAGTTACCCAAAAAGCGGAAAATAAATTATTAATTGCTGGTTGCTTTCGGAACATTTATTAATTTCAAGCCAGAACATTCGGGTGTAAAAATTTTCGTTTACAGTAAACTCATATTGTACATCACCACACAAAGAGATAATCATATTCAGAATAAAGCCACCAAGGCATACAACTTTTAATAATTAAGTTTCAATTTCCAAAACAGAAAATTAAACCTAAGACTAAAGTTTAACACCAAAGTTACTGACCATTTCGACACACCACCCAACTAAGATTCCTAAGCTGGTCACTCTACATGACATTTATCGGAAAGATTCCGCTGCCGTTCCCACAATCAAAATACCTCTTCAAGTATCTAGAACTAAGTCCCGAAAGACTTAGGGAAACTTCTCAGCTCCATCTGCACTAGTGTACCAATGTACAACAGCAATACCAGAAGAAACCTGATGTATTTGTAAGGGTGAGATGCCAATATATGAGTTTATAACGATAATCACATGCACCACATATTCAAGTAGCACATAGTCATGCATAACCATAATAACATAAGATTCTCATAACTAAACAAGTAGTTTATCACTGGGTCTCATACCCGATCATCGTCATTTTAAAAATATGCATGACACTTCAACATTCATCGTCTAACATTCAAACCTAATCTCCGGAGATCCCAACGTCTTCAAAATGAGTTGATCAAACTCGATACATCGTCTCATTAGCTAGCTAAGCACAACAATAATACATCGTCTCATTGTCCATTTAAGCACAATGATATGTACATCGTCTCATTGGCAACTCAAGCACAATGATACATATACATCGTCTCATTGTCTATTTAAGCACAATGATAATACATCGTCTCATTGTCCATCCAAGTATAATGATACACATACATCGTCTCATTATACATTTAAGTATAATGATACACCGTCACATGATACCTTTTCCATTAAGGTCTCACGTTAAACAACGTCGGGCATGTCTGCCGTAAATGCAAATGTAAAACATTTTGTCCTCGTCATTTGTTTTCGTTCACTATATTCTTATCGAAGCTCAATATGGCTTACGACTATTCACCGTCTTCAACGTCTTAAAATTCTCATTGTCTCAACATTTTCAACGTCTTAAAATTCTCACCGTCACACGGATCAAAGATCTTCGTGTTTTATTATAGAACACTGGTATCACAACGTCTCGGATACTAGGTTTATTTTTCAACGTGAACACCGTCTTTTGTTTGTGAAACACAATGCAAAACAAAATCTCCGCAACTTATCTAAGTTGACGGAATAACCTCGTTGAATAAAAATTCATTTATAGAAAATCATTTCTAATTGAAAATTCCTTTATAACATCATCGGTTACTAAAAATTTAGTTTTCAGAAAGGAGAGTCACTTGAGGCTCAAACTTGTTTAAAATACGTACTGCCACTTTAGAAATACTTGTCGTCGATACTTTTCCAAATTGCCGTCGATTAGCACTTTTAAAGCCATTTAAGCCAAAACTTAGCTTTTTCCACTCAAACAATTTTCTAAAATCATAATTAAATTATTTTCCACCATTAATTTCATAAAATAACTTTTTATAATATTACGGAATTTCTTACGTAAAAATTAGCAGTACAAAAATAATTTCACGGTTTCGCCCTCACTATGACTCATAGTTTACTTTTACAGCGGTAAATCATTAAACTAATGATATTTTCGATAATTCCTTATCTTTCCCAAATAATATTTTCCATAAACATTATATCCCAACATTTCCCATAAAACATTGAATATAATTTTATGCAGCGTATTCAAGCTTTTATCCAATTAATTTAATTGAGCACTGACCACTGTCAGGCTTTTCAAACAACAACCAACAACATCATCACAGAAATATTTCCAAACAGATCATGCATCACAGCATAATAATATAATTGCAGATAAACAATTAAATGCAAACAACTAACACAGATCAAAATAACAGAACTTAAACAGAATTAAACAAACACCAACAGATAAATAATTACAGACAACACTTGATAACACATGATTATAGGAAAAACTCCTCAGGTATTCTCCCCTTACCTCTTGAAGAACTTAACTTCCGATTAGAACTTCGTCGCCGATCCGGTTTCACGTACAACAACACAATCACTCAACCTTCAACAACCATAACCAAACCATCACTATCAAACAATTAAAACCATCAAAATTCTTCCTACATGGTCACGGTCTCAAGGGTCTTTGTGACTAAAAATTCCTAATCATGATTAAGTTATGGATTAATGATCCTTAACCATCTAAGATCATAGATTATTAACTAAACAACTAGGTTAAGAATTAAAAATTCCTAACTCACCAACACCTAGTTTCGGCCATGACATGATTTTAGGGCTAGGGATTTTGGTTTGATAAATCAACTTGGATTTATTAAGCATACATACTAATAGGATGTTTACCAAGATCATGGATGAAAACCTTGAATAAAACCCATCAAATCTCTCCCCCCTAGGGTTCGGCCATCAAGAGACATAGAGAAAGAATTTTCATTTTGATTAACTAACATGGATTAGAGTATATAGACATGCATGTCACATGAACTACATGATCATACATGACAACATATGAACAAAACTCCTACCAAATCCATCCTCCTAGGTTCGGCCATAGCTAGTTTATTAGGAAGGAACTTTTTGATTACTACATGCTCTTGGATTTGGATAGTATACATGATATCAAGAACATAGGAATTGGTTTCAACATCATGGGATTTTTCTATAATTAGTTATGAATTTTCAAAGTTAAGAACACAAAGATGAACATGATCAAGAAAGCTTCAAATCAAAAAATGATTTGAAGAAACAATACTTAGAAGGTTGTGAGGATGAAGAATCACCTATTGGTTTATGAAAATTGGCAAGAAATCTTGTAGCTCCTTCACAAACTTGGCTTCTTTGTGTGAGAGAAAAATAAGAACAAAGTAGAACACTTGAGAGCTTTTGAGAAAGTGTGAGAATATGTGAGAAAGTATGAGAAGAATCATGAAGCTACTTGACTCATCAAGTTTATGAGCAAGCCATGGGCCTTGTGCATTGGGCTTGAGTAAATTCACTTGAGCCCACTTGATGTTAAGCTTGAAAAATGCTTAAGACTTAATACTTTGTCTTGGAAACTTAAGAGTAGAAATTTGCCTCATGCAAAATGAATTCATGACCATAATATTGGGCCCAAAAACCGCAGCCCAAACTTGATTTGGATGAGCCAAAATTTGATTCAATTCACTTGGAAGATTCTAGAAACTAGTTTAGGGACCAAAATACAAAATAGAAAAAGTCTAAGGACCTAAATGCAATTTCCCTAGAAATTGTCATCATGACTAGTGACTCCATCCATGACATCATCCACATGGCCTTGTCATTTGTGACTCATGGATATTATCCGTTAGCGGTTCCCGGAAATTCCGTAATCTGCTCCGTCGTTTACCCGATAAATACAATGCCCGGATAAAATATAATATTTCACTTTTTAGTGAAATATTTCAAAATAACCAAAATCGTAGGAAATTAAATAAAAACCTTAAGTTTTTCGTTCACGAGTTAAAATTAGGTCTTCCGAGCAGTATAAATATACTGTCAGTGAAATTCGCAGCCCGGGTTTCGCCTGACTTTTCAACCTAAATTTTTATCGTGACTCTCTACGGTCAAGTAGAGTGTAACTATGGTTTCGGATTAATTAAAATAATTTTCTAAATCTCAGATAAAAATATAAACATATTTATATAATTGTCTGATATTAGAAAGCAGAAAAATCGGGGTGTTACAGACTACCCCTCTTAAAAATTTCGTCCTCGAAATTTCGTGACACGAAGATAGACAAAATTGAAAAATCCCGAGATCTTACTTTCACAAGAAAGTATATAGAAAGCTTTTATCGATCTGAAAAGAAAATAAGAATATCTTGTGCATAATAGATTCTTTAATAGGTTCATGGATGTAAAGATGTATGATCGGTACACATTTACAAACTCGAATCTAATAAAGCTCCTGCTTTCACAAGAATTTTATTAACAATGATTTAAAAGAATGTCAGTCCGACAAAATTCAGACTGGACCACTTCCACCAAAAGTATAAGTGGCTAGACTAAGTCTCATTGAGAAACTTCTTTTGTCAAGAAGATGCCATCCCGAACAACAATAGGGCAATTCATGACTTTACGAAAAGAAAAGATCTGACCGAAAATCTAAACTGGTCACAATCAATCAAAAAGAAAAGAAAGCTGGAATAAATTTCTGCAAGAAACCGTTATTACCAAGATCATGGATGAAAACCTTGAATAAAACCCATCAAATCTCTTCCCCCTAGGGTTCGGCCATCAAGAGACATAGAGTAAGAATTTTCATTTTGATTAACTAACATGGATTAGAGTATATAGACATGCATGTCACATGAACTACATGATCATACATGACAACATATGAACAAAACTCCTACCAAATCCATCCTCCTAGGTTCGGCCATAGCTAGTTTATTAGGAAGGAACTTTTTGATTACTACATGCTCTTGGATTTGGATAGTATACATGATATCAAGAACATAGGAATTGGTTTCAACATCATGGGATTTTTCTATAATTAGTTATGAATTTTCAAAGTTAAGAACACAAAGATGTACATGATCAAGAAAGCTTCAAATCAAAAAATGATTTGAAGAAACAATACTTAGAAGGTTGTGAGGATGAAGAATCACCTATTGGTTTATGAAAATTGGCAAGAAATCTTGTAGCTCCTTCACAAACTTGGCTTCTTTGTGTGAGAGAAAAATAAGAACAAAGTAGAACACTTGAGAGCTTTTGAGAAAGTGTGAGAATATGTGAGAAAGTATGAGAAGAATCATGAAGCTACTTGACTCATCAAGTTTATGAGCAAGCCATGGGCCTTGTGCATTGGGCTTGAGTAAATTCACTTGAGCCCACTTGATGTTAAGCTTGAAAAATGCTTAAGACTTAATACTTTGTCTTGGAAACTTAAGAGTAGAAATTTGCCTCATGCAAAATGAATTCATGACCATAATATTGGGCCCAAAAACCGTAGCCCAAACTTGATTTGGATGAGCCAAAATTTGATTCAATTCACTTGGAAGATTCTAGAAACTAGTTTAGGGACCAAAATGCAAAATAGAAAAAGTCTAAGGACCTAAATGCAATTTTCCTAGAAATTGTCATCATGACTAGTGACTCCATCCATGACATCATCCACATGGCCTTGTCATTTGTGACTCATGGATATTATCCGTTAGCGGTTCCCGGAAATTCCGTAATCTGCTCCGCCGTTTACCCGATAAATACAATGCCCGGATAAAATATAATATTTCACTTTTTAGTGAAATATTTCAAAATAACCAAAATCGTAGGAAATTAAATAAAAACCTTAAGTTTTTCGTTCACGAGTTAAAATTAGGTCTTCCGAGCAGTATAAATATACTGTCAGTGAAATTCGCAGACCGGGTTTCGCCTGACTTTTCAACCTAAATTTTTATCGTGACTCTCTACGGTCAAGTAGAGTGTAACTATGGTTTCGGATTAATTAAAATAATTTTCTAAATCTCAGATAAAAATATAAACATATTTATATAATTGTCTAATATTAGAAAGCAGAAAAATCGGGGTGTTACAGAAAGTTATAAGAGTCAATAAAAAATAACAAAGATTACAATTTGAAATAAGTGTAGGAGAAAAAACACACACACACATACATACATACATACATACATACATACATACATACATACATACATACATACATATATATATATATATATATAAAAGCACCATTGATCCTCTGGCCTCCTTCAACAACCTAATACCTCTAATATGCAAGCTAATCCTATTACCATGATATGGATTCAACCAGGCCCGGCCCAAGCATAAAGTCGATGAAGCAAGGGCTTTAGGCCTCAAATTTTTTTTTTATTTGTACTACTTACTTTTTTTATATAAAAAAAAAACTCCTGAAAACTCTCCATCTTCTCCTCAAAGGCCTCAATCACGTTCTGATATCTCCCTCTAAATCAGTATAACATTCTGATTTTTAATAAAAGAAAATCAATCAGACATTAAAGACAATAACTCACCATTACTCGCATCTATTTCTATCTCTTCCTCTCCTCACGTCTCTCTATCTCCCTCACTTCTCTTTGCTGATTTGCTCTCAATGACTCAACTCTGCAACATCTTTCCCTCAGGCCTCACTTCCCTCTGCGTGATTGCTTCAGTGCGTCTCCCTCACGACTCACAGCCTCACTCTCCGCGTCACTGCGTGACTGCTTTACTGTTAGCGACTTTTATTTAACTTGCAGGCTTTTGACAATTGTGTAATTGTAATATCTTCAATTTTTTATATAAAAATATAACAAGGTGGCAATTTTTTGTATCCTCCTGTTGCATAAATCTTATGATTCTTGTACCTCTTCGCGTTGCATTTGGCCAAATACGTACCCACAATTTAGAATTTGTATGTGAAATAATCTCTTAACAATCATGTTTTATTGTTCTAACTCTTGATTTATAGTTGTTTAATTTATTTTTGTGAAAGGTTTATTGTTTTATTTTTAAAATATATAAATGTCAACCTGTAAAGCACCAAACATAAATTTTTAAATAAAAATATAATAATATAATAAAATATTATTATTTGTTTTAAAAAGGCCTCACCTGAGAGTTTCGCTTTAGGCCTCAATAGGTGTTGGGCCGGCCCTGGATTCAACTTATCATGATCACGTATTCATATACAATCAGAGAGGCATGGCTAAGTGGTTTCAAGTTTCAACAAAAGGTAATTTTCATTGATTTTTTTTTTTAACACGCACTATGATCTCCAGAGAAAAACGAGAAAGAAACCGCATCACCGAAGCAGTTAGCAACCTTGTTGTGTTACAGAACAAGAGATGACGGCAAGAGAAGAAAAAAAGCCTGGAATGGCTTAGGGAAAAGAAATTAGGGAATAAAAAAGTCTCATGAGTTTGGATAGGATTTTGGAAAGAATTTGGTATTTTATATTTCTTACTAAAAAATCTCACAAAATCCATTATAGAAGACAATCCATCGAAATCAGCAAACTTTTGAATACCAGAAGATTTTTTGTAACTAATAAAAAATCTTGATTGAATACTACTAGATTTGGACTCCCTCTAAAAAAAATCCTAATAATCCTGATTGAATACCACAAGATTTTTTTGTGATGAAAAAGTCCTTTGAAATCTTTTAAAATCTCAATCTAATACATCCCCCTAAATGTGACAACTATACTGGACAACCCGTATAGTTGAACAGTGTAGCATTACTATAGTGTTATTTTTTCCCCAAATTTTGACTTTCTTTTGAAAAACTATTTTTTTTTTTTTTAGAAATAAAATTTTTAGTTAAGTATGTGTAAATATCTGGTTAATCAGGTATACATATCTGGTTAATTCAGTTCATTATCTGATTAATGGGTTTTTTTGAGAAATAAAATTTTGGTTAAGTATGTGCAAATATCTGGTTAATCACGTATAAATATATGGTTAATTAGTTCATTATCTGGTTAATAAGTTTTTTGAGAAATAAAATTTTTTGTTAAGTAAGTGCAAATATCTGATTAATCAGGTACAAATATCTGGTTAATTCAGTTCATTATCTGGTTAAAGGATGTTTTTAAGAAATAAAATTTTTGGTTAAGTATGTGCAAATATCTGGTTAATAAGGTACAAATATCTGGTTAATTCAGTTCATTATCTAGTTAATGGGTGTTTTTGAGAAATAAAATTTTTGGTTAAGTATGTACAAATATCCGGTTAATCAGATACAAATATCTGGTTAATTCAGTTTATTATCTGGTTAATGGGTTCTTTTTAGAAATAAAATTTTTATTTTTTTAAAAAAAGTCAAATTTTGTAAAAAAAAAAATAATAAAATAAAATAGCGCTACAGTGTAAGTTGTCCCGTATGTTGTCCACATTCAGTTGTCCCAATAACACAACTCTTTACTTAAATATTCCCGTAATGTGTACAATAGTCTGAAGTCCCTTCATGTTGATATGGCTGCTGCAAACTATATAGTACAGATAAACGGGATACTCAACAAGACAATGTAATTCCAGACAATTAAATGAACAAACCACATGAATTATGAACAAAAAATAAATACTGAGAGATGAATTTTGAAGGAAAACTTATCTACTTACCACTGATCAAATGCACCGATAACCACTCAATTACAGAGCTAAGGTGAAGAGAGTTCACCATATAGAGGAGATTCATAGAAGGAAGATGTAAAGTTGAATCACTGCTTAGCTGAATGTGCATCTATTCTTGTATTTCATAATATTGAATTAGAATGATATACATGAGTCATGTATATATATACAACTATTAGCTTTAGACTTAAGCTAATGACTAACTGAAAACTAACAGAATGAAATCACCTAACCAAATTAACAGAATAACAGACTTAACAGAATTAACCAACTAAGGATGACTAAAGCTTCAATTCATCACTCCCCCTCAAGTTGGTGCATAGAGATTAACTATGGCCAACTTGCCTAGGAGAAGAGCAAGCCTATCTCTTCCTAAAGCCTTGGTTAACATGTCTGCAATCTGTTCCTTAGTGCCAATTTTCAGAGCTTCAATGTTCTCTCGAACAAAATAGCAATCCATTTCCACATGCTTGGTCCTTTCATGGAAGACCGGATTAGCAGCTATGTGAAGGGCTGCTTGGTTGTCACAAAACAATTTTGTAGGTTCTACTTGAGCCACTGTGAGTTCCTGCAGAAGCCATCTAATCCAAATGATCTCACTGACAGTAGCTGCCATTGACCTATATTCAGCTTCTGCTGAAGATTTGGCAACTACTGTTTGCCTCTTTGTTTTCCATGAGATAGGAACTTCTCCAAGGGTGATGAGGTAACCTGTGCAAGACCTTCTTGTGAGTGGACACCCTCCCCAGTCAGCATCACAGTATGCTTGAAGCTGTAAGTTGTTGTTGCTAGGAAGAAGGATCCCCTGTCCTACTGTTGTCTTAATATACCTCAGCACTCTATCCACTGCATCTTTGTGGATCTGTTTAGGAGCTCCCATGAATTGACACAAGGTATTGACAGAATAGGTGATGTCTGGTCTTGTAATGGTAAGGTATAGAAGCCTGCCCAGAATTCTTCGATATCTGGCTGCATCTATATCTGGATCATCATCATTTGGTTTCAGTTTGCAATTCTGCTCCATGGGAAGTCTGCTTGGTCTGCAATTCATTCTTGGTTTCTTTTAGGATGTCAATGGCATACTTCCTTTGATTGATCATGATTCCTCTTGCTGACCGAGCTACTTCAATTCCCAAGAAGTACTTCAGAGGTCCTAAGTCCTTGATAGTGAATTCCTTGTCCAGATGCTGTTTAACCTGTTGCATAAGAGTAAAATTATTCCCAGCCAAAATAACATCATCTACATATATAAGGGCTGCAAGAAAAACTCCCTGTTTGTTGTAGGTGAATAAGGAATGATCAGCTCTAGACTGAGTGAATTCCTTCTGTTCTAGGACTTTGGTGAACTTGTGATACCAATTCCTTGATGCCTATTTCAAGCCATAGAGAGACTTCTTGAGTTTGCATACCCTATGGTCTCCTTCTTTTGAGAACCCTTGAGGGATTTTCATATAAATTTCCTCTGTCAAATCTCCATGGAGGAAGGCATTGTTCACATCAAGTTGGTGAACAATCCATCCTCTTGCAGCAGCTATGGTGAGAAGTGTCCTGACTGTCACCAACTTTGCTACTGGAGCAAAGGTTTCATGAAAATCTTCACCTTCCACTTGAGTGAAGCCCCTAGCCACCAATCTGGCTTTATATCTCTCTATATTGTCATCGGGTTGATACTTGATTTTATAAATCCACTTGGAATCCACTGCATGCTTTCCAGAAGGAAGATCAGTCAAGATCCATGTCTCATTTTCTTCCAAGGCCTGGATTTCTTTTTGCATGGCTTCTTTCCAATGTTTGTGCTTCACAGCCTGCAAGAAAGTTCTTGGCTCATCTTCTGAAGAGATGGCAGCTAGGTAAGCAATATAACTAGGTGAAAATTTATCATAAGAGACATAATTTGTCATAGCATGAGGAATAGGGTTATCAGCTAGTTGATTAGATACAGAAGGTGGAAGATCAATTACATAGTCTTTCAGATGACTTGGTAATTTTCTAATTCTTCCACTAATGCTTCTTTGTTCTATATGATCACCATTATCTATCCTATGCTCATTGATGTGGTTCTGTTCCATGTTGTTATGTTCTGTATCAATAGGACTGTTATCTTCTGTCCTATTAGTTCTACTGTGATCAGTATTAGTGGACTTGCCTATGTCCAAGTGATTTCTATGGAACTCTTGTTGTATTTCTTGTGAAGTGTCCTCCCATAAATCTGTTTCAAAATGCTGTGATTTCACAGTTTTGTTTGTTTTGAAAGGGAAGTCTTCTTCAACAAACACAACATCTCTAGAAACAAAAAGTTCCTTGGTTTGAATGTTATAGACTTTATATCCCTTTTGTCCTAAGGGATACCCTAAGAAAACACAAGCACTCCCCCTTTCATCAAACTTGCCCTCCTTTTTATGTTTTAAAGCATAAACTAAACAGCCAAAGGTTCTTAAGTGTTGATAACCAGGCTTCTTACCATGTAATACTTCATAAGGAGTTTTATTGTTGATTACCTTTGATGGCAATCTGTTTATGATGTGAACTGCAGTGAGTACACATTCTCCCCAGAATTTGATAGGTAGGCCAGCATGAAATCTTAAGGCTCGGGCAGTCTCTAGAATGTGCCTGTGCTTCCTCTCCACAACCCCATTCTGCTGAGGTGTGTAGGTGCAACTTAGTTCCATAAGAATTCCTTTACCTGCATAGAAATCTTGCATATGTCTAGATATAAATTCTAAGCCATTGTCAGACCTTACTCTCTTAATATGTTTTCCAAATTGGTTTTCTACCATTTTAATGAACATAGGTAAAAGATGCTCAATTTCATATTTATGCCTCATGAGATATATCCAAGTGCCTCTACTGTAATCATCTACTATGGACAAAAAGTAATGAGCACCAGTCAAAGAAGCATTTCTATATGGACCCCATATATCACAGTGTATAAGTTCAAAACAACAATCAGTTTTAATTGAACTAGAGGAAAAGGGCAATCTAGATTGTTTAGCTCTTACACAAGAATCACAATGTGACTTATTGACTTTGTTTGCTAAATCTAATCCTAAATGTGTGATCTTATCTTCTGAAGTGTGTCCAAGACGAGCATGCCACATCTGATCATCAGGCTTGCTGACTTTCATAGCAGTTGTTCTGTCTTGGGAAGACTCTAGAAGATATAATCCACCTTGGTGCCTACCCTTCCCAATCAGAGTCTTGGAATGCAAGTCCTGTATGAAACAAGAGTTAGCAACAAAAATCACAGCACAGTTATGTTTTCTTGTTAGTTTACTAACAAAAATCAAGTTACACTTAAAATCAGGAATATGCAACACAGTGTCAAGATGCATTCCATTAGGCAAGTCTGTGTTTCCTGAACCTGTTACTGCTACATCAGTACCATTAGGAATATGAACAGAATGTTGATAAGGCGTGGTGACTTCTTTAAGCAATCTTGAGTCACAAGTAATGTTCACTGTTGCTCCTGAGTCAATTATCCATGGTTTATCAAAGTTAAAGTTACCTGCCATATTGACACTAGCCTTGCCATGAAATGCTGCTGATGCATTCTCTCCATCAGTGCTCAGTTGCTGAATTAGCCTATCATATTGTTGCATAGTGAGTCCTGGGATAGGACTTGATTCTGATGTTACTTGAGCTGCCTTTGAAATTGGTTTCTTGCTATTCCAAGGGCCTTTATCTTTCTTATTTGGTTTCTTCCAATCTTGTGGATATCCAATAATCTCCCAACACTGATCTCGAGTATGACCTATCTTTTGACAGTGTTCACACTTAGGTCTTTCTTTTCTAATTCCTTTGGCATCTTCTCCAGAATATCTTGCACTTTGTGCTTGAAAGGCAGTTGTTTCTACAACTGGCTTGTGCATTGCTGATATCAATCTTTGCTGTTCATCCTCTGCCACTAAGTGGTAAGCATGCCCAAGGGTGAGGTTTGGAGCCATGCTTAGAATCTGAGTCTTGACAGTGTTGAAAACATCATCAAGACCCATGAGGAAATCATATAGTTGTTCTCTTTCACGCATTTGAGAGAGAGCCCTTTGAAGATCACATCTGCATTCACCACAGTTGCACTTGGGCCAAGGAGAAATTGACATTACTTCATCCCATAGACCCTTCAGTTTGGTGTAGTATGCTGGAACTGACAACTTTTCTTGCTTGAGAAGAGCTATGGCACACCTTAATTCATACACCCAGGGAGCACTACCTTTAGCAAATCTCTGTTCCAGTTCTGCCCAAATCTCTTGAGCAATATTAGCATATCTCACACTATTTCGAGTTTCCTTGTCCATGCTGCTCTTAAGCCATCCCTTTACCATGGCATTGCATCGAATCCAATGGGCAAGATTTGGGGAGTTGACATCAGGCATGAGAATTGATCCATCTACAAATCCCATTTTATTCTTGGCACAAAGAGCATTGCTCATGTCAAGAACCCACTCACCATAGTTGCCATCATGTAAAGGTTCGCTGACAAAGAGTTGGCCAGGGTGGTCTGAGGCATGGAGAAAGAATGGTGACATGGAGTTGATCTGCGATTCTTCATTCTTGATTGCATCTTTGCTGCTGACTTCTTCTTCTTCTTTGGGTTTCTTAGGTGATTTTGAGTTATCATCATCATTATTGCTTGAAGAGGGTTTGAAATTAGCTCCTGTCATGATTGCAAGAAGATGAAAGATAGCAGATGGGAGATTAAGCTGCCAGGATCTTTGCTCTGATACCATGTAAAGTTGAATCACTGCTTAGCTGAATGTGCATCTATTCTTGTATTTCATAATATTGAATTAGAATGATATACATGAGTCATGTATATATATACAACTATTAGCTTTAGACTTAAGCTAATGACTAACTGAAAACTAACAGAATGAAATCACCTAACCAAATTAACAGAATAACAGACTTAACATAATTAACCAACTAAGGATGACTAAAGCTTCAATTCATCAGAAGAAGAACTCATGCATGGCAAGTCACAGAACACAATACTTATTCTTTAATATTATTCAAAATTATCAACTTTGGAAATTTGTTCAGTAGTGGCACAAGGGATTCTAGTTTCTAGGTTTTACTTTACCAAAAACAATCAAGTCTTATTATTATGCTCCATAAAAAAACCATTAGCACAATTGTATCATTCAGATCATCAAGATTTAACCAAGATTTACATGGAGTATAGACTGCGCCTCATATACAACCCTAATCTTTTATACAAACACCAAATAGACATAGATGATTTTTAGTTTACTTGATCAACAAATTTGTCCTGCTACAGACCAAATAGTACTGAACCAGATAAATTTGGCTTGCCACCAGTATTTTCATACTTAGGGCCATACTTCTCTGCTTTAAGCTTAGCAACCACTCTTTCAAGCTTCCAAATCCGGTTTTCAATATCAGAAACAGATACCATGTGTATTGAACGAGGACTGGCACCTCCCCCTTCCTTGTTGACACCATTTGTATCAAAAAATGGACTGTTCGGTTTAGCTTCACTTGCACCTTCTTTAGCACTTCTTTCTCCCCCAACAACATCTTCCAGTTTAACATCTTCTATGATTCTTTTTGATCCTCTAAGCAAATCTTTACTTCCAGCACTGTTTCCAATCATTTCATCCTCAAAACATTTATATTTGCTAAAACAGCTCAGTGGTTCTATAATTGCCAACTCATCATCTCCTTGATCTCTCTTATGCTTTGAAGGAAAACCAGGTGGTGGACCATTGGATCCATCATCCTCCAACTCTTGTGACATATATTCTGTGCTACTTATGCTTATCACACAATCATCAGAACCCTTTCTTGTATCTGCTTCCTTGCATATGCTTATCACACAATCATCAGAACCCTTTAGTGTATCTTCTTCCTTGCATAGTTTTGATTGCATCCACCAATCATAGTACCTAGAAGTAACATTAGGATGGCAGGCACATAATGCAGTGTACAAATTTATTGTATCCATTACTAGCTGGCTATAGTTTATCCAAGGATCCTCTTGGCAAGGAGCAACCATACCAGGAATGTCCTGATCCATCCCAAATTGCATTGCGACACGATGCGGAAGGTACTGCTCTATACACCCCATACCAACCAACTCAGACACCCTCATGCAGCGACCAAAAGACTGCAATTCCCTCTCTATACAAGGATTATCACATTCCCACATGTCTTTTTCATTGTAGAGCCTAAGTGAAGGTGAATTGTGAAATGGTTGCCACAGAAAGCAGTTTGTAGTTCCAGCAGAATCCAAAATCAATTTCAAGTTATTAACTTTTGGCAGTTTTACATTATGCCATCTAGCCATTATTGGTTGGCTTTGTAATCCAATTGCATATGGCTGTGGCTGCAGTGCTGGAAATCTCTCCAAAGCCCATATTTGTAACAATTGAAAAGGAGCCCAAAGAGTAACTTCCAAGTTGATTGTAGCAATGGCAATGTTGTTACTGAGTAAAGTCAAGTCCCTATAAATGCTAGCTAAAACAGCAGGTGCTAAAGCTATTCTAGTCCCTCTAGCTAGATGTATTGCAATAGGGATAACACATTTCAAAATGGTGTTAATTGCTTTAGCAGGGAACACATACCTTGATAACCACAAACACAAGAATGCCTCATGCTCCACTTGGCTTTCATTCTTCATGAAATGCATCATCCATGGCTTATGAGTCACCTTTTTGGATCTAGTGCTGTTAAATATTCTCCTTGCTTCAACTAGTTTTGTTTCTGCTTCTTTTTGCTCTTGGGTTTCTAGAGGGCTAGAAATAGGGTCTCCCAAAACAGAATAATCCCCACAAACCTTTATATCTTCCAATGTGATGGTTGCTTCTCCCCAAGGAAAGATGAAAGTGTTGGTCTTTGAACACCATCTCTGAGCAAGACCAAGAATCAACTCATCATTCCTGTGGATTTGATATGTTGAAGCTTTGATTGCTTGGTCTATCCCAGCTTTTATCCACAAATGTTCATACTTGGATTGCATGAGGTCAACCCATGTTTTCCATTCTTCATGTGGGTTTAGCCATCCATTGTATCTTACCTCTAAGGGAAGCTTTGCATGATGATTGGAAGTGACTGTTCCAGAGAACATGGAATGGGGTGGAGGAAAGTCACAAGCTTGGTCTTTGATGCATGGTTTTAGAAAATAAGCAGTTCTGCATGTTGGGTTTCTACCAGTTGATGGTGAAACCATGACTTCTTCTCTAACTTCGATAATGGAATCCGGTGATGCCTCCATTGTGAATCAAGTGAAGAGGAGTAGAGCTTTGATAAATTTTTTCTTTAGTACAGTGGATAAACACAAGTTGCATGTAAATAGAAGATGAAAAGAAAGAAATTATGAATATTGGGGAAGCAGAACTATGTTTGGGTTTGCCAAGAGGAATTTCAAAAGATTTTGGTACCGGATTTGATTTTAATGATAACGAAAATTAAACTTTTAAATTTTTTACTATATATAATTATATAATTATATTTATATACATCATTTTTAAGAGGGGGGCTGTAAATGTAATTCGCCCTTGGCAAAGCCCCACCAAACAATCCCATCAACGAGGCAGCCGCGCCTAGATTTGGCAGCCGCACGCCCGCACCGCACCCTGGCCACGTAGAATTCGAGGATTCGCAACTCATTATTCATTCCATTAACAGTGTCCAGGTTCCTTTAAAAACAAAAAACAAAAAAAAGAAAGAAACACGGTGTCAATGGTGGGGTGGATTCTAGCATGAAGTACTAGTTTTACTGGTATACCGGTGAGGCACCAATTTTTTTATCAGGAATGATTTTCAGCCCTCAAATATATTATTATAATAATGAATGGTCCAGATTTTTTCGTCCAAAAAAAAACAAGAAATTGAAAAGACTCTTTTGTCCTTAACCCCATCTCCCTCTCCCATCACCCCTGCATCACCATGACCACCACCACCTAGATCTACCCCATTTCTTCTCAGCGTGCGACCCCACCTCCTCCGCTGCGATGCCGTCCGCCGCGGCCTTGCCTCCCGCCTCTCGCTGCCTTGCCTCCCGCCGCTGCCGCCACGTGGCCGTCGCATGGAGAAATCAAAGAAGAAGCGAAGAACGCAGGTCTCCCCTCTGCAGCACCTCGTTCGCCGCCCTCCGCCACGCCGAGACACCTCCAACCACCGCGCTGCCTCCTGAAGAGTCCCTGCGAGCCAATCACAGTGGGTTCAAACACTCCAACAAGATTCAACACTCCAACAAGATTCAAGTTGGTCCTCAAATTGTTTTCAGATAGAAATAAAATCTATATGCAAGAGGGAGGGAAGAGAGAGAGAGGCGTCAGGGGAAGGGGAAGGGGAGGGGAGGGGGGGGAAGGGCGGTGGCAGTCGGTGTGACGGTGGCAGTGCATCTGATGGTGGTGAAGGGTAGGGAGAAGATAAGGGTAAAATTGAGATTTCTCTTTAAAAAAAAACAAGACATTTAGTGGTATATGGGTATACCACTAAAACACCTACTTCATGGTAGAATCCACCAGACATAGTTGGTATAGTATCATTATATTGTCTCTCATGTTTCCTCTCAATATGAGAGAGAAAGAAATAAAACCAACAAAAGGAAAAATAATTTTGTATCTTTCTCTGTCATAACATGATAAAATAAATGGAGAGGGATCTAATCTATAGAGCAATGGAAATTTACCTAGGGAAGAGAAAGATGTCTCATTATTTAATGAAGAAAGAAATATCAAATTATGGATTAAACTTTATTTTTTTAATACAATAGAAGCACATTTGTCAATTTAATAAAATTTTATGAGGAATATGTTTCTTTTGTACTAAAAGAAAGTACTAGAAATTTTTTGTACTAGGAGATATAAAAAAAAACAAAAAATCGCTAGAAAATGTTCAATACCAGTCTACAAGCAGTTGATTCGATTTACCATATATTTTTTTTCAAAAAAAAATACATAATTTTCATTGTCAAATTCCTAAAAAAATAAAACCAAAAATCAACGGAGGAGGTTGGCATAAGTAACAGTGGACTTGTGTCCCTTGTTTGAATCTCAGCTCTTGCGTATGGAACAAATTTTTGTTAGAAGGGGGTTTCCTGCTTTCAGGATGTCATTCACTCCCCCGCAGAAGATTAGTCCTGCTTCCGGCGGGGGATACTCCTAATCGAGAAAAAAAAATTCCTAAAAATAAATTTAATCATGTTGTTATATAAATCTACCGTAGGAATAGCTGGCACTAAGAAAACTAATAAAGATACTCAACCATCCCTAAAATTGAATAAAAAGGCAGGAAAGCTTAACTTACAGCAAGTTTTTTCATTTAATTATAATTTATAAAATTTATTATCAAATTATAGTATTTCTCATCGATCTGTTATATATTGTTGATTGTTGATTCTTATAATAACATGTTTTTGCTTATTTTTTTCTTACTTCTAATAATATGTTATTAGAAAAACATGTTATTTTTTCACTTAATTTTATTAAAAGAGTTTAATTTCCATACACTGTCAGTACAAAAGTATTTTACACTATCAACCAATCATAAATAGCCACATCATTGAAAACATTTGATTCTTATTCAAACCACCTTAAAAGTCATCCATATCATAATTTGTGATTGATTAACAGTCTAAAAAAACTTTACACTGAGAGTGTATAACAATTAAACTCTTATTAAAATAATAAATATGTAACTTTTGTACTAAAAAAAATAAACATTAATCAAAATTTCATATTTTATTTCTTTATTAAATGAAGTATCTCTCTTCGTTAAGATTCAATGTTCCACTGTCATCTTTCTTCATTGTGATTGTATCATCATTTTACTATCGTGCCCTTACTTAGTTGGATTAATAGAGGAGACAACCTCATTTAGGTGGAATTATGTGAGACACACAAGACATGAATGAAATCCTACATCCTACATTGTTGTAATAGATAGATTTTAGATGATAAGAGCCAAAGTTAAACATAAATGACTCACTTGGTTATTTCTGGTTTACCGAATTTGACCAAGTCTTCATTTTTCCTTTCCGAACTCGTTGGCCTTGAAGAAAGAGGAAGCAAAAGAAACCATGTGGGATCGGAAAGATTCTCTGAATCTAGAAGATTAATGTGGTATTTTGCAGGGCCAAGGTTTGGATTAAGAACATCTAAAACAGATTTTAAGGCACTTATGAAGCTGTGTATAATGTTGCTCTAGCATTGGATTATCCTATAGCATATGCTGGCTGAGAAATGGATTTGGAAAGGTGATGCAGGAAGTTTTCAATTTTGTGAATGTGGGATTTTATCTGATCGAATTGTAGGAGTGGAAAATGAGCTGCTTTCCATGTTGTACGTCACAAGAAAGGATCAACAAGAAGTCATTGAAGAAGAGTATTGCGGAATACCATGAAGAAAAAGCTAGAACCTCATTTGGCAACCTCTCTTTTAAAACCGGTAAACCTTCAATGCTAATTAATCTTCCTCATCATTAGACAATGTTTTTCGGATGGAGATCCTCTATCCCACTTTCCTGTCACATTCCTTGTCCTCTACCAATTACAATTTGCCACATAATAAAATAAAATCTTAACTCATTAATACTTATGCACATTCTCAATTTTTGATTGGTTGGAGACGTCGAGACACCATTTTTTGGGATAGCAGATTTGTATCCATGTTTTTCTCCTTGTTTTGTAAATGGTGTGTTTCCTACTCCTCTTTTCAGATGTGGGGTTCTGAATTGCAGGTTTCTCTTCATTGCATTGATGATTTACAGACCAAAATTGTGAAATTTAATGTTTTGTGTCTTGAGCTTAATGTTGTTTTTGTTACAAATCATCTGCCAGTAATATCCAAATTCTCTAAATATTGGGACCTAAAAAGGAATATATCAAATGTTAGAAAAATACCAATAGGCTTCATCAACTCTAATAAAGTCTTACAACTATTATGAAACCAGAAGCATTCAAGGTGATATAAGATCAAGCTTTGTGCTTCTAATTTGGTTTTGCTGTTGCTAAATCTTAAGATGCTGGGGTTTAATACTTTTCTGTTCTCAACTCCTTAGTGACATGTTTAGAAGCAATAAGTAAAAATAAAACTAATAACATTGTGGAATCCAAGTCCATATTTTTCTTTGAATCCTGTCTAAGGATCTCTAACTTTCTAATTCAATAGATGTCTCCCTCACTTGTCAACTTTTTTGAGTTTAGATAACAAATTGCCAAAACTGCTGGTGCAAATGGAAAAATGGATCTGAGCCTTCTAAACTACTTGATTTTCTCAAATATTAACACCAATGTTGAAAACTTTAACAAACTTTATATTGTAGATAGTGGCAAGCGAAGGTTCATAGCAGAAGAGTTATCAAAGCTTGGAAAAGGAAATATTACCTCCAAGACTTTTTCATATCGAGAGCTATGTGATGCAACTCAGAACTTTCACCATTCTAATATGATTGGTGAAGGAGGCTTTGGGAGGGTATACAAAGGACGCATTAAAGGCACAAATCAAGTATTACTTAAACTTCTCTTTTGAATATCATGTTAAGGAAGAAGCCTATTCAGGTTGTTAAGTAACCTTCTAAATGGTGTGTTACATGCAGGTTGTTGCTGTGAAGCAACTTGACAGGAATGGATTTCAAGGAAACAGGGAATTTCTTGTAGAGGTTTTGATTTTGAGTCTCTTGCACCACCCTAACCTTGTCAACTTGATAGGGTATTGTGCTGAAGGTGAACAGAGGATTTTGGTATATGAATACATGGTTAATGGCTCTTTAGAAGATCACCTACTTGGTAAGTAATTGTACTACTTACATAATGCCCCTATACAATGCATGGCAGCTAAAATTCAGAATGACAACCAATTTAAGTATTATTTGAAGATTTTAGGTAGATTATGTTTTTAAAAATTGCTCTATGGATTTTATTTTTTAACATATGTTTTTAAAAAATTGCTCTATGGATTTTACTTTTTAACCTTTTCTGTTGTTTGACAAACTAATTATAATTTATATATGTAACTTATAAGTATATTTTTTGTAAGGGGACGTTTGGTAAAGAATCGTCACTTCTAAGAATCATGACTAGGCTGCCTAACAAACGCTCCCTAAGATAAAAAATAAAACTATTTAAAGAACCATATAAATTTCACAATTTAAAGCATGACCCTTTCATTATTTAGTAATTAGCATCTAATTCTAATGTTAACTGACCAACAACAAAATGATTTTCAGAAATAACTCCGGACATAAAGCCTTTGGACTGGAATACTAGAATGCAAATTGCAGAAGGTGCAGCAAAGGGGCTTGAATATTTACATGAAGTAGCAAACCCACCAGTGATATATCGCGATTTCAAAGCATCAAACATACTGTTGGATGAAAACTTCAATCCAAAGCTCTCTGATTTTGGACTTGCAAAGGTTGGTCCAACTGGAGATAAAACACACATATCAACCAGGGTAATGGGAACTTATGGCTATTGTGCTCCTGAATATGCATCAACAGGGCAATTGACTACAAAATCGGACGTGTACAGTTTTGGGGTAGTGTTTTTGGAGATGATCACAGGAAGAAGAGTAATTGATAGTTCAAGACCATCAGAAGAGCAAAATTTAGTCCTTTGGGTATGTCCTGGAACCTTTCTTATGTACCAGAAGTTATATCATTTTGTTCAATGTTGGCAGTCCCACATCGCCTGCTTCAAATCTTGGAGTATGATTTATATATCTATTGGACAATTCTAATTAACGTCAATTAGTTTTAGGATTAAATTTAATGGTGTGTTTGGATGAGAGAATTTAAAAGGGTAATATATATTTTTTTAGAGGTCTAACATTGATTTTTCTTCTTCTTCTTTTCAGGCACAACCACTGCTTAGAGACAGAAGGAAATTTACATTAATTGCTGATCCGTTGCTAGAAGAAAACTACCCCATAAAAAGTCTATACCAAGCTCTAGCAATAGCAGCAATGTGCCTCCAAGAGGAAGCTGATACCCGACCTTTGATCAGTGACGTAGTTATAGCTCTTGAATTTTTAGCCAAGAAGAAATTAGAGGTGGATGAAGAACAACATATAATAGAGACTTCTTCTGCTCAAAATGGAGATAGAAGTGGAGACAGTGAATATGATGATGATGACGACGATGAGGATGAGGATGAGGATGAGGGCGAGGACGATGATGATAACGGTAGTGATGGTGATCATGACAATCATGATAAAAGAGAATAGTGAATGGAAATGCAACTTCAACTTGGGAGCCATTCTATGAAATTTTGTCATGATGCCAAATTATTAGAATTCAAATCCATTACCTTTGGGCTCATTACATGGTTTTCCATGTATAGAGTTAATTGACTAGTAGTTTTAGATATATATATATAAACTAACAATAGTCATCTATGAGAGTGCTTCTTTGAATTGTCTATTCACATTAAATACAGATTATATGACCTTATAGGTATTGTCTAATTTGTGGACAATTCATCTATCCAAATCTGCCCAACCATCACCACCATCATCCCCTTCCTCCTTCCACCTCTTCAATCCCAACAATCAGAAATTCAATTTTGATTTCGATTCAGATCTTTACATGATTTAGGGTTTCGATGAGAGTCAACTGCCGTTGGTCGACTCCTATGGCACGCTAAGGCAGTGTGGATACTGGCGATACACATGGTGCAACGTGCACTGACGCTTTTCATAATGATGCATTAGGTGGTGCACCAACAACTTTTTTTTTTATTTCAAACCACTCAATAAATATGCGCCACGTTCACATGCATTTTTAGGTGGAAGCGTTAGTTCACATTGACACCACCTGATGCACCACGTGGACTAATGCCTTCCACGTCATCAGCATAAGAAAAAGTATAACAAAAATTCAGTGTGGCCAAAACAGCCACATTTTGATTAAATGTTAGAAAATAACACGAAATCAAAAAGACAACTTTATTATTGTCACAACAGGTTATGGAATTCTTCCAATTAAGCTTTGGGGTCAACAACACTAATAACAAAGTAACAAAGTTTGTCATGCTGACTCATTTTTCATATAACTTTCTCTACATTATCCATTTTATGATTAATGTAAAATGTAATATATATATATATATATATATATATATATATGAGATATTATCCGTTGACGTCAGGTATAAGTCTTTTGACTTACGCCAAATCTGGACCATTAAAATCATTTAATCCAATGGATTAGAATATTTTAATTAAAAAAATAAAAAATAAAACAGAAATTATTCATGTGACCCTTTTCATTTAGTTTTATCCTCCCTAGTATTTCGTTCGTTCCTGATCATTTTCTTTGCCGTGAAACCTTCCCTTCTCTTAACAAGTAAAAGTTCAATGAAAACCCAAATGACCCAGATGTACCCACAACCCTCGCATTGTACATATGCGCCTCTCCACTGCCGCCGCCAACCGCTCGCCTCCCGCCGCCAGACACCCGCCGATGCCGTCGCTCCACTGTCGCAACTGCCTCCACTTCGCCGTCTCGAGGAGAAACAGAGAAAAAGCGTCTCCCCTTTGCGCTGCCTTGTTTGTCGCCCTCCGCCGCGCCTCGACATCGTCCGACACCGCTACAACCGCCACGCCGAGATAGCAGCTTGTCCAACTTCATTTTCTATGGTGGTACGACCATTGCTAACCTTTTCTTGTATTGTATGTTAGTTCTTTCTCTTGGAATTGACTTCTGTTGGCATTCATTCCCAAGTATTTGTTGAAGGGAAAGTTGCTAAAATGGATGGATTTAGTGATTTACAAACTCCTGTGTGGACCTATCTAAACTTTGAGTGTGCATATAAGAAGATATATATGTTTTGCCCATTCCCTGTTTGATAAATTGCTTGAGCCATTGATGTTAGTGAGTTGTAAATGCTTGCATTGTGGTTATCTTTGGCAAAATACCTACGGTTTTGGGCATTGTTTTAGTGCTTTATGGTAAAATTTCCTTTGTATTTCCTTCTGATAGCAAGATAGCTTTAACTTACACATTGTTTCCCATTTGCTTTATGTGCAGACTATTGTTTGCTGAAGCTGAGTTAGCTACCAAGGCACTTGATTTATTTTATGTTAAAGTTGTTTATAATCAAAATTTATTTTATGTGATGGGTGAGCTTTGTCATTGTGAAAATTACTGCAATATGCCCCACAAGGTTGCTAGAAAGAGTTGGTGATTTGCTAAGATTGCAACAGAAAGACCCTTCATTCATTTTGCCATGGAAGCAAGATTCCTTCCAATTTTCGCTGAATCCAGCCTCTTGTACCACACTCAGAAAAGACAAGAACCTCTAACACCAGAAGAAGAGAGTGATCTTCAACTTGCCAATCAGAGATTACAAGAAGTTTGCCAAAAATGTGTGCAGGCCAATATTCCTTTATTGGTTGATGCAGAACACACTACTGCTCAACAAGCTTAAAGTAGTAAACTGGTTGTTGTCATGTGCACTTGTTCTGTTCTGATGCTGGATGCAAGTGGGATGGACTTGGGCTTATTTTAGTGAACTTGTTATGTTCTGCTACTGTAACAGGATGGTCAATGTAATAGAGATGTAATAGTATGTTTTGCTACTTGTTACGGTCTGATGTTTATGGTCAATATAACAGGGATGGGATCTATTTTGTAAAAGTGTTTCATTTTGAAAATGACAATGTAACGTACTCTTATTAATAAAATTTAACTTATTGAAAGAACGGTGACTTTTCTATTACCTTCTTGTTTAGATTTTTTTTTATAAACAAAAGTAAATTTAAATGAGCACAAGGGTGCTCAAACTCGTATACATTGGATCCAGTGCCCTTGTTAGCATCTTTTGTCCATCGCTGTAAAATATAATTACTTGGAATTTCGACAATATTTTTTGGCTGAAAAATCGCCAAGATATGTCTGCATAATATTCCCAAAAATTCAAAAAGCTGGCAACCACAATTAGCAACCTTTGTGTCAAATATCCACCCAAACAATAAATGTATCTCGAGAGTCAAAACAATTTGCTTCCTTATATTTGTATTGAGACCCATTTTTTTCAATTTTCTCCTTTGTGAATTCACTAATCTTTGCAAGCTCATCCTGAAACTTTCCAAAAATGGTTCTTGTATAAATCGATGCTGCATGCTCCACAATTTTTGACTTAATATCCAAGAGACGCGATCGGTGCCTCGATTCAAAATCTTCTCTCCTTTCTTTTTCATAGCAAATATCTATTGCCTTGTCGAATTTCAATACAAAATCCCTTAATGTTGTTGAGGAATTAACAAAAGAATCAAAAAAAGCATTAATACTCTCGCTCCTCTGTGTAGTGTTCATCCCAACAAAGAAAGTGCTTCTATTATAAACAGGTACCCATGACTCTCTTATATTATACAAACCATGAAGCCATTCATTCTCCTTCAAATCATAATCAACCATTATACGTTCCCAAGCTTCTTCAAAATCTTCTATGGATGGTGAATCACGAATGCATGATTTCAATTCACGCTTGAAAATTGAATTTTTATGATGTATATGCGAAAGCTTCTCAGGAAATTTTTTTCTGATGTGCCACAAGCATAATCGATGATGAGTATGTGGAAATACCTTGGCTATGGCAGCTTTCATCGCCAAATCTTGATCTGTTATTATTGACACAGGACTTTTTCCACTCATTGCATGAAGCCAAGTTTGAAATAGCCATTCAAAAGACTTCTCTGTCTCATCTTGCAACAAAGCACAACCAAATAAGATAGACTGATAATGATGATTAACCCCAGTAAAAGGTGCAAATGGCATATTATACTTGTTGGTCTTATATGTTGTATCAAATGTAACAACATCTCCAAAAATTTTATAAGCTAATCTTGATCTTGCATCTACCCAAAAAAAGTTTATCATTCTATCTTCATCATCACATTGTATTGCATAAAAAAAAAAAATTGGATTCTCAGCTTGCTTTGACTTACAGAAGTTGAAAACAGCTTGAGCGTCTCCAATGTCTAGAAGTTGAAAACAGCTTTGTTAAGTCTCTAAAATGTCTGTGTGCATTTCCCTAAGTTTTGATGAAAACGAAACATTGGTTAATGATTTAATTAACCTACTTTGTGGTTGCTAACCTGTCTACTTAGTGTACAGATCAGAAGATTACAAAACTCACCTGTCTGTCTACCTAAGTATCAACCTGTCCGTTTAAGCCAAAAAGTCAACCTGTCTGCTGACTAGGATTGTTGACTATATGCAAACTGGTTTACAAACCTGTCTCCACTCTACTCTTCAACTTGTCCAAGGTTCTTTGTTAAAGAACTCGAAGTACAGGAAGCTTTTGCAAGCTGTCCCCTCATGAAGAATACTCTGAGAACTCTCTCTCACGCTTATCAAGAAACTCAGAAGTGCTCTCTCTCAAGCAACCTAGGAAGTCAGAGATAAACTTCCAGTTAAAGAATGTTTCCAACATGCTTTATTCCCTAGTACTTTCAGTCATTACACAGAAAGGGAAATGTACTCTGCAAAAGTACAAAAGCACTCTGCACAACTGAGTTAATTTCTACACGATGCATAAAGCTATTATCCTTCATGTTAGAGTACAACCAACGTCTCCATTGCATTAATGGCTGCCCAGAACGACTATATTGCATTTAATAAAGCTCTGCTTGAAGCCATCGTTGCAAGGAATGTCTCTAACGGATATTAAATGTTTGAAGGCTATAAATACAGAAGTCATTGAAGATGAACACATCAGAGTTTACAAAGCATTAAAGAGCCATTACTCTGTTCATTTATTTACTTTGTATTCTTCAATCATTTGAAGTTATTATGCAGACTTTCCTAAGCTTTACATTTAAACCACTCTTTGAGTGTTAGTGAAAGATCTGTCTGTCTGTAAGTGTATTTATTACAAACCAAACTCTCAAACAAATCTGAGTGAGCCTGAAGAGGCTAGGTGTGCAAACAATACTTGGAGTCTGTAACCTGATCAGTTATAGTGGATAAATCTTGGTGCTGCCAAGGACTGGACGTAGCTCTTTGTGTTAAAGAGTGAACCATGATAAATCTCTGTGTTAATCTCTCTTCCCTTAATCTCTTTAGTTGTTTTGATTATATATCATCTGCTTTCTAACTAAGGGGTTAAAACTGTTTTTATCAAGACTGTTTTTCATCTATACGTGTGTTGTTTTCTGAGAAAACTACAACAGACAGGTGACATGTCTGTGTAACCTTTTTACACCCGTCTGTGCTTAGCTTCTGCATGCAAAAAGTTTTTAACTTTATTTTAATTTCTGATAAACACAATTCAACCCCCGTTCTCGTGTCTATAGTTGTCTATTTCAGTTGGTATCAGAGCTCAGCCTCTGGGTTGAGCATCTAACAGTGTAGAGGTAAAAGATCCTGAAGAATAGACATGACTGCTGGAGCTAGTGGAAGTAACCAGACTGAAGGAGCCTCCTTAACCAGGCCTCCATTCTTCAATGGAGAAAACTACAACTATTGGAAAGACAGATTTCAATGGTTCATTCTATCTACAAACTCTGATCTCTGGGATGTCATCACTGATGGTCCTTTCATTCCTAAAAATGATGACAACACTGATAAGCCAAAAGCTCAGTGGACCCCTGCAGAAAAGACAAAGTGGGAGCTGAATCACAAAGCCAAATACAACATTATTTGTGCTCTCAGTCCTGATGAATTTGAGAAGGTCTGTGCCTGTGATTCTGCCAAAGAAATATGGGACACCTTAGCTGACACACATGAAGGAACAGCCAAAGTCAAAGAATCAAAAATTGCCATACTTGTCAGAAAGTATGAACTGTTTCTCATGGAGGAAGGAGAATCTGTTGCTCAAATGATTGGGAGATTCCAAACTATCATCAATGGTCTAAAGTCTCTTGGCAAAGTTTACTCTAATGCTGAGAAGGTTGGGAAGATACTTAGGAGTCTACCTAAGCAGTGGAGACCTCTGGTAACTGCTATCTCTCAAGCCAAAGATCTTACCACCTTGACCATGGATGAACTCCTTGGAACACTTACTGTTCATGAGCAAGAACTTGGAGATGAAGTCTCAACAAAGAAGGGCAAGTCAATTGCTCTGAAGGCTGATCAAAAGTCTTCTAAAGCTTCTAAAGCTTTGAAGGCAGACGAGTCATCCAGTGATGATGACCTGTCTGAATCTGAGGATTCTGAAAGTGATGAAGAACTATCTCTCCTAACCAGAAAGATAAAGCTTCTCTTACAGAAAAAGAAGTTCAGAAAGGATAAACCATTCAGAAGATTCAACAAGGACAAGAACTTCAAGGATTCCACTTCAACAGACAAGAACTCAATTGTCTGCTATGAGTGCAAGAAACCAGGTCACATCAAAGCAGAATGTCCTCAACTCAAGAAAGCCCCGTTTAAGAAGTTCTTCAAAATGAAGAAGAAAGGAATGATGGCTACTTGGGAAGATCTAGAGTCAACATCTACTGATGAGGAGACAGAGGAAGAAGCAAATCTCTGTCTAATGGCTAACACTGACTCTGATTCAGATAATGAGGTAAATTCTGATTATGAGGAATTACTTGATGCCTATGAAGAATTGTTGGAGGAATCCAACTGTTTATCCAAGGCTTTCAAATCTCTCAAGAGAGATCATGTTAAGCTCCTCAGTGAGCATAAACAGAAATCTCTAGAGTGTGAGAAATTTGCCAAGGAGAACAGTGAGCTGAAGACTGAAAAGTCTAATGAAGCTAAGATCTCTAGTGATACATCACAGCCTGAAGAAGTTGAAAAACTTCAACAGAAAGTGGAAGAGCTCACTTCTGATCTTGCCAAATTTGTTAATGGTAGAGAAAATCTGACCAAGCTGCTTGGCTGTCAGAGGCACTCCCTTAACAAAGAAGGTATAGGATATGTCCATCAGATACATCATAAAGTATCAACTAAGCACTCTAAAGTGTCTGCTACATCTACTTCTATTAATTCCATACCTGTCTGTAATTTCTGTGGAAAGACTGGACATGTTATGTCTAAGTGTCTTCATAAGAAAAGAAGGAAGTCTTCACAGACTCCTAGAACTAACAGAAAAGGACCCAGAAAACTATGGGTACCTAAAGATCAAATAATCTCTGTTGCAGATGTCCTCAACAGCACAAAGAAAACACCATTGCTGGTACCTGGACAGTGGCTGCTCGCGACACATGACAGGAGAAAGGTCTATGTTCCTAGACCTCCAACTTAAAAAAGGAGGACATGTGGCATTTGGTGGAAATCAGAAAGGGAAGGTTATAGGAATTTGTACTATTGGTGGTAAACCTCCTCTTCCCTCTATATCAAATGTTCTTATGGTTAAAGGATTAAAACACAATTTTCTTAGCATAAGTCAATTATGTGACAGTGGATTTGATGTCTCCTTTACCAAAGATTTCTGTATAGTTAAAGATCTAAGTGGCAAAACCCTCTTTTCAGCTAAAAGGCAACAAAATCTGTATAAGATTGAACTGACTGATCTCTCAGATCAAAGTGTAACCTGTCTGATGTCTAAAGAGGATGAAAGATGGTTGTGGCACAAGAAACTAGGACATGCTAGTATGAAATTAATTTCAAAACTGAAAAGGGATAACCTTGTGAGAGGATTGCCTGATATTAGTTTTAAGAAAGATGTTTTGTGTGATGCATGTCAGAGAGGTAAACCGATAAAATCAAGTTTCAAATCTAAAAACCAAGTATCAACCTCTAGACCTCTTCAGTTGTTACACATGGATCTGTTTGGACCAGTTAGTGTTGCTAGCTTAGCTGGAAGGAAATATGGATTTGTCATAGTTGATGACTATTCTAGATATACATGGGTACTCTTCTTAACTCACAAGGATGAGTCTTTTAAGGCTTTCTCGGTATTCTGTAAAAGAGTACAAAATGAGCAGGGTTTCTGCATTTCTACTCTTACAAGTGACCATGGGGGAGAATTTGAAAATGAGCAGTTTAGTCAGTTCTGTGAGGAGAATGGGATCTCTCACAATTTCTCTGCACCTAGAACTCCTCAACAAAATGGAGTGGTTGAGAGAAAGAACAGATCTCTGCAAGAGATGGCTAGATCTATGCTCAATGAGAATAATCTCCCTAAGTACTTCTGGGCAGAAGCAGTAAACACAGCCTGTTATGTACAAAACAGAATACTCATTAGGCCTTTTCTAAAGAAGACTCCCTATGAACTGTGGAAAGGAAAAAGCCCCAACATTTCTTACTTTCATGCATTTGGTTGTGAATGCTTCATCTTAAATACCAAGGATCAACTTGAAAAATTTGACTCTAAGACAGACAAAGGTATCTTTTTGGGATACTCTGAAATGTCTAAAGCTTTTAGAATTTACAATTCTAGAACATCTGTTATTGAAGAATCTGTTCATGTCAAATTTAATGATAACTTAAAGACTGATAAGGAATTGTCAGATCTAGAAGATGATCTTGCAGGTCTTGATATAAACAAGTCAGAAGATCAACAACCTGACTTAACCAAATCAGAACCTGAAGCAGAACCAGACAGACAAGTGGAGCAGACACGTCAACAGACAAGTCAAGATCCTCTTGAAAGAGACTGGAAATTCAAAACTCATCATCCTAAGGATCTCATCATTGGACATCCCTCAGATGGAGTGAGAACCAGATCTACCTTAAGAGAATCAAGCAATGTGGCCTTTTTGTCAGAAATAGAGCCAAAGCACATTGAAGAAGCTCTTGATGATGAAAGCTGGATTCTTGCTATGCAAGAAGAACTCAACCAGTTCACCAGATGTCTGGACACTTGTCTCCAAGCCCAAAAACAAGTCTGTCATTGGAACAAGATGGGTCTTCAGAAACAAGTTAGATGAAGATGGCAAAGTTGTCAGAAACAAGGCAAGGTTAGTAGCTCAAGGCTATAACCAACAAGAAGGTATTGACTATACTGAAACATTTGCACCTGTAGCTAGAATAGAAGCTATTCGCATACTGATGTCATATGCTGCACAACACCAAATCACTCTTTTTCAAATGGATGTGAAAAGTGCGTTTCTCAATGGAATAATTGAAGAAGAAGTTTATGTTAAACAACCCCCTGATTTTGAAGTATTGATAAACCAGATCATGTTTTTAAACTTAAAAAGGCATTATATGGTTTAAAGCAAGCACCTAGGGCATGGTATGATAGACTAAGCTCTTTTCTCATGCATAATGGTTTTACAAGAGGTCAAGTAGATACTACTCTGTTTAAGAAAAGCCATAAAGAAAATTTCATTGTAGTCCAAATATATGTTGATGATATTATTTTTGGAGCAACTAATGAAAAGCTGTGCAAGGATTTTTCAAAGCTGATGCAAGCAGAATTTGAGATGAGCATGATGGGAGAATTGAAGTTCTTCCTTGGTCTACAAATCAAACAGACAAGTGATGGAATCTACATCCATCAACAAAAGTATATCAAGGAAATGCTCAAGAAATACAAAATGGAAAGTGCTAAACTTATGAAAACTCCCATGGAAACCAATGCAAAACTCAGTAAAGATGATGAAGGTAAAAAGGTAGACCAAACTGTCTACAGAGGTATGATTGGATCTTTACTGTACTTAACCTCAAGCAGACCTGATATTCAATTTAGTGTCTGCATGTGTGCTAGATTTCAATCTGACCCAAGAGAATCTCATCTTAAAGCTGTTAAGAGAATATTTAGATATTTGCTTGGTACTACTAATCTTGGTTTGCTGTATTTAAGAACTAAAGAATACAGATTAGTGGGATTCTGTGATGCTGACTTTGCTGGAGACAGAATAGAAAGAAAAAGCACCAGTGGAGGATGCCACTTCATTGGAGCAAATTTGGTCTCTTGGTCAAGCAAAAGGCAGACAACTATTGCTCTATCTACTGCTGAAGCAGAATATATCTCAGCTGCTAGTTGTTGCTCTCAACTCTTATGGGTAAAACATCAACTTGAGGATTACTCTATTTTTGAGCATAATATATTTGTATGGTGTGATAATTCTAGTGCTATCTGCTTAACTAAAAATCCAATTCAGCATTCTAAGGCTAAGCATATAGAGATCAAACATCACTTCATTAGAGATTATGTTCAGAAAGGTATCTTTGATATTAAGTTTGTTAAAACTGAAAATCAATGGGCTGATATCTTCACTAAGCCTTTAGCAGAAGAAAGATTTTTATTTATTAGAGATAATTTAAACATGCATTGTATTGTTGAATAAAATGTCTGAGTTTTTGAACTGTCTGTGATCACCTGTCTGACTCTGCTGAGTCAATATGATGAAACCCAACAGTTTTATTAAAATGGTTATTATTTATTTATCTATTTATTTAATACCATTTGTTAATCTGAAGCTAATCATGGACACGGCAGTTTTTACCTCGAAACTATGTTTTCATTATGTCTAAGTGGGCGCTACAGTTCCCCACATAAATCGTGGCATTCTTAATTAAAATTTTTTTTCTCTCTCCTGCTTTTACTGCTTTAAAAGGCAAATCTTCATAAAGTTTCAAACTTTATCCTTCTCTAAAGCCCTAAGTCTTTTCATCTTCGTCTTCTTCTCGTTCAAACCCTTCTCTCTTCCAAAACTTTCTTTTTCTCTCTTCTCTGAAAAATGGCATCTTCAAAGCGCCTGTCTCCAAAAGAGATTGCTGAGCAATACGAAATGAGAATAGCTGATGTAGAGAAGATTCTACCTGGAAAGACTGTTGATCTTCAACAGATGAAGAAATGGGGAATGGATGTCACTGAAGAGTTGGAATACTCTAAGTGGACAGCCTTCTTTGATATCAAGGAGTTGGTCCATCCCAAGCTTGTCAGAGACTTCTGGAGAAATGCTGTGGTCATCACCAACGTGGTTGATGGAACCAAGAGCTTCAAGGCTCAAATGTCAGCTGATGTGACTCTCCAGTTTCCTATCAGCTCTCTGGAATTGGCAACCAGATGCCCAAGGATTGGAACTGCTTTCAGACCTGACTGGGAAGATCAGGTGGGAACTGAAAGTGTCAATATTGCTATATATGGAGTTCCCAACCCTGAGAACAAGAAGCCTGTCAACATGGTGCCCAAGTGCAGGTTCTTGCACAAGCTGCTTCTGGAGTGTGTGATGCCCAGAAAAGGGTCAAGAGACAATGTGACCAAGTTGGACAGATTTGCTCTGTACCACTTGATTCACAAAATCAAGATAGACATCAATGATCTCATCTACATGTATCTTGAGTCTCTGATCAGAAGGACAAATATGCCTACCTACCCTTATGGAATGCTGCTGACAAGGGTTTTTAGGAACAAGATATTTGTTCCAACTGATGTCCACTTTGTGGACATGGCTCTGCCCATAGACAAGAAGGTCTTGTCTATGATGGGGATTGAGGGAATCCCTCTGGAGGATGAAGAAGAAGAGAAGAAGAAGAAGAAGAAGAAGCCTGCTGTTGAGCAGAAGCTGAAGGAAAAAGCAGAAGAACCTGCTGATTCCACTGGTGAATCAGAGTTTCCAATCTCTGAAAGAATTTGGAAAGCTGCTGGAAAGGTTGCCAGACAGGATCAGAGGCCTGAGGAACCCACAGCTTCTGAAGGATCTGCTGAGACAGTTGAGCCTCTCAGATTCAAGCTGAAGAAGCCCTCTCCCAAGAGGAAGACTAGTGAGGCTGGAAAATCTGGTGTGGTTTCTGCACAACCCACCAAGAGAAGAAGACTGGTGAAGACCTTTACCAAGGTCAGACAAGTGGAGACTGTGCCTAGTAAAGAGGAAGCACCTGCTCAGGGGGAGCAGATATCTCCACCCTCAGAGGAGCCTAGGGAAATCAAATCTCTTGATTTGGGATTCATACCCAGAAAAAGAAGGTCAGGCTACCCTATGCCTGTAGTGGCTATTGCTGAAAGGGAAGCAGTCCCTGCAGAAGAGCCTGCTGCTGCTGCTGCTACTGCACCCTCTGCTGACCTGTCTGCTGGAACACAGACAGTTGGTCATCATGAAGAAGCTTCTCTGTCTCCTTCAAGGAAGAAAGCAAGGCACTTTGAAGATCAGCTCTTCACCTTCCCTTCTGCACCATCCTCTCCCCTTCATCTAGGTATTCCAGATTCTGTTGTTTCTTCCCCCTCTGCTCTCTGTGTCAACCCTTTATCTGTTGCCTCCCCTTTTCATTCACCTGTCTCCTCTCACCCCACTCAAACATCTTTTGATGTCGTGTCTGATGTATGTCAGTACACAGTTGTTCACAGGGACTCAACTCCCAGAGAACAATCTGGCATATCATCTAGACTGTTTGTGAGTGATTTGCAATCTCTGATGACTGCAAGTATATCTCACTTATCTGTCATCCCTTCTCCTCCACCTCACATTCTGAACCCATGTAGGGAGATTTTCTTTTATCCCCCTATTGTGTTGTTCATTAGAACATTGGAAGGATCTCACTATCCTACCTCTGTTGTAATGTTACCCTCTAGGTCTAGATACTTTTTTCTTTTAGTCACAGGATCTAATTCATTCTTTTCCCACATAGACTCTCTCTTACCCCTACCTCCATCTGTCTTAGCCAATCAACCTCTTCCCCCTCCTATTCCAATAAGAGTCACTCGTCTGTCTCTTTGTGAAAGACTCTCCTGTGTCTTTCCCTCTCCTGATTTTGACCCAGTCAGAATCACCCCTCTGTTTAAAATAGCATTTCTTCCTTTATTTTATTTCAGAACCATTCATCAACTTTTCTTTCCCCGTGTCTCCTCACATTTCTCTGTACCTAAGGCACCCCCAGTTTTAGCCTTACCCTGGTATCCATCCCTGTCTGCTGCTTCAACCAGCTTGTCTACAGAAGTCTCCTCCTCTCAGATGGTGGATTCAGATAGCTTCAATCTTCTTAAGACTGAGCTAGAAGAAGTCAGAAGACAATTGGATGCAGAAAGGCATGCTAGGCTGCTGTTAGAACAGAAAGTTGATTCCCTATATCTTCTTTTTAATCAGCCTAGATGAGTAGCTGTAGGAACTGCCTTGTAATTGAAATGCTTATGATGAATACAAATCAATTTTACTTTATTATTTTCTCTTTATTGTCTCTTTTTCTCTCTACTGTTATATGTTTACTCTTTTTGTTGCTGACAAAAGGGGGAGAAAAATGTAAGATGATTAATGTAAAATGTTTGGAGAAAAATATGTGATATATGCTAAGTGTTCTGGAGAATATAAACATTTACTCTGATATTTTGAACTTAAACCTGCTGCATATTACTCTGATGCTCTCTATTGAACACAAATGCATCTGTCTGCAAATATAGAAAATATCAACTTGTCTACTGTCTGTTATTCTATACTCTGATATTTTCAAAGGTTCATTAAATCATCTGAATGTTTGTCATCATCAAAAAGGGGGAGATTGTTAAGTCTCTAAAATGTCTGTGTGCATTTCCCTAAATTTTGATGAAAACGAAACATTGGTTAATGATTTAATTAACCTACTTTGTGGTTGCTAACCTGTCTACTTAGTGTACAGATCAGAAGATTACAAAACTCACCTGTCTGTCTACCTAAGTATCAACCTGTCCGTTTAAGCCAAAAAGTCAACCTGTCTGCTGACAAGGATTGTTGACTATATGCAAACTGGTTTACAACCTGTCTCTACTCTACTCTTCAACTTGTCCAAGGTTCTTTGTTAAAGAACTCGAAGTACAGGAAGCTTTTGCAAGTTGTCCCCTCATGAAGAATACTCTGAGAACTCTCTCTCACGCTTATCAAGAAACTCAGAAGTGCTCTCTCTCAAGCAACCTAGGAAGTCAGAGATAAACTTCCAGTTAAAGAATGTTTCCAACATGCTTTATTCCCTAGTACTTTCAGTCATTACACAGAAAGGGAAATGTACTCTGCAAAAGTACAAAAGCACTCTGCACAACTGAGTTAATTTCTACACGATGCATAAAGCTATTATCCTTCATGTTAGAGTACAACCAACGTCTCCATTGCATTAATGGCTGCCCAGAACGACTATATTGCATTTAATAAAGCTCTGCTTGAAGCCATCGTTGCAAGGAATGTCTCTAACGGATGTTAAATGTTTGAAGGCTATAAATACAGAAGTCATTGAAGATGAACACATCAGAGTTTACAAAGCATTAAAGAGCCATTACTCTGTTCATTTATTTACTTTGTATTCTTCAATCATTTGAAGTTATTACGCAGACTTTCCTAAGCTTTACATTTAAACCACTCTCTGAGTGTTAGTGAAAGATCTGTCTGTCTGTAAGTGTATTTATTACAAACCAAACTTTCAAACAAATCTGAGTGAGCCTGAAGAGGCTAGGTGTACAAAGAATACTTGTGTTGGAGCCTGAAGAGGCTAGGTGTGCAAACAATACTTGGAGTCTGTAACCTGATCAGTTATAGTGGATAAATCTTGGTGCTGCCAAGGACTGGACGTAGCTCTTTGTGTTAAAGAGTGAACCAGGATAAATCTGTGTTAATCTCTCTTCCCTTAATCTCTTTAGTTGTTTTGATTATATATCATCTGCTTTCTAACTAAGGGGTTAAAACTGTTTTTATCAAGACTGTTTTTCATCTATACGTGTGTTGTTTTCTGAGAAAACTACAACAGACAGGTGACCTGTCTGTGTAACCTTTTTACACCCGTCTGTGCTTAGCTTCTGCATGCAAAAAGTTTTTAACTTTATTTTAATTTCTGATAAACACAATTCAACCCCCTTCTCGTGTTTATAGTTGTCTATTTCAAGCTTGAGCGTCTCCAATGTCGAGATTTCTTCGTCTAAGATTTCTAAGATGATTCCAACAATCCCTGCTAGAAAAAGATATATCTCCACCATTAAACATTGTGGCAACCTTTCCTGTAGGTACCCCCTCTCCATCAAACTTCTCAACAAGGTTCTTAGTAGCTGTGCTCATTTTCTTATGACAACGAAGATACTTCACACTCTTAGGGCTAACCATGGCGTGACTATGAACGTTACTAAAGCTTTGGACAACCCATTTACTTCTTTTCCACGCTTTTGAAACCACAAGTGATGCCTTGCAATCAGTTCTTGAAGTCGAGCTTTTTTTCCTAGTTTTTCCCATGAAAACATTGGATTGTTCCTCATTGTCACTCTTGATTGTATGTCTACCTTCATTAGAACATACGAGTATATAAAAATTTTCCTTAGCTGAATGAGTTCGAATTCTAAAGCCCTCCTTCTTAGCAAATGATATGTAGAATTCTTTAACAACCTGAAGGGAGTTGAATTCCATTCCAACACAAGGAATAACATTAGAATGCCTATCAATATTGGCCTCGTCTGACTTGGAATTTTCTGAAGTGATTTCTAACTTATTAGACACAAGGTTAACGGTCTCATGATCTTCTACACTCTTCATGATAGAGTTTTCCATGCAATTCACCATCCAATATTTTATATACACCTGAAGAATATAAAAAAGAATAAAAAAGGTGAGAATATCATTCAAATACCATCATTGCAGAAAATGTAGACATGAAAATGATCTTTGGAATTGGAAAAGTAACTAAGTTGGAAAGGTAAATTTTTGGAAAGTTTCTAAAGCAGGGAAGTTTCTTCAATGTAACAAACTCTATTATTAGAACATCCATTCATCAACAACTTATAAGTGAGCAACTGAGCATAACAAAAACAAAGAGATAAAAATTGCAAGGATATAGAAAATTTAGAATAGGCTCATTCCTAGAAGACAAAGAATTGATACTTTGTTCAAACTACATCATAGTTCAGCAGAACAATACACATACCGCAAGTAGTTTATACAGTATCGGACTGCAAAGAAGTCAGATCCTCCGACAGCGGCGAGACGTGCTCCTCGAAAGTTCGTAACTGAAAAGAAGGGTGGTCGTGAGTCAGTGACGGTGTGGCGTGCTCCGGCGAGTCGTGGTGTGCTTCGACGGCGGCATGGCGTGGTGTGCTTCGACGGCGGCGGCGTGGCGTGAGGTGCTTCAAAACCGCTGAACAGAGGAGAAGATTTGGCGGCTTGGTTGCGCAAGAAAGGAAGAACGAAATACAGGGAGGGGAAAAAGCAAAGATAAGGGTCATTTGGGTTTTCATTGAACTTTTACTTGTTAAGAGAAGGGAAGGTTTCACGGCAAAGAAAAGGATTAGGAACGAACGAAATACCAGGGAGGATAAAACTAAATGATAAGGGTCAAGTGAATAATTTATGTTTTATTTTTTATTTTTTTAATTTAAATATTCTAATCCATTGGATTAAATGATTTAAATGGTCCTGATTTTGCGTAAGTCAAAAGACTTACACCTGACGTCAACGGATCCTATCTATATATAAAAAAAATAGATTATGAGTTTAATTACTATACACGAACAATGTAAAACTTTTTTGCACAGACATTCAATCATAAATTATCATGTCAGTAATATTTATTGGTAGGGATGACAATTTGTACCCTACCCACTGGGTACCTGCAAAAATTATCCATGCTGGACAGGGTAATTACCCACACAATATATAATAGATTATGAGTTTAATTACTATACACAGACAATGTAAAACTTTTTTGCACAGACATCCAATCATAAATTACCACGTCAGTAATATTTATTGGTAGGGATGACAATTTGTACCCTACCCACTGGGTACCCTAAAAAATTACCCATGATCGGCAGGATAAATACTCACATAATGGGTAAGGGTCCGGGTCCAGGTAAACCCACATACAAAATGGGCTACTTTTTGGAGAGAAAAATGCCCCTGCGAATTCTACTTTATATATAAAGATATAAAGATGAATTATCTCAATTAATAGGAAATTAGTGTGAATAAATTAAAAGATTTATATAACAAATAATCGTGAATAATAATTGAATAAATTGCTTGAGAAGATAATAAACAAAAAGTTTTCTTGATCTTAAAATCTTACGATTATTAAAATAATGAATTACAAATAGGATTTAAAAATATATTAAAATCTAATTTCTTCTAGTAATTCATCTATAAAAATGTTTTCGTATAATATTTTTTTTTTTATAAGCCAAATAAATTGTTTCCTTATTTCAATGATCTCCAATGAATACATATAATTTGAAATTTGAAAAAATATTGGGAAGTTGAAAGATGTTATTTAAGATAAGGCACTAACTTATTTATTAAAAAAATATATATTAAATTAAATTCTTAAATGAAATGGCCACAATGGGCTGCTTTATTGTGGAAAAAATGCCCCAGCAAATAGGGGTATTCATATCCAAACCGATTCAAAAGAAATCCGAAAACCGATAAACCGAATAAAACCGATGTTTATTTGATTTTTTTGGATCGTGCTTTGTGAAAACCGATCGAATCGGATTTTGGTTCCTTTTTTTAAAAAAATCGAATCAATGAAAACCAAACCGCATATATAAAATTCAATATATGTTTATTCTATTTTGTGTATAATTAATTTTTTATTTCTTGGTTTTTTCTAATAATTATTTCTAGTTTGATTCGACGTAATTTTTTATTATTTCTAATGTTCTAAACATAAATAAAAGATGTTTTGAAACTAGATGATAATGATATTTATTTATTTTATACATATTTTATGAAATGTTGCTACATGAATGTACGAATAAGTGTATACATGTTTGAGATTTTGTTCAATTTAGCTTATAATCTTGATTCTTAGATGTAATATAAATATGTAACGATGTGTTGGTAAAAACCGAATCAACTGATCCAATCCAAACCGTATTTAATCGGATTGGATCAGATTTTTTTAAGGAGGCAATCCAAACCGAACCGAACCGCATGTTGTTTTAATCTTTGGATCGGATGACATTTTGACTCAAAATCGATCCAAACCGATTCGCGAACACCCTTCCAAGCAAATACTACGTTATATATAAAGATGTTTGAGAAGGTAATAAACAAAAAGTTTTCTTAATCTTAAAATCTTACGATTATTAAAATAATGAATTACAAATAAGATTTAGAATTATATCAAAAATCTACTTTCTTCTAGTAATTCATCTATAAAAATATTTTCGTATAAAATATTCATTTTCATATTTTATGTGTAGTTTTTTCTATATTTATTAACCCATCAGAACAACAAAAGCCAAATAAATTGTTTCCTTATTTCAATGATCCCAATTAATACATGCAATTTGAAATTTGAAAAAGTATTGGGAAGTTGAAAGATGCTATTTAAGACGTGTCATTTATTTATTAAAAAATATATTAAATCAAATTCTTAAATGAAATGGCCAAAATGGGTTGCTTTTTGAAGGAAAAAATGCCCCAGCGAATACTACTTTGTATTTTTTGATATTTTGATTTGTAATATTTTATGAGTAGATTTAATAGATTTTTGGATCGTTTTTAATTGTTATAATGTTTATTTTGTTATTTATCGTCTTTTCACATAAAAGTGCGGATAACAGATGCGAGTACGGGTACTTAGGTACCCAGACGGTACGGATAAGGGTACTAAAGTTGCTGCCTACCCGGGTACGGGTAATTTTTTCAAACGCGAGTATGGGGTCGGATACTATAATACCCTATCGAGATGGTACCCGTTCCCATCCTTATTTATTGCCTCTTATTCTAACTACCTTAAAAGTCATCTATATCATGATTGGTTAACAGTGTAAAAAAACTTTACACTGTCAGAATCAGTGTGTAATAATTAAACTCATAGAATATTACATCAAGTTTAGAAAATACTAAATAAATAAATTTAATTTCAAATTTTTTTTAGCCAAATTTAATTTCAAATAGTTGATGGACTGAAAATGTGAGTAATTTATATTCTAAAAAAAATAAAATGTGAGTAATATACTTTTGATTGAATGAATTGAGAAAAGATTTCAAACTGAAATTGATTTACTCTCAAAATTATTCTTTTTTTCTTTTTTTAGGAAACTCAAAATTATTCTTGGTCAATAGATAAATCTTGAATAAATTTTGTATAATTTGTTTCAGTAATTTAATGATGATTTGATGATATTTTTTGGATTTTATCCAAAAATAATAAATAAGTGATGTATTATAGGTAATACTAATAAGAGTGAATATCCTTTTTGTTCCTTGAAAATTTTGATGGATCCCATTTTAGTCCTTGAAAAATAAAAACTCTTCAGTTAGTCCTCCAAATTTTATTCCGTGAGACCTTTTAGTCTCTCCGTCAGTCAAAGCACGTTGACCACCATTAAGTATGTGACGTGTCGCGTTATTTGCCAAGGTGTACTGTTAGCATTTTCTAGCTTGGAATTGTTTTAAAAAACCCAAATAATAGGCATTTAAGTGAGCCATTTTGGTCCTCAATAAATTTTAAGTGAGCCATTTTAATCCCTGATATTTTTGTCGTGACCCATTTTGGTCCCCGACAACACATGTCAACACAGATACATGGCTACACAAATACAAAACTAAAAAACAGATACACTTATTTTTTTTTTTATAAGCATATAAGTGTATTTATAAGAGTACAAGGGGTACTCTAGTCTAAACTCATATACATAGTAACCAATGATACAAAATTAGGTGAATACAAAGCTAATTTTTCAACCAAGGCAACCAACATAAAACCTAAGCACAAGTAAGTATTTATAAGGAGAAAGGCAATTGTAACACTTGGTTGATAGTTAACTTGGACCACCTCTAACCAATGCAGATTACACAACTAAGAGTCAAGCTACAGAGGACCATCCAGCCGAAACAGATTGGAGAGTTCATGCCATATAACTAACATCACCAAAGGTAATCAAAGAAGCCAAAATCAAAAGGGATGAGAGAGAGAATTTCCAACTTTCCTTCTGTGAATGAGCAAAGGGATTGACTTGAGATAGCCACATATGGTATGCAACAAAAGAATAACCATGTAGAGGATCAAATGAGAGAAAACAGATGATAAAAATCAATTTATCATCCAGCAGCAAAAAGCAACTCATTTGTCATCCTCACAGGACACCTTTGTTCCAAATAGTCTAAAATTGCAGCCATTGAATCATACATGCCAAGACTCATAGATCATACCACTTGAATCACTAACAGATGAAGGAACAACCCAAATTTCAGCTCAAGAAATCATACCTGCTATCTTTTTTATCAACCAAAGCAGTTTATAAATCCAACCAACCATAGAGGGAGAAAAAACCAACTGAGGAATGTGGGAAAGGTGTTGCTCCTTCCTTTCTACTGTCCGGAAGAAAAAAAAAAGGTAACATACTTAAGTCCCTAACACTCTCAGAATCTCTCTTGATGAGCCAGAATTTCGTTTTACTTCATTAGCCATCCCCTCAAAGGAAGAATGTATCTATAAATTCCATCTAAAACAGGATAACAACAGCAATATATGTATATATCTGTTTTTTAGTTGTGTAGTTGTGTAGCTGTTTGACATGTATTGTCAGGGACCAAAATGGGTCATGACAAAAATGTCAGGGATTAAAATGGCTCACTTAAAATTTATTAAGGACCAAAATGACTCACTTAAATGCCTATTATTTGGGTTTTTCTAAAACAATTCCAAGCTGGAAAATGCTAACAGTACACCTTGGCAAATAACGTGACACGTTACACACTTAATGGTGGTCAACGCACTTTGACTGACAGAGGGACGAAAAGGTCTCACAGAATGAAATTTGAGAGACTAACTGAAGAGTTCTTTTTTTTTTCAGGGACTAAAATAGGATCCGTCAAAATTTTCAGGGACTAAAAAGGGTATTCACTCTACTAATAATTATGATCATGATATATATAATAAATAGTCAAATAATACGAAAAATAATAATCATACTTGAAAATAAAATCTAATTTTGGAGGGAAAATAATAATTGTGGGAAAATAATCAGACTTCAAGTTAAAAATTGATTTACTTTTAAAATTATTTTCGATAAATAAATAAATTATAAATAAATTTTTTTAGAGCAATTATAAATAAATCTTGATTCACCGATTTATAATTATAATTCGATGATTTGATTTGGATACGGTTCTCCGATTTAATAGCAATTCCATGATTTTATTTGGACTGTGTTGAAAAATAATAAATTGTGTATCTTTCCTCCTCTTGTACTTTGTATGTATATATAGCATAGCAGGGTTTATGGTCTCTTACTTCCAATCCCTCTCTCTTTCTTTCTTTCTTTCTGTCTCCTTATAGTCTCACTCTGCTCTTCTGCCTCTTCAGTTGCATACCCACTTGTGTTGTTGCAGTTCAAATAAAAGCCCTTGCCTACATCTCCTATTTACCCTTCTGCCACTGCCGCTGCTTGCTCAACTTTGGCACAAAGCTGGGGAGACTTGTGGGTGTCATTGCTGCCATGGGGGTTTCTACTCAAACAACCCCTTTGAGAAGACCATATTGCCCTTCTTGCTTTTCTGGCTCATACTCCTCTTCATGTTCCCGCGTACCCTTCCGCGTGGCTCTTTCTTCTTCTATTTCCTTGTTGGCTTCGTCTGAATCCTCTCACAGGTTTGTTCCTGACCCAAAGTTTTCATCTTTGGTTCTTTGGGTGTTCTTTTCTATCTTGCCCATGTCTTGGAATCCTTTGATAATTCATAAAAATAAAATCTTTGGTGTGATATTGTGATTTTGGTAAAAGGTGGAATTTTTTAATTAATTTTTTATTAAGTACTAACTAGCATAAGGAATGTTAAATTGTTTTTGGGTTGTTTGTTTCTAATGTATGTGCACTATTTTTTTTTTTTTTTAAAGATAGTGAGACTAGTGAGTGGTGAGTTTGTTGAATGTCTGGAAGAATTTGATTTACTGTGGACTACTATTGAGATGAACTGTCTTGTACTTTGGTTTCTCTTTACAATTGAGCTTTTAATGTAGTCAATAATACATTTCAAGAGATGAAATTTGGTAAGTGAATTTGGTTTCCATTTATTATTTGTGGCACTGTGTAATGTGTAATTTCTAAAGATGTAAACACAGTGTGATTTGATAGTAGAAGTGGTGAAAGGATTTAGCCTGAAGTTTATTTGTATATATGAGAAGTGTGTTTGTAGGGAAAAAATACCACTCTTAACTTTTTAAGGGCATTGAGTGTTGAGTGTCAGGAAAAAAAACTTTAAAGCATTTTGCTCATGGTTTTTTTAGGGGCATTCTCCTAATGTTGTACATTGTAACTGCATTATTGTGAATGTTCAGTTTATAGATAGGTCTGGTATTACAAGGGCTTGACCTAAATGGTGAAAAAAAATACCACTCTTAACTTTTAAGATACATGGATTTGACCAATAAAAACACTGAAGGATATATGGAAATTGTTATCCTGCACAGTGCACACCATAAAATGGGTGTAAATATTGTACCAATTTATGGTTCCTAGTAACTTGATATTTTATATTGATATATGTTTTCAAATTTGTTACTGGCTTAACTTTCAACCAGTGCCTAAAAAAATAAAAGACAATTCAACATAGAATAGCAAGTGACTAGAAAGTGAAGCATAAGTTATTAACCATAAAGTGATGTATAAATAACGTTATTGAGGTTATATGGTCTTCCTAATATTTTGTACTACTAATCAAACAAAGGGCGGGCTGAGTTTGTTTGTGTTTGATTCTTGATATATATGGTGTAAAATGTCCTTGTTTTCTGCTAGTCTTAAAAAAGTTGAGACTGGTGATCTCTACTTAATATTGCTTTAAATTCACAACATGTTTACAATGCCTCACATATTTTATGCTGATGAAGTTTTACTATTGAAACTCGTTTATACTTACTAACAATAACACATAAAAAAACTGTAAAGCAGATGGCTGAGGATATCTCATATTATCCTGGGATTAACTATTATGTGGAATATAATGGCACAAATGATATACTGAATTGGGTAAATATTTTATTATTTATTTTGACATGTCAAAAGTTAAAATGTGTATTATTTCACTACACACACCTAAAGGAGTTTTTTCTGTGGCTGGTGCATAGCTGCATATTCTTGTTTGCCTGCCCTAGATGATTGTTATGGTCTTGCATCTTTTACATGCTAAAGTGACAAGTTTAATATGCTATTACATTTCATTGATTGGTAACTTTCTAATTCTTTGCATGATATGAACAGCAGAAGAAAAACCCAGCCAATCCAGATTGCCAGAAATGTCCTCCAAAATAGCATTGTATCTAGTAATTATCTTCAATTTAGAGGAGGTTCATACTGTATAAAGAGAGCATCCTATGGGTTGAATAAATGCAGTGACACAGAGTATAAATATAAGATTCCTTGTCATATTTCATTTATGAAATTTTCAACTGCGTCAATGATGGAGGAAATGACAGAGGAAGAAGAGCCAAGTTCTTTGCATTCCTATGAAAAACAGGTTAGGATGGTGGGTTTGGCTCCTTCGAATTGCAAAGTGTCCAGAGCTACATCTGCTAGAAATTTGTCTCGTGGTGATAAAATGGGCTGGGCTGTAGAAAGTAATAAGTTGTTCGAAAGTAAAAAGGAAATGAATGGTTCACACAAGTTTGAGAGTAACCATTGTAGTTTTTATGCTTCCAATGGTCAGGAACAGACTGTTTCTAAGAATGGAGGGTACAATCTTGTGCTGCAGGATCTTGGTGAACCTGCTTCATCTTATGTTAAATATTCTATAGCAGAAAATTCAAAGATTTTGACTGACACTGAAAGGGTGGGCACCCAGTTCAATGTTTCTTCATTAGAAATCAGTGAAGAGAAAATTACTAGAGTTAATGGCAATCACAGTTTGGATACAGCTGCAACGGACGTAATTAATGCAACATCTGCTACACAGGCACGTGACCAATCAGGACTTCGGGGAAGGCTCTGTAGTATCTATGAAGACATATTGGTTGTCAATACTATTTCTCATGCAGAGGAAGTTGCTAAGATGCTTACAATAAATTACAGGCATCTTATTCATGCATGTGATACTGAGGTACATTTCTTGACTGTATTAACTTGTATTATGTTGGTGCTGTGATTGCAACAATGTACATAACTATATTCTATTTCTAATATGCATATACTTTGGACATTAGTTCAGTGGATTTGTCCTTTTTAACTCAGAAATTGAAATGATAAATTTATTTTCTTGAATCCTTCAATTTCCAAATTGTATGAGTCTCTGAGCTACTTGTATTTCATAAACATTGATTGAACATTTTTAATGTCTTCAAAGGTGGCCAAGATAGCTGTCAAACAAGAAACACCTGTAGATCATGGGGAGATAATATGCTTCAGTATTTATTCGGGTCCAGAAGCTGATTTTGGAGGTGGAAAGTCCTGTATCTGGGTAGATGTTCTTGATGGGGGAGGCAAAGAGATTTTAAATAAGTTTGCTGAATTTTTTAAAGATCCGTCCATAAAAAAGGTGAACCTTTATTTCTCCTGACCCTCCCTTCTATGCTCTTTATCCTATAACTCATCATCATAAACTCATGTTGGCTTCATAATCCTGGGTTTGTGCTTGTGATTAAAATAATTTGAGATAACAAAGTCACTGGTGCTTTCTGTAGGTCTGGCATAACTATAGCTTTGACTGTCATGTTATAGAGAACTATGGATTTAAGGTTTCTGGTTTTCATGCTGATACAATGCATATGGCACGACTATGGGATTCATCAAGACGTTGGGTTGGTGGTTATTCTCTTGAAGCACTTACAGGTGACAGAAAGGTCATGTCTAGGGCTAAACTGAGCCATGAGAAGGATTTGATTGGTAAGGTTTCAATGACAACTATATTTGGTCAGAAAAAGTTGAAGAAAGATGGATCTGAGGGTAAAATGACTACCATTGCCCCTGTTGAAGTGCTGCAAAGATATGAGCGTATACCTTGGATCTGTTACTCTGCCTTAGATGCTAGAAGCACTCTGAAGCTTTATGAGAGCCTAAGGAGTCATCTGTCGGATATGCCCTGGAAACTTGACGGAGTACCTATTTTAAACAAAACCATGTACGATTTCTATGAGCAATATTGGCAGCCATTTGGTGAGCTTCTAGTCAAAATGGAATCTGAGGGGATGCTAGTTGATCGGTTATATCTTCAAGGCATAGAGAAGGTGGCCAAAGCAGAGCAAGAGCTAGCTGTTAATAGATTCCGAAAATGGGCATGTAGATATTGTCCTGATGCCAAGTTTATGAATGTGGGAAGCGATGCACAGTTGCGCATACTGCTCTTTGGTGGCGCTCTGAACAGGTGCACATTATTTAAATCTTATTGGTGCATTTGTTTCTACCTTAATAATTTGAGAATTTGGAGGTTGAAGTTTGAAATATTTATTAAAATGAGTTTTACTGAAACATGCTTTGCTAAAAAAATTAAGATATCTCTATTATGCTAACACCAGGTAGCTGTTAATTTAATGAACTTGATGAAAGTGTAAATTGCTCTTACTCTTTAATTCTAATTCGGGAAGTAAGTGCTTTTATGGAGAATATTCTTTTTTACTTGAATAATTCAGCTGTTCCTATACTGTGTAAAGTCTGACTTAATTTTATATTTGTCATTGTCATGGAAATGTGATGGCAATCTCATTATGTAATATTTTCATCACTATAATTCTTCTACAGACTAAAAGTTCCTAGTTTTGTGTTTTAATTGTCTGACTGTGACAGCTCGAGATATTTTTAATACTATTTTGCTCAATGATATTGTCAGAACTTCTTAGGTTCTATTCTCTCTTTTTTTCTGTTTCTTTTTTATTTTGATATCCTCATTTGGTGTCAATCATAATGTGACTAACCTGGAATCTGGATCAGTTTAGTCCACTCAACTGAGGGATGAAGGAATTGTATATTTGAGGGTCTATTCTTTCTGAGCCAGTATGTGAATCATAAGTATGATGTATTCATGGAAGTTTGTTTTCCCCCTGATATTTTTGGTTTGATGATCTGGCTGAGATCATGAATGGGAAAAAAGTTACATTTCTTTTTGTGGAACATATTATTTCTGCTGTTTACAGTAAGGTAGTTCATGTATATCTGTGGAAATAAAGCTTTCATCTGCATTATTCATTACAGAAAAGACCCCAGCGAGTCAATTCCAACTGAGCGGATTTTCAAAATTCCCAATGTTGATAAAGTGATTGAAGAAGGCAAGAAGGCTCCCACAAAATTTCGTGATATTAAGTTGAATAGTGTCGGCTATAACCTGCCGACTGAGATGTACACAGCAAGTGGTTGGCCCTCAGTTAGTGGTGATGCTTTAAAAGCCCTGGCTGGCAAAGTTTCTGCTGAATATGACTTTATTGACTTGGATCTTGATGATGAAGATGGAAATCCTTCTCAAAGTGAAATTGAACCTCTAGAAATAGACAATTCTGCTTATGGAACAGCCTTTGCTGCTTTTCCAAGAGAGGAAGAAGGGAGAGATGCTTGCCATGCAATTGCTGCTTTATGTGAAGTCTCTTCAATTGACTCTTTGATTTCTAACTTCATCCTTCCCTTGCAGGTAATTATTCCTTTTCTTTTAAAAATTCTGTTTTGGTATTTTTGTTGGTCTCCTTCTGTTCATTGTCATGTTACCCCTGTAAACTTTGCTTACCCCACATAGTCAAGTCTACTTTGTGTTGGTGTATTGGAGCACGTGAATAATCCACTGGCTGCATGAACATAAGGGGAGGATCTTGGTATATTATACTATGTATAGATTATGTCTGTATTTCAACACCAAGGTTCTTTATGTCTGCTATATGTTAGCTTAATGGGTTCTCTATTGCAGGGACATAATATATCAGGAAATGATCACCGTATTCATTGTTCTCTAAATATCAACACTGAGACCGGACGCTTGTCGGCAAGAAGGCCAAATCTGCAGGTTTGTCTAATTTGCAAAACATGTTAGAATCCTTTTTAAAGATTTCGAATAGGATATTTCATTTTAATGGTGGTTGTTGGTCTACTTGAAATTTAACTGCCATCCATTTTAATGTTGTCCTTCATATGTGTGTATGTATATTTACTAATTGCAGTATAATTCAATTTTTGTATGCTAAATTCTAAGGTTGGCTGTGCTAAAAACATTTTATAACAGTAGCTCTAGAACAACTCATTTTCTATCTTACTGGTAAAAGACTAAAACTCCATACTACTATTATTGATATGAAAATTAAATGTTATGATATGATAGGCAACTGACATAAATAGTTATGGTATACATTAGGTGAAAAGGGAATAGCAGCAGAGGATGGGGGGCATGTGGGAGGTGTGATCAGCATGTAGTGGGTTTGTTCTGTAACAACCTGCTTATGTGGCAAGTGAGATTGCAGAATGGGTATTGGGAATGGATTAGGTCGAGAGTAGAGAAGAGAGAGGGGTATCCAGTGATTGAGTATGGACTTTGGGGCCTTTGGGCAGGGAGGAAGCAGACTGTCGGAAGTACTGCATTATCTTTTATGTTTTCGTTTTATTTTTTTGTTCTGTTTTCTTCCATAATACAACAGATCTGTTCCTGGACTGATATCCCGCTGACATCAGTATCAATGATCATTTACTGAGTTTATTTAATCATTGGCTTTCAAAATGCTACAGATTTAATCTAATGCATATGTAATTCATAAATTAGAATCAACCCGCATTGGAAAAGGACCGGTACAAAATCCGTCAAGCATTCATTGCTGCTCCTGGGAATTCTCTTATAGTTGCTGATTATGGGCAGGTTAGGTGTTTACATTGCCTATGCAATTGAACTAGTATCAAGAAATTTCATTATGTTGATGGATTTATGTATTGTTACAGCTTGAACTTAGGATTCTTGCACATCTTGCTAGCTGTAAGAGCATGTTGGAAGCCTTTAAAGCTGGTGGAGATTTCCATTCAAGAACTGCAATGAATATGTACCCATATATTCGTGAAGCAGTTGAGGAAAAGCAAGTGCTGCTTGAGTGGCATCCTCAGCCTGGTGAAGACAAACCCCCTGTTCCTCTCCTGAAGGTAAGAGCCCGTTTGTTTAAGATTAAAAAATAAATGATTTTGATACAAATAATCTAGTAATTATTTTTAAAGATTTTAAAGAAAAGCAGAAGCAGATTTGTGTTTGTTTATAATCCAAAAAAATCATTTTTTTTAAACGGTAGTTAGTTATAAAAACTGATTTTTTTTTCCAAAAGCTAATGAAAGTTTCTTTTCATTTTAACCCTGAAAATTATTTTTTTTTTCTGCTTTTCATTATTTTCAAAAGCAAATACAAACACAATAAAAGATTTAAAAAATGATTATTCAGTTAAAAAAATGATTTTTTAAGCAAAATAAGCAATAACAAACGCACTCTAAATCATTTTCTAATCTGCTTCTATTCTGATTGTAATAGCCTTGTGTTGAGATGTACAAGTATAACTTTCTCGTTATTGGCAGACTGCTTTTTGTTCACATTGAGTGTAGTCACCTCATTTGTAAATACAATTAAGATATTAAATTTAAAGAGCTTCATTTTTCTATGTAATCTATTTTATAGGAAAGATAACCAAGAAGACAGATTCTTCATTAAACATTAGAAGAAAGAGCCATAATTCGTTAACTTCTCACTAGAAATGAAGGACAGCTACTGCATACTCTGTTAAGAGGGAAGGCATCAGAATTGGGCAGGTAGAGGGATTGCGGTTTATAATGATAGGCTTCCAAATATTTGTATAAAATCCAACGAGTTTGTGGATGTATGATGTATTTATTAGTGTACATTGATAAAAGTAAATCTGACTACAAGAGGCATAATTAAGCTTCTTTTAGCAGTTTAGCAATATATCATACCCTTCCAACTTGAGGTAGATGTCCCCTATGGTTTTATTATGTTAACAACTTATGAGAAAACTGGCACAGTACATATAAAATTTAAATTCATGATTTATGCAAAAGTACCAGCTGTTCCACAATTGATCAGTTAAACTTGCGCTATGCATTTCTTATCAATTTTTAACTCTTTGAATTTCAGGATGCCTTTGCGTCTGAAAGAAGGAAAGCCAAAATGCTTAACTTCTCAATTGCATATGGAAAGACTCCAGTTGGGCTTTCTAAGGATTGGAAGGTACCCTGAATTCTATTACCTATAATAGGGGCTTACATAGGTGTCAAGTCCCCATGATTTTGATTTGATTGTCCAAACAATGATATGTTACATATATTTTTCTTGCAGGTTTCTGTGAAAGAAGCTAAGAAAACAGTTGACCTTTGGTACAATGATAGAAAAGAAGTGTTGGAATGGCAAGAAGAACGTAAAAAAGAAGCTTGTGCGTATCTGGATGTGTTCACACATTGCTAGGGCGAGCCCGGCGGTTCCCTTCCTTGGACAGAGCTAACAGTTACCAGAAAGGACACATTGAGCGAGCAGCTATTAATACTCCAGTGCAGGTCCTTAATTCTTTCAACTATAATATATTTTCTGAAGTTCGATGGTCACTTACAGTAAATTTAAAATGTGCTGATATCCTTACTTTATCCTACCACTATAGAACCCCCCCCCCCCCCCCACCCCCACCACCCACACCACCATCACCACCACCAAGAACAACGGTTAATGATGATAAATTTTTTTTTTGGGAAGACACTTGTAAAAGCATCATAATACAAAGTTCATATTAAAATGATAATTCAAGTAAAGATGTGTATAAGAATATATTAGAGGTTAATTGTATTATTGTTATCAATAATACAGTTTTGCACTCTTGTACTTGTCATATCAGCTGTGCATAGGTTTTGTGCCCCATTTCATTAAAGAAAAAGTTGCAATGTAAAAAAAATAGAAAACAGACTTGAGATCAGAGATCATGTTCCAAACTTTTTTTTAATGAAACCTGTTACTATAGCCATTCATACATATGGTAGAGCATCTCCACCCTAGGATATTTTTTTCATGGTTTTTTGGTTTGTCAAATGCAACAGGGTAGTGCAGCAGATGTTGCCATGTGTGCCATGTTACAAATATCGAAAAATGAACAGTTGAAGGAGCTGGGATGGAAGTTACTTCTACAGGTTAATATTTATGTCATGAACTTTATCCTTTTTGATTTCTATGCTTAGTTTTTTCAAGTTCCTATCAAGTATTTTTCATCTGCTTGAGTTTTTATTGCAAAAATATATTCTATTCATTTTGGGGAGAATGGGGGCAGGGTTAAGTAATATATAAAGGGGAGCATGGTTGACATGTATATTATGTGGGCTTGCTATATAATGAATAAAACTTCATTCATCTATTGGCTCAAACAATTTCTCTGATTACAAAATTGTTGTATTTTATGTTAACTGTTACTCTCAATTACTAATATTGCTATTTTTACAAACTTATTACTACATTTTTAGCTAAGATTTTTGGATATTCACAAGCAGGTTCATGATGAAGTCATATTGGAAGGTCCAACAGAGTCAGCTGAGGTTGCAAAGGCCATAGTTGTTGAGTGCATGTCCAAACCCTTTAATGGCAAGAATTTTCTTAAAGTGGACCTCTCCGTGGATGCCAAGTGTGCTCAGAACTGGTACGCTGCGAAATAGATCCTTGTCATACAGCATGGACGGCCGTGAATTGGTGTGGTGGGTTGATTTTGCACCCCTTGTTTCATACAATGGCCATGGCTGTTACTTGGGTGCTTCTATTTTAATGGCATAGGAGTTTGTGATGTTTTGGTAATGCCAAAGCATGTGCCATTTTTTTGAAGGAAGAAGAAGCAAAGGGCCAAAATCCATGGTGTCGGCACTTTCCTTACTTATTTAACCGTTCTTCTCCTTTTTCCCATGTATAGATTACATGGGTCTTGTATCATATACCGATACGTCGGCTTGATGCAATATGTATTATTTGTATGATTGTATATAAAACAGAAGTTACTGAACTATATTCTCATTTATCAAATTGGGCATGATTTACTTCACTGTCGTGTTTAGTTTATTTTCAGTATGAATTCGTTGTACTTGACAAAAATATGTTTTTATTCTGTTTTCTGTTTTGGATTTGTTAAGAAAATGATTTACTTTGTTTTCAAGATTTAATAGTACGGTTCTCAAGTATAATTATGATAATCTTCCACCTTTGAACGAGAGCAAATGGTATATGTGAATGCCGCAAGTCCAGAATAAATGCATAATAATTACATGAAAGATTTACTCATTCTTCTCAATACAATGTTTTTATGCAGTCTGGTTGGGCACTTGCTGCAGCCAGACACTGCCCCTTTATAATATCCTACGGTCAACCGTTGCTCTGACCAATATAGGGTCATCTTAAGTTCACACAAAGTTACAGAAGAAAAAAGGGACAAGAATTTGTGCCATTGTAATTTTATGTACCTTAACAGCATATATATGTATTTCAAATGGCACACTACCACCCAAGTAGAAAATTAGAAAATATCAAAGGATATATCACCCCCAAGTCAAAAGTTCCACTTATGACATAATCTCAATACCGGTATATATATATATATATATAGTCTGTTCTCCAGGAGCTTTGTCCAAATTAGAACTATTTGTCATGCTGTTGTAGATCAATTTCCCAGGCTGATGCTAACTGCAATAAAAGTTGATCTGGCGGTACACCTTCCCAGTCCTCAGCTGTATCTGTTGTAGAAGCTTCATGTAAATTCAGCAAGAGCTCTTTCTTCACTTCCATGGGAATCCCAAAGGCATCAGGGCCATTTTCTAATACTATCTCCACCAACTGAACATTATGGCCATGAACTCAATATTATAAGCTTCAGATAGTTAGATGAAAAACATAAAGCAGGCAGAAAAGGAAAGTAAAGCCGGCATCATATACAGGCAAAGTATCCATCAATTGCTATACAAATTATTGAGTAAATAGCCAATTTGATCCCTAAATTTGTAAAGTAGTATCAATCTGATCCCAAATTAGTCTCTGAAATTGTAAAACGATAATCAACTTAGTCCCTCCGTTGGAAATAGTATGGACTAAGTTAATTTTATGTTTAACAGTGTCAAGGACTTAATTGATATTAAGTGAGTAAAATGAGGGGCCAAATTGATAATAACTTATCATTCAGGGACGCTTTTGGAATTTCGATGATTTCAAGGATCAATTTGATACTACTTCACAATAATTATATTATATTGCCTTTATAATACTACTACTGAATGAATTATTATATTATATTAACCAATAATTTTCTGAACCACATTGGTCTAACATATCTTCAAGTCAAAAGGTAAGATTCTATTAATTAGAGGAGATCCGATTCCAAACAACAGGGAGTTAAACTAATCTAGCCTGTTCTCCTTCATGTTATCAGAAAGAAATGCTTTACAATGTAGACCAGGTAGCAATAAAGAAAAGTGAGGCTGACGGATTGAACATAACTATGTTGTGTCATCATTCTAATCATAATTTTTACATTGATGGATGTAAATGTTTAGTTATTTACAAGACTCAAGCTGTAGCCTTTAGTAGATACTGTTTTATCAGAGACAATCATCGCATTGAAGAAGAGATTGAAAAGACTGTCAAGAAGTGTGTTGAAGCGGGTACGTAACTGGTCTAATTTGTCGAGATATGAACCTGAGCTTCCTATACACTCTTACTCAAGAATGTGACAAGGATCACAAGTAAACTGTTGGACACTTGGATTGCTGCAGTTAGACCCTAAACATGCTGACTTATGTTAACCGCAATGATATTCGGGGCTTAGGAACAAAACACAAAATGTAACTGAAGCTCTTATGATCTCACATGAATCAACTCTTACAGCTCCATGGATCATTTATCAAGCACACCATTTAATCAAATACTTTGGAAGTTCATAGGCATTAATGAATTGAATGGTAGAGGTTCACTACATTGAGAGTCTTAAGTCACCAAAATCAACAGATTAAAACTAGGTTAGCCAAAACAAAATAAGAGTATTACTGAACATGTATACAGAAGAAAGTTGAACTACAATTCATGATGCTAAGTTATGCCAAATAGAAGCCAATAAAACTGAAGATATGAACATCTCTACTACTGTTAAAGCAGTTTTCCATCCTCATATTTTGGCACAAAATTCCTAAATAATTCCTAACCCATTAATTAAATAGAGATATATCATTTTACTGTTTACTGTTTCTGTAGAGAGAAGGATCTTAGAGAAAAAACCCTTTTTTATCAATACCACTGCACGCCTATAGAGTCTTATTTATATTAGTAAAGAGACTGCAGCATAGGGTATAGCGCAATGTAGTCAGCTGCTGTAAAACAGCTGTAGTAACAAGTCCATAAAAAGTACGCTACTATTTTACATTTTCCCTCAAGTTGGAGCATATAAATTATATGTACCAAGCCTGTCAAAAAAGTAACTAATCTGAATACCCTTATGAAACTTAGGTAAACATCTGCTGGTTTATCAGTTGACGTTTGCACTGACAAAGTCACAGAGCTAATTGAATTCAAGAAGATGAAATCTTCTCTTAGTTGAAGCGGTAGTCCTCACTCCACTATGTGTACCTAAGTGGAGGTAATATGCAAGGCTGCTTGATTTCGCTTACTAAGGATTTGGATCATCTCCTTTTCTTCTCTCCTTTTCCCTCTCATGTTAGGAGAGATAAACACATAATAGCGACATGAGGATCATACATAGAGGACCTTTTTTGTGAATGTCACTGTACACTCTAGTGAGCCTAGGGCAGAAAACATCTCAGAAACAGGCTGAAAAGAAACCAATTTTTTGTAAACCCTCTCCAAGCTGAATGGTCTGGCAGTTTTTCCGGCTCAATGGCAGTTTGTCCAGTTCAATGGAATTTCTGGTTTTTGAGCCCTAAACGAAAAGCAGACACTGCTAGTTCATGGTCCAGCCAGTTGAACTAGAAGGTCCGGTCCGTTCCAGTTTTTAAAACACTTGATCTGTCATTGGGCTAAGTATCAAGCTGATAATTATAAAGAATAACCAGAATGTATGCAAGTAGTCCTACTAAACTTGAATCAAAAAGTAAAATCCTCAGGAGACATGATCTTGAAGTGCTTCAAACACCAAATCTTGAGTCCTGGAAATCTCTAATATCTAAATAATTACACACAGAAGTCCTTCAATAATGTTAAATCATTTTTTCTAGATGAAGATCTATTCCAGGGGTTCCAAAATAAATTACTTTTGACTCTGATAAAATAACAAGAGAAATGGCAATATCCTCTATCCGTGGGCCGTGTTATTTTGAATGAGAGAAAATTCATATGACCAGGAAATTTAAACAGAAGGTATACCTGTTGAATCCAAGACAAACAGATGTCATACAGGTTCTGCTCCATTAAGAATTGTCCAATGGCATGCAAGATCTCACATATGATCTCACTTGAAAGTTGGTCAATTACAGGGCCCGTTCTATCCATTAGCTTTACAAGCAAAAGATCATCTGCAGTGGACAATACTTCTGCAAAGGCTGAATCTACGTCACCCACTCGAAGGGCATCCATTGCATTACTCCAAGAAGTCCAGATGGCATCCCTCTCTAGTCCAACATTGTCATCAGCCAGAGCTTCTGCAGTCATTTCAGGGATTGCTACTCTTGTTGCTCGAGATGTTCCATTGTCCTCCCCAGCAACCCGAATTGCTTCCAAGGTGGCTTCATCCTTAGAAGCTTGCCAGACACTTCTTGCAGAAGGCCCCTCACCAAGCCGGATGGGCATTGCTGCTTTATCCCAAGCTCTCCTGCTGCCCCCTTGATCACTCTCATGCACTGATTTTGGTGATCTTCCATCAACAGAACTACCACCAAAAGCCCTCCTTGAGGAAATCTGGCCATTTCTGGAAGCACCATACCCAGGAAAATCCCATCCGTCTGACATGTCAGATCTCCAAGATGACCCTCTTCCCCTCATTCCCAAAGCATTTCCATCAGATTGGGCAAATCTTTCACCAAATGGGAGACGCCCATCACCACCTCTTCCATACTTGGCACCAGAGTAGTCATTAAAACCATTATACTTGCCAGCAGGCCTACTAGAAGATCCCTCAAACCCTGTAAAGTTACTACCTCTACGACCTGATGATAAAGATAAATCCCGTGCCATGTCTTCAACAATTCTTTCAAGACCTCGTACTCTGTTCTCTAGAGTCACCATGCTATCATGAGATCCACCCATGAAATCCTGCAAAGTTGTTAAAACACTATCACTTGCAAAGAACAAATACCAAAAAGTAATTTTTTAAGCCATACTGACCATACCTGGAGCATGTTCATCAGGTGAACCTGTTGTCTTTCCAGCAGCAGTAACTGCCTCTGGATAGCAACCCAGTTTCCTCTGTTATTGGAGAAGGATACTTCTGATTGACCATCGGTTTTAGAAAAACCTGCAAGATTGGCAGAACCCTCCCTCTGATCAATTTCAGTCCTATCATCAGCATCATATGCTTTTGTCCTCAGTTCTTTTGCATTCACTCTCTTTTCAGAGTATCTGTCATGTGCAAAATCATCAAAGTTCCGTTGTTTGGAATTTCCATCATTGCCTCTCTCTAAGATGCGATATTTATTATTGGAAGATCCATGAAAATCATCATTAGGTAAGTTTCCCACAGAATTTATTCTTTCTTTGGAATCTTTAGCACTTGCCTCAGATTCTTCCTTATTGTTTGAGCCTGAAGAATTGAGACATCTACGAGGGACAACTACTTCCACTGGTAAATCATCTGAACCCCTTCTTTCGAGTCTCTGGAAAAATTCTGGGTTTAGTTCTTTATCACTTAAGGCAGGTGCTTTCTTTTTTAATATTACAACTGCCTTCTCTGAGATGCCAGCTGCTTTGGCCTTGGAAGTGGAATCCATGTTTGAAGAATCAGGTGAGGAATCCTTTGTTGATGGATCAGATTTCCTCTCACCAAGATTTACTTTTTTAGGGTCACTTGTTTCTGACAAAAGAGCAAGTTCAAGATTCTCACCATCTAAAGCATAAAAAACAATCGTCACTCAGAAACTAGGACAAAGTGATTGGTTAAAAGATTGTGACAGACAATTCAAATATGCCTACCACCAGACAATGGCTTTGATTCATCAGAAGATCCATCTCCTTTCCCAGCAATCTTTTTCCACAGTTGCAATGCCTCAGTCATACTATCTCTCACAGGTTTTATCTGTAAACCATTAATACGTTATAGATGTTATATTTTTTTATTGAAAGAAAACTAGATGAATCAAGCAATGCATCAATTCTCCTGGAATGAAGTTTCAACAAACTACAAATCTACCATCCTTGGACAACTACATCATAAGCACCTAAATGATGAGAACTTTGGGAGGACATAAGAAAAGTATATGTGATAATACTATCAACTTTATATGGAAAACAATAGAAATCATTCTGTGGTCTTTAAAAGAGATATACAATAGCATGTCAGCAAAAAAGTCAAAGAAAAAACCTGTTTTTTGTGGCTATATCCTTTATTATTTGAGTACTTCATGTCCTTATTGTACTTATTCCTTTCTAACGATATAACATTTTATTCAAAAATAAAAATAAAAAAATTGTAAGAAATGGTAAGACCTCTTGACCTTCAAAAAGAGAAACTAAGGAACTGATAAATCAAAACTGAGAAATAAAAATGGAATGGCAAGAAGCACATTTCATAACTTATGATAGAGGAAATCACACAGTGCAAATCCTACCTTGTCAAAACGGCAAGACTCAAGTACTGCCAGTGTGGATGCTGCTCCATCAGTAATTAAACTTCTTGAATGTAAAGCCAAGGAACTTAATGCATCAGCTGCTGCTTTACGGGTTGCCCAATCAGTACTTGCAAGGCAATCATGAATGCTAGGTAGCAAATGTTCCAAGCTTTGTGGTGCAATTGCTCCAACCTGCAATCAATTCTCAGTTACCTGTTGGGAATCTTTAAACTAGTAGTTCTTTTTAATAGATATTTACTATAATAAAAGGATAATTTGGTGATTTATTTGTGATTTTATGTAATGAAGATAAGAACCAAAATAACAGTGCTCTGCCAAATTTGACCAAACGCAACAAGAGAATAACAGAATATGGATCTGTGTAGTCTCTACCACCACTCAGCTAAGAAAAAAAATAGAATCTAAATCTGATAAAAATAATCCAAACATTCCACTGCAATGAACATAAAATTAAACCTCTATAGTTGCTAAAACCTTTTTCCAACATCATTTTCATTATGTACGGCGTCGTTAAATTGAATTCTCCACATGTGATTATTCTAATTTATATAGGTCTAACTAAAATTACTAAATTACACTATTCTATAAAATCAAAATACTGATGAATCAATTACAATAAACAAATGCTACATTTTATTTCATACATCCAAATATAATTTTTGCTCTTTAGATGAATTTCAGTTCCAAACAAAATGACCAAAATGCAAAACTAATTTAATAAAAAAAAAAAACTCTTCAACAATCACACTTCGGATAAAATCAGGTAACCATTTTATATCAATTCAGCAACATCATTTCATTTCACCACATCAACTAAAACAATGCCTCAAACTAAAACACAAAAATAGAAATGCAAACCTGTGACAAGCTAGCAACAACAGGCAAGATTGCAGCCTTAGCCAAGAAATTAGGGTTGTTGAGCAACTTGCAGATCCTAGGGCACAGCCTCTGGAACGCCGAAACCGGCGCGTCGGCGGCACTCTCCACCATCTTCGCCATGCAGATCGCCGCACCAGCCTGCACCCCCTTGTTCTGTTCCCCCATCGCCTCAAACAGAGGCTTCACAAACAACGCCACCACCGAACCAAGACCCCCATTATCCCCACCGCCACCGCCACCACCATCCCCTCTCAGGTACTGCGCCGCCAGAGCCCCGACGGCATCGCGGCAAGCGTCCCTGACACCGGAATCGGAGTCCTTCAACCTCCGGACGACGTGGGCCATGATTTTGGTGAGGTGCGTCGAGGCGGAGTCGGCGTGGGCGGCGCAGACGACCGTGAGGAGGCGGAGGGACTCTTTCTTGACGGCGGGCTTGGGGTCGGCGGCGGCGTCGTAGAGGCAGTTGAGGATCATGGGGATGGCGTCGGGGGAGAGGGTGTTAATGGTCTTTTCGAGGTCTTCAACGGCGATCTGGTGGGTGTCCCTGTCGGAGAGTTTGGAGAGTGAGGTGAGGATTCGTTGCTTGAGCTCAACCATTGCAAGGTGGGAAGAGAGGGAAGAAGATCTTGAAGAAGGTGGTTGTTGTTGTTGCTGTTGTGGTGATGGGGTTGAGGAGTTTTGGTTATGAGGTTTTGTGGGTTTTGAGTGTTTGTGTGTTTGGGAACTCATTGTGTGCAATGAATGTGTGTCAATGGAAGTAAGTGGTGGTAGTGAGAAAAAGAGAAGGAAATGAAATTGAGATTGTGAAAAAGGAAATGGAGATTTCAAGTTTGTAAGAGGAGAGAAAGGTGGATGCTTGGAGTGAAATGGTGCTAAGAGTTCTAGAGAGAAACAGAGGTAAGGTTGCTTGGTGTAGGGTGATTACTGATTACTGGTTATGGATGCATTATGGTGGCAGGGAATGTGAAAGGAAAATCTGAACTGACTCAACCGATGAAAATGCTAGATCTGCGGGGAAGAGTGAGGGAAAAAGTGGTGAAATTTTTTTGAAAAATGATAACTGAAAGAGATGTGGAAGATTTCGAAAATATTTGGATGGACCCATATATAATAAAAATATAATAAATAAAAATGTTTTTTGGGTACAAAATAAATCCATGATTCTATGCTCAGATAGAAAGATACACCAACATTTTGTCCATAATCATCCTTCCTGACCAAGGTGGTGGTGTAGGTTGGAACAGAGGTAAATCAGGAGGGTGGGAAGAGTAGAAGGAAATTATCTGAATTGTGAAATTAATAAAGATGACTTTTTTAGTTTTTTTTTTGTTTCATTAATATTCCAAGGGCATGGCTAAACTATTTTCGAGAGAAAAAAATATAAGTGGATCGATCAAAATGTTGAATGAAAACTTTAATTTTGAAAAGGGTGAAAGGTACATTTTTGTCTCCGACAATTTTAAAAGAGTAAAGGTACATTTTTGTCTCCGACAATTTTAAGGAACCCATTTTAGTTTCTGAGAAAAAATACTCACTTAATAGTCCCCGAAAATTATAAAACAGAGATGTTAGTCATTTTGTTTGTTACCGTTTCGAACCCTCCGTTATAAAGCTGACGTGTACTGTTAGAATGCTTATGTGTCCATTAATTATTTCCACAATGGAAATTTGTTTAAAAAACCACCTTTTTTCAATCAGCATGATGTCGTTCACTAGGGGTTCACCCATGCTCCTTCATCTTCTTCCCTATTGCTTTCTTTATCACAAATTCCCAAAAACACTGGTTCATCCCCCCATCGTTGAAACCCAGAGAACCAGAAGCTTCAATCCTACTCCTTCATGACTTCTCACCACCCATTTTCTCATTTTTCTTCCTTCTTCCTATTCCCTCCTATTTCCTATTTTTCACCTCTTCTCCCTAAATACACGGCAGATCCCCATTTTTATTCCTCTGTGATGCCCCAACCCACGACAACAAAAGGCTCCACCTCAAGCTCGACCCACCAACGTTCGGCCACCGTTCCTTCATGCCCCACATTCGGCCAGCCATTATCAGCAACGCCCCACCGAACCAGGCCACCACGTCACACCGCCAGATCCGTGACCATGACCACAGAAGCTGCTCCACGACGAACCCGCACCACCGTCCAATAATCGCTCCTGGCTTGCAGAGTTGCCATCAATGTCGCTCTCACTTTATTTTCTCTTTCTCTATGTTGATGTTGGTGAACAAAGGAATGATTTTTTCCACTACTTGCTTGCCCTAACTATGCAATTTTTAGGACAGTTTTGTGTGATATTAGATGATTTGTGAAACATAATGAAGATATCATCTGGTTGGGTTTGGGGAGCTTGACCTGCTGCAAAAAACTTTTCTGCAAAACGCAATGAAGATATGGTTTGGAACTCTTGATAAAGAGAGCAACAAGGAAGAAGATGAAGAAATATTGCTGAAACAACGTCGTTTTTTGTTAAAATCTATATAGAACATCGTTGACGGACAATTGGCTTACTAATGGTCCACATCAACAATTTAACGGAGCTTTCCAAACGGTCATCAACGGAGGGATTAATGTGTCCCTGTTTTGTAATTCTCGGGTAGGTGTGTTTTTTCTCTCTCAAGGACTAAAATGGGTACTTCAAAATTTGTCAGGGACGAAAATGGGCCTTTACTCTATTAAAAGTTGCTGAAGGAGATTGTATAAAATGTTAAGTTCGATTCTAATGGATAAAATTATTTATTTGTAATTGGGAGAAGATTCTTTCATTTTAAGAAATGACATAGAATGTAATGTTCAAAAAACTTAATATTTTATTCTTAGGAGAATGCTAATCGATGTCCTTAGATTGAATAAGGAATATACAAAATTATTGGGAAATGATGTATTCAAAATTAGGAGAAGTGTTTTATTTAGTTTTTTTAGTAAAAACTTGCTTTCATTGGATTCCTTAACCAATACTCTTAGGACACTAGTTAGCAAGACCTTTACTCTTAGAACCCGTTTGGAGGCCAAGATATGACGAGTAGGATAGGGTAAGCTATCATGTCTTCTGTTAATCTGTGGTTTGAGGGATATGATAAGCTTATCCTGTTGCCTATCATATCCTGCTCAATAGTTAAAATATATTCTCATATAACCCGGCCTTTACCTCTAACCATAACCCTAGCGTTCTGCCTTTGGCGAGGTGGCGACGCGACTATAATGGTTGAGCTTCAACGAGGTGGTGGTAGAGTTGTAGCGGTGGAACTTCGGTGAGGTGGCGGCATGGCTGCCACACTTTCCACACGAAATCAAAGCGAATTTGTGGGCTATATCATGAAAAGCTTCACCTTTTCAAGCTTTACTATCGATGTACATACAACTCATTATACCATTAATGGTAATTAGAAGTTAATTTTGAAAAAAAAATAAGTAATTCTGCTATAGGGTAATTTTGTCATTTGGATAGAATTTATATCATATATTGTCATTATCTGTTTTATCTCGAACATAAGATAGTGAAATGACACAGAACAACACTAGAAGGGGGTTGAATAGTGTTTTCACAAAATATTTTCGCAAACAGTTTTCTCAAGCACAAAGCAACACAAACAAAGAAGTCAGGCGCTTTAAACAGCCGTCTCCATAGAGAACTTTGATTCAACACAAACACTCCCCAATGTTAGTAAGCACATAATAAATACAATAATAATAACAGAGAGTAAGGAAAGAGGTAATACTCAGTGAATTTATCCTTGTCCACCCACAACTCTTTGAGTTACGCCCAGTCCTTGGCTCTACCAAGTTTTTCCATTATAACTCTCAGATTACAGTATAAGTATCATTTTCACACCTAGCCTCTCCAGGCTCAACCACATAGTATTGTTTTCACACATAGCCTCTCTAGGCTCAAACAAGTATTCTTTTGACTAGCCTCTTTAGGCTTAAACAAAAAGGTGAGATTTGTTTTGAAGCAGAAGCTTCACTTTACATCAACTAGCAAGTCAATCCAAATAACACTTGAAGAGTAAATAATGACTATGAATAGGTATGACTGCTTAGATTCACTTCTCTAAGAAATTTTCAATGTAAGAGAAGGTAGTAGAGTAGATATCAAAGTATTTAGAACTGAGCGCTTGAATATTGTGTGGAGTGTTTTTGAGCTTTTTTGCTCTTTTCAGTATGTGTATATGCCTCTCTGTGTATATATATCTCTTTTTTGTTTTTGCATATTCACTTTTCTTTTTATATAGCCTCCTTCTGCACAAGTATCCGTTGAGAGAGAGATAGAGAGATAAATGAACTTTCAAAACTTGTTCCTTTGTCCATTAGATACAAGGTAGTCATTCTCGACAAGGGCAACGTTTGTTTGTCCTTTGTTCTTGCTTTTCTTCAACCTTTCTGCGTAGCAGACATTACTGCAGTGTTAAAGTTTGCTTTTGACTTTCCTTGGTCAGATAATAGCAGACTTTTGTACTATGCGGCAGTGACATAGTGCTTTTTGCATTTTGTCTTTTCTAAGAGAGAAGATAATAATAATACAATGTTCTGATTTAGAAACAATTTTCTATTTTGCTTAGAATTACTTCGTTGGGTCATTTTCCTCATACTACTTCCTTCAACGTGAATCTTCTTGAGTTGAATTTTTATCTTTTTGAATTTTCTTGTTCCTGTTGGTCTCTTATAATTTCCAATTTCATGTTTCTCTTTTCATCTCTTTTTTTTCTTCTTCTTCTTCCAACTTTTTTTTTCTAGTTCATAAACTGATAATTATTACTAAAATTATATTTCTTTTATGTTTAATTATTCTGTAGGTCCCCAAACTATTTGGGAATTTTCAAGCAGGGCTCTGAACTTCAAAAGTTTGTAATTAAGTCTCTGGTTATATAATTATTTTAATCAGGTCATTGACTTAGTGTTCTGTTTGAACACTGTTAAGTTCTATCAAGTTGTGCTGACATGGCATGTGAGGTTGCATTTTTTTTTATTCCCAATTTTTTTTTGTAAGGTTTCATTAACCCTAAGATGTGGGTCTTCTTTGCAATAGCCACGCCTTCTTTGCAATGTCACATACGACAAAAAGGCCCTTCTCATCAATGGCCAAAGGAGATTCCTCATCTCTGACTCCATTCACTATCCCAGAAGCACCCCTGAAATATGTCTCCCATTTTCTTCACTTTTTAGTCATTCGCTCTAAATGTTTTTGTATATGTAGATGTGGGATGATCTAATTCATAAAGCCAAACACGGTGGTCTTGATGTCATGGACACTTATGTCTTATCGAATGTCCATGAACAATCTTCTAGAAATGTACTTGAAATAGACAAATATAAACATGAGAGGGAGGGTTGAATGATGTTTATCAGACTTTTAGAAGAAGTTAAAATATTTTCGCAAGCACAAGCACAGAGCAGACATGTAAAAAGCTTATCAGTCAGACAAGTGACTTGTTTGAGGGTTTTCAACAGAAAAACACACAAACATACAAATGAAACACTTGTTTGATATTCACAGCTTTAGCCCCTTTAATTGGTTGACAGGTACACAACAGTTTTATCCTGGTTCATCCCTTAACAACCATGGCTACGTTCAGTCCTTGGCTTCACCAAGTTTTATCAACTATAACTGATTAGGTTACAGGACAGACGAGTATTGGTTTGCACGCATAGCCTCTTGAGACTCCCAGACAATTATTCTTTGCACACCTAGCCTCTCCAGGCTCATAGACAAGTATTCTTTACACACCTAGCCTCTCCTGGCTCACTCCATTTTTTTGAAAGAAAGTGTAATAAATACAACTTGCAAGTCTTTCACGAACACTCAGAAGAGCGGATTAAATGTGAAGTTGAAAGACTGCGTAATAAATTCAAATGATTGAAGAATAAAGAATGAAAGAATGAAGAATTAATTGCACAGAGTAAGTGCTTTTGAGTTATTGCTCTGTATCTCTTTTTATCTTCATGATCTTCTCTATTTATAGCCTTCATTCAAATTAAATCCATTAGAGACATTCTTCAGTTTTTTTGGCTTGAAGCTGAGCTCCATTAAATGCAATAGAGTCGTTCTGCACAGCCATAAATGCTTAGGAAAGTTGCTTGTACACTAACAAGAGAAGTTCGGTGCTTTAAAGCTTTCTGCAGCAGCCAGATCAGAGTTCTTCAGGTTGTTTTTGTACTTTATTGTGCATATTTCCCTTTTTGTGTAACTTCCAATTGTACCAGGGAATAAAACATTTTGGTAGCACTCCTTTTCCGAGTTACAATGTTGCTTTTGAATATTTGGTTGAAATTCTTTGGATTTTTTTTTATAAATTATCCAAAAAACATTTTATTAAATAATATGCTTTATCCAAATACACATCAAGGTAATTTTACTATAAATTGGCAGAAAGCAATAACCAAGAAAATGAAAAATATATATTCACATGCAACTAAAGCCCAAAACACTTGCTCATTTCTCAGATCTTGCTTTGCTTTTTGCAATTTTTTTTTTAACTTTCTACATCCCTTTTCTCTTTTTGTTTTTCCTTTTAAAAAATGCCCTTTTTATTTCGTCACATTTTTTTTTTTGAAATGTTTTGCACTTCTGAAACTAAATTTTCAGAATTGTATATAAACAACTTCGGAAAGTATATTACCGGAAGCTATTTTGAAACATATTCCAAAACTATACTTCTGAAAGTTATTTTCAATGGAAGGTTTGCTCTTTTTAAGAGCTTCGTTCTCTAGTTTTGTAGTACTAAAACTAATGACCTTCTTGAAGACATCCCTCTTATGAATTAGAAGACCATCATCGTGAGCTTGGTCTTCAAGTCACGTTTGAGTGCCGAACTTGAGAATGTTAAGAAATCAGTAGCCATGAACTACTACCAGACTTGGCCATGGTCATATCAAAACCAAACATTTCATAGACAAAAATCTTAAGAACTCAGAGGATGATGATAAAGGTTTTCATGATATGGTGAAGAGTTTTGTGGAGAGTACACTGAGGTTGATGTCACGAATCTGTTGGAAAAAGAGAAGAAAATCATAGCTCCCGTGAAGAGCATCGGTGTTTATAATAGTATGTGACTTCTTAATAATGTTGGATAAGGTATGCAAGGAGATAAAAATTACAACAAAGAAGCCATCAGCAAAACACATGAAACAAAAGACTTATAGTTCTACAGGGTCTTCTTCAGAAACCCATCCTCTATCTCCTGATTTTTGTGAACTACTTTTTCAGTAAGCTTTAATACTAAAGGAAACATATCGTGATAAATGATTTCCTGAAGTATGAAAGAATCAAAGAAGCTATTTTTTCAATAAGTTCCGGAGATATACTTCTGGAAGATGATAACATACATTCTGAAAATATACTTTCAGAAATGAAGTGAAAATGAGGGGAGATATTTTTTTTTTGGTAACCATGTTATAGGTACGAAGTGTCAAGGTTATTTTTTATAGGTTTAAATAAGTTTTTGGTCATTGTAAAATTCATCAATTATGGTTTTAGTCCATGTAAAATTTTTCCTTAGGATTTCGTCCATATACTTTCAAAAATTTTGGAATTAGTCCCTACCGTCATCTCTTTCCGTTAACTACTGTCGTGGCAAACAGAATGCCACGTCATCAATATGGCACTGACATGGGCAAACAAAATGCCATGTCAGCCATGCAATGTTATCCACGTGGCAATGACGTGACATTACGTTTGCTACGTCAGCAGGGACTATTTCCAATTTTTTTGAAAATACAGGGACGAAATCCTAAGACAAAACTTATAGGGACTAAAACCCAAATTTGTGAACTTTACAGGGACCCAAAACTTATTTAAAAAAAAATTATTTTCCGGTTAATTTTCAGAGCAAGTCATATAGGGACAGGAAACTACCTCGGTACCCCCAAGTACCAGAAATTATACCAGAAGAATGAATTTGGCAATTTAATCCTTGCGTCACTATTGTATGATTTTTTTTTTCTATTTTCTAGCCAAATCTCAGAGCAATCGAACATGAATAAGAAGTTACCTTGTACCCTGAATACCAGAAATCATACCAGATGAAGGGATTTGTGAATTTGAAACTTGTGGCCCTAATGTATAATTTCTTTCTATTTTGTAGGCAAACTTTTAAGCAAGTCGGGCAGGAACACAGAATTACCTTGGTACCTCAGAGTACTAGACATCATACAAAATGAAGGAATTTAGCAACTTTAACCATGTGGTCCATAATGTATGATTTTGTTTCTATTTTCTTAGCAAATTTCATAGCAAATCGGACAAGAAAAGGAAATTACCTTGGTACCCTTTAATACTAAAAATCATACCAGATGAAGGAATTTGGTAATTTTAACCTTGGCAAAATTTGGCTAGAAAATAGAAAGAAATCATACATTAGGGCCACGAGTTTCAAACTGACAAATCTCTTCATCTAGTATGATTTCTAGTACTTAGGCGTATCGAGGTAATTTCTTATTCCTGTCTGATTGTTCTGAGATTTGGCTAAAAAATAGAATAAAAAAAATCAAACATTAGGGACATAGGGATAAATTATCAAATTCATTCTTCTGGTATAATTTCCAGTATTCGTGGGAACCGAGGTAATTTCCTGTCCCTGTCTGACTTGCTCTGAAATTCGGCCATAAATTAGTTTTTTTTTTGTTTAAATAAGTTTTTGGTCCCTGTAAAGTTCACCAATTTTGGTTTTAGTCCCTATAAATTTTGTCTTAAGATTTCGTTCCTATATTTTCAAAATTTTTGGAAATAGTCCATGCTGACGTGACAAATAGAATGGTACGTCAGTGCCACATGGATGATGTGGCATTCCGTTTGTCACGTCAGTAGTTAAGGGAAAGAGAAGACGATAGGGACTATATCCAAAAAAAATTGAAAGTATATGGACGAAATCCTAATGAAATATTTTGCAAGGACTGAAACCAATTTTTTTTTTTACATAACAATAACAAAAACAAATAGGGTAGGGGTGGACACCGGATGAGTTCGGTCGGTTTCGGGCCAAAATGTATCCACCTGAAGAAAACCAAAGTGATTTTTTATAGGCCCGTTTCCGCCCATCTGAGAGGTCAGTTTGGTCGGTTTAGGTTTGAACGGGTGACGGGTTCCGTGGGTGGGTTACTTCGGGTGAAAAGAATAGAAAGATGAACATAAATCAGAAGAAGAAGAAGAGGAAGAAACTTTGCTCAATATTCAGAAATCAGAAGAAAAGTAAAAGATTAAAAAAAAAAAACAAAGGATGCACACTTCCAAGAAGTCCATGAGCCGCCGTTGTCGCACCTCCCATGAACCACCGCACTAGACAAGAAAGACGCAAATCGCAGGGTGAGAGAGAGGAGCAGAGTGGCGCACTCAGTGTCTAGTTAGGGTTTCAAAACGCAAGTCAGGATGAAATGGAAAAGTGGGCCTGGTTTAACCTTAATTTGAAACAGTCCAATGATGCATTGATTGGGCCATTCAATTTTGGGCCCAATATATTTTTTTTTTTTGCATTTTTTTTATAAAACATTAAAAACCCTAAAAACCTAATTACCTTTACTTTCCCTGTCTCTCTTTCTCCATAATCACACCCCTGGCGGCTGCCCTTAACCCTCACTTTCTCCATGTCAGTCTAGCAACTCTCGCCTCAGTCTCCACTCGTCACCGTTGCGATGGACCACCGCAGCAATGCTCCTGCCGTCGTGGCGGCTCCTCTCACTTCTGACTCTCAACCCTCTCATTCTCGGCTCTCACTTCTCATCTCTCCCCCAAGCCATGTTTGTTTAGCCACCTTTCCTCCCTCGCCTCCCTTCCCTTTTCTCCTATCTCATTCGGGCTCGGTCACCGACGGTGGAAAATTTCTGGAACCGAGCCTTAACTCTCACCCCAAAACCGACGACCTGGCGACCCGAGACGACCCGTCCATGCACCTGCTTAAGCTTCCAGGTTTTTCGGGTCTCGGACGGGTCGACGGATCTTGTCCAGCCCTAAAATAGAGGATGCTAATAGTTAAATAAGGGGTGCAAATAGTAGTCTCTTGTTTTTTGTGTTAATTTTTTTTAGGAGTATTAGCAACACACTCTTTCCAACACTTTATTCTATTAGTTGAAATTCATATGGGTTCCACTATTTTAGAAATGGGTCTCACTAATTCATGTGAGTCCAACTTGAATTTTGTAGGGTCCACATGAATTTCAACCAATAGGAGAAAGTGTTTGAAAGAGTGTGTTGCTAGCATTTCTCAAATTTATTTTTTTTTGTCAAAACTGCTCCGCCATTATCTTGATCAAACAGCGAAATCCATTGGGCCTGAAAGGTACAAAGAAGTCGGTTCAATCCGACCCGGCCAGGACGGACACGGAAACATTGCTTCATTGTGTCTATGAACTTGCTAAAAAACAAGAAGCGCAGAAAAACCCTTCTAAACCCTGCTTCAATAGCAGCGTAGGAACAACAACTCCCCTTTCAGCCATGGCTCCTACTTTCGTATTCGAACCCCCAAGCGACGAAGAAATCGAACACTCCGAACCAGAAGAAGACAGAGACGAAGAATCAGAAGAAGAAAAAAATGTATCAGAATCAGATGCAGAATCCGAAGCCGAATCAGAAGATGAAGAGAAAGAAGAAGTACCAAAAGTTTCGAAGAAGAAAACCCAATCTCCTTGGGACTTCGCCAAATACACAGAATCAGTCGCTGAGGAACACGCTCGACGAAGCACTACCTCCGTCGATGATAAAATCTCCAAAGCCCTCAAACAACGTTCTACGCCACTCACAGTTCCAATCCAAGACGACAGTGACAGTTCAGACTCCGAACCCGATAAACAGGTAATGGCCTTTTCGTAATTTTAAGGGGAAATCACACGAACCTTCCTTTAGGTTTGACTTAAATAATTACACTCGCGTGCGCACCATTATTGTTTCAAAAGCTATACTCATCTCTCTCTATGGGAGATTGGTGTAATTTTTAAAAGAAAAAGGAGCCGAGTATAATTTTCACTATTTTTAATGCATTCACTATAGAAATAGTGCTTATTTGATTCAAAATTTGCTTGTTGTATTCTTAAGTTTGATTAGGAAGATTATAGAAAAAATGCTTATTTGTTTCAAAAATTGATTTTTTTTTTTGTTTGGGTTGGGTCTGTTTAGGAGGATTATAGACCAGAAGAGGAAGATGAAGAAGAGGGTAATGCTGGTGATAGCAAGTCCTTTTTTGCTTCTTCTGAGGGAACTTCTTTCGATGCCGATTCGTTCATGCAACTTAATCTGTCTCGACCTTTGCTCCGGGCTTGTGAGGCCTTGGGGTATGCTAAGCCAACACCAATTCAGGTTTTTTGTTTTTGTTTTGTTTTTGTTTTTGAGTTCTTAGCACTATTAATCATGTAATACTGTGTTATGAGGACACTGCGCCTCAAAAAGTTTGCGTTACCTTTTGAATCTTTGCATTATTGGTTATGTGATTTCGTGCTGCGTAATAAGGCACTTTACTTTGAGAAATTTACTTTGTTTTTGGGACTTTGATGGTAGGCGGCGTGTATTCCGCTGGCATTGACTGGTCGTGATATATGTGGAAGTGCCATTACTGGGTCTGGGAAGGTAGTCTTTCTGTTAATTTTCATTAGATGGTTGTGAATTTGTGATGTGATTCTATGGTTTGGTGCCTGAGTGGTTCTACAATGGTGTTTCTTTTGATTCCCTTTGTTCCTATTCTGCTATTGTTATGTTTCCATGCAGACAGCTGCATTTGCACTACCCACTTTAGAGAGGTTGTTGTATCGTCCGAAACATGGGCATGCAATAAGGGTCCTCATTCTTACCCCAACCAGAGAGTTGGCAGTCCAGTAAGTATTCTCATAATTGTTTGTTATTGGATCATGCCTATTTATTATGTAAAAGAATTTCAAGTATTTAGCTGTGCTAGAAGAGCAAGAGATGAACTCTGGGACTGGTGCTGACCTATGGATACTAAACTGCACTATATATATTTTCTATTTGGCTAAGTATGCCACGTGCCTACGAATATAAATGAACAAGTAGGATGGATTCTTTGCATGCATGTTATTCAGTCAGTACTACCCATTCTAATGGTTGAGCTTCAATGATAATTTATGGTCGTGCAATTTATACAATACTCCATTTATCCAGTGGAAGGTCATAGGTGCAAAATTTGGGTGATATATGTAATGTTTTCTCTTATATTTCTTTCCAAATATATTCATTCCTAATTAATTTTGGCAGAGTTCACAGTATGATAGAGAAGCTTGCTCAGTTTACTGATATAAGGTGTTGCCTGGTGGTTGGGGGACTGTCGACAAAGGTTTGATTACTGTTTCAAATTTAATGATGTTTTAATTTATAAGATGTGCTGATTGGTCTGAATGAAGTATGTGCTTGTTGTGATGATTGATGTATGCTGTAGTGTTACCTTTTTAGAAATAATCCTATACTTTTCTGTTTTATACACAGTTCCATCGACAATTGTTGGTCATGTCACAAGTCATTTCCTGTTAGTTTGACTTTGACATGCAATAATCAATGATTGGGTTTTTACTGATATTTTCGTTCTTGCTAGTAGTGTATTACATTGATATAATTTTTGACAATATCTTTTGAGTACAACTGTACAAGATATCCTATATTTGTTGACTATATGAATTTGTGTAATAAAGCATTTTGTATCATAGACCTTTTTCATGACCTATAGATAAAGGAGCCTTATTATAGAAATATTACAAACTAATCAGCTAGGAAAATACAGAGGATTGTATTTGATCATCCAAGAATTATTGATGATTTCATAATTGGTGCTTCATCTCATTTTTAAGGTTTGTCATTATATATGATGACGCTGTAAAATTATTTATTTTTGGTTAAAGAAATAATTTGATCCCTATACTTGACACGAATTTTTGATTTGGTCCCAATACGAAAAAAAATTATTAAAATGGTCCCTATATGTACAAATATTACCCGTTTGGTCCCTGCGTACACCCTGTTAAGGACTGATTCAATAATTTTTTGCTTCATGCAAGGACCAAACGGGTAATTTTTTGTATGTATAGGGACCATTTTAATTTTTTTTTTTTTGTATAAGGACCAAATCGAGAATTTGTATCAAGTATAGGGACCAAATTATTACTTTAACCTAATTTTTTATGAATGAAAAGAATGCAGTGTAGCATTTATAAGATGTTTCTCCTATTATCCAGTTAATTGGTGATGCAGATGATCTTTTTCACTATTTATGCCTTAAAAGTGGTCATTTCTCATCCTAGGTGCAAGAGGCTGCATTGAGAACAATGCCCGACATTGTTGTGGCTACTCCAGGACGTATGATAGACCACTTACGCAATTCTATGTCTGTGGATTTGGATGATCTCGCGGTCCTAATCCTTGATGAGGCAGATCGTCTTTTAGAGCTTGGATTTAGTGCTGAAATTCATGAACTTGTAAGTTTTAGTAGCCCTATAAAGAAAGAATCATTATAGTTAAATATGCTGTGCTCCAATTTATTTTCCTTTCAGTTTCTTGAAGAAAAGTCAAACAAGTTTGGTTTATTAACAGGTCCGCCTATGTCCCAAAAAAAGGCAGACGATGTTATTTTCGGCAACCATGACTGAGCAGGTTGACGAGCTTATTAAACTTTCCTTGTCAAAACCCTTGCGTCTTTCTGCTGATCCATCTGCAAAGCGGCCAGCAACCTTGACTGAGGAGTAATTTCTTCAATATTTATCTTTCCCTTTCTTTCCTAATTTCATCATCCATTTCCATTGACGAGTCGTTCATTCTGTATATGTACAATAATTGTTAGCGGTCTGTTCTGTATGCTGTGATAGTTAGCTGTCTTATATATGAAAGTTATAAAATCACGAGTTGATACTTTCTAATGAGCTCCCATTTATGTGGACCTTTGAGTGAGCTGAACTGAACATAGAGACTTTTTGAACTTTAAAAGCAGATGGAGAACAGTACGGTTCATGCTCGTGCTGAGTATTGTTTATTCCATAACTTAATTATGCAAAATCATTATGTTAAACTCTCTTAAAGTTTCAATGTTTTTAGCTTCTATCAGCCTTGTTAACTATTTTTTTCTTTTTCAGGGTGGTTAGAATACGAAGAATGCGTGAAGTAAATCAGGAAGCAGTTCTTCTTGCAATGTGTTCCAAAACTTTTACCTCTAAAGCAATCATCTTCAGGTTTTATTCATCAATATTTACTATGCTTACCAGGAAAATAATTATACATACAGTTTGTGATTGTTTATTTCGTGCGTTAGTGAATTCTTATATAGCTTTCTGATAAATCTGATTGGCAATGACCATGGGGGTGATTTAACTAAGTCCTAGTGTTCATATCAATTATGCCCCTTATTCTAGTGGTTGGTCGGCACACCGAGGGTTGTAGCTGTCTTGTAGCATGGAATCTGTTCATGATTACAATAAGCTAAAAATTCTAGCCTTTTATTTCAGATTTTAAGTCTACTTCATTTGAGATGATTTTGGATTAAGTCCTTTCTGTCACTCACTCCCTATTCTGCTATGTCCCCCCCAAAAAAAAACCAGCTTGACGACCTATCATTTTGATGTGCAGTGGAACAAAGCAAGCGGCACATAGGTTGAAGATTATATTTGGATTAGCTGGCTTGAAAGCTGCTGAGCTCCATGGAAATCTTACTCAGGCTCAACGCCTTGAAGTATTTTGCTTATTTTGTCTTTCCCGTTTGCTTTATAGTTATTTTGAAGGCACATTTTTGGGATATTCAAATTGTGTTTTCATTTGGATTTGGCTACTTGTTTTGTTTTTGTTTTCCTGTTGAAATGATTTGCTCCATTTGTTATGGTTGTGCTAAGATTTTCTCACTAATGGTTGTTTGTTTAGGCTTTGGAACAGTTCAGGAAGCAGCAAGTCGAATTTTTTGGTTGCAACTGATGTGGCTGCTCGTGTAAGAATCTATTATTTCTTCTCTCACTTTGTAGGTTGTTCTATGCATTTTTCCTTAATGTTACCTGTATTAATCTCACCCTTTATATTGGGACATAGGGCAAGGATAATGAAATTGGTTTAGTTTAAAGGGAAGACACAAATATTAAATTTGTGGCTTATTAGCATTTCCTTTTGGCATTTTGGATATAGATTTGATACCACCACATATATTTTTACCTATAGGGGCTTGACATCATTGGTGTTCAAACAGTTATCAACTTTGCATGTCCACGTGATCTTACCAGGTAGACTCTATGGCCCATGTTGGTGATAACTCTGCTCTTGACGTCTAATATTTTGTTCTGTTGCAATTTGTGTGTGCATCCTTTAGTTTGTGTCACTTTCCTTTATTGCTACTTTAGTTATAATTTTTCTTGTTGGTCTTGCCTTAAACATTATCTTATTCTTTCTCTGGGTGTTCTGGTGACTAATCCATTTTAAATCTCTGTAGCTATGTTCATCGAGTGGGTCGTACTGCTAGAGCTGGAAGAGAAGGATATGCTGTCACATTTGTGACAGATAATGACCGATCACTTTTAAAAGCCATTGTGAGTTTCATTCTTTGAATGACTGCATCTACTTTCCAGTTTACACTTCATTTCATGGTGGCTACTCTGGCTATGGCATTTAATATATTTCCTTCTACAATCTTTCTTATGGATTGAAAAATTATTGATGCCAATCAGGATTTTGGTCTCAGGTGCATAAATTATTAGTCGAAATGTTGATTAATTTTCCCAGTTAGTTATTCAATTTTGGCGTTTCATGAGAAAATTTCTACATTAAACATTCATAAAGCATCTGTTACAGAAAAATATCCATTTCTAGTGGCCTTCTTTACAAGTCATTATATGTCTATTTATTTTGGTTTTTATTTGGTTTGGATCATATGGGCCTTTACTATCAATTACCTCAGAGAAATTTGCCTTCAGAAAACCAAGTTATATTTTTCTTTCACTGTTTTTAATTTTCATAAGTTGCTGTATGCTTAATCCTACTATTAGGTTTTTTTTTTGGGCACACATAAAGATGCCAAAATTCAGTGGCAGTCCTTTTTTTTTTGCTGTTCTTTGGTGTATTTGGTTGGAAAGGAACACTAGAATTTTCAATTACTCATTTTCGTCTCTAGATTTCGTTTAGGATAGGGTGACTTTTTTGGCATCCCTTTGGTGTTCTTCACATGGGTTTTTTAATGGTGTTGCTTTGGTAGATATGCTGATGGACTGGCATGCTTTGTTGTATGGTTATGTCTCTTAGTGCTTAGGTGTTTCTTTTGGGTTTTTGTGAGAATGTCTTATCCTCTTTTTGCATTCTTCTTTCTTTTCATCTAATAATATTTCTTTTATCATAAAAAAGTGTTCCAAGTATAAAAGTTAATTGATTCCCTACTAAGTTAGAGAACAAGCAACTAAAAAAGAAAAAAAGAAAGTCGATGCTTTAAATGAGCCTTTGTATAATCTTTCTTGTAAATGTTGATTTTCAATTAATTAGGCAAAGAGGGCTGGTTCAAAGCTGAAGAGCCGTATTGTTGCAGAGCAATCTATACTTAAATGGTCCCATATAATTGAGCAAATGGAGGATCAAATTGATGAAGTACTTCAAGAAGAGAGGTTTTCATTATATTTACTGTTAATGATTTTTTTTTTTTTTTATTGTACTGCATTCATATATTTTGATTTTTCAGGGAAGAAAGAGTCCTAAGGAAAGCAGAAATGGAGGCCACAAAGGTATTGGTTGCTTATTCTTTTGTTTTACTTGCTTTCAATCCTGGGATACGTTTAATTACACATATTATGCCAATTTTGTCTAAGAAATAGCTTTTCCAAATCAGCATCACTTAGAAAATTGTACTCTATTCTGTGGTTGACTATTTGCATTTTCCCATCCTTAAGATTTTCCATTTAATTCAATCATGCACTTCTATGATATGGGCAGGCCGAAAACATGATTGCACATAAAGAAGAGATCTATTCCCGCCCCAAAAGAACTTGGTTTGTCACAGAGAAGGAGAAGAAGCTTGCTGCAAAAGAAGCCAAGGTAGAATTTGTTTCATCATGATGATATTCCTCAAATTATAGGCATTTAGCCTCCCATATTTCAGCATCTCATTATAATCATATCAAGAAGGTTGGCTATTTCCCTTCTATGTTCTGCAGTCTTTTGCAGTGAAGGTGACATGCCAGTCGAACTAATGGTTAAATGGCAACGTTTTTAGTTCAAATTCTTCTTGGGTGAAATATAACAGTGATGATCAGAAATGAAATTGACTGTTAAGTTTTAACAGGCATCGATGGATAATGGAAAGAGTTCTGGAAAGGAGGTAATTAGTGCTCAACAAGCTGAAGATCTCAGAATGAAGGAAAAGAGGAAGCGAGAGCGAGAGGTAAGAAACGTTCCGCAGTTTTGTTGTACATATGTTTTCTTGTTTTATGGCTATATACAAAGCTTGTTTGTATGCACTGTAATCTATTTACTTGAGGGAAATATCTTTGGTGTAGAAACATTTGCCTAGAAGGAAGCGTAGAAAATTGGAAGCGGCTAGAGAGATGTTGGAGGACGAGGAGCATACCGACAAGCCAAAAGAAGTATGAACTTTTTTCCTTTTCTATTAACTCTGTTTGCAGTGCAGGTTGGAATGTAGTCTTTATTCCTTCCCTTCTGTTACACTAAAACTGCAGGCTAAGGGGACAAATAAGGAAGAAAAGGGTGGAATGTCACTTGTTGATCTTGCTTATCGGCGGGCAAAAGCAGTGAAGGCTGTCAAGAAGGCACTAGATGCTGGCAAGATTGTGAAGAGTAACAAGAAATCTAATCGTCCTTCCCAAAAGACTTCTTCAAGGACAGAAGAGATGCGGGAGCTATTCCAGACTGAGATGAAGGATAAAAAGCCAAAAGGAAGAGGTGTCGGAGCAAGAAAGAAGTCCAAGAGTTCATTCAAAAGCAAATCTAGGTATTAATCAAATCGACCTCGTTCCTAATAAAGCTAAGCTCTAAGCTAGTATGTTTGTGAACTTTTAAGCATCTAACATGATACTGGTTTAATCTTGATCGAGTCATCAAAAAGTCTTTTGCTTCTTGAGTTGGATTGATTTGGAGTGAGGCTTCTCAGGGACCAACTTAATGATATAGTCAGTTGGGTTTGTTTTTCTCCTTTTCATCTGCTTGGGATCAAATTGCATTTGAATCATTTCACCTTGGGGTTAGGCCTCTGGCACTTGTAGATCTTCTGCTTCTACATAGAAAACACCACACAGCAAACAATAAATGTAGAGTTCATTTTCTTTGTTATTAACTTATTATTAAATATGTTTTATCATGTAAGGCATTGTTATTTGTAATGGTTGTAAGGTGCATACTATAACTGTAGTACACCCCTAGTTGTAGTTTCCCTTGTCTTGCGGTTTTAGGTTGGTATTTCATGGAAAGATATGTTCATCTCTGAAAGCCATTAAGTACAGTTCATCTTTGCTTGGTTGTCACTATTTACGATTTGACATAAGGATAGTGTTGCTTTATTTCGTTCAATGTAAGGTTTGTTTGATTTTTTTGTTTGATATGTTGTAATTAATAATTACGACAATGACACCTTGTTTTTACTTTGTTTCATGTTTGTTTTCATCAATTTTTTCACAAAAGTTTGATAACAGGAAACCTAGTGAAAACAAGGGGATATGTTATGCTATTAACATATAAACTGAAAATGAAAACAGAAAATAAACTAAGTGCCACCTAACTTTTCCTCTTTGGTTTATTGATGTGTTTATTTACTTGGTGATAAATGTGATATTTAGTTGCAAATTTTTCTGTTTTGTTATAAAATATAGTAAAAGACAAAGTGTTTTTTTCCTCTCAATATAAAAGGACTGAACTGGTAATTTTTCTGCATCTAAACATATATTTTTTGTTTAAACAGTTATTATTATAATAAATAAAATCTTGTTCCAATTCATTTTCAGGTACAAGCGCAAGTAGTCCGTGAGGCTAGTGATCCTTTCAATAAAAATGTGTGCATGGAAGGACCATGTAACCTGAAATGCAGGACCATATTGTTGACCTGACATGTTGTCAAATGCTTATACCATATCCCCTCCGCTATTGGAGATGATTAATTGAGATCATGCCCGTGATTTTAAGCTGATGCTTCTAGTTTTTTTAGGTGGCCATGATGTATTCTGGGTAATCAATGTGAGATGGTGACTGTAACAAGTACTGCCAATACCTTTTTTACTAATCTAGCTTGATTCTTATCCCAATTTCACTTGTGCCTTGGTACCATATATACATTGCTGCTCAATTTTGTAATCCAAGCATGAGATTGAGTTACATTGTACCAATATAAAATTATTTATTACAGAGAACTCTTAATTGCTTTGCTTCGTTTGTTGTACATTTATTGTTGCTAAGGCACCTTCATTTATATGTAGATGCCGCGTTGGCCTGTAATTACGTAGTGACGATGACTAATTTATTCTGGTAAAGGCAAAGCTTGGTAATTTAACTTAAAAACTCCTGCTTATTGACTCCAAAATGGTGTCGGTGGATAATTTTTATATTATAGAAAAGCATCAATAGCTGTGTAAGGGGTACAAGTGTGGGAAGAACAAATGTGCATGTTCCTAGTATCCATTGGCTTAGCTTTCTATACTTCCTTCATAAGGGTATATGTAAAATCTGCAACATGCAAATTTGTCAACATTTTTTGTGAAAAACACCAGTTTAGAAAATTTCTTCCATTGGTACTTCTAAAAAATTTGAAGGCACCAGGTCAATTTTTAATATCTATTTGGGTAAATACCCAATGTTGGAATTAACACTTGTTGGAATTAGTAGCAATTAATTTAGATTCATGAAGCTGACAATTCATGTACCTAGTTTGTATCTATGCATGTTCTTAGGAAATAACTATCATAATTATCCTTGTAAACATAAGTTGTATTTATGATCAAGTGTATATAAATATGTGTGCTGAGTGGGTTTTCACTCGAGCATTTCACAAATCCCTTAGTCTAAAATTATTTTCAAGTCTTTCAACATGGTATCAAGAGCAGATTCATTTGTCATTTGAAGGTGTTTGCTTCTGGTCCAGCAAAACCCTCAAAATCCCAATTTTGTCTTCTGTTTTGACCCAAACAGCCACTATCCAAGTTCAAAACTCACTGTCGTCGGCCACCCACTATCCACCATCGTCGGAAAACACATTAGAAGCCGCCGACCGTCCAGATCCAGAAGTTTCATCATTGGAATCTTCTCGACGAGCCGCCACCACGCACTGCTTCACGCCCCTCCACTACACGCGCCGCCCTCCTACCGTCAGAAAAACCCCACGACCGCCCAAAACCATTCGCCGTGACCTCTGTTTGTCTAGCTGGTCAAAATCCACTTTTTGGGTTGTTTGGAAAAATGGGTCGTCCTCAATGCATTTATTGTAAGAGAATGGGTCACACTCAAAAGACTTGTTTCCCTCTTCATGGTTTTCCCGTAAAGTCAGAAAAAACCTTCAAAGGTGAAATGTTCAAGAAATTTTTTTCCGAAGCCGAGTATCAGGAGTATCTTCAATTAAAAGCTGCCCAACAATTCTACCGCCACTGGTGTTCATGACTCCGCAGCCTTCATATCTCAATCTGGTAACAATCAAAATCTTTGGATAATTGATTCAGGTGCCTCTGATCATATTGCTGGTAATCGTTCTTTATTCTCCTCCATATCTTCTCCTAAATTTCCTCACTTCATAACTCTTGCGGATGGGTTCTAAGGTCAGCGCCAAAGGAATTAGTCATGTTTCAGTCACTCCTTCTATTACTTTAAAATCTGTTTTGTTTATACCTGGTTGCCCTTTTAATTTGATCTCTCTTAGTCAACTTACTCGCTAACTAAACTGCTCAGTAACTTTTGATGCTGGTTCTTTTACTATACAGGAACATGGTACGAGTCGGATGATTGGCGTAGGACATGAATCACATGGTCTTTATTACCTCCAATCAGCTCCCTCCGTAAGTTGTATTGCAGTCGAGTCTCCAAATCTTCTTCATGAACGATTAGGCCATCCAAGTTTGTCAAAAATGGTTTCGAATCTTGCAAAAATGTTATCGTTGAACTGTGAGTCGTGTCAACTAGGCAAGCATGTTCGCTCTTCCTTTCCCAGTAAAGTTGAAAGCCGAGTTCATTCTCCCTTTTCACTTATCCATTCAGATATATGGGGACCGAGTCGTGTGTCTTCTAATGGCTTCCGATATTTCGTTACCTTTATTGATGAATTCTCTCGATGCACTTGGGTTTCCTTAATGAAAGAACATTCTGAACTTTTGTCTATTCTCACCACTCTTGTTAATGAGGTCAAAACCCAATTTGGTAAGACAATCAAAATCCTTAGAAGTGATAATGCAAAAGAATACTTTTCTTCTGCTCTTTCTTCTTTTTTGTCATCACAGGGCAGTCTCCACCAATCCAGTTGTCCATACCCCTCAACAGAATGGCATAGCTGAAAGGAAGAATATCTTGTTGAAACTTCTCGGACCTTGTTACTTCATGCGAATGTTCCTGTCCGACATCGGGGTGATGCAATTTTCACAGCCTGTTATTTAATTAATCGGATGCCTTCATCCTCTCTTGATCATAAAATACCACATTCCATTTTATTCCCTAAAGAGCCACTATTTCATGTTGCTCCACCGATATTTGGATGCACTTATTTTATTCATGACTTGTCTCCAGGTCTTGATAAGCTTGCTTCCCGAGCCATCAAATGTTTTTTTTTTGGGATATTCGAGGTTACAGAAGGGTTACAAGTGTTACTCCCCTGTGCAGAATCGTTATTACATTTGTGCAGATGTAACGTTCTTCGAAGAAAAGTTTTACTTCTCACCATCCATAGTTGAGTTTCATACTATTCAAGAAGTCTTTCCGATTCTGTATCTTAGTCCATCACCTTCTCCTTTGTCGGAATCAGTTTCGACTACAGAAATTCCTGACAATCCCCCACTCGAGCAATCTCAAAGGTCACCTATCATATATCATCGTCGTCCACGTGTTGTTAATACAGAATTGGAAGGCACAGAAAGACCAGCTGAATCATGTCCTGCTCCAGCAGATGACCCTACTGCGGACCTACCTGAAGGAAACCTTGACTTGCCCATTGCTCTTAGGAAAGGTACTCGGTCTACTCGAAATCCTCATCCTATTTATAACTTCTTAAGTTACCATCGTCTCTCTCCTCCTTATTATTCTTTTGTGTCATCTATATCTTCTGTTTCCATTCCTAAAAATATTTGTGAGGCACTTGATCATCCAGGATGGCGACAATCCATGATTGATGAAATGCAGACTTTGGAGCATAATGGTACTTGGGACTTAACTCCTCTTCCTCCAGGAAAGAAATCTGTTGGCTGTCGATGGGTATATGCTATTAAAGTTGGGGTCAATGGACAAATTGATCGTCTCAAATCTCGGCTTGTAGCCAAAGGTTACTCTCAGATTCATGGACTTGATTATGGAGATACTTTCTCCCCTGTGGCCAAAATCACTTCTGTTCGATTATTTCTTGCCATGGCAGCCATTCGTCATTGGCCATTATATCAGTTGGATATCAAAAATGCATTTCTTCAGGGAGAGTTAGGAGATGAAATTTATATGGAGCAACCTCCTAGATTTGTTGCCCAGGGGGAGTCTGGTTTTGTTTGCAGGCTACGTCGATCTCTCTATGGGTTGAAACAGTCTCCACGAGCTTGGTTTGGGAAGTTCAGCTTAGTTATTCAAGCTTTTGGAATGAAACGTAGTGAAGCAGATCATTCAGTCTTCTATTGTCATACCTCTCCAAATAGATGTGTTTACTTGGTGGTCTATGTAGATGATATAGTGATCACAGGAAATGATCAGGAGAAAATTTCTCAGTTGAAGGAACATTTGTGTAGCCATTTTCAGAACAAGGACTTGGGGAAATTGAAATATTTTCTTGGAATTGAAGTTGCTCAGTCAAAGAATGGGATTGTCATCTCACAGAGGAAGTATGCATTAGACATACTTAAAGAAACTGGTATGTTGGACTGTAAACCAGTTGACAGTCCCATGGATCCGAATTTAAAATTACTTCCTAGTTAGGGGGAGCCTTATTTTGATCCTGAAAGATATCGGAGATTGGTTGGAAAACTTATTTACCTAACTATTACTAAACTAGATATTTCCTTTGCGGTTGGGGTAGTAAGTCAATTCATGCAGTCTCCCCATAATGATCATTGGGATGCAGTGATTCAGATTTTGAAGTACATTAAAAAGGCACCAGGACAAGGACTGCTGTATGAAGACAAAGGAAACACTCAAATAGTTGGTTTTTGCGATGCAGATTGGGCAGGTTCGCCCATTGATAGGCGTTCCATTACAGGGTATTGTGTTTCTATTGGTGGAAATCTTGTCTCTTGGAAGAGTAAAAAGCAAAATGTGGTCGCAAGGTTCAGTGCAGAGGCTGAATACAGATAGCTACAGTTGTGTCTCCTGAAAGACACAGCTGTGTCTAACTCTCTAAATCACTGTTTTGTCCCGGGACACAACTGTGTCTCCTGATAGACACAACTATGTCTAATTTCGAAAATGTTGTTCTGGCCCGGGACACAGCTGTGTCTCCTGATGGACACATCTATGTCTAATTCTCGTAAACGTTGTTTTGGCAGGGACACAGCTGTGTCTCCTGATAGACACAGCTGTGTCGAATTATTAAAACGCTGATGTGGTCCAGGACACAGCTGCGTCTCTTGATAGACACAACTGTGTCTAGCGCTCAGAAACGCTATTTTGGCCAGGACACAGCTGTGTCTCCTAATAGACACAGCTGTGTCTAGTTCTCAAAGATGTTTTTCGCTGACCATATAAATAAGTGAGTCAGGAGGGTTACAAGTTTCAACCCTTATTTTGACTCTTCCTCTCAATCCTTGGCCACCACAAACCTTCTTCTCTCCCTCCCCTTGAACGTCCTCAAGACTCTTGGTGTTTTCTTTTGCGATTGGAGAATAAACCGCGTATTAGTGTCAATTAAGGTAATCTTGTAAGCCCTTTGTTGATCTCCTTTTGTTTTCTTGAATTGGGGATTAATTACTCCTTCTTTCTTTGATGTTCTTGACCAAGATCCTTTGAACCGTTCGAGTGGACCAAGTTTGGATTCGCTCATAGTGACCGTAGATTAGATCGTCATACTAGGTATTGGAGAAGAATATTGTTTACACTAGGCTAGGGAGTAGCGTAAGATGAGGGGTTCCCATAACCCCATTTTATTTGTTGTTATAACTGTTACGTTTAACCGTTGTTAATGCCATGATCTGCCTGGTTGTATGATTTAATTGTTATAATCGTTGAATTGTTCATGATGTGGTATGCCTATGGTTTCTAATTACATGATGTATGCCAATGATATATAAATAGTTGAATCTGTTCATGATATGAATATGACTGTTATGTTGATGTTGTTATGAAATTGCTATTGGTGGTTGTTATCGATGATGTTGATTGGCTGATGTTGCTAATGCGTTGAATATGTAATAAGACCCTAAACGGATTTAATTAGGACTCTTAGTTAACATAAGAATTAATGGGTTAATCCCCCTAAAGTTTCATAAGACATGAACTGTAAGTGAGAGGTGAGGTTGATGCCAACTAGATTAGTCCAAGGACCCTAGGATTTGATTTGAGAGCGTTAGAGAGCCAAGAACTTCAAGAACATAATTGAATTTGCCCAGAACAATACGGCTGGCCTAGGAGCACGGTCGTTCTGAATAGGGAGCACGACTGTGCTCCCAGTTAAATTCTGGAAGGCAGAATAATAATGAGTTAGATAACTTAATTAAAAGATAACTAAGATAATAAAGAATAATAAGCTGGTTAAGCCGGTACCACCGTTGGGTTACCACATGTTGTTACTCTTGGGTGCTTTTTGGCCAAAGTGCCCTCGATGCTTTTTGGTCGAGGCGTTGATGAGTTGAACCTTGGTGCCTTTTGGCCAAGACGTTTGATGTTAATGACTGTGATAAGTCTTGGGTGCTTATTGGCCCAAGCAAAGGAGGTGGTTGCCTTATGTGACGTTTGCTCATGCATTCATACGTTTGTGGGGGATGTTCAACATAGGGGAGGTCGTCCAAGTTATGATGATCTGGCCCAAGTCTCGGGTGGTTCACCCAAGGTTTGGTGAACCGTGGGCCCCCGAGGTGGCGTATCCAGTTATGATACGTCAGTTATCCAAGGGGTTCACCCATGGTTTGGTGAACTGCCGGTGTTGGTGCTTTTATGGCCAATGTGGATATGTAACTCCGAAGTTGACTTCCTGATATAGTTGATCCACATGCATAACGGAGTAGCGGAGTAGTGTTGCACCGCATAGCATCTATTGACTGTTGACTTATGTTATGTAAATGATGTTATATGACGTTGATGCTATGCCTGATACGATGTATGTTCATCTTATTCCCTATTCCCATGCCGTTGTGTTTACATGATTTCTTACTCCCTGTTTTCCTATTTCTGTTGTTGCATGTATCTCTTTATGCAAAGGACGGTGAGCAGCCAGTGAAGGAGTGACTCTGAGGAGCAGCGACTCTAATTAGGATGCTTTGTTATTAGTTGTTAGTTTTTTTTTTTTGAGTTTTGTTGTATTCCGAGGATTTTATTCCCAAAACGGTTATACCAGCTCTGTATGTGACATCGGGGTTGGGTTATGTTTATTAGTTGTTTCGGTTATGTTTATATTTTTAAAACTATGTTATTTCCGCGTTGTTTAGGTTGAGATGTGAAACCTTTTTATCCAAGTTTTATTTTATTCAAATAAATGCATGTTTTTATAATTCCTATTTTAAGTAAATGTTTTATTTTAACGTGCGGGTAGAAGGGTGTTACAGTCATCACCGAAACTGTTAGTTCTAATGAATAACTGACAGACATCCTTACAAAATCTCTAAGGGGACCAAGAATTCAGAATATTTGTTCCAAGCTTGGAGCATTTGACTTATACGCTCCAGCTTGAGGGAGAGTGTTGGAATTAACACTTGTTGGAATTAGTAGCAATTAATTTAGATTCATGAAGCTAACAATTCATGTACCTAGTTTGTATCTATGCATGTTCTTAGGAAATAGCTATCATTGTTATCCTTGTAAACGTAAGTTGTATTTATGATGAAGTGTATATAAATATATGTGTGCTGACTGGGTTTTCACTCAAGCATTTCACAAATCCCTTAGTCTAAAATTATTTTCAAGTCTTTCAACACCCAATTTCTTGACTTCCTATATTAGTCTCAATTAATAGTATAGCAAGTATCCATGTATTGCATGAATGTTTATAAGTTTAGCAATATTAGTTCTGAAAATAAAAAATTAAATGAAAATAAGTAAATGATATAGTAATTAATTAAGATAATTTCTATTAAATTTATTGAAAAGGATATACAATTGTGATTTTGTCATTTTCAGAAACGTTTTTAGTAAAAAAGAAAAGAATCAAATGAACCGAATTAAATATAACTAGTATTTATATTTGTCATGATCTGGATTTTGTAGTTATGATTGATCGAAAGAAAAGTCTCTTCTTCCCTCCTCTGCAGCCTCACAAGCATACACAAATTCATATGATAAGAAATTTTAATTTAACGAGCATAATGTCATTTAAAACTTATATTTGAATTACTCACATAATTGGGTATTACATTCTACCCCTTAAAAGGAATTCGTCCTCGAATTCCAAGGACACACACTATGAATTGCAATGAACTCTACTTTGTTACTAACTTTTCATAAAAACTTATTATAAGAGAAATCAATGAAACTTAAAATGCAAAAGTTTATATATCTATGATATGTCATCTCATATCATCACCTTAGTGCCTGCCGTATAGATTTGGCAACTCATAATCTCACAAGAGATCAGAACTGAAATTAGATCATAATAACCCCTGTCTCAGATCGTGCGCGGGCACAAGATCCAACCATAAATATTATCAAGGCCTAATTCTTCTTTTCTGAGACTCTGTAACTTAAGCTCTGATACCAATTTTGTCATGACAGGAACTTCGTAGCCATGATGGACCAAAAGGGAAAGCCTTTCTTTCCCCTTCGTAGCTTCACAAGCATACACAAATTCATATGACGAGAAATTTTAATTTAACGAGTATAATGTCATTTAAAACTTATATTTAAATTATTAAAAGGGAATGCTAACGAGTGCCCTTAGGGCATTGTTTGTTTGTGGTTTTTAAGGAAAATTTGTATGGGAAATTGATGTATTTAGCATTTTGAGAAGTGTTACACTTATTTTTCTAATACAAAACTTTCCTTTTGTGGGTTCTTAACCAATACCCTTAGGGCACTCGTTAGCATGACTCATTATTAAAATAATGGGTAGTAAAATATTAACATAAGAGAATAAGATATAATTAATTATATTATACTACCTCCGATCCATATTCTAAGAGACAGAACTCTAAATAACAAACCGAGGAAAAATCTTGAAATGAGCTAATTGTAATTAATACTCATATAGATTTCCAAAAATACCCCTTCTAATTGATGAACCAACTCACTTGCATGAAAAATTGATATGCATATTGTAAATATAAATCCTATTATAAATAAGGGTAATATTGGAAATCAACATTTAATATATGTGAAAATTGATGCATGTTTCTAATATTTTGGACCAAAAAAATAGATCCATTTGTTTCTTATAATATCAACCGGAGGTAGTATTAAGATTATAATTTTTTTAAAAATATTGTAAATAAACATTTTTTTGGATTTATTATCTATTATATCATGTAAATATGATGTGATATTAATTCATGATAGGTAAATAAGTGTAATTGATAAATGAATTAATTTAGAAATAACTTAAACCAGATTTTTATTTTATTAGTGTTGGTAAATAAATATAATTATCATTTAAAATAAAACAAATTTAATAAATAGAATGAGATGTAACATTGACTTGTTCAGTTAGTTAAATCAATCAGTCAAAAAAAAAAGGTTAGTTAAATCAGTATAACTGATATTTAAATGTAAATTTTTTAAAATAAATTTTAGAATATCTTAAATGTGTTAATTTTTTTTTTTATCTTAGTAGGCAAATAATAATAATAATAATAATAATAATAATAATAATAATAATAATAATAATAATAATATAGCATATGAATTAATTTTAATAGGTGATAATTTGATTAAGAAATAATAACAATTAATTAGAAATCTTTGTCCTGAATATGAAAATAATTAAATTGAAATAAATAAATGATTAGCCCATTTGATTATTATAACAATTAATTGGTATATTTCAAAATATTTCTTTAAAAATAAATAAAAAATGCTGGATGCAGGTGAAACCTTGAAGCTCATTAAGTAGTCTAATTTAGTAGGCTTAAACAGTTTTTGGTACTTATAAACTAGGAAGAATTAATAGTTGAGGATATTTATTTGCAAACTATGTAAAGTTTAGGATGTGTGTATACTCTTTTCCCTTTTTTTATTGAGTATGCATCTTTTTTTTTAAGCAAATACTTGGTATGCAAAAAGCATCACTATGAGAACTGACATCCCAGCTAGACTGGCACCCCAGAACTCAACAATCATCTGCAGCATACCAAAAATTTATTGATAAAAAAAGAGAACAAATACAAAGGAGACAAAGGGGGAACATAAACCAAAACCCTTGCCAAACATTATTTAAAGAATTACCCATGGAATTGAGTATATATACACAATTTAAAATTGAGTATATATACACTCTTGCTATGTGTATATATACACAATTCAAAATTGAGTAAATGAAAGTATACAAACTGAAAACACTACCCTACCCCAACTATGCTTGATGTTTTTACCCATCAGCACGCAAAAGTTTTTTATGTGTGATCTTCAACGGTTCACATGAGCAAAGGGCTCATTGTTTGCCTTTGGTGTTGGTTTAGAGGCTTTCCGGGGTTCCAAAGGCATTCCACAATTCCAGTCTCTCATCTCCAGCTGTAGAGGCCACAGTACACCCATTTGGACTTTGGGTCATGAATAGCACTCTGGAGGTATGACCAAAGAACTCTATCATCTTCACCATTGAAGGGTATTTCCAAAGGGTGAGCTAGTGCTAGGGAAAACCATGCAAGCTAAGCAACTCGCGCTCATTCTTGTTCCACAGCAGGGCGCACACCTGCAAGTCCTTGTTGACAAAGTTGAAGCACACACCAGTATGTGTGTTCCATAATTTAATGCACTGATCGCCCTCACCTCCACCAGTAGCCAGCAGATTTCGTTGAAACAGAGACCAAGCCAGCGCCTTCACAGCAGCTCTGTGCTCTTCAAGCTTGTGAAGCCATCGCATCGACGGATTTGAAGAAGCCATGGACCTGTCCCATATATGAACAAGATTATCGTTGCCTCCACTCGCCAAAGGTTTCCCCGAGCCCGACCACTTGAGTCCAAATGTTTGTGGACTCAAATGGTCGTGCTCGGGGAAATATTTGGCTAGTAGAGGCAACGATAATTATCATTGCCCCCACTCTCCAAATGTTTCCCCGAGTCCAACCACTTGAGTCCAAATGTTTGTGGACTCAAGTGGTCGGGCTCGGAGAAATATTTGGCGAGTGGAGGCAACGATAATCTTGTTCGTATATGGGACAGGTCCATGGCCTCTTCGAATCCTTCGATGCGATGGCTTCACAGGCTTGAGGAGCACAGAGCTGCTGTGAAGGCGTTGGCTTGGTCTCCGTTTCAACGAAATCTGCTGGCCACTGGTGGAGGTGAGGGCGATCAGTGCATTAAGTTCTGGAACACACATACTGGTGCGTGCTTCAACTCTGTCAACACGGGCTCGCAAGTGTGCGCCCTGCTGTGGAAACAAGAATGAGCACGAGTTGCTTAGCTCACATGGTTTCCCCCAGCACCAGCTCACCCTTTGGAAATACCCATCAATGGTGAAGATGACAGAGCTCTTTGGTCATACCTCCAGGGTGCTATTCATGACCCAAAGTCCAGAAATATTGTTCTCCTGTTGGTGTCCCCTATAGGTTTGAACAATGCTTAAAACAGCCAACAACCACCATAATTGTGGCTGCAATATTGCGATTTTAGATAATGGACATGAAAAATTGTTCAAACCAATTGCTAAAAAAAGCATCATCATAATTACCAGTGTACAAGTCATGGAATCCCAGAGCTGGACATGGGAATTGTTCAAACCAACGTCCAACTGGTGTCCATCGGGAGCCCAGTTGACACTCGTAATAGGGCCTTCTTCTTCATTCACGGTAACGAGCTCCTTAGTGGTGCTATCAGAGGCATCCCAGAGATACACCTTGTTTCCAAGGGCAATGGTAAGGACATTGCTGCTACCCCAGTCAAGTAAATTCAAGCAGAAGTCATCCACAATGCCAGGAGCTTCCAACGTCCTATCAGAACTCTGAAAACCATTTTGACAAACAGTGCATATCAAAACTCCAAAGATCATTTTAACAAAAATTACCCTAACCTCCCTTATAGTTTGGCTTAATTATATGCAAAACCCCTATTGTTTCAAAAATTACACCAACCTCCCTAGGTTTATGTTTCTAGATACTCAAGTGTAATAATAATGACAACATACACCTCAAAGGCCCCGTCTAAACCAAACGGACCCTTAGTGCAAAATTAAAAAGCCATGATTAAGCAAGAATTTTATACCCGAGAAATGTATCGCCTTGATTTTGATGGAGGAGGCGGTGGGAAGAATTCACGCCATGGTGGTGTCGGCGGCTTGTTCTTGAAGGCCAAGATTCGCATTCGGTTCATGTTGCATGCCTCAGCCAAACGTTTCTGATAAGCGTTGGTGATTGATCAGTTCAGAGCTTGAAGCACATTCGAGAGAGAGATGCTGGCAAGATTGTGAAGAGCACGGGCGGATCTAGGACCCTGGGGCAGTGGGGGCAATATGCCAATATATTTCCAAAATAATTAATAATAATTATCAGAAATGGAATTGAGGATTGTTCTTGATTTTCAGTCCTTGACTGTCAAATTGGAGCTCATAAAGAACCTTATGGCCTGCATCAGAGGATTCAATGACAAGTTTTCAAGTTACTTGCTCTTATAAAATTTTCCAAACACAATAACATTCAACTATTACAGCGACTTACCACTGGGCTATCACATGGACCAGTCAGTGTTGTTCTATTAGTTCTCTATTCAATCTAAGAATTAGTAATAGAAAACCAGCGGGGTGGTATCAAATAGGTATGAAACATAAGCAAAATGTTTACTTTGTGAGGTTTACAAGGGAGATTCCACCATTTCCCTCCTCTGCCGTCAATAAGACCATCTCGCTGCATTGACAGTCCATTGATTCTGTAGAAAACCAGCCATTGTCTCTTGCTACTATTCCTTGGCCATGAATCTAGCAAAATTTAGCCAAAGGTTAATGGTAACAATGTATGTAACATATATGTACATTATATATTTTAATGGCATAGCATAGTAGCATACTGACATTACCTTAAAAGTGAGTCCAGATTTACATGGCCCTACAAATATAGTAGACTGGATCATGAATATATGACCATTTGGAACTAGAAGAGTTCCTGATTCTTCAGCTTGGCATGATGTGTCCCAAGCCAACTTAAATGCTTGTATCATCAGAGACACCATCCCCAACCGCACCAAAAGATTTTACATTGAAAACAAGAGGTGCATTTACACTTAAGCTTCTGAGTTGCTATAATTTGAAGCAAACGGAATGGAATATAACTGGTTAGTTCTGCAATTAAAAAAATAAAGTTAATACATTTATGTCTAACCAATCAATTTGATAAAATAACAGAGTTATCACAAAGAGGCCATTAACCATTATCAAGAGAAAATTACATGAAATGGCATCATAAACATGTTAGTTATCATCCTAATTGCATGATCAATCAACCAATTTTGATAAAAATAGAGTGAATCAGAACAAATTTGCTGAGGAGGAATAGGTCGAATACACTGGGAAGTGGGGATGAAAGAGGAATAAAAGAGGAGAAAAGGGGATAAAAGGGGAACAGGTCGAATACACTAAGCGTTGGCGTCGACGTCAAGCATTGCTGTGCTGTGAGCGGTGGTCGTCGATCGGCGGCGGCGGCGGGCGGTCGACTATCAGACGGTGGAGAGGAACAGCCAGGTGCGCAAGGTTGACGGTCCTCAAGCTCTGCAACTGAGGCGGTGCTGTGAGTGTGAGAGATCAGAGATTAGAGACAGAGAGGTCAGATGCGAACAACTTGCAGGCTGGCGGACGGTCGGAGGTGGGTCGGCGGAGGGCGGACGGTCGGCGCCGGCGGTGGTTGTCCTGTGTTGTGTGAGGAAGAAACTTGAAGCTCGTGGACCCTTGGCTTGGAGCTGTCGTACGAGGACTGGGGACAGGTAGGTCAGTGTAAGGCAGAACCAGTGGCATGGGTGCAATTTTGTTTACTCTGGGGAAAAAAAATTGAATATAGTATAATTATAATTTTTTTAAAAAAAACTGAGGGGTAGCAGTCCGCCCCTGGACTGAAGAAGAGTAACAAGAAATCTGCAATCCGTAGGTTTAAGATTAAAAAATAAATAATTTTGATATAAAATAATCTAGTGATTATTTTTAATGATTTTTAAAAAGAGTGAAATGGATTTGTGTTTATTTATAATAAAAAAAATTATTTTTTTAAACAGTAATTAGTTATAAAAACTGATTTTTTTTCCAAAAGTTAATGAAAGCTGCTTTTCATTTAACCCTGAAATTTTTTTTTCTTCTGTTTTCATTATGTTCAAAAAAAACAAACACACACTAAAAGTTTTAAAAAATAATTATTCAGTTAAAAAAATGATATTTTTTAGCAAAATAAGCAATAATAACTGAATTCCAGAGTAAGCTTTCTATTTTTTTTTTGCCAGAGTGTCCTTCCACCCGATAGGTGAGAGACTAATCTCTGGAGGTACTATGACGCCTAAGCGGACGACCTCTCCCAAGGATTTTTTTCCCATACACACGGATTCAGGGATCGAACCTAGGACCACATGCTCAAGGGACCCAAACCGCCTTACCACCTAGACCAACACCACATTGGTTTTCTATTTTTTGGTTTGATTTAATATTTATATTTATATTCATAAAATAAGATTTGATTATAGATAGTGTTAAAATTATATTTGTATTTAGTACATGATTCTGTTTGTAAATATCTCAGCCCCCCCCCCCCCCCCCGTTTTTTTTTGACAAGAAAAATATCTCAGCCTAAAAATTGGACCACACTCTTATGCATTATATTATCACATCATATTTTCTCATATGGCCTTTTATTAATATTATTCTAAATTACAGCCTTATCTCTCATTTTCTTAATTATCTAAAACCTCAAACTCAATTCCTTCAACACAAATATTTGCAACCCAATAACCCCAAGGGTCCAGGGCTTTGTCAAGCATGCAATATACATGGGTAGATGACTCGATGTAAACGGTCGCATATTTAAATTTTATTAGATGTTAATTTTTTGGGATAAGCCACAGTGAATATCACGTAATCTCTAAGTTTAGTGTGGCAACGACCGTAACAGGATCTTGACCACTTTAGTTAATATACAATTTCCCTCACTAATTGTATCAACCATCGTTATTTATACCACTTGTTCACCTGCCTTGTTGACAACCATCAGTAGAATACTAAATTTAAAACTAATATATACCTACACAAATAAGTCCTCAAACATCATAATTTTACAATCCTCAACTCACGCACCAGAGGCTTTAGCTTCATGCTTTTCCATGCTTCTTGAATCGAACTCACAGCTAACTTACCAAGGAATTATCATGCCTTCCTTATTTTGCTACAAACCTTATGTGTTCTTTGTAACTACATATCTGAATTGTCCCGTAATACCCAGTAATTTTAATAATTTAAAATTTATAAGTTTAAATTATAGTATGATCAATAAAAAAAAACTTTTCTTTAATAAAGGTTATGTGTAATTTTAATTATTATTGTTTAAAATAGAAATATGTTTTTTTAAGCACTAGGAAACTACTAGTATAAGAGAGGAAATCCCATCCTTTGGTTTCATTTTTACGTTGCACATCTTTTAGAACAAAAAAAAAAGGGTTAGGTTAGACAGAGAGGAAGAGAGAGGAGAGAAAACAAAGGAGGAAACTTTAGAGATTTGAAAGCTCACACTACAAAAAAGCATCTGTTTAGCGACCGACACCTGCTAAATCGGTCGCTATTGTATTTAGCGACCACATCAAGGTGGTAGCTAATAACCTGGTCGCTAAGATTTTAGCGACCGGTTTTATATTTCGGTCGCTAATTGGCGATCGTATTGTCGGTCGCTAAATAATGAATGACGGTCGCTAATCGTTTGGTCACATTAATTGGGTAACCAATTTTAGCGACCGATAATCGGTTTCTAGTTCGGTCGCTAAATCTGGTTACTGTTAACCTACATTAGCGACCGAATATTTGGTTGCTATTTCGGTTGCTAAATCTGGTTACTGTTAACCTAGATTAGCGATCGAATTATTGGTTGCTAGTTCGGTCGCTATAGTTGGTTACTGTTAACCTCTATTAGTGACCGAATTGTTGGTTACTAATTCGGTCGCTAAACTAGAATTTACTAATTTTTTTTATTTAATTTTTTAAATATTAATTTTTTTTTTTGCTTTATAGTTTCGCAAAATTACTAATAAAACACACCAAATTACTAATGAAATATAAAATCATAAAAAATACTGAATATATATATAAAAAAATAATCCAAAGTGTCGTACAAGAATGGTTTAAAATCTAAAAAATTAAAAAAAAAAATCAGTCATGATGAGGTGGAGGTGGAGGAACCTAATCATCCTCAGCGTCCGTGCCGCCAACGTCTACAATCTGATCGTCCTCTGGAGTAGCATCATCAGTAGCTGGCGGTGGAACTGGAGGAGCGGCTACAGGCGGCACAACCAGTCGGAGCATCACCCTGAGCAACCGGAGGCTGGATCCTCATCTGCTCCAACACCAGCCGCAGTGTCTGGCCCTGCTCGATGCTCGTCTGCATCAGCTGCTAGTGTGCCTGAGTCAACTGTGCAATCTGGTTCGCCATCTGCTGCTCTGTCTCCCTCTTCTCCCGAAGCTCCGCGTTCAGCTGCGTGATGGTGTCCTGCATTTGGTTGAACTGCTCCTGAGGGACGGTATCTACGTAGGAAGGAGCAGGCGTGCCGAATGATGAAGCTATAAACTCGCCTCCCAGGTGTCCGAGGCCATACACGTGCCCCTTCTTGTTCCTGCCCCCGATGACCTCCAAATAAATGGCATTATCGTCGACGGAGATAGGAGGGCTGGGCCCACCATTAGTCAAGGCCTCATCCTGTGACTGTGAGGCACGTGATATGGCATCGTCCTTCTTCTCATTGAAGCCCACCTGCAAAGTATAAATGAAGAGATTTAGTTAAAATTATAATCAATATTAACAAATCAATTATAATAAATTACAAGTAAAGACTAAATTATTTTTTTTGCTTGTAGCATAGTTACGGGCCTTGTCGTTGACCCATGCCCCCGACTTCAACTTCTTCGTCCTCTCCACCAACTCCATAGCAGTGGGGGGCCGCTGTTTCTGTGCTTTCTGCACAGAAAAATATAATCTTAAATTCATAAGAATATTTAAAAATGAAAACTCATTAAATAGTATACTAAGTCAATAAAGTTTTAAGTATTACCAGCTCGTCGTAATGGGCGGCGGCTGATTTAGACCCGCCTGTCCAAGCACATGCGCCACCATCAGAAGCTCGATTACGCCGAGCTGTGGACTGGATCTCCTGGAACTTCTCAGTAGCCCAGCTGCCTCCTGATCTCAGGATCCACCCACCTCCCCTTATTCTTACCTTTCCTCAGCTTGTTCGTCAGATTCTTCATGACCAGTGAGCCTTTATGCTCAAATATGTCCCTGACGAGACCCTCTAAAGCTGCGTCCCACCTATACTCTTTCTGCAACTTACAGTTGTTAGGAAATTTGTGTGTGTGTGTGTGTGTGTGTATATATATATATATATATATATATAATGTAAATTTAATTTAAATAACTTAATAAATTGTTACCTTAAACTCTTTAAACAACTGATCCCCATGGCTATCTGGGATGGCCTTCCATGTAGGCCATGGACCATCAAACTTGCATCGCAAGATCTTCGATATCGAATCAGAAGGGCCCTTCGCGGGCAGAAAGCTGCAGTAAAATTAGAGCATTAATAAATGTTATAAATAAATTAAAAACAAGTAAATAGAAATTAACGATACTTTATATATATATATATATATATATATTAATTTGATTAAATTAGCTTACTCGTTATCCCCCCTGGGGATAAGAAGAATCCTCCTGTCGGATGGACCACGGCTCTCCTGCCCCGATGATGATGATGGTCCTGTCATAGGTGTAGATGATGACGGTGCAGCCTGTGTCCCGACCACATGAGGTTGGGTAGGGGGTGCAACTCCATCATCCTGATGTGGCCCGTCCACAGAGGTGCTGGTAGGGTGGTCTCGATCTGAAGGCTGTAGGTCGGCCGGCGAAGCAACTCTCGCAGCACGACCTCTGCCACGACCTCCTCGTCGACCACCACGCTGCCCCTACCTCTAGAGGAATCTGCCATCTGTGTAAAAAAATGAAAAGACGATTACACCACAGTGTAAATAATACAAAAATAAATTACCTAAGTAGAATGAGCATTACGCAATTATGACATAAATAAATTACCTAAGTAGAATCTCCGTCACTAAATTCACCCTCACTCTCATCAGTCTCACTTGATTGGAATGTGGCTTCGCTAGATGCATCCAACTCAGATTGATCCATTAACTCTCTTTCAACTTCTTCCCCATCTCCGGAAATGTCCGTCAGAGAATTAACAATAATGTCCGGCGTAATTTGCAATGGAACGTGGGGTCTTGAAAACTCATCGTCTTGCTACGGAGCATCTTTTTCAGGCTGGTTGATTACATTATAAGTAATTGTACTGCGAGCCTTTATCTTAATGACACCCAACCAACCTTGATGTCCTTCGGGATATGGCGAGTAATAAACTTGATCTGCCTGTTGTGAAAAAATGAATGGGTCGTACGCCTTGTTATACCTACGAGATAGCCTAACTTGAACAATACCATATTTTTTTATCGATTTTTGTCCCTACGTCAAGAGTAGGATCAAACCAATCACACTTGAAGAGAACCAACTTCATCACGGGGAAACCGGTATAATCGAGTTCAAGGATGTCAGTTAGAACCCCATAGAAATCATCCTCTACATTGCCATCAGTGGCTCGCACACAAACACCATAGTTACACGACTGCATTCCTTCATTCCATGTTTTTGTGTTAAATTTATATCCATTTACAATGTAAGTATTCCATGATGTAACCCATCTGTTAGGCCCCCATGCCAAATTTGTTAACAATGGATTTTGAACATTGTTTACTGGATCTAGTACCTAAAAAATCGAATATTATATTATTCTTATACATGCTATATATTTAAGGAGATAAAATGTATTGCAATAAATGAAGATGCTTAACCTACATATTTACTGAACCACGTAGCAAAGTGAGAAGTAATTTCTCGATCAACCTGATTGTTTGAAATGTCAGGTTGGAGATCCCTTAGAAAATTGCCGTACATCCTACATATGGGAGATTAACAGTAGGACGATTAATAATCATAAATGTCAATTGAACTTATAAAAGACATTGTAGAAACTTACTCTAAATATGACGCCACCTCTTCACAATTTTGAAGGATATACAGATGAGCAGCATTAATGTCATGCTGCTCCAAGAAATATCCTTTTGATTTGCCACTAAATCTGCCCGGATAGTTGAATATTGATATAGGAGGACTAGTTGAACTTCCTTCGCCCGAATCAACGTTTCTAGGCATCCTTGTCCTTTTCGTGTTAACTTCGTCCGGATAGTAATAAGAGGCAAAAGTGGAAGTCTCCTCTACTAAGTATGCTTCACAAATGGAACCCTCCACTCGTGCCTTGTTCTTGACTTTGTGTTTAAGGGAGTGCAGGAACCTATTAAAGATGGATACATACAAATAATTACTAGTTTTAGGGAAAGCTGAACTACGATTTCGTATTCGTGAATTTCATATGTATTAAGTAAAATAGTTGATGTTGTATACCTCTCAAATGGATACATCCAGCGGTATTGGACTGGACCACCAACTCTTGCTTCGTAAGGTAGATGAACCGGAAGGTGTTCTATTGAATCAAAGAAACTTGGCGGGAAGATTTGCTCCAGCTTACATAACAAAACGGGTATCTTGACTTCCATATCCTTTAATTGATTCACATTTAGTGTTGTCGACGTAAGCTCCCTGAAAAAGTGGCTAGGCTCAACAAGTGGGTTCCAAATTGGTTTCGGTGATGCGTCAAACGCAATTGGAAGCAACCCTTGCATGAACACGTGGCAATCATGACTCTTCATTCCATGTAACTTTGCTTCCTTAATGTCAACACATCTACCCAGATTGGAAGCATACCCATCTGGTAACTTTAGTTCTTTAACCCACTTACAGACAGCCACTTTCTGTGTTTTGCTTAATGTATAACTTGCCTTCGGTTTGATAAGTCTGCCACGACCACCGTCCTGCAACTCAAGCTCCTTCCGATTACAAATTTCAGCCAGATCCAATTGGGCTTTATTTGTATCCTTTGTCCTCCCCTTGATGTCCATCACAGTGTCAAACACATTCAAAAACACATTCCTCTCAATATGCATGACATCAATGTTGTGACGGAGTAGCTGCGTCCTCCAATACGGCAACCTCCAAAATATACTTTGTTTTGTCCAATTATGGTTGACCCCATAATCAGGGATATGGTCTCCTTGGGATTCATGGACGAGCGGTAAGTACTATACTCTCAGCCATACATTTGGACCAGACAAATGTGGTGGAGGCGGTGTTGTCTCCGCACAACGCTTCTTGAATGCATTCTTGTTCCGCCTATAAGGATGATATTCTGGAAGGAATTGACGATGACAATCAAAATATGAGATCTTTCGACTGTTTTTAAGCGTGAATGCCTTCGATCGCTCCATACATATTGGGCAACCAAGCTTCCCCGCGGTCATCCAACCCGACATCATCCCATAGGCGGGAAAGTCGTTGATCGTCCACATCAAAGCTGCTTTCATCATGAAATTCTGCCTCAAAGATACGTCATATGTCAACACACCATCATTCCACAGCATTGCCAACTCATCTATCAGCGGCTGCAAGTACACATCAATCTTCCCTTTTGGATTAGACGGACCCAGAATTATGACTGTTAGGAACATAAACTCCCTCTTCATGCACATCCCTAGGGGAAGATTGTACAGAGTCAGGATAACTAGCCAACAAGAGTATGCTTTTCCAGACTGCCCGAAAGGATTAAATCCATCCGTACATAACCCCAATCGGACGTTCCAAGGGTCCTACGAAAATGCCATGTGAACCCTATCAAATGCTTAAGCTTCTCCATCCGATGGATGATACAAGACATCTTGCTCCCTCTCATGCTCACTATGCCACCTCATGTGAGCTGCAGTGGCCATCGCAGAGTACAATCTTGTAAGTCTTGGCACGAGTGGAAAGTATCACATCTTTTTTAGAGCGGTCTTCTTCTCAATGCCCCTCCTAGTGGTTGTCTTATACCGATCCGCACCACAAAATCGACAACATGTTATGCTCTCCGCTGAATCATCCTTATAGTACAACATACATCCATTCGGGCAACAATCAATTTTCAAATACCCCAGACCCAATTTCTCCACAGACTTCTTAGCATGATAAAAACTAGTAGGCATCCGATTGTCTTCCGGCAACGCCTTGGACACTGACATGGCGAGGCGATTAAAACAGTCTTCTTGCATATTGTAGTCAGATTTGATACTCAACCATTCCATACACATCGACAACTTTGTGTACTCCCGACATCCTTCCCACAACGGAGATCGTGCAACACTCAACATATTATAGAATCTTTGAGCTTCGGGATTCGGATTCTCCTCTATGTATTGGGAACCCATTCCACCAGCTGATCCCCCATCTTCTTCTAGTGCAACACCAATCGAGGGTCCAGCATGATCCATTATCATCTGCTCATATGGATTCAATTCTTCCCTCTGGTCACCACTTCCATAGTACGAACCTTCAAACACAACTGGGTTTAAATCAGGCAACGTCTCACCATGGTTACTCCACCAATAGTAATCAGGCATGAAGCCCTTCTCATAAAGATCGGCTACAACTCCATCCACGCTTTTGAAAGATTGACACTTGCATCTTGTGCAAGGACACCTCAAATGATCACCGCCCAGCCGTATAAATCTCTCTTGGCTAACAACAAACTCTATAAACTCACCCACTCCAACTCTATACTCTTGCCTAAGATGTTTATTCCGATCCAACCTACGGTACATCCATTTCTGATTCTCCGGAATATCCATTCCTGCCAATTAAATAGCCTGACCAACCCTACAATAACACTTATATATTACGGTGCATTCCAATAACTACATCAATCTCGTTCTTATGACAAGGTATGAACCTATCCCATTCGAGAAGAAACCTTTACCACACTCGGCTAATAATAGTTATTCCCTTATTCAAATACTTTATACTTAACAAAATTTCGGCAGCATTTCCCATCGGTCTCCAAGTACACGACTCGAGCACGATGAGAATCACCGCGATCAAGTATGCACCCGGAGAACAAAAGGAAATGCATCAGACCGAGATTTCAACAAGTATATAAGGCATTTGAACATGGAAATGACTATTGTACGAGTGTGAAAAAAGGTTTTTTCCCAAACTGTCCCACTTGGACAATTCAAGATTCAATACAATGAGCATGCGTACCTTGGGGAAGGTACGCATGCTCATTAATATTGAATCTCAAACAGGAAACTAAGGCTTTCGTAACTTAATAATTAACTCTAGCAGAAAATAAAACTATTGACTTATAAGGATTGCAGCATACTTCAACAAATATATATTGAAGCATAATTCAATACAAACTTAGATAAAATATAGTAGCAAACATCCTATTGAGCTCCGCTCTCCACTAACAAGTAACACATAATTGTCAAACACATGCATAACTTCTAAATTAACAGCACACAACAAGCATCCCGCCTTTTGGACAGGATCACATCCTATTGAGCTCTGCTCTCCACTAACAAACAACACATAAGTGCAAATACATGCATAAATATTAAATTATCAGCACACAATCAGCATCTTGCCTTTCAGGCAGGATACCATCCTATTAAGCTCTGTTCTCCACTAACAAACAACACATAATTGCAAATACATGCATAAATATTAAATTATCAGCACACAATCAGCATCTTGCCTTTCAGGCAGGATACCATCCTATTGAGCTCAGCTCTCCACTAACAAACAACAAGATATATAATTCACATAACACATTAAAAGCACCACACAATCAGAACCTTTTAGACAAAGCATAACCTTAAAAGAGAGTATTGAGAGAACTTACCTATGCGACAAAATGCAAAAACAAGGATAAGGGGAGGAGCCGCAGACAAGAAGATCGAGAACTGATAAATATAATAAGACAATATGAAAGCAAATTAATATCCTTAGAGCCAACTTAATTGTATTCAAGTCTGTAATATAAAAGTTCAACAAATTGTCATTACGACCAATTGATTACCTGTGGAGATGTAGAGGAGACGAAGGGTCTCGGTTTCAACTCACGAGAAATAGAGCAATGACCTATAATGCATAAATAAAATGAAGTATCAACAATGACCGATTTTGAATTCCATTAACCAGTAACCAGGTGTCCTAAGTTGTCAAATTTAAGGTGTACAAATATCATTATTAATTTGAAAAGTGTCGTAGTTTTTCTATTGAAGTAAGATTTTAGATTTCACCCAATAGTCCTGTTACGATCAGAACAATTTTCTCTTTTGCCTTGTACATGCCACCGAATGGAAGTAGCATAGACCATAAAATAAAATTGAGGAACAACTCGGTAACTACATATCTAAAAGTCAATTTGAATGACACAATGCAAACAATCTTCATTCTATCAAAACTACTTTTAACAATAAAGTATCCAAACATAAACCAGTTACTACAAACTCACTTTTAATCAAAACCAAGATTTCAAAACTTAGAACAACCTCAAATACCTGCACCATTATAATTCATGTGCAAATTCTTGCAGAACAGAGAATATCATCTTATACCTAATGGGGCTATATATAGTAATGCGGCACAAGCTTATTGAGTGCAAACTACAAATAAAGAAAAACCAAATATGATACAAATGAAAAGTGATCAAATAGATATTGTGCACAAAATGAATTCACATCCTCAGACTACTGTCACGATCACTTTCGATTGTCACATACAAAAGGAAAAAAAAATTCACTCAGGACAATACACAATCAAGCAATTCATGATAGACTGCATCCAAGTATAAACTTTGACGAATGAATATGAACTGCTGTCACTAAAACACAACATAGTTAGACTTAGCTAAAATATTTTTAGCACATTCTGATTAAATGGAGGAAAAAGCATTCAGAGTGATTCAATATCATATCAAGTACTTTCTCACTCAAAATTCTATTGGCAAGAGGAGAAACCCCCAAGTCCTAAAGTGGTCAAGATTCCATTCGACAAACTAGTTTCGCCAAACTAATTTCTAATCCCTGAATACATGCCTGGTATTAGAAAAAAAAAGGAGTTTGACATCAAAATAAAGGACTTAAAGCTACTCAATTTGCAATCCATAAGTTTCATTTGATCGATACTTAAAAGGCTAGGCACCAAGATCTTCTATTCCTCAAGGTTTTTTGCGATATTCACAGCCAAGAGTAGGAACCAAAGAAAAACAGCATCCAAGATCTACTAGGCAAGATACTGATGCCTCTGCCTCTAACTAAACCTGGACATAAAATGAAAGATTTGCCTACAAGTGAATCTGGCCTTCTTTCAAAGACTGTGTACACAGAAACTTGGAGTAATGCCAAGGTAAGATCCTTGATCATAAGTGATAAGTAATAACAGATTCTTAAATCCAAATAGCAAGCTGTTTCAAAATGTCTCGAATCAGAACATGGCAAAAAGTATTAGCTAAAGATACTGCTTTGTGCACATCCTGTCAAATGCTTGTGATTTGGGTCCAGAATCAAGTGAAACAAAAGTCAACCAAGGAAAGAGTATTCCAGTATGTAAATCAGGTAAGTCGTTTTAATCATCTAGTCCATAAACCAAAGTTGTGGTTTGATTAGATTTATATATTATATAGTGTAGTGAGTATTCCTTCTGATCATTGCAGCTGTGAGAGCTTGCCAAGTCCAAATGGGGAGTCAGTAGTAAGCTGTGATAACATTTATCAGTTGCCAAACATTACGTTTACTATTGGGGATAAACCTTTTACCCTCACTCCAGAGCAGGTTAGGTTTTGAACTTTTAATAAATCAAATTAATTAATTACAATGTCAAAAGAACATTGGTGTCAAGATGTTTCTATTACTTAAATTCTGAATCTTGTGTCTTTTGGGTATAAATATGGAATTAAAGTTCAAGGGGAAACTAATAGTAATAACTTTCCAAAAGACGTGACCACATAATTGAATTGGAGAGCAGATTGAGCTACAAATTATGATATTGTCTATTATCTATATCCTAAGGCTAACTCTTGAATTTTTTGTTTTGGTTCTGAAAATGCTCTGTGCTTTCAGTATATTCTGAAAACTGCAGAAGGCATTGCAGAAGTTTGCCTTAGTGGGTTTATTGCTTTCGACATTCCTCCTCCACGTGGTTCTATCTGGTATATTAATTCTATAACGTTCATCTATAATTATATTATACATGCATGCACTTGCATAAGAAGTACAAAACAACTATGCATGAAATGAATTATATCACATGTTGTTCTAAGGTTTGTCCTGTTTTTTCTCCTAATACTGCTATCACACCGAGTAAGACAGAGAGAGAGAGACAGAGAGAGGGGCAAGAAGAGAGAGAGAGAGAGAGAGAGAGAGAGAGAGAGAGAGAGAGGAGAGAAGAAGAGAGCTTACCTATGGAAGAGGAGGATAGCGGCGGCGGTGGTGGTGGCCGGAGGGAACCTGAGAGAGCAGAGAGCACCTGAGAAAGAGAGAGAGAGAGAGAGAGAACAAGAGTGAGACAGAGAGAGAGAGAAACAGAGTGAGACAGAGAGAGAGGGACGGAGAAGATGAGAGGATGAGAGCTTACCGGAGGAGAGGGGACGACGGTGGCCGGAGATCGCGAGAGGAAGAGAGAAACGGCGAGAGAGAGTGAGAGACCGAGAAAAATGAGGAAGAAAGGGGGTTCTGCTGATTTAGGGATTTTATTTTTCGACCGAATAATTCGGTCGCTAAATCGGTCGCAAAAGGGTTAATTTGAATTTTAACTTAAAATATTTAGCGACCGAATTAAAATCGGTCGCTAACACAAGCTATTTTAAATTTTTTTGCGCCACTTAGCGACCGAATTAATGTCGGTCGCAAAAATAAATAAAAATGTATCCGTTGCATTAAATTCGGTCGCCATTTCGATCGCTGAAAAGTCAGAAAGGTTGACTTTTAAATTCATTTAGTTAGCGACCGAAATAGAGACCGATATCTCTGCTACGCTCTATTTCGGTCGCTAATTCGGTCGCAGTATCAACTATAAAAAGTGTCTCTTGTATATCCTTCAATCGGTCGCCATTTTGGTCACAAACAGCAACCAACAAATTCGGTCGCTAATTTCGGTCGCTAAATGACCTTTTTTTGTAGTGTCATCTCATTTTGTGCATGAAGAGAAAGTTTTAGAGGAGCTCTCAAGCTTTCCAAGGATCTCAATCTTGCATCATCTTCTTCCTCATTAGTTTGTCACCATTTTTGGTAAAAGCTTCAAGGCGAGGGAGTTTAATATTTTCTTAAATTTATCTTGTTCAACCTTATTTAATCTTGTTTCGTTAATGTTTATGTCCATGAAATTGAAATGCAAATAAAGGTTATGACTGTTTGGTTGAACCCTAAAAATTGGGGGTGGACAAACTCCATTGTTGGAGCTTCATGTTTGATGTTTTTTTAGTGAGTCTCGGATTTGGGGTAAAAATTCTGACATACATGTAATGAAAAAATTGTAACTAGAGTTGTAAATATCGGATTGAGATGAAATTGGTCCCATTGGAAATTTAACATCCAGAGGTATACATTATATAAATTTCGATATTTTTGGAAACTTGAGATGGACTAAGTTAAATTTTGAAAATAGGGCTAGAGCTGTCCCGAATGCACCCTGACAGCCTGCATTCAGAAAATCATATCTCGACTTATAAAATTCGGATTGAGATGAAATTTATTGAATTTGAAAACTGAAAGGTACAGGTACATTGTGGTTAAATTTTGGGATTTAAGGAGATCTGAGGAGGTCCCTGTTTAATTTTGAAGTCAGAGCATTGCATGTCCCGGATATAATCAAACTTGTTTTACTTCAAAATCTATATCTGAAGTTGTAGACCTCATTTTTATATGAAATTAGTGTCATTTGAAAGTAGACATGTAACTATCGATATGGTTAAAATTTTGGAATTTTATATACTTATATGAAGAGAAATAAAGTTTTAAGTTGCAGGTTGATTAACTCGGATTTCTGGAAAGTACTCTGTAAAACAGTATCGGTGTGTGATTTTTCCTGAATTATTGAATTTGAATTTTAATATGGGACCAATTGCATTGTGTTTGTATGTGAGTTGGGTATCTCCAGTTAGAGTTTAAAATTTTTACAAGATCATGTGGCTATTAGTTTATTATTTTCATTGACTACTATTCAGGAAAATTCTGTTGCGTGTATTTATCCGAATTTGAATGGAATTCTTGTGAAACTCAAAAAGTGATGATACAATATTTTAAGTGTGTGATTTTTTAATCTTAAAGTGTGTTATGATGTATTTAAAACTGAGTTTTAGCTACTGAAATAACCATATTACATGCATTTTAATGGATATGTGGATATTATGGTAAGTGTTTCTCTTGTTTATTTTGATAAGTTGAAGGATATGAATATGTGTATATTCATTTTGTGCTAATGTGCATATTGGAAAGTATCGATAAAGTTATGATATACAATAGAATATTTGTGAATATGTTCTTTTGTGTTTGATGATATGGTACTAGGTGGAATGAATTGACATGGTATGAATCCTTGGGTAGGCCGACCAGGAAGCGGAAGGCTCCGGTATCTAAATATCACCACCGGGGACGAGGGGACCCCGTTAGATACCCCGGGCGTTGAGAAGGGATGTTGATGTTGGCTGGAGGGAGTGGTATCTCCGGAATAGAAATCAAAACCATCGGGGCAAGAGATCCTCAGAGAACCCACCTCCTAGGATACCCAAAGGTTTGAATTATGATTTTATGCTCAGGTTATGTTTTACCCCAGATATGGGACTTACGATAAGTTATGAGTTTGCAAGCCATTCCACAAGTGACCATTAAGAGGACAAAAGGGTCCTATGCATGTTATGTAAGTGTTTATTGAATGGATATGCTTGTGAGATGATATGAAGTTTTCAATTATGTATGAAGGTATGTGTGATCCTTAGTTAACACTCAACTATGTATGATTGCATGTGTTTCGGGAAACACCTCACTGAGTCAGTGGACACACCTCACATTTAACATTTCAGTTGCAGGTATCTACGAAGTTACCCAAAGCCTTGGATGCCACGTGGATAGTTTGAAGGGTTGAACCCTTAGTTCCTTGTTTTCTTTTGTTTAGCAGGACTTTGTAATTTGTGCCTTTTTTTTTAGTTACTCTGATGTATTATATTCATTATGTTGTAATTAATGAATATAATTGGTTGCTTTGGATGAAACGAATTTATGTGTGCTTGTGAGGCTGCGAAAGGGAGAAAGAAGCTTTTCCTTTTCGGTTGGTCATGGCTACGAAATTCTGGTCATGACATGTCCATAGGGTTGCCGATGGTTACTGGTTCAGGTTCGTTAATCCCAAAAACCACACAGTCTGACATTAAGATGGTTTTGGCCAAAGGTTGCATGTTCCAGGCAACATTTGAGCACCTTTACAAAATTGTAGGATGCTCAAGTTTGATATCAGACATAAATTTCAAACTATTATAGGTTATGTTATCATTATAAAAGTTAGCACTGTTCAGAAAAGCTTAACATCGGTGTGAATTGTGATGTTGGCATACCAAACAGCTCCTAATTGTAATTTATCTGATGGACACTTCAGACACAGAAGTTGAGATTGGTGGCAAATTAGAAGCAAGTAAACCCAAAACTCATGCAATGCTCAATCACCAACTGCTTCAAAACATTCAAAACATAGCACAATATGCACAACTTATTCAATTAATTTTTTTATAAAAAAAAAACCACACTAAGTAAAATTGCGGTAGCAGCACCTCACAAGGACCAAAACATCTTACAAACCATCATCACAACCAGAAAACCAGTATGAAAACACAGACCCCACAGAACGAATTCTAAGACCAGCAACAATTAAAAAAATAGACAAGCAGCGAATACACCCAATGAGCAGTTGAAAAATTATTTTTGCTCCACACACCAAAAGTTCTGCGTGATTGAGGAAGCAAAATCAGCGCCCCACAGTACCACAAATAAGTCATCAATTTAAGCACACTATAGCCCTGCACACCCAATAACTCTATTAACCCTAAAGAGCTCTTTTCCACTTCAGAGAAATAAAAAACGCTACCAAATTGATAACTGTTTGGGTTGCAAGCGGTGCTTCAGTTCCAAAAGAAGGAACATTTTGATGCTAGCTTGTTTATTGCATTAGATGTATCCGTCTGAAAGGTAATTTTATTATATTTTGACATTTAAATAATTAGCGTCCCTTGAATAATGCCTTGTCACTAATGTTTTTTATTACTTAGATTCATGGGCGACTCTAAACGATCAGTTAAAAAACAAGGCTAGGGTGGAAGGATCAATCTGTGTTTCTTACTTACATCGTGAGACAACCCATTTCTGTTCCCACTATTTCAACAACTTCATGTTAGCCCCGAGAAATATTAGGAACGAGATAGATGCTGATAGTGGAGGGTATCCTTATATGCTATCCGTATTTAATCTTCTCGGTCGTCATGCTGGCAAGGAGCTTACTTACTGGTTATGAGGAGTATGCATCGGCCCATGTTCATGTCTTGATCAATTGCATAGAGGTGAAACCATACCATGAGTAAGTTTCAACAACCCATTTTTTATATAATGTAACTCATGTTATATCAATTTCTCTTTTAACACATCTTACACATTTTATTCGTCAGTGTGTTCTTGCAAATAAATCAATTAAGTCAACAAGATGCTTCTGCTCGTACACATGCAAATTTTCCTGAATGGTTCAAGCAACAAGTAAGTGTCGTATACCTTAGCAAACAATATATTAAGGTTAATTTGTATTTTAAAAGTAATTAATTAATATGGCTTACCTATTCGTAGGTGTATCAGCAACCATTAAGTGTGAAAAATCAACACTTGAGCGATCTAGCGTACGAGCCCTATAACAGTGTTAGATCATGGCATACATACTTTGTCAATGGTACAAATTCCACACATTTGAATGGGATGTGGGCAAAAAGACAATTAATAGCAGGGTTGTCGTACAGGGTGAAGGTACTGGTGATTTTTATGGGGTCATAAAACACATTTTCGAGTTACAATACAATACTAGTACTTATCCTAAAAAAAGTAGTCTTATTTTATTGTAACTGGTTTGATCCATCGAAGACAGGCACAAAGGTGGGTCCCAAGTATGGAACTATGGACATTCTCATGGATAGAAGATATCAACAGTTTGATCCGTTTATCATTTCTCACAAGGCAAAACAAGTTTACTACGTCCCTTATCCAGCAATGCGAACGGACAAATGAGGTTGGTGTGTTGCTGTCACTACCAAGCCTAGGGGTCGCATAGAAATCGATGATCCACAGGATGATATGCCCTTCCAGGCGGATGAATCGTCACATGTCAATGAAGTAATCGAGGTCGAGCGTGTTACTGGCATGTTGGATCTGCAAATGATGGGGAAGAAGTGGTCATTGGCCATCATTCATCAAGGCATGCATCATCAGAGAAAGAAATCCAAAGTGATGACTCAATGCAAGAAGAAGAAGAATCGGACTTACAATCAGATGACGATACCGAGTCTGAATAGGAATTTGACTGTTAAGTTATTTTTATTGTATTTTAAATACTTATGCAATTAAATGTAAGACTTGACAATTATTGTTGTATTTTAAATATTGACTTATTAGATTAGTCTTTTACATGTCGTTTGATTTATTGTTTTTACATTGATTTATAATTGTGCAATAATAATAGATATGTCAGCATCAGGAGGAGAGCCGCCTCATCCCCCCACCGCCTAGCGGTGATAAGATGAAGGGGAAGGCTAAGCGGGGACGATACACCATAAAGTCTCAGGTGCTTGCCCGTTTTGCTACAGGTCCATCTGCACCCACCGCACCCACCCCGACAGCACCTACAGGAGCCTTCCCCCGACCATTCTACACCTTCCCCCACCCGTTCTACACCTTCACCGACCCATACTACACTATCCCCTACCCATAAACCATCCCCGACCCACACTACCCCACCCTCCACCCATATTGCACCCACTCGCTTTGGGCCAAGACACCAACTAGCTGGCTACTCGCCGCCCCCTAACTGGACCCACACCATTGTTGGGTTTTCTTGAGATTATCCTATTTTAAAATCAAATCTCAAGGCGGAAGAAAACCATTCAATGGATCGCGCATTACAAACATGAATAACATAAAGGGCTATTTGTGTTTACCTCTTGAAGAGTGCTTTCACTGTGATCACAAGTGCCACCACAAAGGAGAAGCACATCTACTCAGTCCACGCGAGCAAACGGGCGTTGGAGCTTTGCCTCTTGTGCTAGCTGACGGCTAAAGGGAGGCACGGTTAGCCAGACCAGGTAAGAGAGGAGAGCACTTCTATTTATAAGTTGGCAGCTCCCTTTAACCTAACTGCTTACCCTATTGGGCTTTGTACACTACAAGCCCAATTGTCCTTATATTAATTAAATCATATTTAATTAATATAACTGCTCCGCATTTGCCCTATGCGTGTGACCCTATAGGCTCCCACTAAGTTGGCAATAATATTAAATATTATAATAATATCAAATATTAATTATAATATTAAATATTATAAATAATGAGCGGCATCTAGCAATGCATCATTACTACCCAATTAGCGAGAGTATCGGTGATCCGATTTTAGCCTTACCGCGACCAGAATTTGCCGTGCAGTAAATGTCCCTTCGTCCATATGTCTTAATTGAACACAAGGCATAAGAGTGTCATCCTTGTTATATTCAATTATTATTCCTCGATCCCCGAGTAGACGCGTAATCACAAATGGGCCCAATATCACATATTGGCCCACTTCCGCGTGGCCACGCATATTTCACGTCTCACTCTATCGAGGGGCCAAGACATTACCCCTGTTATGTAGGAGGGACGAATCCTGTCTAGATCACTCACACTCCTCCACATGATTTATTGCGGGCCCAATAACTACCTTTATGATCACCCTGTTACACGTGATGTTTGATAGCATTAAAGCCTACAACTCCTCATGTAGGAATCGTAGTGACTTCAAGTCGAAGGACTACTTCACTATGGTCGCCATGAGAATACTTATGACACTTACATAACTATTATGAAGTATTCTCATAGTGGGTCATCCGGTATAAATATTACTCCTAATATTTATACCTGTGTGCTGACTTGATATCACATATCCATGACCCGTGAGATGCGGTCATCAGTCTACTCACACAATAGTCTCTATGTATTATTGTCTTCCTAATTAACAATAATACTCGACTACGGATATTTAAGAATAGAGTTCTGTTATTCAATGAGGTCTCACGATTAAGTCACGTACTTAATATCTCATTGAATGAGCTGCCTATTCTAAGGACTTTATTATGCTATAAACTAATAACATAGTAAATGAATGCCTTACTCATATATCAAATATATAATCAAATTCATGATACAAATGATGATCTATTCAAAATAGATTGGCCACTAGGGCTTACACCAACAACCATACCTACACCAAGCACCACCATCATCATCGACTGTGCCGGCCACACAGCCAGCAGGTTTATCATTCATGCCGACTCCTAGGATGCCGCCACAGTCGGACATTCCATCCTCATCATCCGTGCCCGCATACGATGACGGCACGGACATTCCGGCCACATCGTCTGTTCAGCAGCCGGTCGCGCAGGAGATCTTGCCTGGGTGGGCTAGGATTCCCGCACCCGAGGATCGACCATGGGTCATGCCTATTTCTGGATCGTAAGTCATTTTTAATTTAATGTTTTATAAATTTGACAATTTTAATTATTATTCATCAAGTATATAATTTTTATTTGTAATATTGCTGAAATAATAAAATTATAAATTTTTCAGCTTCATCCCATCGAAAGTGGGATCGAAGCACGTTACCTACACCCTCAAGGCTCAGTTTCGTCGCTTTGAGCAATCTTGGGGGTCGATCACAAAGGAGGACCGGGATCGTATCTTCACTCGATTCGGGGTAAGTTGTTTATTATTTTTGTTTTTATTTTTCACGTATTTTATATATCTTTTTGTATTATGTTATTAATATTTCTTCTTTGTTAATAGGCCCTTGTGCGTTGGTTGCCGGAGCATACCGCTCAGTTACATGCCATTTTTTACGATATAGCTTCTGCTCGACTGAGGGACATGCTCCGGGAGGCTAGGGAAAGTCGGGAGCGTCCGGATTACATCGACCCCTAGATTTGGGCCCGACTATGTGTGTACTGGGACACTCCAGAGTACAGGGCGAAGTGTGAGCATGTGAAAAGGAATCGGGCCTCCGAGAAGGGTGGGAGCATGCATACTGGTGGCTCGATTAGCCACATTCAGCATGCCATGAACATGGTATGCACTTATAAATTTTATTTATAAACTATATCTTATTACTTAAATTTTATTAAAAAATTATATTATAATTAATTGCTTTTGTTCCTGTGTCGGTTGCATGCAGGAGAGCTTGCCCGGTCTGTTGTTGTCCCCATGGTCTTTGAGCAGACGCATATTCGCTCGGACACATGCAATTTTGTTGAGGAGAGGTCGAGGCAGATAATGGTGAGCTAAAGTGTCTTTTTACATTTAATGTATCTTTTTATTATTATAGTTTAATAATATAATTTTTGTAATGTATTGACGCAGGAGGATTGCAATGCCAGGTTCAGTCAGGTAACGTCTGAGGTTGCCTCTTGCTCTGGTGCCTCGGATCCTTCCCAGCTGGACCCCACCGAGGTTGAGAGATTACAGACTCAGGTCTGGATGGAAGTGGAGGGCGGGAAGAAGAAGGGGCGGATTTACGGGACCGCGACTTTGGTTCGTTCCATCACTCGGGGTCGACACCGAGCTTGACTATTCGGGAGTCTACCTCCTCCGGTTCACAGGACACGGAGGAGGTGTGGCAGCTGAGGCAGGAAGTGCAGGAGCAGAAGCAGACTGCAGAGCGCATGCAGCAGCGGGCAAGTCTCATGCAGCCCTCCACTACTTCTACCGTGCCACCACCACAACCGCTTGATGCTGGTGTGTCTTCTAGTCCTCATCATGATGGTCAGCTGACACCGTTGAACGCCCCCCGACAGGATGACGATGACAGTTATTATGATGATTATCAGGATAGTTTTAGATTTAGTTGTATTTTGTAGATAGATGGATATTTTATGTATGAAATATTTATGTTTTTATGATAATTTAAATGCCTTTTTAAATTTATTTGTAATTTCAATTTTGGTTTTAAATTAATAATATAATATATTAATTATAATAAATTAAATAAAAATACTAAAAAAAAATTATATTTAAAAAATAATAATAATTAATAATTTAAAAAAATTAAAAAATAATCATTTTCGACGGAATTATCCGTCGGAAAAGTTTCCGACGGAAACTATCGTCGATAAGCCAGTACCAATTTTCCGACGGAAGTTGTCATCGGTAAACACTCACCAGATTTCCGACGGAAACTTCCATCGGTAATAAGCCAACACTTTCCGACGGATTTTGCCCATTCGTCGGAAACCGTTTCCTACCCATCTAGTACCGACCGAATACTGTCCGTCGGTAATACCGCTTTTTTTTTGTAGTGGTTGTTAAGATATACCAAAGGCCATTCCAAATGCTATGCCTTTGTTCCAGTATATAAGCCTATACCGAAGCCCACTACAAGAAAAAATGGTTTTAGCGAGGGCCAAAGGCTGTCGCAAAACTCAAAATCCGTCGCAAAATTACTGTTTGTGACGGCTTTGCGACGGCCGAAAATCCGTCGCATATAGGGTCGTCGCAAAAGCTTTGCGACGGCCTTCTGCTGATTTGCGAAGGCTAGGCCGTCGCAAACAGGCCGTCGCAAAAACTAACATTAGCGACGGCCAGGCCGTCTCAAATATCAAAAATTTAGCGACGGCTAGGCCGTCGTAAATCACTGACATTAGCGACGGCCAGGCCGTCGCAAATCACCAGATTAAATAATTAATTTTTTATTATTATAAATATGAATTACTTTTAATCAATTATTTAATATAAAATTCATAATTAATATAAACTTTTTTCTTAATTATAATTTTCTACTAATATAAATAAATAATAATTCTAAATGATAATAAATGAATAATAATTTAAACGATAAATGAAATCATTAACGAAACTTAAAAAACCAAATTCTTTTAACAAAGTGTACGTACATTATAAAGAAACTAATAATTGTTTTGACAAAGTGCATACATCATACAAAATAACCACAGAGAATGTAATAATCCTCTCTATAACCCCTCAACAAGTCTGTAAAGGATCGACCCTCCTCATCATCGATCTGCTGATGACCCTCAGGTTGGGACGAAGGTGGCTGGGACGATGGCTGCTGCGGCTGAGGGGTGCTGTGAAGGTGCTAGTCCTGCTGCGACTGTGGCTGATAGGTGCTGGCTCCAAAACGCATCATCAGCTCTCTCTGTGTAGCTGCCATCATATTTAGCTGTTCCATAATCTGTCGATTGATCGCCTCCTGAGTTGCCAGTCTTTGCCGCATCTCGACCATCTCCACAGACTCCTGAGATTGGCGGGTCCTACTAGACGATGCTCGACTCTGCTGAGTGAAGACGCTAGAGCACCCGCGTTGATAGTTGCTAGAGAGGTCTCCCATACCGTAAATGCGCCCCTTTTCTTACCGCCAGCAACCTCGACCCATGTCTGCAACTCCACTTGGGCTTCCACCTCTGGGTCAAGTGTGGTAGGGGAAGATGAGGCTGTCTGAGATCGAACCTGAGATAACTTAGCTTGATACTCCTCCTGTCATTAAATTAACGCACATCATCATACAAAATGACCAGAACTTTGTTAATTATAAAATAAAAATAAAATACCAATAAAGAGATGTGTAAAATCACCTGAGTGCGTCTAGAGCGCTCATCTACATAGTAACTTAAAGTGCATAAGGATTGTAAGAGTTATGGAAAAAATTAATAGGATAAAACACAAAAATAACAATTTACACAATAAACAAATAATATTAAAATTATGGTTACACAATATTTACTTTTTTCTATGTCAACGCGTTTTGTTTAGTAGATTCGCCCCTATGACCAATTTTTTTCTGTTAAACTAAAATAATTAAAAATAAATAAATTAAATCACTTAAATGTCTTATAATATTGCTTCATTTGCAATTTTTAACAACATTATTTCAATGCTAAATTTATGTCCACACTCTGCTTAAAGTTGCTACATTTCATTTACAACAAACACAACATATAGATTACACCAAGATTAATTACTTAACATAGTCATATATACAACTACTAATAATCACCTACTAATAATTATCTTAACGATCACATGAATTAACAAAAGATCAATTACAAATCTCTATTTATACAACTCTCTAGCACAACAAAATCACATATATGAATTAACAAAAAAAAAGGCAAAACATTTACCTCCAGCAGTGGTGGTGCACACGGTGGTGGAGGAGGAAAAACAAGAATGTGATAGTGGAGGAATCACAAATGATTCTGCAACATGAAAACAATTACAAAAATAAAAAATTGTTAAAACAGAAATAAAAAATTTACAAAAATTGAACTAATTTATTTAAGTTTTGTCCTTAATGAAACTGCATTAAAAAAAATCAACATCAGACTAAACAAGATCAAGACCCCAACAAATAAAAAAATCACAATTTTAAGCGAAAAATGCAACTAGAAAGTTGATGGTATTACTTTTCTGAGATAAAAATAACTTATTAGGGCCCTTACCTCAAAGATGCAGATACTAAAAAACTCCATAACAACAAATGATAAACAGCCCAACCCACAGCTAATGATAAACCCCATAACAACAACATAAATCACCATAAAAAAGGCCACAAAACTGATATAAAACTGCAAAATCCCTATATTACACACGCACAAACGCTGTGTTAGGGCCCTTACAGCATGCATTGCAAAGAACCACTAAACACCAAATCTAGATCACTTAGTTTTAGATTCAGTTTGAGTGTGTGTAACAGTTGGGTGCCTTGAGGTAACTGATAAAGAAAATGAGAGTGGACAAGAGAGACTTACCGGAAATGGGGGCGGAGGCTGGGACGGAGCTGCGCACGAAATGCGCAAAAACAGAACAGGAGGCGCAGTGGGTGCGAGCGGGAGGCGCGGCAGGCGGTGCCTGGGGTCGATGGTGGCGGCGCCGGAGTTGTGGCCGTTGGGGAGCTGCGTGAACAGAGGAAAATGGAGGAATTGCGTCTGAAATGAGAATGGGGGAGGAGAAGATCGTTTCAGATCTGATGAACCAAATTAGCGACGACTTTTTAGCCTTTGTGAGGGCCTAGGCCGTCGCTAAATCCATGGCCGTCGCAAAACACACAGACCGTCACAAAAAGGCCGTCACAAACCAGTTTGGCCGTCGCAAAACTGCTTGGCCGTCGCAAAAAAGGAGGGAAAAATGGCGCCTGAATTTCGGGCTCACTGTAGCGACGGATTTGCGACGGCTCGGCCGTCGGTAGTCTCATTTGAATTTTGTGACTGCCGAAGCCATCGGTAATTCAAAAATTAGCGAGGGCCTCACGACGGCCTTGAGGCCCTCGCAAAAATGCCATCGCAAATTTGCATTATTCTTGTAGTGGCCAATTCCAATTGTTAAGACTATACCAAAGCCAAATACCGTCGTAAAACCTTAACCTTGTTCCAATATTTAAGCCTATACCAAAACAAAAGGCCACTCCCAATGTTATGCCTTTGTTCCAGTATATAAGCCAATACCGAAGCCGATTCCAATTGTTAAGCCTATACCAAAGCCAAATACCGTTGTTAAACCTTAACCGTATTCCAATATTTAAGCCAAATACCGGTGATATCAAAATGGTTGGGTTCAATGAAAGATTACATAGATGTTAAACAGGATAATCTGCTATATTGATTTCATTTATAAAATATTGATAACACATCAACTTTTTATTTTAAAAAATTATTCAAAAATATGACATTAGTTTAGCTTCAGACATATACTATATCAGCCGTTAGCCCTTTGATTAGGCATTTCCAATGCTGCTTTTTTAATCTCACAAGTCACAACATCATGCATTGCTTGTGGTCTATTGAACTCGATACACCAATAAAATAGCAAAGCAAAGATCATTACATAGCATCACAGTGAGTACATGAATGTTTAACAAAATCCAAAATGGGAGGATTAGAAGGATGGAACATATATAAACCCCGAATGATATCAATTAGTGGAAACAAACAATTCAAATCGAAAAAATTATCCCAAAGAAACAATTCAAGTTGAAAAAATTATCCCGAAGAAACAATTCAAATTGCAATGATCAGAGTGTGAGAGCACTGCCACAGTGACCAACCGATGCATTAAATCTAATATTGAATTGAATTCTATCACAATCACATGCACAGTTTCAAAGAATAGAATAGAAGAGAGATTCCATCTAAAAAGCTGAACCCAATTCATAAATCCAGAAAACAAAACAACACCAAGATGATAGATTTAGGGAGACATACCTTACCAATGAAAAGGCCATGAAAAAGACATATTCAAAGAATTCTCGATAGTGTATTGTCTTTCTAAGAATTTTCGATGGTGTCAAGACCTAACCATACGTAGCAAAATTTACAATTTTGCCATTATGTCCTTTGTCTGAAGCCTTTCGTCCATGACTTGTGAAACCTCAAATAAACACAAATGAGTGAGGAATGTGAAAGGAAGACATTGAAACGAGGAAACATGATTGAGGAATGTGAAAGGAATAAAGAATGAGAGCAGTGGAGGTGTGGTTATGAATTAATCGCAGTAATTACCACAAATTCCCACACTCTTCCACTATTTGATAATAAACCACTGCTCCAGATGAATGAAGAGACGTTTCAGAAGTCTCATAGGGAAGGGTCCATTTGCATGAAATTAATTAATGAGCATTAAAATTTAAAACAACTTATAAAACTAAACAAAAAAAATTCTTTAATACAATTAACAATCTGCAATAAAAGGAAATTCATTAACTCAAATAAAAATAATATTCATTAACCCAAGTGATTTTACAAAATTATCCCACCCACAACCTTACTTTTGTATATATAAAGATAAAGATATATAAAAATACGAGGACCTTTACTTCGTGTCACTACTGAAATTTTATTGATTGTAGTTACTCATTTTATTAAAGATAAAGATAAAAATAAAAATGAAAGATAGTGTGCTTTAAATCTCCGATGAAAGACTAAAAATACAAATAAAATTGACTAAAGTTTTAATAGATTTTAAATCCATAATCGTCATGATTAAATATTTGTTTAAAAAGCTTTAAAAGAAGATTTGTTGGAAGAAGCTAAATTCATTTCGATGAGTTCTACGTCTTCAAAAGAATTAATCTTTGATTATCGTGTAAAGAATACCATTGATGCAATAAAAAAGATTTGTTTAATCCATTTTAACATATATGAGTTACATAAAACAAGTAAGAGAACTCAAATTAAAAATAAATAAATAAAACGTGAATGCTTGATTTGAAAACAGTAGTGTTATTTGAACACCTAATTTGGGATACCTCCAGCCATATCTTGGTTAATCACGTGTAAATATTGGGTTAATTCAGTTCATTATATGGTTAATGAGTCATCTGAAGCTTATTTTCCATAACCATGTAAATATTTGGTTAATCACATGCAAATATTTGGTTAATTCGGTTCTTTATATGATTAATGGGTCATCATGAATTAACCAAATATTTACACGTGATTAACCATATAATGAATTGAATTAACCAAATATTTATATGTAATTAATCAAGATATCGCTGGAGGCGTCTCAAATGGGTGTTGAAATAACATTTCTCATTTGAAAACCCCTACAATTATGCTAGTCAAATCAACGGCAGTGAATCCGACAAACTCCAAAATAAAGACAAAAAAGGATTTTCTAATGTCGGATTAGATATGATTTTGTTTCATATTTCAAGACTATATATATATATATATATTTTTTTTTTTTGAGTAAAGACCGAGAGTGATTCTTCAAATTTTTTAAGTAGGACAGTTTGGTCCCTGAAAAAAATAAAGGACAATTTGGTCCCCCAAATTTTAAAACGGCGGACAATTTGATCCTTACGGAGAGACTAGAACGTCCCCCGTTATGAAATTTGGGGAACCAAATTGTCCCCCATTTTGAAATTTGGGAGACCAAATTATCCTTTATTTTTTTTCAGGGACCAAACTGTCTTAGTTAAAAAATTTGAAGGACTGGGTCTTCACTCTTTTTTTTTTTTTTTTGTCAAACCAATTGCCCATAAATAATGGTTTCATTTTTAGTTATTGTAATGTAAGCACATGGGTTTTATATAAAGAAGATTATATTTTTATCTTTTTATTATGTGAGAAAGATTAGCTGGGTGTGTTTCAAATCTGCAATTGTGAAACGAGGGGAGCTGTGGAGGACTGCACTGCAATGCTAGTGGGTAAGATAGTTAACTTTATTTCTACTCCCTTTGATCATCTACAATGTATGGCCTTAATGCAGTATAGTAGTGGACTGTTAGTAGTATCAAACTACTACTCTATGAATATGAAGCAATTTGATTATATTGAAGCTATTTTTTTAAATATTTATTTTATTGAGTCTCTGGTTTTCTGTTTGTATATACTCCTTCGCATTATCAAATTTGATGGTTTGTTGTGTTTGATTTTCTTGTCTTTTGGTGAAGCTTCATAACAGTGGATTTGACCCTTCTCTGGGTTCTTCTAGTGTAACCCTTTAAGGATTGGATAGTTTTTTTTAGATTTGATTATACCTCATCTTAACTAATTTTTGGGTTGGTAGTAGTTTTCTGCTTTGTGGGTTAGTTTTTTTTTCCTTTTCATTTCATTTTTTATTAAAAAAATATTTATTTTCCCCTTTCCTTTTTTTTTTCATGGACTCAGTTGCATAAAATAATCATAGTTGCCATTTTCAGCCTGAGAAGATTATGTATGATTGTTGTCTTGGAACATAGAGACAACAATATCGTTGTGAAATTCTGTTTGCTTGTTATGTTGAGATCATGACCGTGAGTCTATTCACAAACCTTCAAGTTTATTCATCAAATAAATCATGCTTTATTAGCTTGCTTCACTCAGTTTTGGTGTTTCTGCAAAATGGGCTTTCCTTGGTTTGTAGCACAATTTCTTCTTGTTGCCAAGTGTGTTCCAGTGTGACTGTTGGAAGTCCCATAGTGCAAGGAATGAGTTAATTGAAGAGTATCTAAGTGGGAAGAAGACCCACGGTGGTAAGGGAAGCGCCTCCGGTGGCGCACCGGAGGAACAGAGACGGGGGCACACAGTAGACGGACGGCGGCGCCGGCGCTCGCGGTGGCACCGGGTGGCACGGGGTGGTGAGAGTTGGAGAGTGGTGTGGGTGATGAGGTACTGGATGGATTTAGGTTTTCAGATAATTAGGGATTTTAAGTTTTAATAGTATTTTTTAATATTTAAAATGTTTAAAATATTAAACATTTTGGGCCATTGGATTAAATGGAGGGTGGAGATGCATGCTGGAGAGAGATGTTGGAGAGTGGGTGCCGGAGAGAATTGGAATCCCCAAGTGTGTTGGGGGGTGAATGCTGGAAGTCCCATAGTGGCAAAGAATGAGTTAAGCGAAGAGTATATAAATGGAAAGACCCATATATTCATTATTTTAATGTTTTGGGGTCAAAATATGGTTTTAGGCTCAATATTATGTTTTTACGCCTAGTCCATTTATGGAGATATCACTATCTTTTGGCTTGGGCTAAGTTGCACCACCCATTATATCACCTGTGTGGCAAATTGTGGGCCAATCAAATAGCCACATGGGTGGGTCAAATTTTCAAATCTTGACTAGTTGAAAAGTTAAATGTCCAAGTGTCAAAATGATTGGTTCAGCACTTGCCACATGGGTGGTTCAATGGGTGGTGTAAATTTTGGGTGGTGCACCATAGAATGAACCCTATCTTTTGGCTCCCCTTGTGGTCCAACAAAGTGAACATTACTATTTGAATAACAAAAATCCTTTATGCTATTGTAACAAAAATCCTTTCTGCTATTGTTGTTTTAATGTTGGAAGTGTGTTTTCAAGTGTGAACCTTGTGACTCCACTCAGCCCTTCCAATCCCTCCTTACTTCCTCCTCTTTAATAATGTGATGCCTATAACTATTTATAGCACTTTACTTCCATACCTGAATTGTTAAGTGGAATACTACAACTACTTGCTAATTTACTGAGAAATTTGATTACACTATGACTTGATTACAACACTTACATCATAGAGCATTGTCTCTGATGTTATGATGTATAACAGAACATTGAGTAACTCTGCTGGGACCATCCATATCAAAATTTTGAACATTTGGATCTTTGATTGGATCTAAGAGGGGCATGGCTCAGACATTAGAATGTATCAATGGTGGTGAAGGACCCGTCAAGGTAGGGATCACCGGAACAATCAGTTCGTTGATGATGAAGGAATTAGATCAAGTCTCTTGTGCACCAAACCAGCAGGTATCTTCAAGAAGTAATCCTAGAACACTTCTTGTTTCAGTTGCCTATGGTAGTACTACTCCAAAACAACTACAACCAAGGAAATCATTAGATGAAGCTAGCAGCAGTGGAAGCAGTAACATCATGAACCATAGAAGCTCTGGCATTACCCCAAAAGCTAAACTTAATGGCGGACATACTCATCGAATACCCATGCTCACTTCGGATAACTTTCCAGCGGACATAAGTCCAGGTAGGCAGAAAAATAATAAAAAGAAATCCAACATTGTTGAAGTTGCGGACATTAAATGTGGTAATGCAAATAAAGCTTGGGCAACTCCTCTAACAAATTCTCTTAAGAAGCTGGGTTTCTCAAAGCTCTCTGAGAGCATTAACTAAACCTGAAGTTTTATCAGACTTTAGGTTCCTGTAACTGAAAGGAGAGGTCTCATTTGGCTTGCCGTTGTCTGATACATCCACCATAGAACACATGCAAGGTTTTAAATAAAGGTCTGCAACCGCAATTTAAAACCTTGAACACATGTTTGGTAGGAGCTTGCTACTGCCTTGCTTTTTCTTTGTACTTTCTACTATAAATACAATTGTGGGTCTGGAATCACCACTAACTGAGGAACCCATGTCAATAGTTTTGAACTTGTTCTTTTGTGACCTGTCTTGGGAATTTAGTTCAAGCTGGCTGAACCGCTAAAGTACTCAATTTCTTGCATTGAAAGGGACCCAACTGTGCCTCTGGTGCCTATTTCTACAGGAGGAACTTCAGCCATTTCTTTTGTGTCACATGTGGCAAGGATGATATATTTATGCATGCTTTTGTTTGGTTGGTGTCAAGGAGAAAGCAAAATCTTCTTGTTGAAGAAGGGTTGTTTGGGGTTTTGTCTTAGTGGGGAACTTGCAGAGACTCTGGAGCATTTACTTAGGTTTGAAGAGGTGTAATTTCACAAGAATGTGACACCTTATTTTATTTATCTGAAGTTCATTGCAATGTGTAGTTGGAGAATAATTGTCATTGCGTTCATGTGTTTGCAGTAAAACACTCAATCTCCTAACTACTGTACTATCCTTTTAACTACTTTTAAGTTTCACCATGTTACTAGGTACATGCTAAGGTCATTATTTGGGACAGTGGTCAGTGTAATTTGGATCAGATGGGATTCATGTCAAAGGAAATGGTAGAAAAATCTCTCATTGACTTTTGAGTGAGCTGGTGATATATTTTGATCTCTCAAGTGGCACGGGAACAATAGGAGGTTAATTGTTTCAGTAAAATAGAGAACTGTGAATATTTTTATCTTGGCTAGCTCTATCAAGTTTAAGGGAAAATTTTATCGTAGAGCTATACTACCTGCGATGTTATATGAGATTGAATGTTGGACACTAAAGCTAGCAAGAAAATAAGCTCCCTGTAATAGATATCAGAATTTTGCATTAGATGAGGGACATGCTAGACAAGATAAGATTATGAATAAATGCTGAGAGAAAATTAGGGTAACATCTATTGTAGAAAAATATGGTATAATTATATTGATTTTTGTTGTTGGCTCTTTCTATTATATATTTGGCTTTATTTTGGGTAGTGCAAGGGCGTGTGAAAGATATTTAACATTATACTCCTCCAAGATAACTCTTTAATTATTCTCAGAGGAGAATTTTTAGTTTTCTGATTCCACTGCTCTTGGTTAGAATATTCAGGGAAAATAAAGAGAGGATTGAAGATCTGTTCAATCATTTTCAACTTCTCATTTAACATGATGTTAGGTGGCTAGTCAGTAGTCATCAAGTGTATGCCCTCTTGAGAAAACGTACGTTTATCAATACTTTTAACTGTTGTTTTGAAATAATTTCTGTTTTTAAGAAAATCTTGATGGAGGTATTCATTTTTTTTTCCCTACACTCAAATTTTCTTACGTTGCAACTTGCAACTGTATTTATTATTATGCTTCCTAAATCTGGTTTTGATATATTTTAATTGTTTTGCTTGATGGACCCATTTATTAATATTCCCTTTTTCTTAAAAAAAAAAAAAAAGATTTCTTCACTCTGTTTTACCTGTTGTCTATATAATTTGGTTGCCACCCACACTTTACAACCAAAAGAGACTATGCAAGTTTGAGGAAGTTGTATGGTTACTCTCCACTCTCCAGATACCGCCACTAATGGTGGACCTTCTTCATGGTTTTCATAGCAGTGTCATTCACGGGTATCCTTTTCATTTGTACATGGACTTTAAAATTAAAAAAATTAACTTTATTAAAAATACAATTAAAAATTTAAGTTTAAAAATATTTGTAAATATCAGGTTTTTTTAACGTTAATCTAAAAACTAATTTAAAAAACTAATAACATACATATAACATGAAATGCAACCTGTATGACAAAAAAACTAATTTTTTAATTATTATCAAGAAACGACGAGCTCTTCCCTAACAAGTCTCTGGACCTCCCTGTGGTTTGTCAAGTTCGTTCCTTTTGCTTTTGACGGAGACACCGGGGCCCCGCAAGTTCAAGAATCCGAGGCGTCGTTAACATGCAGCTCCTGAATCAACGAGCTGGTGACTCCCCCATGGGAGCGAAGGTATTATCCATCGCGGGTGACACCGAAGCAGGGGAAACATTGTTCTAGAAAATAGAGTGTGTAGTGTTGAGTCAATTCATTTTTGGGGTTTAGTTTATGGTGATGTAACACCCCTCCTTTGGGGTATCACATGGTTAACCCGTTACGGAAAATAAAACTTGAATTCGCTGGTTGCTTTCGAAAAATAATATTTTCTCAATCGATTATTTCTTCCAAAAACGGTGATAATTTTTTTTTCTTTTCGACAACCACAACAACAACGTAAACATGACCGTATATATATATATATATATATATATATATATATATATATATATTATATATATATATATATATATATATATAACGTCATACAATTATACTACATCAAACTGTTTTCACACCTAGACCCTTATAAGTATAGGTCCTTATTGAAAAACAACAACATACGACAAATAAAACCTAAGCTAGTCATGCCTATAAGACAGACATAATAGTAGCAAAGAAATATCGGCATGCCCCGAACTAAGGAACCTTCTTCTTGTATACATCATATCCCCTGAGCGGTTCATCCGAACTCCCCAATATAGAGCACAACAGAGACAATCCAACAGAAATAACGCAAGAGTGAGAAACCAATATATGTATTTAACATGATAACTACATGCGCGACACAAAAGAAAATATATACACATATACATTTCCATACAATATAAGCTTTCATAAATAAGCAAGTAGTTATCATTGGGTTCCATACCCGATCATCGTTATTTGAAAATAATGCATGAACACTTCAACGTTCAATGTCTAACTTTTCACTTAATCTCCGGAGATCCCAACACCGTCTAAATGAGCTGATCAAGCTCGATTGCCAAGTATATGAGGCACAACGTGGCATGGAATACCATACATAACAACGTAGCACAGAATACATTATTTACCAAGGTACTATACATAACAACGTAGCACGAATACCTCATCATTAAGGCATCATACATAACAACGTAGCATGAATACCTTATAATTAAGGCATCATACATAAGAACGTGGGCACGTCTGCCAATGAATGCATATAATACAGTTTGTTCTCGTCATTTTTTTTTTGTGTTCATTCTTCATTTGTCGAAACTCAAAATGACTTACGACCATTCATAATTTTCAACGTGTTAGATTTTTCAACGTTAACTCAGGATACGAAGTCCAAGTGCTCAGTCACAACACCTTAGACCTTGCAATCAGTCTTAGGTTTATGGTGATAGAAAATAACATTCAACTTGAACAACGTAACCCACAACGTGGATGGACAACGTGGATAAGACAAAAAGTCCATAACAATGTAACACAGATCAAAGATCTTTGTGCTTATATTAAATAACACTAGTATCGCGACATCTCTGATACTAGGTTTCGCGTTTCAACGTTAATACTGTTTTCGTTCGGTGAAACATAAAATCAAAACAAAACTTCCGAAACTTATCCAAGTTGTCGGAAATAACGTCATTGAGTAAATCTTGATTCTGAAAAATCATTTAAAAATTGGAATTTCCTTTGTAAAATCATCAATTACTTGAAATCTTTTTATGAAAATTTTAAGTTTCAAAAAGGGAGTCACTTGAGGCTCAGTCTTGGTTTAAAACACGTACTGCCATTTTAGAATTTCTTGCCGTCGATAATTTTCCAAATTACCGTCATCTAGCATTTTTAAAGTCATTTAAGCCAATTCTTAAACTTTTCCACTTAAATATTTTTCTAAAATCATCATTAAGTTATTTTCGAAGATTAATTTCATAAAACACACTACAAGAAAATAACATAATTTTGCTATCTAGCGTTGGCTAATTGGACGCTAAACCGTCACTAGATTGTAAATATTTGTTTTTTAAGTTTTTGATAATTTTGCGTAGGCCAAGCCTACGCTAACGGCCTACGCTAATACTAATTTCCGTTTAGTGTCAACAAAGCCGATGCTATGTTTAAGAATTTTACTAATACATTCAGCACACACTCTCACTGCTGACACACTCACACGGGGCACTTAGGTTTTTTCCTCCATTTTCACTCATGCCTTGACACCCCTTTCCCTCTTCCCTCTTCTAATTTTTCCCTCTCTTCTTCTCACGTTTGGTGACTCTTTGTCTCATCTCCCAGCGGCGCACTATCATCTCACGGAGGGAACCAGCGACGAGAGTACCACAACGACGACGATGTATCCTTTCTCCGAACCATATGTGCTTCTCACTTTCTCCTTCCTTATTTTCGTTTCTTGTGTTTTTTCATTTGGGGATTTGCTGGTATAGGGATCTTTTTGGAGCTATTCTGGGGATTTATAGTGCAATGGCACTACACCAAGATTTGGTTTTTTGGCAATTATTTAACGGCAATAGCATATTTGAAATTCATTTCTACCAACATTCATTTCTCAAAGAATTTGGATATTTGGAGAGGGGAAGCCTCTGGTTTTTGGTTTGGTACACTCTATTTTAGGTTAATTCACCTTTAATAATTGATTAGTGAGTAGACAATTGACTATAATTTTGTTTTTGTTAGTTTCATCTCTTCAAGTTTGTTTTAATTCCTTCAGTCATATTTGAAGAGATTATGTGACAAAAAGGCTATGGTGTTCTCAATAGTTTATGTGCGTTTCATATTTGCACACTAGGTGTTTGATAAAAAACCAGAATAACGTTTTACCTTACATTAATAGCCTCTTCCCTCAATAATTAGGAATTGATGCTAAACTTTGAGAATTAGCAATATGATATGCGTTGAGATAATGAAGGCATTTACCTGAAGGTTTTGGCAGTTCAAGTCCAAATGAAGTTGAAGCTAAAACTAATGGAGGAAATGACAATGAATACGATAGTGATTATGACTAAGATGGGCGATACTATTTCAAGCTTTATTAATTCTTAAACTAATTGAATATTATTTGACTGATAGTTTTCTTATTCTTTTGAATGGTTCTGACTTAAATTATTGTTCTTTTGGTTTCAGGGTGCTAGGACCAGTAGTCACCTGGTGATATACACTTCTTTACTAGCACTTCTTTATTTATTTATTTATTTTTTGTTGAAAATGTTTTTGAGATTAAAATGAAACTTTATTTGTATGTTTATTGATCCTAGTTGTTTATTCAATCAATTATTTTTTATAGATGGAAGAGCACCGCTTTTTGTATGATATTGTTGATGTTAAGTTTCTCTGTTTCTATTATTTTATGGGGCGTAATGTGGTGATTGTGCAAAGTGCTGGTGCCCTTAAAGTGACAAAAGATAGAGTAACTGTTGCGAAGAGCATTTAATTCAAGAATGAAGTCAAGAATATTGGTGCCAATCTTGTCAAGTAGGTTGCAAATGCTACCAAGGATGTGGTTGGTGATTGTAGGTTGTTATATTCATAGAAGATTATACTTTATATATAAATCATCACCATTGGCTAATTTGTTATTGAAGAAATTATAGATTGCATGGTTCTTTGATGGTTGGAAATTGGTTTTACTCCTATGTTTGTGTATGAAATTTTGTTTAGAACAATGTCATATTGCAGGAGACAGCAACAAGGATTGCAAGTTTTAATTGAACTTTTTATTTTTAAATTTGCGATGATAGGTTGGGAACTTGGGACAATATCAACACATGGGAGAGAAAACAGTGAGTTAATTGCAAAAATTAGAGAAAACAGTGAGTTAATTGTAAGTTTTCATATGCTCTTTTTATTAACATTTTGAATATTATGGAGCATTTATCCTTGGTTTGAATATTTATGCCATGCATTTCTGGATTTGATGTGACCTAACGTTTAAACTATTTCAAGATGACAAGACTTTATATATAATGAGTTAGAAGTAATCAAAGCCTTCAAGGTATGAAGCTTAACAGTGGGTTACATTTCTCCACATTTTCATAGGACTAGGAAGATTTTGGTAGAATATTGTATAGAATACATTGGTCATGAACCCTTTTTTAATGTTTTGATATATTATGTGTAATCAATCATGTCATGTTTGCCCCTGTAGGAACTCGAGGATCCTCTCATCCTAATCCATGGAATTAAAATAAAATCTCAAGTATAAATGTTGTTGTTGAGGCATTAGAGTTGGCCTTGAAGGTTAGCAATGTCATTAATTTGTTTCATTTTTCATTTACTTTTATAATATTGATATTGGCTGGCTATTCCATATGAGTTGCATTAATTACAATATCTAAGCTGAATTTGAGAATAGTAGTTGATGAGTCGTATATAGTTAGTTATGTTGTTTAACAACCATAAAGCTTCTGAGTATTGAACTTTAGATTCTGGAACACGCAGATATGGTAGAGCAATCATGGTCTTTCTGGAAGTTGAGCCAGGCACTGGAACCTCAAGTCACGGGTTTCTTATATTTTATTATTCCTGGTCACACACTGATTTTCAAAAATTTGGTGTTGCAGATGATTTCATTGAGATCAAGAGTTGAAGAAATGTTTGTGAATTGCCTATTGTTTGTACCTTAGCTATGTGATTATACTACTTATTTGACTTAAGATGACATTAGTTATTAGGTTCAAATAATGTACTTTTTTTTTCTTTTGTTGATAGCACTTTTGAAGTTAATTAACACTTGATTTTGTGATGTCTCGAAATATTTTTTGCTATGCATGCTTAGTTTGCATAATGTGATTGATTTTGTGTTTTAATGTGTTCTATTTCATGCTAATGTTGGTTTTTTGAAGTAGTCATTGCTCTTAAAGATTTACTGGTAGATTAGAGCAAAACAACAAAAGATATTTTTTTTAGAAAAAAAGTACTTAGCGTAGGCCCGACCGACGCTAACTAGCGTGGGCTAAGGCCGACGCTAACTCTAGTGTAGGTTGGGCCGAGGCTTGATAGCATAGGCTTTGGCCAACGCTAACTTTGTGTCGGCCATTTTACAACTGGTGTTAGCTTCCATGTTGCGTCGGCTTGCTAGCGTCGGCCACAATAAAGCCGACGCTAAACTTTGCGTCGAGCGTGTTAGCGTCGGCCATGATGCCGACACATGGCCGACGCTAAAAGGGCCATTAGCGTCAACTTTTGCCTTGTAGCGTGGGCTTTTGGCCTACGCTAAAAGCTGAATTTCTTGTAGTGATAACATTTTATTATATTACGGAATTTCTTACCTAAAAATTAGCAATACAAAAATAATTTCACGACTACGTCCTCACTGTGACTCATAGTTTACTTTTACATTGATAAATCATTAAAATAATAATATTTTCCAACATATCTTATTTTTCCCAAATGCTATTTTCCATCAATATTATATTCCAATATTTCTCCATTAAACATTGAATATAATTTTTAAAGCTTCTTAAAGTTTTTATCTGGTTAATTGATTGGGCACTGACCACTGTCAAGCTTCTCAAACAACATTCAATAACAACATCATAGCAATATTCCCAGGCAGATCATGCATCACAACATTATAATATATAACTGCAAATAAACAATTAAGTGCAGATAACCCATCACAGATAAAAATAACACAATTGAAACAAACACCATAGATAAATAATGCAGACATCAACTAGATAGCAGGTAGCCATCGGAAAAATCCCTCAGGCAATCCCCTCTTACCTCTCGAAGAACTTAACTTCCGATTAAAAACTTTGCTGCGAATCTAGAAATCGTCAACACGCATACACGGACAATTCTTTATCCTTCAACAAACCACAATCAACCAATCAAAATCAAACAAATACAATCACCTAAACACTAAGGATAGGTCACGGCCATGATGAGTTTTTGTGACTAAAAATTTCTAAAATTCTTAAGTCCTTGGATTAATGATCCTTAATACTTAAGATATAAGATTAGTGATTAACAACAAAGATTGAAACAAAAATTTTCTAATCCCTTTAAAACATGTTTTCGGCCTTGACACACAAAATAGGATAGAGATATACAACACTTTGGATCCAACATATACATGACATGAAAGGATGAAATCCAAGTTCACTTACTAAAGAAATCAAACAAAATCTCCTCCACCCACATATACATAGTTTCGGCCTTGGAGAGAAAAATAGGGAGGAAAACTTTGTTTGCCACAAACTCTTGGATTATGATTATATAGATGATTATAAGATCATAGAAATTGGTTTCATATTTTTAGGATTTTTCTATGATTTTCTAGTAAATTTCAAAGTTTCTAGATCTAGGAATTGAAAATGATGAACATGGATGAACAAAGCATTAAATCATGAAATTTCTTGAAGAACATGATCATGATTGAGTAAGCAGAATAAGGTTTACCTCTTGGAATTGGAGAAAAGTGCAATATTCAACTACTTGCTTCACAAACTAAGGCTATGGTGTCTTAGAGAGAAAAAGAAGTTTAGAGAAGGTGATAGAAAGTTAGAGATGAAGAATGACTTGATGAGCAAGCTTGGCTCATGAAGTTGATGAAGCAAATTCCCATGGGCTTGGGCTTGGGCCATGCACATGTTGGGCTTGAAAAGTCCAAGTCCGTTTATTTAATTTTCAAGCATAAAATGCTCAAGACATAATGAATAACATAGGAAAGTTTAAGAGTGAAAAATGGCTTCATGGAGAACAACCTCTTGGCCATGATATTGGGCCTCAAAACCGCAGCCCAACATGGTTTGGAAGAACCAAAAATTGATTCACTTCACTTATAGTATCATGGAAACTAGTTTAGGGAGCAAAATGAAATTAAAAGAAAGTTTAAGGATCAAAATGCAATTATCAAAAATTGCCAACATAACCTTATGTCGCATTAATCCTCTCACATGGATGACTCATTCATAAGAGATCATAGGGTTTATCCACTTATCGAGTCCCGAAACTCCCGTAATCGGCTCCGTCGTTCGCCTGGTTGAATATAACGCCCGAAAAATACATATTATTTCACTTTTAATGAAATAATTCCAAAAATACACAATGGTAGGAAATAAAATAAAAACCTTAAGTTTTTCGTTCACGAATTAAAATTAGGTCTTCTGATCAGTATAATCATACCGTCAGTGAAATTCACAGACCGGGTTTCGCCTGACTTTTCAACCTAAATTTCAATCGTAACTCTCTACCATTAAGTAGAGTAGGAATAAGGTTTCAGTTTATTTAAAAACATTTTCTAAGTCTCGGATAAAAATATAAACGTATTTATATAAATTTCCAATATTAGAAAGCAGCGAAAAGTCGGGGTGTTACAGGTGAGGTTCCGCAATGGTACTGCTGTACCTCTACTATACCTCTGCTATACGAAGAAAAAGAAGGGGGTTAAAGGGTTGAACTTTGAAGCTGACCAAAATACGAAGAAAAAAGAAAGAAAAAAGAAAGAAAGGGGTTAGAGAGGATCGAAGAGTGAAAAGCACGAGACTTGATCCGCATAAGCCCTTTTAAGAAATATCCATAAGCTTCTCCCAGTAGCTTATGAAAATAAGCCCAAAACTGCTTATGGGATGACATAAGTTTTTTTTTATAAGCTCTGTCAAACACACAACATAAGAGCTTATGACATAAGATAAGCTCTTCTAAACGCCACCTTAGTGTATGAAGCATTATAGAAGTCATACTTTGCAATTAGGACTTGTCCTAAGATTTTTTGTAAAAATATCATAAAGGAAGTCACTACAAGAATATTTCCATCGGTAAGGTTGCCGGTCGGTTTTTTGATATTATCGACGGCTTGATCCCTCGGTATGACTTTTGATCTTACCGACGGCCTGTGGCCGTAGCTAATCATTCCCATTCCGACGATCATGTTCCGTGGATAAGGTTGTCAGTCGATTTTCCTGATATTACCGACGGCTAGACCCCTCGGTATGATTTTTGATCTTACCGACGGCCTGTGGTCGTAGCTAATCATTCCCATTCTGACGGCCATGTTCCGTCGGTACGCCACAGCCAGTACCGACAGCGGGAGACCACATAGCTGTCGATATCATTCCCCAAATTTTTGAGTGCCTAGGGCCTTCGGTAAATTCCTTGCAAGTCGTAGATACATTATAACTGACGTGGAAGATAAATTCTCATATATTTAAGAAATTGTCTCTAACTTTTATTCATTATCATTGCAAAAAGAATCAATGATTAATTACAATTCATGCAATTTCTTTAAAAAACTAAAGAGCATCTAATCCGAAAGTTATATATATATATATATATATATATATATATATAAACTACAAATTATACTTTAAGTTATTATGTAAAAAAACTAAAAAGAGTTATACATTTTGTTTTCTATTTTATTAATTAATGTGAACTTTTTTATGACATTATTATTTATATATGAACATAACGATGTTTTAATTTTAAACAAAAAGAATTTAAATATTAAGCTCATGTCTATAAAAAAGTAATGAAAATGTATAAAGAAAAAACATATATTTCAATAATGTAATTTATTTATAATGTTTTAATTAGAATTATTTAATTTATAAAACTAATATAATTAACATCAGATTTATTTGCTGCCAATGATGTTGAATGGTTTTTTTTTTTTTCCTTTGATAAGTCAAAGTATATTAAAGGAATACAAGAGGTACTCAACTCGTTTACAAAGTATATAAACAGGTGAATTCTTTAATCTTCCCTTCTACGACTTGCGTTTCCATCCTCCACCAAAATAAACGGTAATAACCCGTTTCTAAGTTGACTGACTTTATTTAATTTTTATTTTTATTTATTGAAAAATCCTCTTGCCTTTTTTTTTTCCCTAGATCCTGAGCCCTCTCTCCTTCCCTCCGACCTCTGTTCACCATCACCCATCTCCTTGCCCTTCCAATCTCTTTCGGCAACCATACAAATGGCCAACCACCTCCATCAATTTTTTCAAAAAACTTGGTTATCTTTCTTTCTTTCTTTCTTTTTTCAAGTAAAAATTGCTTATTCGGAAATTTATTGCTCAAACTATTCTCTTTATGGTTGTGACAGCTCATGCCGCCGCCGCCGCCGTCATTGTTCCTGTTTCCTTCTTCCTCCAGATTTCTCCAGTAGCGTGTCCGCCTGTCTGGTTCCTCCTTTCCCTCACCGAACTCTACTCCACCCTCATCCGCCTCGATCTCTCTTTCAACAATATTCGAACTCAGATTTCATTCATTCATTGCAAGTTTTAAATCATTGATTTAATATGATAAAACAATGTTCTCTCTTAAGTCGAATTAATGTACAACCTTAAAAAGATCAAAACTTTTAAACATCTTATTACATTTCAATTGAATTCAATATAAAAAAATTAGAGATTTTCTCAGATTTGGCATTGAGTCACGTGAGTTGGACATTCATCAAAAGAAGAAGAAGAATCGGCAAAAAAAAAAAAAAAAAAATCAACACTAGCAACAGCAACCGAGCCACACGAAATGGAAATTACAGACACAATAGGCCCATTTTGAGGTTCACTGTGGTAGTGGCGCGGGATTTGCAAATTGGGTTTTAGGGTTCAATTGGATGGAAGCTGAAGCTCCAATAAAATTGCTTCAACGGCAAGAGGACCACAAAAGTGCGCACCATATGTCCAGGTTCCGTGAAATCGCGTGTGCTTGCAATTTCACGGTTTGATGATCGGAGCTTCTACTGCTGAGTTGCTTGACCTTGTGGCGCATATGGATGAGTTCCAGATCAACCCTAACACGATATTGTTTAATTTGGTCGGAATCTTGGCGCCGGTGGGGAGGAGGCGAAGGCTCCGAAGGGAGGGGGAGGAGGTCGAAGGAGGGTCAGCGGTGGCTAACATTGATGCCCATTCCAAATGGAAAAAGAAAAGTTTACCGGCTAAACAAGTTCTATGTAAAATTTGGGATAGATCTGGACCGTTCGTTTTTTAAAACAATAAATCAACGGCTCATGAAAAGGGAGGATCGATCCTCAACTCTTGGGAGTGAGGATTGAAGACTGACCCATATAAACAAGGTAGATAAAAAGTAATTTACACACTGACCCTACTGCGGATGTAAAGCAAAAGAATTCCTAAACCAAAAAATCTTATAACAAGTGAAACCCAAATGAGTCAAAGTCTCATCAGAACCCAATATTTGAAAGCCCCACAGAACTTGTTGAACCCAAAACCACTACTTCTAAACCATTAACTTGGGCAAATCTTTAATCCTCACTCCTAGTAGTTGTGGATGCATCCTCCAAGGGTATTAATAGTATAACACTAAACAAAAAAAAAAAAAAAAAAAAATCCCAATCGGAGCCCAAATGTAGAGGCTCAAAATGGGGGCGATTGGAGGCTTGAAAGGGAGATGGTCCACGACTATGACGACGCTGGCCGCGTGGTGACTAGCCGGTGAGGGGACACGGAGACGTTATACGACGGAAGAGCTTCTGATCCGAGGCAACAATGTGGGTCTGATGCGATGGTGGAGAAGAAGAACTCGAACACCGACGATGGCGGCTGATGAGCTCGCGGCTGTTCAGGTCAGGTGCGATGGTGCGCGGTTCGTGGTGGTCCGGTCTCGCATATCTTGGACGATGAGAGTGTGACATGGTGACAGTGGAGCAGATCTGATTTGCGGTGATACTCCAAGGGTCGCGCGGGGTTTTGCAGGTGGTAGTCCGGTGAGGAGAAGAGGAGAATAGGGAGGTGGTGGTGATGATCTCAGATGCAAGCAGAGAGGGGAAGAAAGGGAGAACAAGAACAGAGAGGGAGGTGGTTGTCGGTGGTGGTCCGGTGAGGAGAAGAGGAGAGTGCATCATTCTGCAGAGGTGACAGGGGATGGTGGTGGTGGGTGGTGGCCGGTGGCTATAGATCTTGACAGGGAGAGGTTGATGAGGTTAGGGATGGGGAAATTGATTTTTTTTTTTGTTTTTTGTTTTTCCCTTTTTGCCTCATTTAATCTCAGCCATTGATCCTTTTTAATATTATATCAATGGCTAGAATTGTAAGAGGATCAATCCTCCCCTATAGGGAGTGAGGATTGAAGACAAAGCCCATCAACTTCCAAGCTAGTCCACATTTGATGCATAGCTAGGGGCCACCACAGAGCAAGACAAGTGATGTCATTCTCCATGATGACGGTAGCAAACATTAAACCTAGACTCTCACTTGGTGAGAAAACCTAGAGTTATTAAGTATGAAAAACCATATATTGTTACTAGGTCCCTATTTTTTATTTTAATAATCATACAAGCTTATTTATTATTTTAAAAAAGCCTACACATATCCAGTGACGGATCCAAGACCCTGAGGTAGTGGAGGCAATTTATTTTTTTTTAAAAATTAATTTAATAATAATTGTCACTCATTTGATGGTAATTTTTTCTTCAATTTTTTTCATTGGAGATTGTTGCTCGTTTGATGATAATTTTCTCCTAAAAAATCTTTTCACTATATCCTGCAATTAAAAATGAGTTTAATTTCTATGTACTATCATCGTAAAGGGTTTTAACAATGACATCTAATTATACCTTGACAAATCGATATTATTGTTATTTCTCTTTCTTAGTCATTAAAATAAAAACACACATATTAAACATGTCAAAATACTAGCGGATGTCAGTGTAATTTTTTTTACATTTATAATATATACTAATTTAATCCATTTTAAAAACAAACTTAATACATTTAATTTTATGTTTAACCAATAAGTATGGTGAAATAGCACAGTTATAACAAAATCCTCAAATTTGGACATATCAAAACTCTAACTTATCAATATTTACAATTAACCATCATCAAAAGAAAGAAAGAAACGGACAAAGAAAGAAGAGCACCCACAATGGAAGAACCCAAATGTGGTTCTTAACTATCATATGATGGGCCCAAAAATACCACTTGGGATATAAGAATCCCACTTCCTTTTCACTCCAATGGAAGAACCCATTTTGGATGCTTAAATGGGTCCCACATGTAACCCTTTTTATTATTTATACCACTATTTATTTTAATTTTAGTTTCAACTTAAAATATTAATTCATATTTTATTGCTAAGAATCAGTTCTTGTAGAAAAACGGTTCTCCAACTTGGCTGCCACAGTGGACCACTTCAATGGTGTGAAAAATAAGAACAAGTTCTTAAGAATAAGAACCCCATAAGAACCATCCGTTACCATCTCCAACGGATGGTTCTTAGGGGTTCTTATTCTTAAGAACATGTTCTTATTTTTTCACACCATTGAAGTGCTCCACTGTGGCAGCCTAGTTGGAGAACCGTTTTTCTACAAGAACTGGTTCTTAACAATAAAATATGAATTAATATTTTAATTTGAAATAAAAATAAAAATAAATAGTATATATATAATAAGTGGGGTCACATGTGTGACCCACTTAAGAACCCAAAATGGGTTCTTCCATTGGAGTGAAAATGAAGTTGTGTTCTTATATCCCAAGTGGCATCTTTGGGTGCACAATATGATAGATAAGAACCACATTGGGGTTCTTCCATTGTGGGTGCTCTGACATGGGTACAATTATTTCAAATATGGGGGCAAAGCAAAATACTTAGGTTGTGTTTGGATGGGGTATTTTCAAAATTCCAAGGAATTTGAAATGCAAGGTAATTCAATTACTTCAATTAAATTACTTTCATTTCGAAACTATTTTGTTTGGATAGGGTAATTCAAATACCTTGTATTTTAAATTCTTTGTTTGGATAAAGCATTTCAATTACCTTCAATTACATTTTTTTTAAATATTCCTTTAAAAATACTTTGTCTGGGGCCGACGCCCCCGCTGGTGTCCAGGGGCCGGGCCCCCTCACCGGGTGTCTGGGAGCCGGGCCCCCTCACCGGGTGTCCGGGGGCCGACGCCCCCCATCGGTTTGATAGGGGTCGACGCCCCCACCGGGTGTCCGGGGCCGGCCCCCCCACGGATTGTTCGGGGCCAATCCCCCCAGCGGGTGTCCGGGGGCCGGCACCCCCCCACCTGTTTGATAGGGGTCGGCGTCCGGGGGCCGGCACCCCCCATCGGTTTGATAGGGGTCGGCGTCCGGGGGCCGGCGCCCCCCCACCGGTTTGATAGGGGTCGACGCCCCCACCGGGTGTCCAGGGGCCACTTATCCGGGGCTGGCCCCCCCACCGGGTGTCCGGGGGCCGGCGCCCCCCACTGGTTTGATAGGGGTCGGTGTCGGGGGGACGGTGCCCCCCACCGGGCGTCTGGGGGCCGGCGCCCCCCCACCGAGTGTCCTGGGGCCGATGCCCCCCACCCGAGTAAGGAGAGGGAATTTCAAAATACCACCTCTTTAGGAGGTATTTTAAATTCCTCAAATTTACCTTAAACAAAATATCCTCATAAAATCCATTGATTTCTAAAATCCTTTATATTTAATACCCAAACAAAATATTTTAGAGTGAAGTATTTTAATTACCCTCTTAAAATATTTCACCCTCACCACATACCCCATCCAAACACACGGTATTAAAAAAAATTTAAGAGAGTGCGTGTGGGTGGACGTCGATCTGCCTCCATACATATCCTACATATAATAAAAGATAAAAAGAAGGCTATTTTTTGTTCTATTTATTATATCTCTTTTTTATTTTATTATGTTTGGATGGGGTATTTTCAAAATTCCAAGGAATTTGAAATGCAAGGTAATTCAATTACTTCAATTGAATTACTTTCATTTCAAAAATATTTTGTTTGGATAGGGTAATTCAAATACCTTGTATTTTAAATTCTTTGTTTGGATAAAGCATTTCAATTACCTTCAATTACATTTTTTTTAAATATTCCTTTAAAAAATACTTTGTTCGGGGTCGACACCCCCGGCCGGTGTCTGGGGCCGGCACCACCACCGGGTGTTCGGGGGCCAGCGCCCCCCACCGGGTGTCCGAGGACCTGTGCCCCCGATCGGTTGTCCGGGGCCGGCTCCCCAATGGTTGTCCGGGGCGGGCCCCCCCACTGGTTTGATAGGGTCAGCGTCCAGGGGCCGGTGCCCCACACCGGGTGTCCGGGGGTTGGCGCCCACCACCGGTTGTCAGGGGCCGGCACCCCCCCACCGAGTGTTCAGGGGCCGACGCCCCCCCCACCAGGTGTCTGGGGGCCGGCGCCTCCCAACCTAATTGATAGGGGTCGGCGTCCGGCGGCCGGTGTCCCCCACCGGGTGTCCGGGGGCTGGCGTCCCCACCAGTTGTCCGGGGCCGACGCCCCCCAACCAGGTGGCTGGGGGCCGGTGGCCCCCCACCAGTTTGATAAGGTTCTGCGTCCGGGGGTCGGTGGCCCCCACCTGTTGTCCGGGGCCGGCGCCCCTCCACCGGGTGTCCGGTGGCTGGCGGCCCCCCACCGGTTTGATAAGGGTCGGCGTCCGGGTGTCCGGGGACCGGTGCCCCCCATCTGTTTGATAGTGGTCGACGCCCCAACCCGGTGTCCGGGGGCTGGCGCCCCCCACCGGTTGTTCGGGGCCAGCCCCCCCACCTGGTGTCCGGGGGCCGGCGACCCCCCACTAGTTTGATAGGGGTCGGCGTCCGGGGGCCGGCGCCCCCCCACCTGTTTGATAGGGGTCGACGCCCCCATTGAGTGTTCGGGGGCCAACGCACCCCACCGGGCATCCGGGGGCCGGCACCCCCTACCGGGCGTCCGGGGGCTGGCGTCCCCCACCGGTTTGATAGGGGCCAGTGCCCCCCACCGAGTGTTCGGGGGCCGCCGACACCCCCCCCCCCCCCACAAAAACCGGGTGTTCGGGGGCCGATGCCTCCCACCTGAATAAGGAGCAGGAATTTCAAAATACCACTTCTTTAGGAGGTATTTTAAATTCCTCAAATTTACCTTAAACAAAATACCCCCATAAAATCCCTTGATTTCTAAAATCCTTTATATTTAATATCCAAACAAAGTATTTTAGAGTGAAGTATTTTAATTACCCTCTTAAAATACTTCACCCTCTACAAATACCCCATCCAAACACATCTTAGAATATTCATATAATTTCATATATATGTTTTTTTTCCTTTCCTCTTATTTTCTATACAATCATATAAGATGAAAAAAAGTTGTATTTTTTTTTTCTCCATTTTTCTCTTATCATACAAGTGATATAACCAAATAATCATTTCATTTCCTACTCATATTATTCTCTCTTTTTCTTTATTTCCTTTCACTTTCTTTCTTAAAACAAATACGGTGTAAACTGTAAAGTGAAGATTGAAATCTACTTTATAGAGGACACCTTTTTTTCACCTACAACAATTCTAGACTAGGAAACATAGGGACACGTGAATCCAAATTGATAAAGGAAAAGCAGGTAGACAGTTTAATATGAGAAGGCTGCTGGTCTACTTATGTTTTGTGTGAAAAAATAAGTATCTGCAATGTTTAAAGTGTAATCTAAAGTCTTGGTGGATTCTAGCATGAAGTAGGGTATTTATGGGTATACCAGTATACCACTAAATAATTTTTTCTTTTTATTGGAAACCCAATTCTACCCTTATTTAGCTCTCTCAGTCCAACCTCCACATCACCACCGCCAACTGCCACGCCGCCGCTGATGCTGCCGCCGTCACCTTCCTCAACCTCTCCGGCCCTTCCCTACCTCCATCTGCGATTCCGCCCTTCCCCACCGGCTGCCACCACCCCACCAAACTGAGTATCACCGATAACTCCTCCGCTTTCAGCGACTGCAACAGTGACGGATCTGGCGAATTCCCCATAACGAATCCCTTAATCTCGCTCCTCTAATCACAAGATCTTCAGCTTCAAGTGTTACAACGATCTTGAATCTCCCTCTATGAGACGACAACAAGGAGCTTATCGCTTTCCCTGGAGCGATCAAGCCTCTGGTTCGAGCACTGAAAATAGGGACCCAACCGCTAAAGAGAACGCAGTGTGCGCTTTGTTTCGTCTCTCGCAAATAGAGGAAAACAAGGTCGCAATCAGAAGAGTGGGAGCGATTCCGTTGCTGCTGAACCTTCTGCCACCACCATTGTAGCGACGACGACCGTGGATGCTCGCAAATCGGAGATGTGCGACGGTGGTGGAGACTGGACGACGGTGGTGGCGGCTGGTTGGACGGCAGTGTCGATTTTAGGGTTTTGATGGTAGGGGTGAAGGGCAGAGTAGTATTTTTATTTTTATTTTTTTGTTTAATTTTTTTTTGAATTAATAAATCTGGACCGTTGATTATTTAATTATTATATCCAACGGTTGAAAATTATTTAAGATCAAAAAAATTAGGGGTATATGAGTATACCAATAAACACCCTGCTTCATACTAGAATCCACCTAAAGTCTTGGCTTGGAACTACTACAAGAAGTACATTGGGATGGAAATAAGGCTTTAAAAACTGAGACAGCAGGCAAAGATAAAAGTTGGGTCTTGTGTTTGGTGCGCACTCCTTGAACTGCCACATCTTCTAGTTGATGTTATCCACATTTAGTTGTTTTAGGAGATCTTTAGTTGTGTGGTGTTGTGGTTTTTTTAACAGAGGTTAAGTTAGTTTTTTCAACCATTATTGTATAGTTTTAATTTTGGTTGAACTTCTAGATTTTTCATTATGGATTTGATTCATATGTTTTTTTTGTAAATGGGTTTTGGGTACCCCTTGTACCTATTTAATACAAAGTTTGCTTATAAAAAAAAAAAATTGGAAACAAAAATTGAAAAAAAATTTGAGGAAGGCACACATGAAAGAATAGTTTGTCGTCAAATTGAAATATTGAAATTGGAATTGACATAACATCTAAAGCATAAAACGTACAGACACAACAATATTCACTAAGACTGCAGAGGCCACACGCAAAGCATACTTACCCGAATTGGTGTATAATTCCAAAAAATCTATATCATCATTTATTCATTTAGGCATTAAATTCCATCTAGCTAATACAAATTAACAAATTCCGTGTGAGCCCCTCATGATAGGAGTTTAAACAGTGTGCGTGGAAGTAGAACCATGAAAAGACCAATACTCTGCTAAAAATGGTGCACCCAAGCATCTTAAGATTAAGCAATAAGAACCCTCCACATATCATGTCACCATGTTATTATTATAGTACACTGCCACGCAGGCGCAACCCTCCTACAAATATCATATTATTATTTATTAATTTACAAATATTAAAATTTAAGTCTTTTTATTATTAATTAATTCTTGGCTCAAAGAAATTATTAAATAATTCTATCTCTTCATTTTCTCTCTTTTGCTCAATCTTCCATTCTCTTCAAACTCGAGGTCATCAAGCTCTGGTCTCATAAACAAATGTGGCATAAACCGACCTAATTGGGGTTTGGGTTGAGATTGGGCTCCCTCATTATTGTTGTAGGTTGTAACCAGTCGCCCCCTCATTACTTTATGGATCTACTTCTCATCCTCCCACATAAAACATACACAGAGACGGCATGATACATGATCCCACATGAAATTCACCTTATAATAAAGGGTGTGTTATAAGAGGAGCACCCATGAACCTATGTTATAGGTTGGGAGGGCACTAGCCCTCCTTGACTTTTTTTTTTAATTTAAAAAAGTTCATATAAACAAAGAATATATATAAATAATGAATTAATAATAAATTGTAACTCATTTATTTTTTTTTTATATATATATATATATATATATATATATATATATATATTCTTATCGTATTGCATATTTTCTTTCAAGTTGTGGTTGCATAGTTCTTTTGATTTAAAAATTATTGAAAAGTTTGGTGTATGTTGAAAAGTTTAGTGTAAACTTAATTATAGATGCTTTTGTGACATGTAGGAGAAGTGTTCTGTGTTTTGATATATTACTAACGTAATTAACTGACTTTGGAACATGTAATTATGAATATTTTGCATAAAACTTGATGCTTATATATTTGTTGGAAGATTTTTTTTTTGAGCTGACCCTCCTAATCATTTAGATCTGGCTCCGTCTTTGAAGAGGAGTGTGGGAAAGTGTGTGATGTTAGCATTCCTCGTAAAAATATGATAAGAGTTGATAATGAATAGTTCAGATTGCTTAATCATACGGTGTATGGGTGTACCATTTTTAATCAGGGGCACCATCGACTGTACCTCAGGCTCAAGAGTATACCCGACACTTTTCTTGTACCTACCGATTGTTGTTTTTTTAAATTAAAAAATGACAGTTGAATAAAAGTAGAAGTGATTTGTTTTTGTGGAAATGCACTGTATATTGCAAGTAATAAGAGATAGTAAAGGAAATTAGGAAACACTAGCGGCATCTATTGTTTTTTGGACTCTTATACTTGCGTATAAAGAAATTATTACTAGAATCAATTTGTATAATTGATAAAAATTTAATTAATGACAGCCTCTCTCAGGCTATATATATACCTTACCCCCATGCCGTAGAGAGCCTGAAACAAGAGTTGCCTAACAAGCCTTGTAACCAAGAAATATTTTGTGCCCATGCCCCAAGATGGTGGTGATGCTGGTTTGCTTATCTCTTACCTGCTATTCTCTCCGTTAATCTGTTTTGTTCAAATTAGTTTGTTGAGAGAAAATTCTGGTTTAAGGGTGTATCTATATTTATATTACATGGGGTGGAAAATATTACATAAATACACTTGAATTTTTAATAGTTGTCTCCACGAGGCTCAATAAGTTTACACAAGGTGGTAAATCTTATTTGAACTATATTATCCCTCAAATTGCCCTTGCCTTCTTAAAATCAGGTGATTGCAAGAGACATATATAATTGTGTTTTGTATTCAAATTCAAACTGTTATTCGGAGTTTTTATATGATGCCCACATAACTTCATATTTGATAGAATGCAATTTATCTTAACTTCACAACTTGTATGCCTAGAAAGCTCATTGAAGAAATGTTAAAAATAATTGCTAAGATAAAAAGTTGATTACCATCTAAATTTTTGGAATACGAAAAATAATTGTCATTAGTACTGTTTTGAGATTTCGGGAATTAATATTTTATAAGCATCCCCAAAAGCATTTCATGTATAGCACTTCTCCTATTTTGACTAATAGTTTCGTGGTTATTTATAAAAATCTAGTTAACCCGCATAGTGTTGTATTTTACTTCATCATAGAGAACTTTTTTAAAGTTTTATGCATTATATACTTACCGAGAGAGGCACGAGTCCATAGAGAGGGATGAAGCTCTTACTAAATGGAGCATTTATGAGGAAAATAAGAAATACCTTGAAGTTCTGGACATGGAGAAAAAAAAAAAAGGAAGTGCAATTATTTTAGGACAGACTTTCTTAGCCACTGGTAATGCTGTATTTGAGGTTCAAAAGGCAAAGGTAACTTTAAGGAAGATGATGTTTTAAAGGTTTTATATTCTACCAAAAATCCCTCTCCTTTTGTTTCTCCATATTTTATTAATGATGTGGTTGTTTCTAATAATTTTCTATTGGAAAAAAAAATCTTACTTTGCAGGATCCTAGCATATTGGTAGGTGGTCAGGAAGCAAACATGTCATCATCTTTTGAAGCTCATCCACCACATGGGAAATGGAAAAACCACATGAACCACATGGTTAGAAAATTGAGAAAGGATAATGCCTTGAAGGAAAATTTTGCATTTGGAGACCCCCCTGATTGATCACTTATGAGGTACCGTCAGGCTCGAGACGTTAAACAACTGCTTCACAAGAGGCAACATGTGATGTTTTCCATATTAGTTTTTTATTTTGGTTTATTTTATTTTTACTTTATTCTTATTTTCTTTTAGCAAAGGAGCTTAAACTGCAAGCTGACTCAGGGAAGTCCTCTTTACTCTCTTTCTCACTTACTTTTTATGCTTTATTTGTAGCATTGTGGACCATGCTTGGTTTCACGTGTAGAGAGAGGAAATTCAATTTTTCTTTACTACTAGGTGCACACATTTTTCGTTGACATATCTGTCACATGCACTTAGCTGATTTAATTGAGATGATTGCTTTCTGTTTTTGAGTGATATGATTCTATGCCATTGTTTTTGTGGAAATTAGAGATGCTTATCATTAGGGGATCCAATTTAAAATTTTTGCTTTGACAGACATGTGACTATTGAATTGGGATTATCATTTGAAAGCTGAAAATTAGTATGAGGTTCCTTGTTTGATTGCTTTTCATTGAATTGAGCTTTTAAATGTGAGACTTGGACCATTACAGGGGTTTGTGCTAATTTATTAATCTCCACCCCTCTCTTTGTTTGAGTGATTTTTCCCAAGGTTGTGCATTCCATAACTTGTTTTGTGACCATTTCTAGGCGAATTTAATTTGTATATATGTTGAAATATGATTGAGGCATTTTTAGGTATCTTTCTGGCCTTCAGATATGTTGTTTTTCAATGGTTATTAGTTGCCAATTTTGAAGCATATTGAAAATTATTTTTCGTGGTACCACATTATAAATTAAAATTTGTTTTTGGTAACCTGTTGGAAACATAAACGGAGCAACTATATAGGAAAGTTATTTGTGGGATAATGTTTATTTATGGCTGGAAAATTGAAATTGGAAAGCTCTTTTCTTCTTGAAAAAAATTTGAGATGAATGATTGAAAAAAAAAAAACTGTGAATTGAATTGCAAAAAAAAAAAAAAAAAAAAAAAGAGAGAAAGAAGAATAAGAGAAAGGAAAGGTAAAGAAAAATAGAGAATTCTTTTGAATAATTGATGTGATTACATGATTCATATCTAATGCTCCATTTATGCTCTCAGGGTTATTTGCTTAATTCTTAATTTGTTTTAGCTCTTTTGCATACCATTTCCTTTCTTTATCTTTGGTGACATTGTTCCCATAGTCACATTACAACCCATGAAAGACCTCTTGATTTTGCAGGCATGAGAATTGCTCAGTGGAGATTTGGTCAATAAACAAGCTTATGGTAATGTGCTTTTTTTGGGGAACTTGAGTATTAATTGTCTTTTTCGTCATACACTTTAAGAGCTGTGAGAAGAGTGACCCTATATTCATTGAGAAGTTTAATTTCAATGAATCTAAGCTCTAATTGGGCTATCTCTTGATACTACCATAAAGAATTGAGGTTAATTTGTCTGTCATTACTACTTGAAGATTTAGGGTCCCTTGATTAGTTGGTTCTTTGATTTTTCTAAAGTTCTTTTAGGCTAGGATTATTGCCTGAGGGCAAGCAATCCTTAAGTGGGGGAAGGTTGATAAATTCCATCATTCTATACCCCGCGGACAAAATATATATTAACAAGTTATAAAAATTACAAGGTCTATGATGGGGCAATATACAACTTCATATCTGTTAAAAATCTTCATGGTGTATTCAATGCTAAAATTACCACTTCTGAGATTGAAAAGTTGTTCCCATTTTACCCATTTTAATCTGCCTTGGAGTTCTATGATGGTAATGTTATTAAGGGAGGACTTTCCATTCCTATTCTCAAAGGATTCTGCACTTGATATGGCTTGCCTTCTAGTGTAAGTTGGTTCTTTTGGTGGAGGAAGATCCATGATCGAACTATTAAGCATTGAAGTTATAGTGGCCATGATTGGCCTATCTCTTGCAAATTCTTGCATTCACATAAGTCCAATGTGTATGCATCTCAAAATATCTGCATTAAATCTTGACTCATATATATTTGAGTCTATTTGAGATACTATGTTCTCTTCATTCCATAATTTCCATACCTTAAAGCATTAAATAAGCATCAACAAATACTTGCTATAATTAAAAGTCTGTTAACTAAGGTAGGGTACAAATTGAATAGTCTTACAATTTTCTAGGAGGCTAAAAGCCATCTCATCATCATAATAGCCATAGTTTCTCTTCCCACTAACAATCTCTAACAGCAAAACCCCAAAGCTGAAGACATCTGATTTCTCTGAAACTAAACCTTCCATTGTATACTCAGAGGCCATATAACCACTGCATTTAGATGAAGTAGCGATTAATCTCATAGCATTCACTATAAAAAAATATAATGAAATAGAAAAGAAGGCCAGGAATACAGACTATGGTCCAACAACCCTTTTGGTGTTCCTCTCATCTTCACTTGTTGCAAAATATTTTGCGCAACCAAAGTCTGATATTTGTGGATTTAGCTCGTCATCCAATAAGATATTAGCCGCCTTTAAGTCTCTAAGTATAATTTTTAATCTAGAATCCCTATGAAGATAAACCAAACCTCGAACAACTCCTTCAATTATGTTAAAGCGCTTTTGCCAGTCTAGGATGATTATTTTTTTTGGATCTAGAAAAAAAGGAATGTATGTAATCATGTAAGCTAATTTGAACTCATTAGCAATGAAAATAGTTTCAATAAGTGAAGATACTTTAAGAGAGAGTAAAAAAGAAAAATATCTTTCGCACTTGTTTATTTTGATGGAAATGAAGGCAACTAAACAACAATAAGAGAAATTTAATATAAACTTACCAAATATAAATGTATCCAAACTTTTGTTTGCTATGTACTCATAAATCAACATCCTTTCACCTCTTTCAATGCAATAGCCAAGAAGTTTCACAAGATTTCGGTGTTGAAGCTTAGAAATCACTAACATCTCATTCATAAATACATCTAACCCTTGTCCTGAAGTTCTTGACAAGGGTTAGACGAATTTATGAATGAGGTGTTAGCGATTTATATGCTTCAACATCGAAATCTTGTGAAACTTTTTGACTATTGTGTTGAAAGATATGAAAGGATGTTGATTTATGAGTACATACCAAACAAAAGTTTGGATGCATTTATATTTGGTAAGTTTAAATTAAAGTTCTCTTATTGCTGTTTAGTTATCTTCATTGTCATCAAAATAAACAAGTGCAAAAATGATTTTGCTTTTTTTTTTCTCTCTTTCTTAAAGTATCTTGACTTATTGAAACTATTTTTATTTTAATGAGTTCAATTCAGCTTACATGATTATTATGCACATTTTTTTTTCTAGATCCAAAAAAAGTAATCATCCTAGACTGGTAAAGAAGCTTGAACATAATTGATGGAGTTGCTTGAGGTTTGCTTTATCTTCACAGGAATTCTTGATTAAAAATTATACATGGAGATTTAAAGGCAGCTAATATCTTTTTGGATGAAGTGCTAAATCCAAAAATATTAGACATTGGCTTGGCAATTTTTTTTACAACAAGTGAAGATGAGTTGAACACCAAAAGGGATGTTGGAAAATAGATTGTATTCCTTGCCTTATTTTCTATTTCATTATTTTTTTCATAGTGAATTCTATGAGATTAATCGCTACTTCATCCAAATGCAGTGGTGATATGATCCCTGAGTATGTAATGGAAGGTTTAGTTTCATAGAAATCAGATGTCTTCAGCTTTGGGGTTTTGCAATTGGAGATTGTTAGTGGGAAGAGAAACTATGTATTTTATGATGATGAACTAGCTCTTAGCCTCCTAGGATTTATAAGACTATTAAATTTGTACCCTACCTTATTTAACATACTTTTAATTCTAGCTCTTAGCCTCCTAGGATGCATATAACTTTGTGAAATCTTGTGATAGGTGCCAAAGGAGTGAGAATATTTCTAGGAAACATGATATGCCTCTAAATAATATTTTGGTTTGTGAATTATTTGATGTTTGGGGCATTGATTTCATAGGACCTTTTCCTAAATCCTTTTCTAATGTATATATTCTGGTTACAGTGGATTATGTCTCAAAGTGGGTGGAATGAGTGGTTTACCCACTAATGATGCCAGAGGAGTTGTGAAGTTTTTAACGAAAAATATTTTTACAAGGTTTGACACTCCTAGGGCAATAATAAGTGATAATGGCACTCATTTTTTTTAATAAATAATATGATAATATTTTGACCAAATATGGTGCCATCTATAAGGTAGCCACTCCTTACCACCCACAAACTATTGGGCAAGTTGAGGTTTCCAATAGGGAGTTAAAGAAAATTTTGGAGAGAACAGTTAGAAGTTCTAGGAAAGATTGGTCTTTGAAACTTTATGATGCATTGTAGGCATATAAGACTGCTTTTAAAACTCCCATTGGCATGTCCCCTAATAGACCGGTCTTTGGAAAAGCATGTCACTTACCTATTGAGTTAGAGCATAAAGCTTATTGGGCTTTGAAATTTCTGAATTTTGAAACTTGCAGGTGAAAAGCGCTTATTGCAACTTAATGAGATGGATGAGTTCGGCCTTGAGGCATATGATAATGCCAAATTATACAAGGAGAGCACTAAAAAGTGGCATGACAAGCATATTCAAAACGTGAGTTTCATGTTGGTGATAAAGTTATGATTTTTAACTCATGACTTCGCTGGTTTCCAGGAAAATTGAAGTCTTGGTGGATTGGCCCTTATAAAGTTACATAAATTTTCCCATATGGCGTGCTTGAGGTACCCAGAGACGGTAAAGAAACCTTCAAGGTTAATGGGCAAAGAGTGAAGCAATATGAGGATGGCGTGGCACCTGAACGCCACACTGTGATCTTGGACTAAACCCCCCTCGGTGATGACCATCAGGCTCGCGACGTTAAACAAGTGCTTCACAGGAGGCATCCCGCGTTTCTTCTCTTTTATCTTATTTTATTTTCTTGTCTCTTTGTTTTTGGTTTTAGAAATAATTCTTAAGTGTGGGGAAATTTTTAAAAAAATTGTTAAAGAAGTACGGGCCGTAAACATACATGTACTCGTACATAAAAGCGTTTTTGAACTTTAGAAGTATGCATGGCCTATACATATTAATATGTACGGTCATGCTTAGTTAATGGAGTGAAAACAATAACATGGGCTCGGGTCAAAAAGGGTCAAAAACCCTAAGACCCGTACACAGAGCTGCACAGCTGCATATCCCTACCTTCTTCCCCATTCTTACTCTCTGTGTTCATCTTCCATCTCTTGCCCAGGTATGGTGTTTTCTTTTTCTATTTTGTCTTGGGTGTGTTGTACATTTGGACATGGTTCATTTTTGCGGGTTCTGCCTTTTTGTGTTATGTGTTGGAAGTATATGATTTATGTTTGGGTCCTTCAATTTTGATGAAATACTTGCAAGAATGTGTCCAGTTTGTTCGTGTTGTGTACGCCCTGTTCCTATGTTCAAGTTAATTGTGTGTTTGTGCCCTTGAACTATGCATACACATTAGAGTTCTGTGTGCAAGAATTTGCAAAAGATAGGCCAATCATTGCCACTATAACTTCAATGCTTAACAATGTGATCATGGATCTTGCTTCACCCAAAGAACCTAATTACACTAAAAGGCAAGCCATATCGAGTGCAGAGTTCTACTATTTTTAAGGATGCATATAACTTTGTGAAATCTTGTGATAGGTGCCAAAGGAGTGAGAATATTTCTAGGAAACATGATATGCCTCTAAATAATATTTTGGTTTGTGAATTATTTGATGTTTGGGGCATTGATTTCATAGGACCTTTTCCTAAATCCTTTTCTAATGTATATATTCTGGTTACAGTGGATTATGTCTCAAAGTGGGTGGAATGAGTGGTTTACCCACTAATGATGCCAGAGGAGTTGTGAAGTTTTTAACGAAAAATATTTTTACAAGGTTTGACACTCCTAGGGCAATAATAAGTGATAATGGCACTCATTTTTTTTAATAAATAATTTGATAATATTTTGACCAAATATGGTGCCATCTATAAGGTAGCCACTCCTTACCACCCACAAACTATTGGGCAAGTTGAGGTTTCCAATAGGGAGTTAAAGAAAATTTTGGAGAGAACAGTTAGAAGTTCTAGGAAAGATTGGTCTTTGAAACTTTATGATGCATTGTAGGCATATAAGACTGCTTTTAAAACTCCCATTGGCATGTCCCCTAATAGACCGGTCTTTGGAAAAGCATGTCACTTACCTATTGAGTTAGAGCATAAAGCTTATTGGGCTTTGAAATTTCTGAATTTTGAAACTTGCAGGTGAAAAGCGCTTATTGCAACTTAATGAGATGGATGAGTTCGGCCTTGAGGCATATGATAATGCCAAATTATACAAGGAGAGCACTAAAAAGTGGCATGACAAGCATATTCAAAACGTGAGTTTCATGTTGGTGATAAAGTTATGATTTTTAACTCATGACTTCGCTGGTTTCCAGGAAAATTGAAGTCTTGGTGGATTGGCCCTTATAAAGTTACATAAATTTTCCCATATGGCGTGCTTGAGGTACCCAGAGACGGTAAAGAAACCTTCAAGGTTAATGGGCAAAGAGTGAAGCAATATGAGGATGGCGTGGCACCTGAACGCCACACTGTGATCTTGGACTAAACCCCCCTCGGTGATGACCATCAGGCTCGCGACGTTAAACAAGCGCTTCACAGGAGGCATCCCGCGTTTCTTCTCTTTTATCTTATTTTATTTTCTTGTCTCTTTGTTTTTGGTTTTAGAAATAATTCTTAAGTGTGGGGAAATTTTTAAAAAAATTGTTAAAGAAGTACGGGCCGTAAACATACATGTACTCGTACATAAAAGCGTTTTTGAACTTTAGAAGTATGCATGGCCTGTACATATTAATATGTACAGTCATGCTTAGTTAATGGAGTGAAAACAATAACATGGGCTCGGGTCAAAAAGGGTCAAAAACCCTAAGACCCGTACACAGAGCTGCACAGCCGCATATCCCTACCTTCTTCCCTATTCTTACTCTCTGTGTTCATCTTCCATCTCTTGCCCAGGTATGGTGTTTTCTTTTTCTATTTTGTCTTGGGTGTGTTGTACATTTGGACATGATTCATTTTTGCGGGTTCTGCCTTTTTGTGTTATGTGTTGCAAGTATATGATTTATGTTTGGGTCCTTCAATTTTGATGAAATACTTGCAAGAATGTGTCCAGTTTGTTCGTGTTGTGTACGCCCTGTTCCTATGTTCAAGTTAATTGTGTGTTTGTGCCCTTGAACTACGCTGGTTTTTCTGGGCTTACCATTAAGCACGACCGTACATGGTAAGAGCAAGTCGTGCTTCGTTCTCGGGCATGGGTAGCAGAGGCTCATCTTGCTCTGTTCGTTTATGTGCTGGGTACTGGATAGTCTGCATATTTTTTATTTCCATATCCTGAGCATGTTCGACTTACTTTTGTATTATTTTGGGGTTAAGCATGGCTTACATAGGCCAGATTTATCTCTTTATCATACTATTTTGGGTACTGATATCCCTCATCCCTTTTACAGATCATATGGCTTCTCAACACCTCCGGACCACTGGTGCCTCTTCTTCTGGCCCTTCCCGAGCGGAACTTAACTGCATTCCTACCCCGTACCGCGAGAGATATATACATTTGCATAGTTTCGAGGTACACCCGACTCGCTTCTTAGAGTTGGAGGTACTTGACCAGTTTGGCTTATGGCAGGACGTGGACATTCCGATCTAGCACATTGGTCTGGGAGCAACTCGCAGCCGTTCATTGTCCTACTTACATTAAGTCGACCCTAGAGTTTCTAGCCACCATTTCAGAGCTACCACATACTGACGAGCAGCTATAGCTTAATGTTCAATTTATGGTCCTTGGAGAGTGGCGACAATTGACCTTAGCTCATTTTATTGTCGCCCCGGACTTTGAGACAGAGGAGTTAGTGCAGTCTGAGGCCTATCATACTACTTTATTGGACATGCCATGATGTTTATTGATGGATCTTGCTGGCTCTCGGTCACTAGGGATCCTCATTATAACCCCAGTCGATCGAGGCTATCAAGTTACGCAATCCGGCTGTTAGAGCAGTGCACAGATGGTTAGCCCATTCAGTAAATGGGTGTGGCAGAAGAGATGGAGCGGTCACCCAAAACGACCTATTCCTTGTATGGTGCATGACAGATGGGGAGGGACACCAGTGTAATGTTGTTCTTGTGTTCCTCCGTACTTGTACCAAGTTGGGATGCAAGCTATAGACGGGTAACCAGGGACACATTGTTATTGGATCTTTTATCACCCCACTCGCCATGCATTTTGGCTATGAACCAGCCCAGATTGTTGTACGGCTCGACATGGAGAGCATTTGATTCCAGACTCTATACTCCATTAGGGTGCTCCGCCTCGACACTTGCTGGAACTTCATGCTTAACATTGTGGAGCAACATGAGGATGAGGAGGAGGTTATGGAGCGGCATGCTGATGAGCACATGGTTAAGGAGTAGGTTCCGACTCAAGATATTCCTTTAGACGACCAGCATGATGCCCGACCGACCGCACCTCAGACAGACTATCAGCACCTCATTACTCGTTTAGATCACCTCAAGTTAGGGGTTTTTGCGCGTTTGGATGCGCAGATTCAGGGATTACATCAGATAATGTCTCAGTGCTTAGATGCTCAGGAGCACCAGTCCGCTACCATGTTAGCCATTTTGGAGCATCATTAGCGTCACTTTGACCATCCACCTCATCCGCAGTGATTTCCCTTTTAGTCATTTCTGTACACAAGCTGCTACGCTATTGCATTAAAAATGGATATTCACTGGTGACAACTTTTACAAGATCTCTGTCTATATCTCTTTCTTTATAGCTTTATTATTTTTACCTATTCCTTGCTTATGCTTTAATTTCTCCGCATTGGGGACAATGCTATATTTTAAGTGTGGGGAGGGGAAATTTAATTTTTCTTTACTAGGTTCACACACTTTCACTTGACTTGTCTGTTGCATGCACTTAGCTGGTTTGATTGAGATGATTGCATTTTGTTTTTGGGTGATAATTATGTGCCATTATTTTTGTGGAAGTTAGAGATCTCTATCATCAAGGGACACCATATGAATGAATGCTTTGATTGACATGTGACTTGAATTTAATTGGGATTATCATTTGAAAGTTGATAATTAGCATGAGGTTCCTTGTTTGATTGCTTTTCATTGAATTGAGCTTCTAAATGTGAGACTTGGACCATTATAGGGGTATGTATTAATTCATTGATTATTTACCCCTCTCTTTGATTGAGTAATGTTTTCCCCAAGTTTGTGCATTTTAGAACTTGTTTTGTGACCATTTCAAAGCGAATTGATTTGCATTCATGTTGGAATATGATTGAGGAAAGTTTAAGTATTTTCTGGCCTTCAGATTTGTTGTTTTGTCATGCTTGTAAGACCCCATATATGTTTTTATGCGTTGTAAATAATTGTATGTTGTGTTAGATTATTAGAAGAGTGCTTTAAGGAATTTAAAATAGGGTTAAGTGGGATTTTATGGTCAAAAATCCCTTTCTAAGGCATATGTTTCTCTCTCCTGGAGCTGGACAGTTGTGTCTCCTGAAAGACACAACTGTGTCTAACTCTCTAAATCACTATTTTGTCTCGGGACACAGCTGTGTCTCCTGATAGACACAACTGTGTCTATTTCTCTCAAACGTTATTTTGGCTAGGACAAAGCTGTGTCTCCTGATAGACACAGCTGTGTCGAATTCCTAGAACGCTGATCTGGTCCATGACACAGCTGTGTCTCCTGATAGACACAGCTGTGTCTAGCGGTCAAACAATATTTTGGTCAGGACACAGCTGTGTCTCCTAATAGACACAGCTGTGTCTATTTCTCAAAGATGTTTTTCACTGTGAGTCAGGAGGGTTACAAGTTACAACCCTTATTTTGACTATTCCTTTCAATCCTTGGTCATCAGAAACCCTCTTCTCTCCCTCCCCTTGAACCTCCTCAAGACTCTTGGTGTTTTCTTTTGCGATTGGAGAATAAACCGCGTATTAGTGTCAATTAAGGTAATCTTGTAAACCCTTTGTTGATCTCCTTTTTGTTTTCTTGAATTGGGGATTAATTACTCCTTCTTTCTTTGATGTTCTTGACCAAGATCCTTTGAACCGTTCGAGTGGACCAAGTTTGGATTCGCTCATAGTGACCGTAGATTAGATCGTCATACCAAGTATGGGGAGAAGGATAGTATGAACATTAGGCAAGGGGATATCATAAGATGAAGGGTTCCCATGACCCTATTGTTTGTTAAACTGTTAATTGATGCCTATCACATGTTTGATTATATGTTTAATTGATTATTGGTATGCCAGTTATGAATGTCTAATTGCTATAACCGTTTTATGGTTCATGATGATGTATGCCAATTTATATGTTTGATGATATGTGTTATGTCATGATTAATTAGTTAAATTGGTATGTTGAATGCATCATGAATGTTGTTAGTTTGATGATGTTGATTATGCCATGGTTGAATGTATGGTGATTTATGATGAACACGTTAATAAAACTCTAATTGGTTAGAATGTGGCTCTTTAGTAACATGGTAATTAAAGGAATAATTTCCCCAAAAGTAGTATAAAACATGAATTTAGTAGTGAGAGGTGATGTTAATATTTGATTGTCCTTGAGACCCTAGGACTGATTTAAGAGTGTTTAGGGAATTTTTGGCTAAAGAACATAACCAAACCTGCCCAGTCAGTACGACCACGTTCCAACAAGTATGACCGTGCTTAACAGGGAGCACATCCGTGCTCTCACAATTAGAACAGTGACGTGAACTAAAGGATTAAAGGGTAGTTATACCTAAATGTCCCCAAATGATGAAATAATACACCAATCGAATGATAACAAGTTATATAACTTAATTAAATATTAATTAAGATAAACAAGAATACACAAGTTGGTTAAGCCGGTGCCCAGTGGGTTACTGCACGTTGATAGACTTTGGTGTTTTTTGGCCAAAGTGACCTCGATGCTTTTTAGTCGAGGTGTTGATGAGTTGAACCTTAGTGCTTTTTGGCTAAGGGGGCCTTGACCCAAAAAGGTTAAGGTGTTGACATTGATGTTGGTGATAAGTCTTGGGTGCTTATTGGCCCAAGCAAAGGAGGTGATTGCCTTGTTTGTTGTTGTGCTCATGCATTCATACGTTGAAGTTGTTAGTGGGGGAAGTTCAACATAGGGGAGGTCATCCTAGAGTACGGCGATCTGGCCAAGTCTCGGGTGGTTTACCCAAGGTTTGGTAAACCGCGCGCCCCCGCAGTGGCGTACCCTGGTTTTGGTGCGTTGGCTATCCAAGGGGTTCACCCATGGTTTGGTGGACTGCCGACGTTGGTGCTTTTTGGCCAATATGGATATGTAACTCCGAAGTTGCCTTCCTAAGATAGTTTGGATCCATATGCATAATGGAGTAGCGGAGTAGTGTTGCACTGCATAGCATACGTGGGTTGATTTAATATGTTGATATAATTATATGTTGATGCTAAATGATGAAAATGCTATGTATATGATGTATGTTCATCTTGCTTACTATCTCCATGATGATGTGTTTATATGTTTTCTTACTCCCCGTTTTCTCTGTTCTGTTGTTGGCATGTATCTCTTTATGCAGAGGACGGTGAGCAACCAGTGGAGGAGTGACTCTGAGGAGCCGCGACTCTAGTTAGGATTTATCAGTAGTTATAGTTGTTTTTAGTTTCAATTTCAGTTGTATTCCGGGGATTTTATTCCAGAACGGTTATACCAGCTCTGTATGTGACATCAAGGTTGGGTTATGTTTTATGCTTTTGATGTTCATGTTTACGTTTTATCTTTTTACAACTTTTTATGTTTTTCCGCATTGAGACGTTACAATATGGTGCTTTCTATCCGGTTTTTATTTTATGAAATAAATGCATGTTTTACTTTTATATCTTTACCTTTTAACGTTTTGTATAACATGCGGGATAGAGGGTGTCACATTTAGTGTATCAGAGCGACACCTCTCCTAGTACGGTGTGGTTCGGGGACGAATCAAGCGGAAGCTGGTGGGTATGTGACACCCGGGGCTGACGAGGGCGGGGAGTGGTCACTGGTGCAAGAAGGCATGAACAAGGAATGGCTCCTGGCAGGCTCCTAGGCGGAGGGGTACATGAATGAACCGAATGCACACCAGAATAAGAGGGATCTTGAGGCTGTATAGGTATGGGACTATACAGTTGAGGATGACTTACATGAATCAATTGATACTACCTATACTAACAAGATGCATCTTCTTTTCGGGAGCCCATCACTTAAGAACTCCACAGTTAAGCGTGTTTGACTTGGAGCAATTCTGGGATGGGTGACCTCTTGGGAAGTTTCCCAGGAAGCATGTGAGTGAGGACCAAGTATGCTGAAAAGACTCGGGTTGGTTGGTGGGGACAGTCGTCAATCCATAAAGCAACTTGAGATGTTACAAATGGTATTAGAGAAGGTCTGTCCTATGAGGCCATGGTATGAGTTTGTTATGAGTCTTTTGTGTGCTCTTGTTTGAATTGTCTATATTTATGTAGACAATGTTACGTGGTACTAAGTACCTATATCTTCGTTTTGACTTGACTCACCGTATTTGGTGGTTTATCTTGAACGATCCAAGAATTCTGGGAGCACTTCTTGTGTTTAGGAAGGTTGTTCTATTATCTTTTGATTATAAGAATTCTGCAGCTGATCTTGTGCCTTACCTTTTAAAAATAGCTCGATGTTATTCTTGGAATGAACTGGTCATCTTCCAACTGTGTCCTTTTGAACTGTTTTGGTAAGACCTTAGTTTTTGGAACTCCAGTGGAGTCTAAGGATCCTAGATTTCTCTCTGCCAACCAAGTTAAGGCTTCGATGAAAGACGAGGACCAAGTGTAAATGATGCTGTCTTCCCTGGAATTAGAGAGCACTCCTGATGTCCGAAGTGTGCCTGTTGTGCGGGAATTTCCTGAAGTGTTTCCAGGGGATGTTTATAACTTGCCCCCTGAGAGAGATGTTGAGTTCACCATAGATTTAGTGACTGGCACCGGACCAATATCCATTGCGCCCTATAGAATGTCTTCTCTAGAGCTAGCTAAGTTGAAGGAACAGTTAGAGGATTTGATCCAGAAGCAGTTTATTAGGCCTAGCGTATCCTCCTGGGGTGCGCCAGTGTTGCTAGTAAAGAAGAATGATGGCAGTATGAGGTTGTGTGTCGATTATCAACAGCTCAACAAGGTGACCATTAAGAATCTATCCCCTCCCTAGGATTGATGACCTTATGGATCAGTTGATAGGAGCTTGTGTCTTCTTTAAGATAGATTTAAGGTCAGGATACCATCAGATTCGGGTTAAGTCTGAGGACATCCCGAAGACAGTGTTTAGGATGTGTTATGGTCACTACGAGTACTTGGTTATGCCCTTTGGTGTGACCAATGCTCCTGCTGTGTCCATGGACTACATGAACAAGACCTTTCACCCTTACTTGGATAAGTTTGCGGTGGTTTTCATAGATGACATCTTAGTGTACTCCAAGACCAAGGAGGAACAAGAGGAGCACTTGACGGTCTTGCAGATCCTTAAGGAAAAGCAGTTGTATGCTAAGTTGTCTAAGTGTGAGTTTTGGTTATAGGATGTGAGTTTCTTAGGACATGTCATCTCTAAAGGTGGCAAAGTCGTTGACCCGGCTAAGGTGGAGACGGTGCTCCAGTGGGAAGCGCCAAAGTCAGTAACCGAGATTAGGAGTTTCTTGGGTTTAGCAGGGTACTATAGGAGGTTCATAGAAGGTTTCTCTAAGTTGGCTTTACCCTTAACCCGTCTCACCAAGAAGGAACAATTGTTTGTGTGGGACTCTAAGTGTGAAGAGAGTTTCCAAACCCTTAAGGATAGGTTAACATCAACACCAGTGTTAGTTTTGTCAGATCCTAGTAAACCCATGAGAAGAATTACCCTACCCATGACCTAGAGTTAGGAGCTGTGGTTTTTGCCTTAAAGATCTGGAGGCATTACCTCTATGGAGCGAAGTTTGAGGTCTTTAATGATCATAAGAGTCTGAAGTATCTCTTTAATCAAAAAGGAGTTGAATATGAGGCAGCGTAGGTGGATGGAATTTTTAAAGGATTACGAGTTTGATCTAACCTACCATCCAGGAAAGGCCAATGTAGTGGCAGATGCTTTAAGTAGGAAAACCTTGCACGTCTCCGCTTTGATGGTTAGGGAGATGGATCTGATAGAGGAGTTTAGAGACCTGAGTCTAGCTTGGGAAGTTACCCCTAAGAGCATTAGGCTTGGAACCTTGAAGGTTACCAACAGTTTGATGGATCAGGTAAAAGAGAGTCAGAAGATAGACCAGTTTCTCTTAGACCAGAAAGAGTTGCTCGCTCAGGGTAGAAACCTTAGTGTTAAGGACGGGAGTGATGGAATTTTGAGGTTCATAGATAGAGTCTGTATACCAGACGTCCCAAAGCTTAGAAAGTTGATCCTTGAAGAAGGACATAGGAGTGGACTGAGTGTGCACCCAAGTGTCACTAAGATGTATCAGGATCTTAAGTGGATGTTTTGGTGGCCTAGGATGAAGAAAGATGTGGCTGATTTTGTGTATGCTTGTTAGTATGCCAAAAGGCTAAGATAGAACACCAGAAGCCATTAGGAAAGTTGCAACCTTTGTGTATCCCAGAATGGAAATGGGATAGTATTTCCATGGGTTTTGTGTCTGGACTCCCTAGGACTCCAGTTGGTTTCGAGGCTATATGGGTTGTTGTGAATAAACTGACTAAGTTCGCCCATTTCATCCCTATGAACATGGAATATCCTTTGGAAATTTTGGCCAAGTTGTGCATCAGAGAGGTAGTTAGGCTACATGGTGTACCCTCTAGCATAGTATCAAATAGAGACCTGAGGTTTACCTCTAGGTTTTTGAATAGTTTGCAAGAGGCTTTAGGAACCAAGTTTAGGCTAACTTCAGCTTATCACCCACAGACTAACGGTCAGTCTGAGAGAACCATCCAGTCCTTAGAGGACTTGCTTAGAGCTTGTGTGCTAGAACAGTAGGGAAGTTGGGACAAGTTTTTGCCCCTAATAGAGTTTACCTACAACAATAGTTTCCATTCCAGTATTGGGATGGCATCTTATGAAGCTCTTTATGGCCCTTGTGTTGGAGATGTAGGACACCCTTGTGTTGGAGTGAACTTGGTGATAGTGTTACGTTAGGACCTGAGGTAGTGCAAGAAACCACGGATAAAGTGGGGATGATTCAGGAAAAGATGAAAGTGGCACAGAGTAGGCAAAAGAGCTACCATGATAAAAGGAGGAAGGCGCATGAATTCCATGAAGGTGACCATGTGTTCTTGAGAGTTACCCCGACAAGTGGGGTAGGTAGAGTGATGAAAGGGAAGAAACTAACTCCTAGATTCATTGGTCCTTACCAAATTCTAAAAAGAGTCGGCGAAGTCCCCTACCAAATAGCCTTACCGCCGTTCTTGTCTAATCTTCATTGTGTCTTTCATGTGTCTCAACTCAGAAAGTACATTCATGACCCTAGTCACGTGATACCATACAGTTAAAAGAGAACTTGACTTTTGAGGTATTACTTCTTCGAGTTGAGGATAGGAGGGTGAAGCAGCTAAGAGGCAAGGAGATTTTGTTGGTGAAAGTCGTTTGGAGTGGGGCTACTGAGGAGAGTGTTACGTGGGAGCTGGAAAGTAAGATGATGGAATCGTGTCCGTGTTCGCACCTTTTCAATCGAGGTGAGTAGAAATTTCGAAGACGAAATTTTTTATAAGGGGGTGGAATTGTAACACCCCATTTTTTCGTATATGTTTTTATGCGTTGTAAATAATTGTATGTTGTGTTAGATTATTAGAAGAGTGCTTTAAGGAATTTAAAATGGGGCTAAGTGGGATTTTCTGGTCAAAAACCCTTTTCTAACGCATATGTTTCTCTCTCCTGGAGGTGGACACAGTTATGTCTCCTGAAAGACACAGCTTTGTCTAACTCTCTAAATTACTGTTTTGTCCCGGGACACAGCTGTGTCTCCTGATAGACACATCTGTGTCGAATTCCTATAACGCTGATCTGGTCCATGACACAGCTGTGTCTCCTGATAGACACAGTTGTGTCTAGCGCTCAGAAACACTATTTTGGCCAGGACACAGCTATGTCTCCTAATAGACACAGCTATGTCTAGTTCTCAAAGATGTTTTTTCACTGTGAGTCAGGAGGGTTACAAGTTACAACCCTTATTTTGACTATTCCTCTCAATCCTTGGCCATCAAAAACCCCCTTCTCTCCCTCCCCTTGAACCTCCTCAAGACTCTTGGTGTTTTCTTTTGCGATTGGAGAATAAATCGCGTATTAGTGTCAATTAAGGTAATCTTGTAAACCCTTTGTTGATCTCCTTTTGTTTTCTTGAATTGGGGATTAATTCCTCCTTCTTTCTTTGATGTTCTTGACCAAGATCCTTTGAACCATTCGACTGGACCAAGTTTGGATTCGCTCATAGTGACCGTAGATTAGATCGTCATACCAAGTATGGGGAGAAGGATAGTATGAACATTAGGCAAGGGGTATCATAAGATGAAGGGTTCCCATGACCCTATTGTTTGTTAAACTGTTAATTGATGCCTATAACATGTTTGATTATATGTTTAATTGATTATTGGTATGCCAGTTATGAATGTCTAATTGCTATAACCGTTTTATGGTTCATGATGATGTATGCCAATTTATATGTTTGATGATATGTGTTATGTCATGATTAATTAGTTAAATTGGTATGTTGAATGCATCGTGAATGTTGTTAGTTTGATGATGTTGATTATGCCATGGTTGAATGTATGGTGATTTATGATGAACACGTTAATAAAACTCTAATTGGTTAGAATATGGCTCTTTATTAACATGGTAATTAAAGGAATAATTTCCCCAAAAGTAGTATAAAACATGAATTTAGTAATGAGAAGTGAGGTTAATATTTGATGGTCCTTGACTAGACCCTAGTATTGATTTAAGAGTGTTTTGCGAGTTTTTGGCTAAAGAACATAACCAGTGGATGAGTGACTCTGGTTAGGATTTATCAGTATTTATAGTTGTTTTTAGTTTCAGTTTCAGTTGTATTCCGAGGATTTTATTCCGGAATGGTTATACCAGCTCTGTATGTGACATCGGGGTTGGGTTATGTTTTATGCTTTTGATGTTCATGTTTACGTTTTATCTTTTTACAACTTTTGATGTTTTTCCGCATTGAGACGTTATAATGTGGTGCTTTCTATCCGGTTTTTATGAAATAAATGCATGTTTTACTTTTATATCTTTACCTTTTAACGCCCCAGTATAAATTCAAATTTGTTTGTGGTAACCTCTTGGAAACATAAATGGAGCAATTAGATGTGGAATGTATTCATGAGATAATGTTTATTGTGGCTGGCAAATTGAAGTTGGGATTTATTTTCTTTTTTATGTGAAATAAATGTGTTGTGGATTGAATTAAAAAAAAGAATATTTTTTTTTGAGATGATTGAAAAAAATGTGTGAATTGAAATGAAAATAAAAAGAAAGAAAGAAAAAGAAGAGAAAGGAAAAGTACAGAAAAATGGGGAACTCTTTTGAATGAATGATGGTGTGATTCTGTGATTCATATCTAATGCTTCATTTATGTTCTAAGGGTTATTTGCTTAATTCTTAATTTCTTTAAGCCCTTTTTCATACCCTTTTATTTCTTTATCTTACCTGACATTATTCCCATGGCCACGTTACAACCCATGAAAGACCTCTTGAATTTGCATGCATGGGAACTGCCTAGTGGAGATTTGATCTATAAACAAGCTTATGGTAATGTGCTTCCTTTTGGGAAACTCGAGTGATAATCGTCTTTAACCTCATAAACTTTGAGAGTTGTGAGAAGAACGACCCCATATTCTTTTTTACAAAGTTTTTATTTTTTATTTATTATGTTTATTATTTCAAAACATCAATTAAAAACATCCGGACAAAATTAGGTGTTCACAGCTGCCCTGCTTTACTTATTTCATATTAGATAGTAGGTGTAACCATAGTTGACCTATTATCGTTATAAGAAACGAGTAAAGACATGAACTCCAATTTTTTCCAGGGTAAACTGTTAAGCAAAGGACCTGTGATTACAAACTAATTTCACTGAGCCAGCGGGTTGGATCACCCATTAGAAGCACAAACAAAATGTAAAAGAGCTTACGGGATGGATTGCCTGTCAGAAACTCAAACAGAAAGATAAAAGAGCTTACGGGGTGGATTGCCCGCGAACTCGAAAAACTAAAGAGCTTACGGGTTGGACTACCCGTTAGAAACTCAAACAAAAAGGAAAATCTTGCAGAGGCGAGTATCCGCCGAAACTTAACAAAAAAGATAAAAATCTTGAGGGTTGGGTATCCACCGAAGCTTAAAAGCTTGTGGAGTCGGGTATCTACCGAAGCTTAATGGAAAATATAAAAAAACTTGTAGAGTTGGGTATCCACTGAAGCTTAAAAAAAAAAAAAAAAAAAGCTTGCGGAGTCGGGTATCCGCCGAAGCTTAACATAAAATATAAAAAAGCTTGCGGAGTCAGGTATTCTGTTGCAGAATTTTTGCAACGTGCAAGTATACACAATCGTAACAAGTAATAAAGAGTAAGTAAGAGATCGTTCCCACGAGGATTAGAATGTTGTAGCAATTACCAAAATTTAGATTAATTGTTCTTGGTAATTAAGATTAAGGGGTAACCAAATAGTGTGTGAAAGTGTTGATTTTCAAATATTAAAAGACAGTAATAAGATAATAAGATAGTAAAAAGGGTTTGTGAACAAAGATGGTAAAGCAGCTACAAGTATGAATCCCTTGTAATTTCGGTTTAGCTTCAGTTATGCGTCGCGATGCTGCAGCATTTAGCTCCAGGAAATTAAAGTTGTGTTTTCCAACACTTAAAAGATAAGGTTCATTAAACGCCTTCTATTCCTAGATTCATATTAATTACACCCTCTTATTAATAAGCACATTCCAGCTAGCTTAAGGACTTGAATGATTATTCCCTAATCCATTCAACATCTACTAATTTTCCAATTAGAGACTTAACCCTTATCTCTTAACCAAATCCACTTAATTCACTTGTCCAAGTTCAGCAAGCTCAAGTTCTACTTAAGATGGCCAAGCTTAAATAAAGCAACATCTAAACACAAATTAAGGGAAAATGCAATAGCAAATCATCACATAACATTAACTAAACATTCATTACAAGTTTAACATACCAGACGCTGCTGCAAGTTAGCTCATAATGAGCTTACCAAATCTGGAAACGAAATAGAAAATGGGAGAAAAAGTCATTACAATAGGAGCACGAAAATGGAACATTGGAAAGGAAGAAGGAGACCCTTGGCTGCTGCTCTAGGTCTGAAAATTCTGATATGAGGCAACCTCCTTTAAAAAGTAAAGGGAATATCCTTTTTTAGGGTTTTACAAGGGCCCTTTTCCCTCTATACTTTTGGGCCATTACCAGCACAAAAAGCTTTTAGGGCGGACCCATATGAGAGAGAAATGGTCCGGCTTTTGTCCTTTTCTGATAAGGAGTTCGTGCCCAGATGCTGCAGCATGCCCAGAGCATTTTGCAGCAGCTTGTCTAAACTTCAACATAAAACCTAACAAAATGCAAGAAACACATTAAGCATATTCCTAAACACTCAAAAACAGAAATTTCATGATCTTTGCACGATGATACACAATACATTAAACTAAACAAAAACTCATAAAACACATACGGAAAACACTCAAAGATTACAAAAACTCAAGCTAATAAGGAGTATATAACTCCCATTTCTAAGAGTTATCATGTTCGCTGAAGCTTAACAGAAAAAAAGCTTACGGAGTCGGGTATCCCCCGAACTTTTGCCTAGACTTCCTTTTTGGGTTTTCAGCCTAGCGGGTTGCTCTAACTTTTGCCTGGACTGTCTTTTCAGATTTTCAGCCTAGCGAGTTTTTTTAAAAATTTTATTTTTCATCATTTTTGGAAGTGCGTTCAAGCATAGTACCTTTTGACTGCATCTGAGTTTACAGGGAATGGTAGATCTTCCTCATCCATCCTGATGAGAATTAAAGCTCCTCCAGAGAAGGCCTTTTTCACAACGTAAGGTCCTTCATAGTTCGGAGTCCACTTCCCTCAATGATCCTTTTGGAATGGTAGAATCTTTTTTAGCACTAGATCACATTCTCGAAACTGTCGGGGGCGTACTTTCTTCTCATAAGCTCTCATCAACCTTCTGGTACAATTGGCCGTGACACAATGCTGCTAATCTCTTCTCTTCAATGAGGTTCAATTGGTCAAGTCGATTTTAGATCCACTCAGCTTCTTCCAATTTTGCCTGTCGATACCCTTAATGAGGGGATCTCTACTTCAATCAGGAGTACTGCCTCCATCCCATAAACTAAAGAATACAGAGTTGCCCCTGTCGAGGTGCGAATAGAGGTACGATAGCCGTGCAAAGCAAAAGGTAACATCTCATGCCAATCCTTATACATCACAACCATCTTTTGAACAATCTTCTTAATATTCTTATTAGTTACCTCGACTGCTCCATTTATCTTCGGGCGGTACGGGAAGGAATTGTGATGCTTTATCTTGAACCTTTCACACATCTCCTTCATCATCTTGTTGTTCAGGTTGGTCGCATTATCAGTGATAATTTCACTCGGCAACCCATAACTACAACTTAGCTCTCTTTTGACAAATTTGATCACGACATTCCTGGTCACTTTGGCATATGATGCAGCTTCAACCCACTTTGTGAAATAATCAATGGCAACAAGAAAGAAGCGATGCCCATTTGAGGCCTTCGGTTTGATTGGCCCGATAACATCCATCCCCCACATTGAGAATGGCCAGGGTGCTAACATGACATTCAGGGGAGCTGTCGGCGTGTGAACCTTCTCAGCATATGTCTAGCACTTATGGCACCTCTTCGCATAATTAAAGCAATCAGCCTCCATTGTCAACAAGTAATGACCAGCCCTCAAGATTTTTTCTTACCATTGCGTGACCACTTGCCTGAGTCCCAAAAGATTATTCATGTACATCCTTAATTATCTGTTTAGCCTCTTTCACATCAACGCATCTCAACAACACCATGTCATGATTTCTTTTGTAGAGAATACCCCTATCTAAATAGAAACCCATTGCAAGTCTTCTTAGAGTTCTTTTGTCTTTTTTTGAACCGCCCGAAGGGTATTCTCTTTTTTGGATGAAGCATTTGATGTCCTTGTTACACGGTTATTGATTAGGCTATTCCTCTACCACTCGACTTTCCATTTTGATGAGCGACAGGATTCTCTCATCACTTACTTTAAACATTGAGGACCAGGTAGACAATGCATCAGCTAATTGGTTATCCTCTCGAGGAATATGATGAAATGTGACTTCGTCAAACTGTGTGATCAAACCTTTGATGTAATCGTGATAACATATTAATTTGGCATCTCAGGTTTCCCGTTCCCCTTTTAGCTCGTGGATGACTAATGTAGAATCTCCATATACCTCTAGTATTCTTTACTTCGACTCTATTGCTGGCAAGATCCCTAATGCATAAGCTTCATATTTAGTTATATTGTTTGTATGCTCGAAGCAAAACCTTGCAGTGATAGGGAAATAACAGATTTTTCGGTGAGATTAAGATTGTGCCGATTCCATGTCCCAATGCTTTAGAAGCTCCATCAAATAACAGAGTCCACTTTTCTTTTCCTGATGATTGCTCGTGGTCAAACAAAGACATTATATCTTCATCTGGGAAATCACATTGCATCGACCCATAATCTTCTACTGGCTGATTGGCTAGATATTCTGCAAGAGCGCTACCTTTTACTGCTTTTTGGGTGACATGTAACGCCTCAAACGGCGAGCCACTCATGCCAAGGCACAACAAGTGCGTTCTAGCAGCGAGTAGTTGGCCTCACAAGTGGTGAAATTCTTACTTAGATAATAAATGGCATGTTCTATCTTCCTGACTCGTCGCACTGCCCCAGTACACAACCCATAGATTCTTCTAACACAGTCAAATACATAATGTGAGGTTTCCCAGCATCGGGGGAACCAAGACTGGAGGTTCTTACAGGTATTGTTTAATCTTCTCAAAGGCTTTTTGACAATCTTCATTCCATCTTACTGCCTGATTTTTGCGTAGAAATTTAAAGATTGGTTCACATGTCGCGGTTAGTTGGGAGATGAACCTGGCAATGTAGTTCACTCTTCCTAAAAATCCATGAAGTTCTTTCTCTGTTCGAGGTGCTGGCATATCAATGATTGCTCGAATTTTTTTAGGATCAACCTTTATCCCTCTTTGACTAACAATGAACCCCAGAAGCTTGCCTAATTTCACCCCAAAAGTGCATTTGGTTGGATTCAGTCGCAGGTTAAACTTCCTTAACCGCTCAAAAAGTTTCTGCAAATTATCCACATGGTCATCTTCAAATGTGGACTTGGTGATCATATCATCTACATAAACTTCTATCTCTTTATGGATCATGTCATGGAACAAAGCCACCATAGCCCCCTGATATGTTGCTCCGACATTTTTCAAGCTAAAGGGTATAACCTTGTAGCAAAAGGTTCCCTGTAAAGTGACAAATGTAGTCTTTTCCATATCTTTTGGTGCCATCATGATCTGATTATATGAGAATCCATCCATGAAAGAGAATAATGCATGTTGAGTAGTATTATCTACAAGAAGTCAAGAACATCGATATGAGGCAGAGGAAAGTCGTCTTTTGGGCTAGCTCTGTTGAGATCTCGATAATCAACACACATTCAAACCTTTTCGTCTTTCTTTGGGACAGGAACGATGTTAACAACCCATTGAGGGTATTTTACGACTTATGAGAAACCTGCGTCCAGTTGCTTCTTGACCACTTCCTTGATCTTTAAGGACATTTCTGCTTTCATCCTTCGTAGCTACTGTTTCACTGGAGGACACTCCTACTTTAATGACAGTTTGTGTTCTGCTTCACTAGGGTCTAACCCTGGCATGTCTTTGTATGACCAAGCGAAAACATCTTTATAATCGAACAACAACTTGATCAACCTACTTCGCTCATTTTCTTTCAGGGAAAGGCCAATCTTGACCTCTTTTTTATCATCTTTGGTCCCAAAATTGATTAGTTCATTCGACTCTTCGTGAGGTCAAATTTCTTTGGCTTCTTGTTCTACCAATCTCAATAGTTCAGGAGGAACTCCCTCGTCATCATCGACATCCTCATCGACATGATCAATGAGATAGTCAAAACTATATGTTGAGTTACTAACACTGTCATTTTCAAGAGAGTCACTTTTAGATCTGCATTTTGGTAATTATAAGGGAAAGATGAATGAATAAAGGTTAAAGCAAAAATTGATGCAAAAATTGCATTTATTAGTGAGGAACGGTGAATAAATGCGAAAGTAAAAGAAATAAAAGAGACAAGATCACAAAGATACTGAATGCATGCATTTATTGATAAGTCATACTGAAACAGAAACAAGTAAGCCCATTACAATAAAATTCCTAAAGCCTTGGGCAAAGCTAAAGGATAAGCATTACATAATTCCTTTGACAAAGGCTCTACGGTCTTTGGGAATTCAATGATCTCCCAATTATTGAACTCTGTATATGGATAGCATGGATACAGCAGACACCATGATCGGTAGGATAATCATCTTCAACAAGAAGCTTGGTTTAGGAACGCGAACCCTACACTCCGGAAGCTCTGTCGAATGTCACAGATGGGAACCCTTTCAACCTCGTATTCACGATTTTCCAGCCGAGTCAACCTCTTTCTTTTCATCTCTTCTATAACCCTCATCTTGTAGGCCTTGGTGGGTTTGTATCCTAAACCAAACCTACCTTTGTTCTCGGTGAGCATGAGGATGTCAGGGACACCTTGGCTATTCTTCCCCAAACCACTTCCAGGTCGGTATTCCCCTTCGACCATAACCTTCGCCATCATAATGGATGCTTTAGATGGTTGAGGCTTCAAGAGTGGACCACCATCCCCAACATAAGTAGCATTGGCAATCTCAAGCGATTGGAAGGCAATCTCAAGAGCTTCTTCTGCAGCTTCAATGTAAGGGGTTGTTGATGGCTTACTTACTAACATATCCTCCTCCCTGGAAACAATTATCAACTTACTATCAACAATAAACTTCACTTTCTGGTGCAATATGGAGGGTACAGCTCCAGAAGAATGGATCCATGGTCGTCCTAGGAGACAACTGTAGGTTGGTGTGATGTCCATTACTTGGAAGAGTACCTCAAAGGTGCAAGGACCAACCTGAATGGGAATTCAATTTCTCCTATGACTTTCCTTAGTGTGCCATCAAAAGCCCTTACAATCATCGTACTTGGTTTCATACGAATTCCGTCAAAAGGCAATTTCGACAATGTTGACTTTGGCATTAAATTCAAAGAAGAGCCATTATCAATGAGAACCCTAGCCATGACATGATCTCGACACTTCACAGAAATGTGCAACGCCTTGTTGTGCCCTATACCTTCAGCGGGTATTTCATCGTTAGTGAAAGTGACATAATTATCAGTGATGATGTTAAGAACAATGTTATCGAGATTATCAACGGTGATGTCATGAGCTTGATTCAACACCTTTATCAAGACTCTTCTATGTGGCTCAGAGTTCATTAAAAGAGACAAAAGAGATACCTGAGCCGGAGTTCGATTCAATTGATCCACTACCTTGTATTCACTTTGCTTGATGAACTTCAAAAACTCGCTGACTTCTTCATCAAATACCTCCTTTTTATTCTCATTCATTCTTGCTTCCTTTTCAGCTGGAGTTCCTTCCACCTTCCCTTTCCCTTTTCGATCTCTTTCTTCCTTTTCTGTTTCTTGTTTCTGCAGACCCTCTGGGGTATAAAAACGACCGCTCCTAGTCATCCCACCAATTCCTGAAATGTTAGTATCCACAGTGGTCCCATTGGTAGGGTTTGGTTGAACCTCCAAATCATATTTCCATGGTATCGCTTTGGTGTCCTTGTAAGGGAAAGGACCTGGGATCTGGATAACGATTGGTGTCGGCCCTCTTGGAGCCGGCAAAGGTTCCTTTTCAGTATAATATATCACCACTGGTTTCGGACGACTTGCTCGACAATCGGTTAAGGATTGACCACAATGGTGAAAGGAGTTATCTTAACTGGAGTTGTAGAAGTTGTAGACTCAGCAACCATGTTAATGTCACCTTCATTCGATTTACAACCAATTAGAATAATCTTCATGTTTATTAACCGTTGCACAACCTATCGAAATTATGTACAGTCTTCAATTGAATGCCCCATTACCCCATCAAAGTCACACCTTATCTCTTCATCGAGAGCCTTCTCTTCAACAATCGGGGTTTACACAGATCCATGTTTGTGCATCTCTCTTAAAATAGCTCTCATGGGAGTTCTAAGATCAGCCACTTGGTTCTTAAGAGTATGTTCCTTGAAGCTGTCTATGGCATTGATTCTCGAGCCCTCATGATTTGGCATGGGACCTTGTCCCACATTTGGAACATTTTTATGAAAGCTCAACCATTTAGCATTAATCAAATCTTGTACCTTAAACTTGAAAGCCCTGCAGTTCTCAGTGGAATGACCTGTTGCCCTTGCATGATACTCACATTTAGCATTTGGGTCAAACCACTTTGGATAAGGAGGGTCCAATTGTTTCATTAGGATAGGGATGAGGCGGTATTGTTTGGCTTGTGTTTGGGTTTACGGGTTGAATGGTTGGAGGTGTCATGGCAGGGTGTGTTTGAGGCTGAGAGGGGTAAGATAGTCGGTAGGGTGCCATCGAATGTTGAGGTTGGGAATTTGGAAATTGTGAATTAGCAGCGATGTATGGCTAGTTGGCTTGGCTCAGTGATCTTGCCATTTCTCATTCCACCCTCGATTCTTTCACCAGTAATGACCATGTCAGAAAAGTTCGATGACACACTCCCAATCATTCTATCATAAAAGGGCGACTGGAGTGTATCAATGAACATTGCCACGTTTTCTTTCTCAGCTAATGGGGGCTCCACCTGAGCAGCCACTTCCCTCCATCGTTGTACATACTCCTTGAAAGTCTCTGTGTCCTTTTTTGACATATTTTGGAGTTGCTTCTATCGGGAGCCATGTCAATGTTTTCCTTGTATTATTTCAGGAATGTATCTACTAGATCTTTGAAAGATCGGATGTGGGTCTGCTCGAGGTTTGTATACCAACTTGAAGCTGCCCCAGTCAAGTGATGGGCTCCGGCAAGTGTACCGGATCGAAGTAAGTAATAAAAACATGGTAAGTAAATACCGAGGTCGAACATAAGGATTGGGTGGCCAATTTATCTAGATTTGAAGATAATAACTAATGTTTTTGACCAAGTCAATGGGATAAAAGTTGTTGGGAAAAAAAGTGTTATCTAATCTAATTCAATTATCTAAATCTAAACTAACCATCAATTATCAAGATGTTAACTATGATAGAGAGATCTAAGTTCATGAATTCACCTACACAATTAAGCAATAGATCCAAGTGATTATTTCTACCCCTAGGTTCAATTACATGCCAAACAGGAATCTTAAATTATCCTGATGTCTCTATCGAGCACGAAAGGACATACCTACACATGCCAAGGGCCTATCTCTCGATCCGACAACCCACAAGAATATTCATTAAGTTCTTGGCTCCCTATCACGATTGCACCAATCTCCTACTCTATCTCTAGCAATGCTTAATCGGTGTTTCTAATTCAAGTCCTAAAACGCGAATCTCCTCTTGGGCTCACCGCGCTTGACTAGTTAACCATGCGCGCATATGATTAACGCAATTAAATCAGAATTGGAAAGCAAGAATTAAAAATAAGGAAACTAGGGAGAGGAAAACATCACATTGAAATTATGCCGTCATGAGCGGCTACATCAATCCATCAGAAAAGAGGATTAACTCCTCATCACGTTCATAATCAACAACCAATAATTGAAAAGAAAACAGAAAATAATCCTAAAACTAAGGGAGCTCTAAGAGAAACTAGGATTAGAAGAGAAGAAACCTAAAACTAAAACTGCTCTAAAACTAGTCTCCTCAATCTGCACAAAAACAAGCTATATATAGTGGGCTGTGTCTGCGCGCGCTCGCGAGGCGAGCCTTAAGTTTTGGCTCCAGCCTGATTTTGAATTCTAGCGAGGCGAGACAATGCTCACGAGGCGAGCTTGAATGATCTTCAACTTTCTGTGTCTGGCTCACGAGGTGAGGCTGAATGATGGTCTGTTCCTGCTCAGTCTGCTCCTCTGGCTCGTGAGGCGAGCCCTTGTTCGCGAGGTGAATATGCCTTTTTGCCTTTATGCTTGTTTTCTTCAAGTTTCTTAGCTTCCTTGAGCTTCACTTTTAACCTGAAAGATAAAAGTAGCATCAAAATGCTTTATTTGACTCAAAATTAACCTAAATATCCTAAAAACTACTTAAGAGACTCAAAATGTTGCTCGAGGGCAATTTAAGCCAAATTTGGGGGAAAACGAGATTAAACTCGAACATTTAGCACAAAAATCGTGGCCTCACTAGCTATAAAACTAGATGAGCCTGAGGCTTATCATCAAGCTATATTGGAAGAAGTGAATTAAGAGTTAATCATCTTGGGCATGTGATGCCATCTTCTTAACATATATGGTTAAATGGTTTTTGGGATAAGTGGTACCCCTGTACTTGTCAAAATCATGAACTTGAATTTCGGCGGAATTACAACATTTGGCACTAGACAAAGTTCTGAGGCATCCCGAAGATCATAACTATTTACCCCTTCAATGGCCCGCATTCTTTCCTCTGGCACTTCCTATTTTTCTTTGGACTGGGAATTCCCTCTCGACTGATTCACAGGAGTTTCCCCATACATATTATGGGCAAAGGAGCATGGCATGTAGGAGGGCCCGTTGATTGGCATCGTTTGAGCCCCATAGGGTCCATAATGCAGGGTGTATTACGGGGATTTTTAATTGGCAAAGGGTGTCACTGTTGGGGTATTACCATCTGTAGGGTTGACAACTTGTGTTTGTGGTATTTAAACAGCATTGGTAGGGTTTGTGTCTGGATGGTATGTTCATAGTTTGGAATGCCATCTTGTGGGACGGGGGCCGTTGGTGGCACAAATCCATGGGGCATGCCATATGGGGGATTGTTCGAGTCAAATGAAGGATGACTTTGATTGCTTGGGTAAACGGTGAGAGGCATCATGACCCCTGGTTGGTTGAAGCCTTGAATAGGAATCTGAGTAAAACCAGGCGGGAAAGGAAGTGCGGCCGGATGTTCTTCATTTGACACTGAATGGTTCTTATCTGTGTTCTTTTCCTTCTGCGTGGCTTGTAGCATCTCCATCATCTTAGTCATCTGGTCCTTGATTTGACTAACTTTATCCCTAATCTCTTGCACTTGTTCTAGTTCATTCGCCATGGCTCTTGTCTGTGATCGAGTGCGATAAGGGTGTCGTGGAGAAATTGTTCAAAAAGCCACCCTGTTTTATTTAACAAAAAGAAAGAATAAATGAATAAAATCAAAAGAATGAGCCGAAACCAATTAAACTCCTATTTTGACAGGAAGTCCGTAGCATACACTTATAGTAAGAATACTCATCCTGCAATCAAATCTAGTGGTATAATTCCCTCTAGCTTGAGTGCAATTGATGTCAAGTCCAAGGGAGAATTCACTCCTCGATAGACCACATCTGTACTAGCAATGTTGTTTCTTGATGACACCTATATTTTTACGCAAAAAACACATTGTTTTTAGGGTAAAAATATAGTTGATGAAGTATCTAAGGGAGAATTCACTCCTCGATAGATATCATCTGGAAAAAGACCATACCACCAAAATTGATGAAAACTTTCATTTCATTATATGAATGTTTCAATACAAACATGAGTCTTTGGGTCAAATACAAAACCAATACATTGAGAGTATTCATCTTTCTAAATCCATCTTCGAGGACTGTAAAACACTATGTCAAGAGCTTCATCTTCTTTTTCCTAAACCCTTGCAAGCTTCCTAAAATGCTTGAAGAACTCAGTCACCTTCTGTGGTATCTGGAGAAAAGAGTTCTCGTGAACCTGAATGGATGCTTCTTCAAATCACTCCACCATCTGGGAAGTGTGATATTGAAGTTTACCAATCATGTCTTCATATTTTCTTCTCCATGTTTCCATTTCATACATTACATCCCTCACAACCAATTTCTATCCTTTTACCCATTCTGCGTGACGTTGGGATTCACCTCTTTCAGTTTCTTGTATTTTGGTCCTAAGCCAATTTTCTTTCACGTGAGCTTCCGCTAATAATTCGCGATATTTGGCAGCTTCATTCCATCCTCGATCAGAGTAAAGTTCTTTTTGGACCAAGGATTCTTGTAGAGATTCAACTCTCTTCTCTAGTATCTGTATTGTTTCCATATGAATCCCCACGTTCATCTCGAGCTCCTCTTTCTTCTTCAAAAGTTTGACAAGCATATTTTCTTGATATTCTATCTTTGCCCGCAACTCTTGAATCTATGCTTCTTTTTCCTTCGTTGCCCTTTTTACACGACTTGTGGCTTTGTAGGCATCAGCACATTCATACTTCAAGTGCTCAATCTGTAAATCCAGCTTCTAAACTTGGCTTTGGAGTGTGACAATAGTTACTTCTGCAGCTTGGTTCTTTTCATCTAAAACCCCCATCCGAGCTTTTAAAATTTCATTTTTTTAGCATTTGATCTTCCGTAAGAGGATTACTTTCACTCCTAGGAGAGGGTTCAGGTTTTGAAGGACAACCTCTTCTTGCCTCTCTCCATGCTTCATATCTTTTTGTGCGAGCTATGATTCGCCTTCCTAATTCATCAGGTCCTTTTATATGAACATCATTCCATGCTGACCTTATTGCCATTGTTTGGCTCTTGATGCTTTCACATTCTTGATATAGGAATGATGCTCCGCCAAGTAGCTCTTCTGGGGTTCATCCTGTGTCCACCCGAGCTGGCACATTACTAGAGCTGGTGAATATGACAAAACCTCTGGGACCCATCAATGGAACATTCGGGAAACTTCTGCAACTTAATATAACTTAATCTCCATTATACCATGGGCATATCCATCTAAATGACCGTGAGTCGAACTGATCAAATTCATATTGCTTTCGTGGCTTCAGCGGCATGCGGATGAATCCTCTTAATGGGTCATATGTTCTATCAATTTTGTTACGAGCATACAAGTGAGTCATGATCCAAACATATAACATTGATGCACAACATTGCACTTTCCTTGGTGATTCTGATGATAAACTTGTATTGAGAGAAAAGTTTCAACTAAGATAGCAGGGACTGAATTTACCCCATATTCCTCAATTCTGTAGAAGACATCTATAGCTGATCGATCAATCACATCTGGAATAAAGGGAAAGAGCACCAGTCTATAGATAAGGAGAGCCAACACTCTATTAAAAGTAACGCATCGCTGTTGTTGAGCCAACTCCCTAAGATAACCCTCCAAGAATCACCTCTTCAAGCCCGTAATGTTCCCTTTTTTCCACTTTATCTAATTGTTCCGGTTGTAGCTCCAACAGACTTGCTATCTTCGCATCTGCCACATATTATCCATAATACAAATAGACACGGGAGGCAATCTCAGCATGTAAGCATACTCCTCTTTGGTCGGAGTTATGTCTAGGTCAGGCAATTCAAAACATCTCAAAGTTGAGTTCCAATACTGAGCCAAAGTACTAAGAGTGGAGGCATCCACTGGAATACGTAACAGATCCAATATCCTACCATACTTCCTGTTAAAGTTTGAATGTGCCTTTTCTGACATTTGCTGACTGATTTCCCACAAGCTCTTCACATCATTGAGTGTCACGTCGATCTTGATGCTCTTATTGGAACTGTTTGCATTGCTAGTACTCTTCTCAAAGCTAGGTCCTTCCATTTCTTGCTATAAGATTAATACTAAGGTTCTCTTGTCAAGAAACAAAAGAAAAAAATGAGAAATGAAACAAAAAGTGCCTACATGATTCATGTTGCATGATCCCTAGTAGGGATGTAAACCTTGTGTCGGGTATGTTGTCAATACACTACCTTCACTATGACATGCCGCCTATTAGAAGTGCAATAGTATTCGAACATGTCATTCGGGTTTGGAGAGACGATGTGTCGCTCCAGTTTTTTGAGAAAGCTTCACAGTAAGTATGCATGTGCATGAAAATTTATGCTTATGATGCTAGCTAAAAAGCAGAGAGAGAAAAAGTACGCTCCTTTTGTCCTAAATAAACTAGGTAAGACTTAGGGTTGGACACACCTGAGGTTATGACTCTAAATAGGTTGCCCACTAAGTTTGCTCTATCAGTGGAAATTGGGAAGGGTCTAGACTACTAAGAGCCACGGTCTCCAGATTGCCCCTATCCCGAAAGATAAGGATCCGACACATGAATCTAGCCACAAGTAGGGATAAACCCTCTCAATATGACCATCCCATGATATCGGGTACAACCTAGGTGGTGAATCGCCAAATATTAGGGAGGTACAAGACCTCTTCAATGACAATGTCGAGACACCTCCTAATCCTTGGGTTTTGAGCAAGCTCGAGTATAGAGCTAAAAGTTTGTGCAATATGTTATAGCGATGTGTGTGACGAGAGCATACAAAACTTTATAAAATCCTACTAAAACAAAACTACCCCAAACCTGCAAAAAGAACAAACAACATCCAATAGTTTTCTTTCCTAGGGTTGCCAAAATATATACAAAGGCATAATTATGAGAAAAATAAAAACATATTATCAAACAACAGGACAAAAAGGAGTAAATCAAATAAATAAAAAGTTATTAAAAAAAGCACAACTAACTATGATATGCCTGACTCTCAAAGGTCCCCAGTGGAGTCGCCAGCTTCCGCGACCTTCCCATCTGGGCGCCGCAAAAAGAAGGTAAAAAATAGAGGAGTCGCAACTCGCTACCAATATTTTATTTGGGAAAATTATTGGAAAAACTATTTATTTTAATGAAACTAGTCTTAAAAAAGAGAGATATTTGAGTTTGGGAGTCGGTCGGTTACGAGTAGGAAAGGTGAGATATGAGTTTGGGAGTCGGTTACTAGTAGGAAAGGTGTTAGCAACCTACATTACCCGTTTAAAAAACGGCACCTCAAGTTAATTGTGCAAAAATTTTAATATCTTTTTAAAATTTTATTTTACCCCAAAAATTATTTACAAGAAAGAAATAATTTTATTTTTGATATTTTGTATTTTTATTTATGATTTTGCGTCTAAAAAATTATTGTTGTTAAAACCTAAATGAGGTTGAACATGACACATAAGTCCACGGGACAACCTCAAATATAAGGGATTGAACATAGCACCCGAGTCCATAGAGCATCCCTAAATAGCACAAGTTCGGTTGTTTAATTAGTTATTCAAAAATAAAAAGAGACTCTAAAATAAGGAAAATTTAGTTTTGGCTTGACAAGATGATTAATTTTACTCCTACGTATTCTCGGGTGCTATGAGAAACTCAAAGCCACGTAGTTCTTCAAAAAAACATGATTGGTTGGTTGATTTTAATTGTTTTTTGGGAAAAAGTTTTTTATTTTTTTAATTATTTTAGAAAAGATTTTTTTTATTAAGCAATAATGAACCATAAAACATTACCCTTTTTTAAAAAAAGAAATGAATTTTTTTTTTTTTGAAAAGAGTTTTATGAAAAAAGGGCTAAAAACTTTTTTAAGAGACCTTTTTTCATTTTTTTTACATCTTTTGTTTTATTTTAACTCTGGCCCAAACTTTATATATATATAAAAAGGAGGAGAGAGGCCTAATAGTTACCCCATAACTTATATTTCTTTTGATGGGCCTTATTACATCCTTGGTGTAACATCCCGTTTTTCGTTAAGTGCTGTTTGATTGTTTGTTTGATTGCTTAAGCCTTAGGAATTAGCTTAGAGTTGTTGTTGAGGGCTAAGTGGGATTTCTTGGCTTAAAATCCCTTTCTTAGGCTTGTGTCTTGTGATTGTCTGAGTCGCAAGCACGACCGTCCTCATCAGAGGGCACAACCGGGCTCGTTGGGAGAGCGCGTCTCGCTGACGCTAAGTTGAGTATGCCCGTGCTCAACAGAGAGTACGCCCATGCTCGGAGGCAGACCGCACCTGGTAGGCGCTAAGTTGAGCACGACCGTGCTCAACAAGGAGCACGACCATGCTCAGGTCTGAGTCTTTATATAGTTTGCTAGTAACGAGGGTTATGAGTTAAACCCTCAAATTGGCACTTTTAGGCAACCCTAAGTGTAACGGTAACATCTCTCGTTCGTCCCCTTTGAACCCAATCGTTGTTTGGTGTTTCGTTCGTGTTTTAGAGAGTAGAGTCACGCGTTATGTGCCAATCTAAAGATAATAGTTCTGCCTTTTTAGTTTCCCTTTCTTGTTCTTGAATTGGGAACTGATTTGGTTAACCCTTTCGTGTTGGCCAAGACTTGGGATCATTCGTCGGGTCGTTTCAGGGAACCAGTTAGGATCTACCTCTGTTAACGGGAGTTCTTCATACCAAGTATGGGGAGAAGGATAGTGTGATCATTAGGCAAGGGGGTAGCGTAAGATGAGGGGTTCCCATAGCCCCGTTGTTTGTTAATTGTTGTCAATGCCATGTTATAATTGGACTAATTTATATTAATGATATTTGATTATGAGTATGCATGTTATGTATGCTTAATTGCTATAATTGCTCATTAGTTATTGGCATGCCTATTGTATGCCTATTGGTTATTGTTGTATACTGGTTATGGGACTGTATGCCGATTACTGTATGATATGCTCTATCACATGAATTCTGTTGTTAATGATGTTGATTGGCTGAATGATGTTGTTTAACGTTGAACAGTTAATAAAAACCTAATTGAATTAGTAAGACTCATAATTAACATAATGGTTAAGGGATTATTTCCCCTAATGTTTCATAAAATATGAACTGTTAGTGAGAGGTGAGGTTTTATGCTAACTGGATTAGTCAAAGGACCCTAGGATCTGATTTGAGAGTGTTAGGGAGTTTTGGCTCCAAGAACACATAACGAATCTGCCCAGAACAGTATGGCCATGCCCAGGAGCACGGTCGTGTTGAATAGGCAGCACGCCCTTTCTCCCAGTTGAATTCTGAAAGATGACCGCGCATTGAGCACGGTTGTGCAGGACAGTGAGCACGACCGTGCTCCGCTTAAGTGCCAGCACGACCGTTGTGGGGACGAGCACACCCGTGCTCCCCTTACTGGTCAGAATCGGAGATTAAAGGAATTAAGGGGTGATTCACCCCAGTTGTCCCCAATAATGTGATAAAACACCAATCGAATGAATACAAGTCAGATAACTTAATCAAAGATTAATTAAGATAAACAAGAGTAATAAGTTGGTTAAGCTGGTGCCCAATGGGTTGCCGCACGTTGATAGGCTTTGGTGCTTTTTGGCCAAAGTGGCCTCGATGCTTTTTGGTCAAGGTGTTGATAAGTTGAACCTTAGTGCTTTTTGGTCAAGAAGGCCTTGACTGATAAGGGCTAAGGATTCGTTCTTGCTATATGGAGGTGAGGAAGAGCTTGCTGTAATTGGTTACACCGATGCTAGCTTCCAAACTGATAAAGATGATTCCAGATCGCAATCTGGTTATGTGTTTTGCCTGAATGGTGGCGCTGTGAGCTGGAAGAGTTCAAAGCAGGAGATAGTCGCTGATTCTACTACAGAGGCCGAGTATATTGCTACTTCCAATGCAGCAAAGGAGGTTGTTTGGATCAGGAAGCTCATTACTGAGCTTGGTACAGTTCCTAGCATTGTGGACCCCATTGATCTCTATTGTGATAACAATGGGGCCATTGCACAGGCTAAGGAACCTAGATCTCACTAGCGATCCAAACATATACTTAGGCGTTTCCATCTCATTCGAGAGATTATCGATAGAGGAAATGTGAAGATATGCAGAGTACCAACACTTGACAACGTTGCTGACCCGCTTACGAAACCATTTGCTCAGCAGAAGCATGATGGTCACACTAGATCATTGGGTACTAGGTTTATGCTGATTGGCTCTAGTGCTAGTTAGAGATTGTTGGTGTAAGCCCTAGAGGCCAATGTTTTTTCTTTGGACTTATATTTTGTATCTTGCTATTATTTATCATATGAGTCATTTCAGTTTATTATGTTATTTGTTTAAACATAATAAAGTCCTTAGAATAGAAAGTTCTATTTAATAGAATATCAAGTATACGACTTGATAGTGAGACACTATTAATCAAGAGAACTTTATTCTTAAATATCCATAGTCGAGCATTATTATTAATAAGGACAATAATAATACATCGAGACTATTATGTGTGTGGACTGATGACCACGTTTCACGGGTCATGGATATGAGATATCAAGTCACACACATAAGTACACATTATAGTAATGATGTACCAGATAGACCAGCCGTGAGAACACTACATGGAACGTTATGTGAGTGTCATAAGTAGTTCTCACGGTGACAATGGTGTATGCAATCCTTCGACCTGAAACCACTACGATCCCTACATAAGGAGTCGTGTGCTTTAATACCGTCAAAAGTTATCTATAACAGGATGATTATAAAGTCGGTCATTGGGTATACCGCGAGTCATGCAGAGGGGTGTGAGTGATCTAGATGGGATTTGTCCCTCCTACATAACAGGAGTAACATCTGTGGGGGCCTTGATAGAGTGAGACTATAAAATGCATGGTCGTGCTGAAATGAGTCAACATGAGATATTGACCTCGTTTAAATATTAAGTCTACTCAGGTATCAAGGAACGTAATATTGAACTATACAAGGGTGACACATTCTATGCCTTGTGTTCAATATAGATATAAGGACAAAGGGATAATAATACACATTAACATTGGTCATGGAAAGGTTACGTCAAATCATTGACTTTCTCATTACTTGGGTAGCAATGATGTGTTGCTAGACATTGCTTATTGTTTATAATATTAAATATGATTTAATATTATTGCCAACGTTATGAGATCCTACAGGGTCACACACTTAGAACAGATTAATCGGAGCTAAAAGAAATTGGGTTAGACCCAAATTCATATTGGGCCATGCTCATGATAGATGAGCCCAATAAGACCAGGTTAAACCCTTTTGGGTTAAGTGGAACGCCTACCTATATAAGGTAGAGTAGAGTGCATGGCCGCACATATACTCCCTGGCCGCACTCAGTACTCTGTTTGCGTGAAAACGAAAACACCGCCTCGTCTCTGATTGTACCCAGCAGTGCTTAGAGGCACGCTCCAATTAAACACGTGAGACGTGTTTATCTGTTTGTGTGGACTACGTAGAGGCATTGCTGGTTCATGCAGTGCTCATGATTTGCAGCATCTGAAATCAAAGGTCTGCGCTTCAAGAGGTAAATTTTTGAAACATAAACCATCACCATTCGCAAGGATCCTTGGTGGAAATTTTTCCGTTGTGCTTGTTTGTTGCACAAATTCCCAACAGTGGAATCAGAGCCGCTTGAGAATCCATGGTTTTGTTTGTATGTTTTACCTGTTATATGAGATAACATGCTTATATACGAATTTGTTTTTCTGAAAAATGTTTCAATAATTCATATGCCATGTTTTGGAAAACATGTTTTTGATGTTTCGTTTTTCATATATGATATGAGTCGTATTGAGATGTATGTATATGATATGTATATGATATGTACATTGTTCTGGAATCGTTGTATTATATGTGATATATACATGATTGGTTTCATTTTTATCACGGCGACGTTAAGGTTCAATGAGACATGAAGAGTTCATGTTCTCGCGACCATGAAGGTCCAAGTGTTGGTACCCGAAGCCGCCATCGTCTGCGATGTCACGAAACCCCTATGCTACCTCTGCGTAGTGTGATAATTAATTACGGCATTAAAACGTTTTAATGATAATAAAATAGTTTTATTATTATGATTACAAAATCAAATCCTTTTGAATATTTTGTATCATCTTCTTAATGACAATATTTTAATACTCATTAAGTATTATTAACATGTGTTCAATTACGTATTTGAATTTCAATTTTGAAGATTTTGAAATCTCAATTAATTGTAACATTAGTAGTTATTTGGTATATTTTTAATGTGTGCTTTATCATGATTTCGAAAATTAATTTCATAAAGAAGGATATTTTGAATCTCTTGATGACAACATTAATAGTAATAAGTGTGTATTATTGTTTTGATTGTTATGATACAAAATTAATTTTGAAATATTTTATGTCACCTTTTAATAACGACATCAATTAAAATAAATGTGATTTATTATATATATGTTATGTTTTCAAAATTCAGATTTTGAAATCCTTATTTAATAACATTTTAATAATAATAATGGTGATTATTATTGGTTGTTATTATTTATTTGGTGATGCATGGTGAATGGTTATGGCCTTAGTCCTTTTTTCCTTTTGGTTTATATTTTGAAATACGGCCTGCGTGTCGTGCCTTTCTTTTATATTCCATTTGTACCTTCTCTTCTCACCTCACTCCCCTCGTTTGTAAAACGAGGTTTCTATTTTATTTGTAATGTAATGATGAAGACAAGAAGGCGACGTCATAAAAGGACTTGGTGGGAGATCATACTTGGAGAAGATTGAACGCTCCTAGGACTTAGTTAAGATTCTCTCATTGGCTTGGGAGAATCAATGCGTTAGGGGCCATAACCATATCACATTTATTTGCTTTTGATATATGTATGAGATGCATGTATGTATGTATGTATGTATGTATGTATGTATGTATGTATGTATGTATGTATGTATGTATGTATGTATGTATGTATGTATGGCATGTTAAAGAGTTTAACTAATGGTGAGATCACTTTAATAAAATCCCTTAAAGGAAATATTAAGTTTAAAAGCCTTCCAATGCATAGCACTCGTCAAGGCTAATATCGAATGAGTGTAGGTCCGCCAAAGCAGGGTGCATTTTTCTATACTAGTGAGATGCGATGGGACAATTGTAATGTCTAATTGCTATCTATTGGGTCTAACTTAACTAAGTCATATTCAATAGGATTGAAAGACTAAGAGGCATTGAGTTGGGCTTTAGTCCATGAGATGGATTAGAATAAAGAGTTATTCACCCAACTATCCAAGAGTTACATAAGATATAATTGGAAAGTGTTTCCTTCCTAAATAACCAAACTTTAAGCGATCGGCCAAAGCTGACTTGAAGCTAGGTAAAATATGGATCGTGGCCCACTAGAAAATCTTCCAACGGGATTTTCCGGATCAATGTTGAGGGTCTTTGGTTTGAGTAAAATAGTGGGAGGCGTATTTAATTAAAGACCTAATTAAATATTTTAAGCATGATACTTATATTTTGCATATTTCTGCATGTAGATTACCATGGAATCAAACACATCAAGTAACTTGTCATTGCGATCTGTCCTTGAGAAGGACAAAATATCCGGAACAAACTTTCTGGACTGGTACAGAAACTTGAGGATTGTCCTCAAGCAAGAGAAAAAGCTGTATGTTCTTGAAGAAGCTATGTTAGGTGTGCCACCAGCTGCTACAGCACCTAAGGCTGACAAGGATGGTTATAAGAAGCATCAGGATGTTTCCTTGGATGTCGGTCGTCTTATGCTTGCTACCATGAACTCTGAGCTTCAGAAGCAACATGAGAACATGGAGGCGTTTGATATGATCGAACACCTCAAGATGCTCTACCAAGAGCAAGCAAGGCATGAGCGGTTTGAAGTCTCCAAAGCTCTTTTCCAAATGAAGCTGGCAGAAGGAAGCCCAGTGGGTCCTCATGTGCTTCAAATGATTGGGTACATTGAGAATCTCGAAAGGTCGGGTTATGCCTTGGGCCAAGAGTTGGCCACTAACTTGATCTTGCAATCGTTGCAGGAAAGTTACAATCAATTTGTCATGAACTTCAATATGAATGATCTTGACAAAACACTGCCAGCATAGTTATTAAAACCGGACCGGACCGGCCGGTTCGACCGGGAACCGGACCCCTGTCCGGTCCGGAACAAGGCAAGAACCGTCCTGCCAAAGAACCGGTGCTGAACCGGACCTGAACCGGTCAAAACCGGCCGGTTTTCGGTTTCCCGGTTTTCCTTTTTTTTTTTTTTTGAAAAAATCGCATTTAAAGGAAATTTCAAAGGTTGGGTATCGAACCCACAACCTCATGCAATAAGGGACAGGTCTTTACCACTGCGCCAGAGTAGTGTGGTGGTATTATGTTGAAAAAAATAATATATATGGTTATTCGTACCATAAAATTTAATTATTTATAATTTTTTATTAATAATTATACTATATAAAATTAAAAATATATATTTAATTACAACCGGTCCAACCACGGTTCAACCTCGGTTGGACCATTGACCCTTGAACCGGTGCCTTCACCGGTTCAATGACCGGTCCGGTTCTGAAAACATTGACTGCCAGAGTTGTTGGGCATGTTGACAACTGCTGAAACCAACATCAATAAGGGAAAAAGGGAAGGCCATTATGATGGTCCAACCAGGAAAGGACAAGAAGCAGCCCTGGAAGCCCAAGAGGCCTATGTACAAGCAAAAGGGCAAGGGTAACGACCACAAGTTCAAACCCAGCACTTCTGGCTTGAAGCCTGTTGGTGGAGTGGCCAAGGAGGGCACGTGCTTCCATTGTGGTAAAACCGGACATTGGAAGAGGAACTGCCCAAAATACCTGGAAGAGTGCAAGAAGAATTGAAGTGGGACTTCTAACTCAGGTATGTTTGCTATAGAAGTCAATTTATCTACTTCTGCATCATAGGTATTAGATACTGGATGTGGTTCTCACATTTGTACAAATGTGCAGGAGCTAAAAATGAATAGACCATTGGCGAAAGGCGAAGTCGATCTATGAGTTGGCAATGGAGCAAAGGTTGCTGCTTTAGCTGTAGGATCTTATGTATTGACTTTGCCAACTGGGCTTATTATCCCGATGTCAGTTATAGGTCTCAACAATAACAGACTTTGGTAGGGGTGTTCACGGATCAGTTTGGATCGGTTTGGAGCCAAAAAGGCATCCAATCCAAAGATTAAAACATCATGTGGTTTGGTTTGGTTTGGATTGCTTCCTTAAAAAATATGATCTAATCCGATCCGATTAAATGTGGTTTCGATCGATTCAGTTGGTTCGATTTTTGTCGACATATCCTTATATAAAACTTAAAAGTTGAACTTGGCAAGATGTCTTCATTTATCTTTTAATTTTAATTGGTATTTTACGAAAGTGTTCAAAGACAATGAAAATATAACCTGATAATCAAAGTGCAATACTCTGTTTGTGCAGCAACTATATAATCAATGTGCAGCACTCTGTTCGTGCAGCAACTATATAAACAAATATAAGTGCAACACTTGAATTTTGAGATTCTCGATGGCTCTACTAGGGTTTCTCTCTGCTAGAGTTTCTCTTACGTGATCCATTAGGATTTGAATGCGGTGTTCATGGCTAAAGCACCTTTTGCCCATAAGATTTTCTTTCCCTTCTCTCGGTTCCTTCTCCTAGTGCTTCTGTTTTGTCTGCGAGTGTCTCCATAATCATGCAAAAGAAAACTTTTGCACAAGCTCTACACAATTCTTGTGATCAATGTTTTAAAAACCAAACTGGACCGGCCGGTTGAACCGGGAACCGGTCATGTCTGCGGTTTGGTTAGCCTCTAAGAACCGTTAGTCTGAAAGAACCGCTAAAAAACCATAAAAACCTGTTTGAACCGGAATGAACCGGTATAACCGGCCAACCGGGACCGGTTATTAAAAACAGGCCGGTCTGAAGACTGTCTCTTTTTATTTCTTTTTTTCTAGTTTTTTTTTACTTTACCATTCTTTCTTCTTTCAGATTTAGTCCTTTCATATTCATCTTCTTTCTCTGCTTTGTCCCTCTACGCTGTCCAGCCCTCCCACAAACACTCTGTCGTCTTCTCTGATCGCCGACGACAGTCCGCTGCTCGCTAAGTACAGCTCCCTGTTCTGACGATGACGCTCTTATGCCCTCAAACATCGTGTGGGTGGACGCATGTAGGGTGGCGGAGGGAGGGGTGGGGTAAGAATCATTAGATGGCTGAGCAATGAGAAAGAAAGGAAGGGAATCCGGGAGGCTTAGATGCAGAATGCACTGAAGTAGAAATGGACGATTTGGTTTCTATAATGAAATGAAAATGGGATTTTGTGTAGGTATAAATTTTTTTCAGTTGTGTTATTCTAACAACTGGAATACGACAACCACTGTAGTGCTATATTATATAATATATTATAGCACTACAGTGGTTGTCGTATTCCAGTTGTTAGAATAACACAACTGAAAAAAAATTTATACCTACACAAAATCCCATTTTCATTTCATTATACATATATATATATTTTCAAATTCTGACTTTTTTTAAAGAAAATTAAAAAATTTATTTCTAAAAAAACCCATTAACCAGATAATGAACTGAATTAACCAGATATTTGTACCTGATTAACCAGATATTTGCACATACTTAACCAAAAAATTTATTTCTCAAAAAAAAGCCATTAACCAGATAATGAAATGAATCAATCAGATATTTGTACCTGATTAACCAGATATTTGCACATACTTAACCAAAATTTTATTTCTCAAAAAAAGGCATTAACCAGATAATGAACAAAATTAACCAGATATTTGTACCTGATTAACCAGATATTTGCACATACTTAACCAAAATTTTATTTCTAAAAAAAAAACATTAACCAGATAATGAACTGAATTAACCACATATTTGTACCTGATTAACCGGATATTTGCACATACTTAACCAAAAATTTTATTTCTCAAAAACACTTATTAACCAGATAATGAACTGAGTTAACCAGATATTTGTACCTGATTAACCAGATATTTGCACATACTTAACCAAAATTTTTATTTTTCCAAAACACTCATTAACCAGATAATGAACTGAATTAACCAGATATTTGTACATACTTAATCAAAAATTTTATTTCTTCAAAAGAAAGTCAAAATTTGAAAGGAAAAAAAAAGACAAAATTTGTAATTTAAAAAAAAAAAAAAGTACCGCTACAGTAGCTCTATACTGTTCAACTATACGGGTTGTCCCATATAGTTATCACTTTAGTGTATGAAAAACATTTCTGAATTTTTTTGGGGGACCAAGTCCATTGGCAACGTAAACTGAGGCCTAATTTATTTTTTGGATAGGAGTTCATACGAACGAGGCCTGGAAGTTATTGGGACTATCATATAATTTATGGCATTGGAACTGAAAAACACATCTATTTTATTTTTTTATACATTTTTTTTATCAACATACATTTATATATATATATATATATTGGGGAATGCTATAATATACCCACTAGTTTTCAAAAGGAGCATTTTAGCAACCTGCACCTTTTTATTTGTACAAAAATATCCAACTTTTCTTTGTGAAAACATCTTAAAGTGATGGGTAGTAATGTAATTTACATTTAATTATTTAAAAAAACAAATTTTCTAATTTTCTTTTATCTTTCCAAGTTGTTAACAGATATTTAGAGAGCAGATCTTCCCTGCACATATTTCAGCACGATAAATTAAAATAAAATCTAAAAACAGTAAAACTTTTTGTTCTCTTGTTCCTCTTTGACGTTTTGGTCTTCGCCGCACGATTCGCCAACATCATCGTCGTCCCTGGCGGATCCTCTTTTTTGGCAAAACTTGGCGTTGCTCCTCCTTGGACAAGAACCAAGGATAGGAAAATAAATGGAACCCCCAAAGTAACCAAAAAACCATAACAAGAAAAACCTTAACTAAAGAGAAGAACTCCCCTCTTTGAAGCTCCCAAGTTCTAACCGAATAACATAATTATCAAGTGTAACCAAGCTGGCAGACGAAATTCAGATTTATGGTAAATTTGGAAACCCGGTAGCATAAGAATAATAATAGAAGTACTATGTTTCATTTTTTTTTTTTCCCAGAAGTAATATGTTTGATGTAAATAATAGTAGGTAAGGTAAGAGTTAGTTAACTAGTTGTGAGTGATTAGGGTTCAAAGCAAATCGCAAGAATTAAAAAGTGAAGTGAGAGGTGGCTTAAGAAGGCGGCATACAGAATTGATGGTGACGGTGTTGGAAGCATGAAGTGGGAGAGACGAAGCCTTGCTAATTGGGAAATTTGTTCTTTCTAAATGAATTAAATTTAAATTACATAACTACCCACTACTTTAATTGTTTACATAAAGAAAAAAATGGATATTTTTGTCCAAATAAAAGGGTGCATGTTGCTAAAATACTCCTTCTTAAAAACTAGTGGGTGTATTGTAGCATTCCCCAAATTTATTATATAATTATTTATTTATTTATTAATCATCCGGTTGAATCGGTGGTTGAACCAATTAAATCATGATCCGGAGGTCTCACCGATTCGATCTCCGGTCCGGTTTTTAAAACATTGCTTGTGATATACCTTTGAGCCAACTTCCAAAACCTTGCTTGAAAGGAAAGGAATTATCAATCAAGATTTTCGAATCAGAATATCAACCTGGAGTGGCTGGTTGCAAAAACGTTTCATGGTAGATTAACTCTCTCAATAGGGGATTCTCCCATCAAAAATGCTGACTTGTGTGTCAAGCTATCCAAGCATTGGAATGCAATCGGTTCTTGGTCTATGGTGTCCCTTGGAAAGGATTATTATGAATTCTGTTTTTCATCATCAGAGGACATCAGGAGTGTGAGATCGATTGTATCTTGGAATATTAATGCTGACGTTCTATGTATGTTTGCTTGGACACCCGGTTTTAATCCAAATCCTATGAAACAAACTAATGTGCAATGCTGGGTTAGGCTGCTCGGTCTCTCGAGGGAATATTGGAGGCCAAAGATTCTTTTTGAAATAGGAGGTGCAATTGGTGTTCCTATTGCTTTGGATAAGGCCACTTGGAAACGATCGTTTGGTCACTTGGCCCGAATTTTGATAGACATTGATCTCAACTCTTATTGGTCAATCAATAACTCTATTCATTAGCATTTAATTATAGGAAAGAATCAATCAGATTTTAAATTTGGATTCAAATCACAAGCAAAAAGAGAGATGTGACAATATTTAGCAATTTTCAATTTCCTTTGAACATAGCGATGAAATTAGTGACAAAGATTATTTGTCATTAAACAGTCCATTAATAAACACGTTACTAATTTTTTTATTTCAATTTAACGATAAAATTACGAAATTAGAGACGGACATGCGACGTCGCCAAAATTTTCGTCACTAATTCCATAGTTAATGTTTTATGTTTATATAATATACTTATATCTTTTTTGGACAAAGAATATAATATAATTATATCTTATTCTTGGCATCATTAATTTTTCATAATAAATCATGTAAATTGAATAAAAAAAATTGATAAGAATATTTGAATAAATCACCAATTTTTTTCATAACTCAAAGGATCTAGCCCCCAATTAATTTCTTTTCATGCCCACAGAATGTTGTGCCATTTTTTTCACTCTTTCCCTTTTGCGAAATCCATACCACCCACTTTTGACCCAAGAAACCCATACAATGTCGTAGTACGCCGTTCTGCCCCAAACCACACCGTTGTGACATTGTAGCACGCTAGACACCTCGTCAACCTCTATCTCAAGCGACGTCAGAGTTAGTTGACAAAGACTTGGAAGCTTCTATGACCCTAATGTACAAATCCTCTTCATCTTCCTCTGGATTTCTATTTACTTTTCTCCATTTCTCTATTTTCACTTAAATCAATCCTTGGCTTGAAATCAATTCCTCGGCAGAACTCGTTCCATAATCCATGTCGCTTAAGGCAAACCTACAATTAATAATTTTATTTGATATGATATATAAAAATTTAGTGATAACTAAAAGTATATATACACAAATTAATATATTCTAATTTTTATAAGTCTCATACAAGATGTTTTTTATATTCAACTTTGCATGAAAAATAAATCAATTTTTCTATAATTGTTGGTAGTGATTCCTAACACAAATCATTAGAAAATTCCTTATATTCTTATCTATTTAAAATGTAAAATATTTTATAAAAAATTTAGAAGCAATGTATACCCTATGCATGACACGGGTCGCTAAAGTAGTCATTCAACAAAGAAAAACTGTTACACAAGCTAACTTTTTATTATTCACTAAAATTCTTGGCATCATTAATTTTTCATAATAAATCATGTAAAATGAATATAAAAAAAATTGATTAGAATCTTTGAATAAATCACCAATTTTTTTCATAACCCAAAGGATCTAGCCACCAATTAATTTCTTTTCATGCCCACAGAATGTTGTGCCATTTTTTCACTCTTTCCCTTTTACGAAATCCATACCACCCACTTTTGACCCAAGAAACACATTCAATGTCGTAGTACGCCGTTCTGCCCCAAACCACACGCCGTTGTGACATTGTAGCACGCTAGACACCTCGTCAACCTCTATCTCAAGCGACGTCAGAGTTAGTTGACAAAGACTTGGAAGCTTCTATGACCCTCATGTACAAATCCTCTTCATCTTCCTCTGGATTTCTATTTACTTTTCTCCATTTCTCTATTTTCACTTAAATCAATCCTTGGCTTGAAATCTATTCCTCGGCAGAACTCGTTCCATAATCCATGTCGCTTAAAGCAAACCTACAATTAATAATTTTATTTGATACGATATATAAAAATTTCGTTATAACTAAAAGTATATATATACAAATTAATATATTATAATTTTTATAAGTCTCGTACAAGATGTTTTTTATATTCAACTTTGCATGAAAAATAAATCAATTTTTCTATAATTGTTGGTAGTGATTCCTAACACAAATCATTAAAAAAATTCTTATATTCCTATATATTTAAAATGTCAAATATTTTATAAAAAATTTTAGAAGCAATGTATACTCCATGCATGACACGGGTCACTAAACTTGTCATTCAACAAAGAAAAACTGTTACACAAGCTAACTTTTTATTATTCACTAAAATTCTTGGCATCATTAATTTTTCATAATAAATCATGTAAATTGAATAAAAAAAATTGATTAGAATATTTGAATAAATCACCAATTTTTTTCATAACCCAAAGGATCTAGCCCCAATTAATTTCTTTTCATGCCCACAGAATGTTGTGCCATTTTTTTCACTCTTTCCCTTTTACGAAATCCATACCACCCACTTTTGACCCAAGAAACACATACAATGTCGTAGTACGCCGTTCTGCCCCAAACCACACGCCGTTGTGACATTGTAGCACGCTAGACACCTCGTCAACCTCTACCTCAAGCGACGTCAGAGTTAGTTGACAAAGACTTGGAAGCTTCTATGACCCTCATGTACAAATCCTCTTCATCTTCCTCTGGATTTCTATTTACTTTTCTCCATTTCTCTATTTTCATTCGAATCAATCCTTGGCTTGAAATCAATTCCTCGGCAGAACTCGTTCCATAATCCATGTCGTTTAAAGCAAACCTACAATTAATAATTTTATTTGATATGATATATAAAAATTTCGTTATAACTAAAAGTATATATATACAAATTAATATATTATAATTTTTATTAGTCTCGTACAAGATGTTTTTTATATTCAACTTCGCATGAAAAATAAATCAATTTTTTTTATAATTGTTGGTAGTGATTCCTAACACAAATCATTAAAAAATTTCTTATATTCATATATATTTAAAATGTAAAATATTTTATAAACATTTTTAGAAGCAATGTATACCCCATGCATGACACGGGTCACTAAACTAGTCATTCAACAAAGAAAAACTGTTACATAAGCTAACTTTTTATTATTCACTAAAATTCTTGGCATCATTAATTTTTCATAATAAATCATGTAAATTGAATAAAAAAAATTGATAAGAATATTTGAATAAATCACCAATTTTTTTCATAACCCAAAGGATCTAGTCCCCAATTAATTTCTTTTCATGCCCACAGAATGTTGTGCCATTTTTTTCACTCTTTCCCTTTTGCGAAATCCATACCACCCACTTTTGACCCAAGAAACCCATACAATGTCGTAGTACGCCGTTCTGCCCTAAACTGCACGTCGTTGTGACATTGTAGCACGCTAGACACCTCGTCAACCTCTATCTCAAGCGACGTCAGAGTTAGTTGACAAAGACTTGGAAGCTTCTATGACCCTAATGTACAAATCCTCTTCATCTTCCTCTGGATTTCTATTTACTTTTCTCCATTTCTCTATTTTCACTTAAATCAATCCTTGGCTTGAAATCAATTCCTCGGCAGAACTCGTTCCATAATCCATGTCGCTGAAAGCAAACCTACAATTAATAATTTTATTTGATATGATATATAAAAATTTCGTTATAACTAAAAGTATATATATACAAATTAATATATTATAATTTTTATAAGTCTCGTACAAGATGTTTTTATATTCAACTTTGCATGAAAAATAAATCAATTTTTCTAAAATTGTTGGTAGTGATTCCTAACACAAATCATTAAAAAATTTCTTATATTCCTATATATTTAAAATGTAAAATATTTTTATAAAAAAATTTAGAAGCAATGTATACCCCATGCATGACACGGGTCACTAAACTAGTCATTCAACAAAGAAAAACTGTTACATAAGCTAACTTTTTATTATTCACTAAAATTAGAAAACAAATGAATCTCGAAAAGTAAGAAGGGTAGAAATCTGTGGTACCTTTGGATGGCACGATGACAACTACCAATCCTACGACAGAGGAGGCTGACAATGGTCTCCAATTGCCACTCCGATGAGGTGACTACAGTTGAAGGAACAGATGAGCAAGTCTCAAGTCTACACTCTGACGAGGTGACTGCAATTGAAGGAACCATGAAGGAACAGATAAGCAGGGGAGGCACAATGATTAAAATCACAAATACAATAGCTAATTAAAATCCCTTCATTTCCTCTCCCCTCCAAATCCCCCAATATTGAAGGGGAGCCAAAATCAAGTAAGGAGGGATTTTGCTCCCTACCATTTCCCTCGCTTTCAAAAAATTGAACCAAACAACAAAAGTTTATAAAATTCCTTCCCCTCCAATCCATTTCCCACCAACCCAACAATATATAAAGGATTCAATAATCAGGTACTAAGGACTTAGGGTTAAAGGGATAAGGGCAGAACTGAAAAATAATCTTTAAGTTTTGGTAGTAAGGTAATTTTGTGATGAGCAATTTAGTTGTATATGTTTATGGTCAATTCGATTTAAATTGGATTGATTTTCAGCATAGAAATGGGAAATTGATCCAATCCAGTGATGAAAAATTGATTTTTTCGATTTTTGATTTTTTGATTTTCGGTTCGATTACTACGGTTTGTATTGAATTGAATCAGTTGATGAACTTCCTTAACTCACCATTCCAATAAATTTTTATCATTCTCTTAATTAAAAAATAAAAATAGTACTTTTATATTTCAAAGATTTTAAATTCATTATATGATTTAATATTATATTATTAAATATTAAGAAAAATAGAAAATAGGAAAATATTTTAAGAAAATATTACCATAACACATCATGCACATATCCCATCTAGACCTCACTATGTCCAGGCAAAGACTATAAGGACGTGAGCCTAAATGATAATATCACTCATCATTCATTTTTCAGTAACTCATGCTCCACCTTCATAAATACATACCGGAAAACACTACATATGCACATATATTTGAACTAAAACAAGCCCATGTATTCATTAGTTTTCCTTGTAGAACTGTAAACCAAGCCCAAGCACAAGCACTGCCAGATTTCGAACAAGCAGTCTTTATCAAATGCAGTAAGTTGGAACATTGGCAGGTCGATAAACAAAAGTTCTGACAGTGTGTGAATATCCTGATGGGTGATTGTAACTGAATTTCACCCCCAAGCTGCCCTCACCAAGATGAGTGCAGTGTTCATGGAAACTACTGATGGGTCGAGCAAGACAGGCATCCCACCGATCACTCTCGGGCATCGTCTCTGCCACCGAGTATATCCCCTTAGAATCTGTGAACGCCTGATAATTTAGAACTTCACCAGACTTGGTGATGCAAAGAACAGCAACCTCAGCACCTGCAACAAAGTACTCCAAATTACTTTTGATTTTTTTATTTTTTCAAAAAAAATTATTAGTACGACCAGTGACTATGAAAGAGGGCGGTCCGGGGCACGAGGCTGCCACCTGGTGGGGTCTAAGGAGGATAGATATACACAGCCTTACCCTTGCAAATGGAGAAGCTGTTTCCAAGATTTGAACCCGCAGGGCATAAGGCAGCAACCTTACCGTTGCGCCAAGGTTCACCCTCGTTAGCGACTATATATTAGTATATTCGTGACTATATATTAGTATATTTTAAATCAATCTATGGAAACTGCATTCTAGCCTACATTTACAACAAGAATTTGAAACCATTCTATATTCCATTTTCCTTTTTAACCTGGGAAGGGCTATGAGCAGAACAACAGGAGCATAGTTCAATTTCAAACTAGCTCGAGTGGATGATCAAATTGACATGTCCTTTGTTGTATCCTGGTTAAATCCAAGCCAGTAGGACAGTCTCCAGTCCATATATGAATCTCTCTTGTCCAGAATATGTTTATGTGAAGAACATTTAAAACTGTAAACTGCTTTAATGCTTATATAAGGATGTGAACCAAAATATTTAGTTAGTACAATACTGTTACAAGAATGAGAAAGGGAAGCTGAAAATTAATTTTGAGCTTTAATTTAAACTCTACTTCCATATTGTAAAACAAGCCATTCTTGACTTAAGCATAAGGCCAAAGATAAAGTGAATCTGGTAACTGATGCTAATCAGTCAGGCTGTCAGCCATTTTTTAATCAAAGGATGGTTTTGTCAATCATTAATATCTTATAGCTGCAATGGATTTGTCAGGAAGGTACTATGTTACATCAATGGTGTGTCAATTAATCAAAGCAACAAGCCTTAACCAAGTTACGGAATACTTCTTAGACGATAGCAAAGAAAAAGAATCAAGTTAAACGCTACAGTTGATGATCTTAAGGTGAGGTACTAATTCATCTATTTACAAGTCCAATATATAAACAATTTATGGAATTGACACTAATCTCACTTTTACCCACTATATCATCAGAAACATTCTTGACCTATCAATTCAATCGTTAAGCAATTTTCACTTCCCAAGAATTAGCATGTTCACTAAGAACATCCGAGACATACACAAGCAGACATCATCCAACACAACACATAAAACAGGTTTTAACTTTTACGACTAAATAGACAAAAGAAAAATCAGAAATAATTAGGGGAGGTTTGGTTTGTTTTCTGTTGTCATTTTTCACTACTAATTGCAAAAATGACACAGTTTTCACTATTTTCTGTCTTCAAATTTTTCTGCAGGAAATGGTGAAAACAAGAAAAAGTTGTTTTCAACATTTCCTTCACAAAAGTTTGAAAATAGAAAATAAAGCGAAAGTAAGTTGGTATTTTTGTAATTAGTAGCAAAAATATATCAATTGAAAATCAAAACATAAAATAAACCTAAAAATACAAGGTTTGGATGAGGTATTTCTAGATTGGGTGTGTTTGGATGGGGTATTTTCAAAATTTCAAGGAATTTGAAATACAAGGTAATTCAATTACTTGAAATACCTGAGTAAGGAGAGGGAATTTCAAAATACCACCTCTTTAGGAGGTATTTCAAATTCCTCAAATTTACCTTAAACAAAATACCCCCATAAAATCTCTTGATTTCTAAAATCCTTTATATTTAATACCCAAACAAAGTATTTTGGAGTGAAGTATTTTAATTACCCTCTTAAAATACTTCACCCTCTACAAATACCCCATCCAAACACATCCTTAGGGATTACTTGCATTGATACAAAAGGTAAACTTCATAAAATTGCAAGTGACTAATATGAAACAATTTTTGCAACCCACAATATCATTTTTCAAATATCAAATTATAAGACTGGATCAAAAACAGAAAACTTGCGCAAATCAAATTAGACTTGAAAAAAGAAAACCAATTCCATTCTCAACAGATGTTGTGCATTCTTATGAACATCTGCAAATCCATTGGTCAAACCATCCAAAGCCATAAACCTTTTATTGATTAGTTCAAAAGACAAACAATCCAGCATAAGTCGTCATCATCATCATTTCCTAATGGCTTCTGGTAGTGATTGATTAGACCTGATAAACAAATTTCTGAAAACATTTTCATTGTTACATTAAGTCTGCCTGCAGTTCTTACAGTCGTAAATATTTGACTACAACAACTCGGCGAAGTATGGTAGATTAACCAGATTTCCTTCACTGGTAAGGCAATCCCCAGTCAAGTAAGAAATTTGCCCATGAAATGCCTAAATGGGTTTAAAAATGTTAATAAGATAACAATTGGTGAAGAATTATAAGGTTGTGGCTTATGAACAACAAAAGCAAACATATTTCATCGCAAAGAGCAGAAACCCACTTTAAAAACTCAATCAAAATGACACAATTGAAAATAATACCAATTGAAGACAGAGGAATAGAGAATTATGGTTATCAACAACAAAAGTAATCTAACTTTCATCATAGAGAGCAAAAACCCACTTCAAAAAATCAGTCAAAATAACGAGTGATTGAAAAACAAGGCCGATCGAAATGGAAAACAGAGAGAGAGAGAGAGAGAGAGAGAGAGAGAGGGACCTTCAAGAACATGGTCCTCGGGTCCAACAGAAGAATCACCACAGACATCGCAAACAACTCTTCCATGGATTTCACCAGTCCAAGCACTCGAACGACCAAATGCAAAGAACAACAATAGAATCAGACACATCACCATCTTCTTCTGGCTATTCGCTTCCATGGTTGAGAAAGAAACCCAAAAATTGTACCTTTCTATTGGGTACGTTTGGGTGGTAGTTTTTCCAAGCACGGACCTTCATAGTGCATTGATTTTTCCACCGACACTACCCGAGTTACTAAGCCCAACGGCCGAGTCAAGGGACCAGTTGCTTAACTCAAAAAATTTTTTCTTTCTCAAAAAAAAAAAAAAAAAGTTTAGGTGAGTTGGGTAAGGAACTTACCAGGATCATGGCAGGTCTCACTGCTCAAAGAACACTTATAGAGGACTTGTAGATTACCCACCAATGAGATACTCATATTAATAGTGAGATTCGAACTCACGACCTTGTGGGTTATGAGCTTTATCCTTATCAACTGGACCAATTTTTTTTTACTTCTATCATGTGGGATTATCTTTATATTATTTTACACAATTCTCTATTTTATGGTATAATTCTAGAAAGTTAAAAATGGTCCTATAAAAACAAGTGGCTTTTGTAAATAGTGAAGCTCCCCTAGAAAAATTACCCTCACTGCCACTTTTGAGCTGCCCGTTATTGCACATTTGGGCATGGAGAAAATGTTTATGTTTTCTTTCCTTGAAGTAATTGGTTACTAGATTCTTATACTCGCGTGCCATGTATGGAGTTAGTAATCTAATTTCTTTATTTTATATAAGGTGAGTTCTCCGCAGGCTTCGTCGCCGTCGAAGGGGTAGTGATTCAAGGGTAGGGATGTCAACGGGGCGGGTCGGGTACGGATACTGGCTACCCGCTACCCGCTACCCGCCCGGTTGGATAAAAAAATCCACCCGTGCCCGCCCCATACCCGCACGAATACCCGTTTAGCGGGTTGTTGACGGATTTTGCAGGTTTTCGCGGGTATCCATGGATATCCATGGGTAGTCATGAACAAAAAATAAAATCAGTTTTTCAATTAAAAAATTTCATCCACTAAACTTAAACAAACATGTTTAGATCCACAAGGAGCCTTTCTCCTTCAACCTGTGCACGTGAGAACGAAGGAGGGGAGGCAGTGAGGTCGTGCGCGTCAGACAGCGGTGGCCGGCGGCGAGCTCGAGCGGACGACGACTATTTAGAATCATAGACACCTCTGCTTCAAATCTCATGTCCCAACCCCTGCTACAAAACACTCAGTTGGAGTATTGTGAACTAAACCCAAAAGCCATTAGGCTGAAATAAAAAAGGGCACAAACACATGTTCTGCCAACAGATCTGAGGTTTTGCAGCAACAAAGTGGATGAGGTTTAGAGCTCACCCTGAGGTTTCGAAAGAACGGCGGTGCGAGAATCTGGGTGGCGGAGGAGCGGCGATGTGCAAGGATGGTATTTGAGTTGAGACGAGCGACGGCACGTAAGGACGCTCTCTAAGTCATGGCGAGCAGCGAACGGTTTTGGGGGCGGTGACTGTCTCTAGCGCGCGAGGAAAATAGAGGAAGAAGGGTTGGGACAGGGACAATGTGTGGTTGAAGAAGAAAAAACCCAAGAGCTCTAATCAGTCACAGATATAGGGACATAAGGTGTTCTAATAAGGAAAGATGGGAAATTAGGGTTTAGGAATTAGTAGATATATATATATAAATAAAGGGTATTATAGTAATTATGTAACGGGTGCGAGTACCCGCGGGCACGGATATTGTAATATCCGCCTCCGCCCCGTTAATAAACGGGTATTGAAATTACCTGTTTATATTACCCGCGGGCACCCGTTTAACTATCCGCCTCGTGCCCGTTGCGGATTTTATTCTCGGGCACGAGTAAAATTGACATCCCTATTCAGGGGTGTGGGTGTTAGGTTCTGATGTGTTATGCCTCTACACTTTGGATTTTTTTTTTTTTTTAGGTTTTAGGTTTAGTTTTGCAAAGAAGGGGTTCAATGAAGGAGATAAAAGGAATAACACATTTTAGTAAGTTTTGATTTGCAGAAATACCCTTAGGCTGGTTTGACCAAGCCTTTGAAGGGGTGGACCATTTTAAATGAGTTGGACCTGGTTGGCAGCACCTCATTGGTCCACATTAGCTAGGTAAATTTGGCCCCAATTTTGGGGGGTATGGAAGAACTCACCCTAATAATAAACTCAATATGTATGCCCACACGCACCTAACGAGTAGCCAGGGGCGTTGACGCTGACATATGGAGAGAGTGTTGTGTTGTGTAGATGAGTCCCGATAGATGAGAGAGATGAAAGAGTGCAGAGGGTAGTGGGTGCAAAAATATAAAGTGAGTGAGGTAAAAATTAAAAAAAAAATATAAGGGAGTAAATAATTTTTTTTGAGACTAAGTAGGTTCATCTGACTGCCCTAAACTCTATGTAGGTCCACCCCAGGTTCCATGTATTATGGACATTATTTGTCGAGCCACAATATTTTTACAACTACTATGGACACCTAAGTAACACCCATACACACATATTGTACATCTATTCTATCTCGAAATATAATATGTTTTCATCTCATTCATACTCACATCAATCTACAGTGTCTATAGATGTATGTGTCCAAATTTAGGTGTAAAAAAACATAGTGTTATTTGCCCATAGATATGTTATGAAATTATGATGATGTTGCACCTTTACAAATTACTCATGGTTCAATTCCAAAGGCAAATTAGAAAAGGATTTAATTTTATATGGGTTAAAATAAATTTTTTATATTATTTTAAATATGTTTTAGTATCTAAAAGTGGTTGGTTAGAATGGAAGTGAACTGTGTCATTAGGCGAACTTTATTTACAAGATCAAGAGCTCGAATCCTGGAGTCGTCACTTTAAAGAGAGCTTTATTTAAGCACCAACTCCGACCTGAGAGTTAGTCTCCAACTTTACCTTTGGGATATCCGATCAAAGAAGGAAAAAAAAATAAAAACCAGAAGTTTCAGTCCATAAAGGTCATTTTTACAATTTTCATCCTTGCAAAGTGAAAAATTGGGGCAACATTTGAGAGAGTTTAGGAAAACGAAATTCATTCCCTTTTCAACTAACGCAAAGTCCAAAATTGTCTTCCATATTATTTTCTTTTAACTATTGAGTTAGTCCCAGAACTATTTGGGAAATTTTAAGTAGGTCCTTGAACTAAAAAACTTCTAATTAGGTCCTCAAACTTATATAAAATGATCAATTGGGTCCCTGAATTAAAAAGTTTCTAATTAGGTCCCTAAATTTAAATAAAATTTTCAATTGGGTCCCTAAAGTAGAAAGATGACCATATAAGATAAAAAATAATAAAATGATAAATGATAAAATTTAGAGAGAGAAAATTGTTTGATATAATAATAAAAGAAAATGACAAAAGATGAATATGAGTAAAAAAATCACTATTTAAAATAATAATAACAAGATAAAGTAAAAAACAGAACTTAGTGATAAAAGTTATTGTTTAGCATAATAATTAAATAAAAATAGATAAATTTGAGAGACAAAACTTAGTTCTTTAAATGATAATAACAAAATAATGAAATATGAAACTGTGCTAGAAAATTCATGTTTTATAACAAAATATTAAGAGATTAAACTGATAAACCTCAATTGAAATATACATTTTTAAATAGTAATATATTATTAAAGGATGATTTTGAAAAAAAAATTCAAATAAAAAATATAGTAAAAGATGAAACTTAGCCGAGAATGTCATTATTTGAAATAATTTTTATTCTAATATTATAACAAAAGATAAAAGCGAGTAAAAAAATTTGAATATTTAAAAAAAAATTAACAACAAGTTATTTTTTGAAATAATAAATAAAATAAAGAATCTAGTTAAGTAAATATCACATTTTAAATAATATTTTTGTTTGCTATGTCTATTATTATTATTATTATTATTATTATTATTTTAATTTTATTTCAAATATTAAATATTTGACTCAATTTAATCTCTAAATATTTTATTATAAAACATGATTTTTCTAGCACAATTTCATTTTTTTTTACTCATATTCATCTTTTGTCATTTTATTTTATTATTATTATTATTATTATTATTATTATTTTGTCACTATGTTTTAATTTTTATTATTATTTTAAATAGTAAGCTTTTCTCTCATATTCATCTTTTGTCATTTTATTATTATATCAACCACTTTTTTTTTGTAAATTTTATCATCTATCATTTTATTATTTTTATTTTATATAGTCATTTTTCTATTTTATGGACCCAATTGGAAATTTTATATAAGTTTCAGGGACCCAATTAGAAACTTTTTAGTTCAAAGACTCAATTGAAAATTTTATATAAGTTCAGGGACCTAATAAAAAACTTTTTTAGTTTAGGGACTGATACACCCCATTGTGCCATTAATTAATTATTTAAAACCTACTCGCGTTCTTAACGTTAAACATAACCCGAAAATGCGAAAATATTAAAAACTTAATTATAAACACATCCAACTTCGGAAAGTTAACACAACACACCATAATGATATTATACATATACACATATTTCTAACCATCATAATACAAAACACTGTTTAGGGTATCCTATCAGTAGAATCCCTTACAGGTACATACTTATACAAACTGTTATAATCAGCGGAAAATAAAACGTCTCACAAGATGCACTGGCCATATTCCCTAAACTCTACCATTCGAATCCACAACTTGTCCTCCAGCATCCGGTTCATACGGAGTTCTGTCAAAGTCCTCGGTAGCTGGCTCCTCCATAGAGTCTTCTCATCAGATCACATAACCAAAACAAATACAATACAACAAAATAGGAGATAAGAAACAATTGTATCATCATAAACGAAAAAAGAATCATAGCATATAATATAATAACAGTCAAAGCCACACATCATACATAACTAATAATCATCCTTAAATCACCATATCTTCCTCTACCCTCAATCTCATGCAACTAAACATTTATGCTGACGTGGCCACCACCAATCCAGTCACACATCCCTCGTTAGGGATGTCAGTCAGTCGTCCAAGCAATGCGTCCCCAAATACCGATGCACACCCTCATCCGCGGTGAGAATGCTCATGCAAAGCAATGATACTATAGCTGCACAATTTATCCAGTGCACACCTTCGTTCGCTCTCAAAGGTGCTCATTCATAGCAATGACACTATAATTGAACAACCTAAATCTAAGTTGGGACAGTTCCGCGAGAACTTCGGACCTCGTTTGTTCCCAACACACAGTTGTGAACAACAATGTATATATATGAATCTCACTGACTCGCATCGGTTACAACCTAATGCCTCAACTTTCCATCATAATCTCAACACACATTCAATGTCACATCTCATCCATTAAATACTTTAATTAGACGAGGCACCTCTAAGTCGCCTTCATTCTCTCACCCACACGAATATCTCCCGAACAACATATATCATTTCCTAGAATTAGGCCTGGCAAAAGGATCCGTGGATCAATTATCCATCCGGTCCATCCATAATAAAATCCATCCAACCCATCCAATAATAAAATAAAAACTATATGGATTGGATTGGATTATTTTTATTAATGGATGGATAATGATCCATCCAATAAGTTTCTTAATCCATTGGGCCAAAAAAAAAAAAAAAAGAAGTAAATCATTTATCATCCATTCCAAAATCTCTCGGGTTTTAATATTGTTGCTGGGATTTGCTGGGATCAGAGTTACGTGATCGCTGCTTTGCCTTTGAGCAAACACGAAGACAAACAAAACTTGAAATTCTTCTTCAACTTTTTCTTTTCATTTTTCTCTTCAACTTTTTCTTCTTCAACTTTTCAACAGCTCTCACCTACAACATTCTACTCAGCAACTTCAGTGTTGCACAAACCACAACAGATACCAATTACGGCGTGATTGTGAAGGAATAATCAATCAACGTTGAAGGGGAAATACTTAATGTCACTTTTACCCATGCTCTAAAATCTAAATGCTTGCGCCTTTGTTGACTCTGGGTTTTCTTATTTGGTGAGACATTAATCAAAGGGTTTTTGATATTTTCCTCAATAATAGAACTGCTCAGGAAGGGGCTGATGTTATTGCCTGGGCTCAAGATTTGGACTAACACATTCCAGCGGGCGTTTCCCTTGCAGAGAACGTAAGTTTTCAAGGAAACCTCCTTGTATATATGAATTCCCCCCCCCCCCCCTTTTTTTATAGGGACCTTGTATATATGAATTTGTAATTGCAATTGGTAAATTCATGTATTTAATTAAGGTTTTTAAAATTCAAGAGAGAAAATAGTTAGAGATGAAAAAAAAAAATTAGTAGGTAGGCATTGTTAAAATAAAATTTTAATGTGTAATATATTTTAAAATGGATGGGTCGGATATCAATCCATATAAAAATGACTAATGGATGGGTTGGATGGTTTTTTATTAAATGGATCATGGATGGATTAGATTTTTTTAATACAATTTTAATGGATCAAAATGGATAGATGGATTATTTTTATCCGATCCATTATAATCCGAATCAAAATTCATCCGATCCATCCATTTGCCACCCTTACCTAGATGCTAACTAATTATAAAATAACAGATATTGTACGTCATCAAACCAAACAAATCATACATAGTAAAAACAATAATAAAATATTCAGGTAACACAAAAACGACACGTAAAGTAGATTACCACAACCAGCACATCACAAACAGTTCAATAGAAATAAAATCAGACATCCTCAAATATTCTAAATTTATCCTAATAGCGATAAACCTAAAATCCTCAAATCATTATTGGTACTACGGGGTAGTTTCCTATACGATTTGGTCTTGTCGATTACCCGACTACTAGTAGAGTTTAGGTCGCCCTACACCATTATTATAATATATACTAATCCATTCCGATGACAGAATGATTCTTTCTCCCACCTTAACTAACACCGGAATCACGAAGCATAAAAATAAGTTAATCAAACAAAATCCAACTATGACAACTCTAAGCTAGTTTCGGTCAAGACACCAAAATAGGGCTAGGGTTATTTTCTCAATTCCATCTTTTGGATCCTAGTTACTAGAGTCTTAACTAACATAGATCAAGTGTTACAAGTCAAGAATTTGAAACAAAATCATCTAACCTCTAGGGTTAAGGGTTTCGACCAAGCATAGTAAAATACGCTAGAAATTTCTTTTGTTCACATACTCTTGGATCTAGAACCTAAACTCCTTAGATAGCTTATACAAGTCATCATCTAAGTAAAAATTGAAGAAAAACTCAATTTGCCTACACATGCAAGATTCAACCAGGGGCTAGAAATTTTAGCTAGGAATTTCTTTTGATCTCAAGCTTCTAGATCTAGCAACTAGGGGTATTAGAAAGGTAAGATCAAATGTCAGAACACTTAAAACATTTTTCTATGATTTTTGATGAATTTTTGAAAAACTAGATCTAGGAATTGAAATTTGAGAAAACTTGATGAAAATGGAGATTTATGGATGATTAATGGAGCTAAGAGGATGAGAAATAGAATCATCACCTTGGAATGAAGAGATTTTATGAAGAACTTGAACGAAATTGAAGAACTTAGCAAGAACTAAAATGGTGTTCTTAGTGTTTTTGTGAGAAAAATGCCTTAGAATGAAAATGGAAATTTGGCTAAGTGTGGAATTACCTAGAAAGTCCAAGGACAAAATAGTCGTTTCACCTTATAAAATATCTAGATATTTTCAAAGTCATCATGACTTGCATTTAATGCTTGTCCCCTCAGTCACATCAATCACTTCCATCACCTCAGCACCGTATCCGGCTCCATTTTTTACCCGATTTAGGTTTTACGCGCGTTTCCTTTGAAGATTTCGCCCGAACAAAACATGATATTTTATTTTACGTGAAAATTTTCAAAAAAACCAATATCATTGAAAATATGATTTAAACCTAAACCGTTTCATTCACGAGTCAAAATTAGGTTTTCTGATCAGTAAAATCTTACTGTCAGTGAAAAGCAGATCGGTTTTCGTCTGAATTTTCAACCTAAAATTTTACCGTAACCCTCTACCATAAGGTAGAGTATGAATATGATTTTGTTTTATCCAAACTCATTTTCTTGCACTCAGATAAAAATATAAATAATTATATTGCTACCGGTAATATAGCATATATAAAAAGCAGGGTGTTACATTACTACCCTACTTAGAACAAAATTCCATCCTCGGAATTTACGTACCTCAGAATAGATGTGGATACTGCTGCTGCATCTCCGTCTCACGCTCCCACGTAGCATCTCCACTCGTCTCATCCTATATGACTTTAACCAAAGGAATCTGTCTATCGCGAAGCTCCTTAATCCGTCTATCTGCTATCCTAACAGGTAAAGCCTCATACTATAGATTATCTCGCAGTTGTATAGACTCAGCCGCAAGAACATGTGAAGATTCAGGATAATGTTTTCTCAACTGAGAAATGTGAAAGTCGTCATGAAGGTCAGCAAGGTTAGGTGGTAAAGCAATATGGTAAGCTACTGGACCAACCCGTCGAAGAATCTGGAAGGGTCCGATGAATCTAGGAGTAAGTTTTCTAGACTTAATAGCCCTGCCAATTCCGGTCTTCGGAGTGACTCCAAAAACACGTGATCACCCTCCTGGAATTCTAAAGGTCTCCTCCTCTTGTTACTGTAGCTCCTCTTCCTATCATGTGCTTCCTTCATCTTTTCCCTTATCTTCCTAACTTGTTCCGTAGTTTGCTACCCACATCTGGACCCAAAACTTGGTTCTCACCAGTCTCATACCAACATAACGGGGTCGTACACTTCCTGTCATACAAAGCCTCGTATGGTGTCATTCCAATACTACTATGAAAACTATTGTTATAAGTAAATTCAATCAATGGCAAGAACTCATCCCAACTTCCAGTGTGCTCCAATACACAAGCTCTCAAAAGATCTTCCAATGACTGAATCGTCTTTTCTGACTGTCCATCTGTCTAGGGATGATAAGCAGAACTCATCCTCAACTTCGTCCCCAAGGCACTGTGCAACTGTCTCCAAAATCTAGATGTGAATCTAGGATCTCTGTCTGAGACAATGCTTGACGGCACGCCATGCAACCTAACAACTTCTTTGATATAAATCTGGCAACTTCTCCAAACTATAACTCTCACTAATAGGTAAGAAGTGAGCACAATTCGTCAACCTATCAATGATAACCCAAACCGCATCATGCCTCTTCAGAGTTCGTGGTAATCCAAACACAAAATCCATAGCTATGCTATCCCATTTCCACTCAGGGATATCTAATGATTGTAACAAACCTGCTGGCTTTTGATGCTCAATCTTAGCCTTCTGACACACTAGGAAAGATAAAACATACTCTGCTACCTCTTTCTTCATCCTCGGCCACCAAAACATCTTCCTCAGATCCTGATACATTTTGGTGGATCCTGGATGAAAACTCAACTTACTCTTATGTGCTTCCAAGATCATCTTCCTAAGTTCTAAATCCTCTGGCACACATATCCTATCTCTAAACCTCAACACACCATCTGTTCTCCGGCTAAACTCAGAAATCTTACCATCATCTATACCTCTACTCACCTCTTGCAGATATTGATCCTGAACTTGTTTATCCTTAAGATATCTCATAAAATCACTACTAATAGTGATCATACCTAAGCAAATTTTATCATCAACCAACTCCATCCCTAAGTTCAGATCTCGGAACTGCTCAAGCAATTCCAGCTCTTTAACCATTATTGCAGATACATGCAAAGACTTCCTACTCAAAGCATCCGCTACAACATTTGCCTTCCCAGGATGGTATAGTAGATCAAACTCATAATCTTTGATAAACTCCATCCATCTCCGCTGTCTCATATTCAACTCTTTTTGATCAAACAAATACTTCAGACTCTTATGATCACTATAAACATTAAACTTTGCTCCATACAAAAAGTGTCGCCATATTTTTAAGGTTAAAATACCTTTTTGGGCCTTTATCTTTTGGGTAAAATTCATTTTGGTCCTTTATCTTTAAAAAGATTCATTTTAGTCCTTTATGTTTCAAAAGTGATCCAAAATGGTCCTTTCCGTAAGCTCTGTTACTTTTTCCGTTAATCATAGCCTACGTGAAAGGACCATTTTGGGTCACTTTTGAAACATAAAGGACTAAAATGAATATTTTTAACTGCCACGTCACCAGTTTCTGACGGAGTTTAGATGGGAGCTGACGGAAAGGACCATTTTGGGTCACTTTTGAAACATAAAGGACTAAAATGAATCTTTTTAAAGATAAAGGACCAAAATGAATTTTACCAAAAAGATAAAGGACCAAAAAGGTATTTTAGCCTATTTTTAATGCAAATACTATAGTTGCCAACACCAAATCATGAGTCGGATAGTTAATTCTCAATTGTCGGGAAGCATAAGCCACAACTCTTCCCTATTGCATCAGAACACAACCTAACCCTTGGTATGACGCGTCACAGTATACGTCAAACTGTCTTAAAGGATAGGGTAAAGTTAACACGGGTGATGTAGTCAACCAGTCCTTCAGCTTTTGAAAACTCTGCTCATACTTGTTTGTCCATACAAAAGCTGTATCTTTCCTCGTCAACTGCATCATAGGCAACGCAATCTTCGAGAAACCCTCCATAAACCTCCAATAAATCCAGCTAACCCTAGAAAACTTCGTACCTCACTTACTGGCTTAGGCCGTTCCCACATAAGAACTGCCTCAAACTTAGCTGGATCTACTGTTATTCCTTCTTTGTTGATCACATGTCCTAAAAACTGAACTTCCTCCATCCAAAACTCACATTTGGAAAGCTTTGCATAAAGCTATCTATCTTTCAAAACCTACAACACTACTCTCAAATGTTCCTCATGATCTTCCCGCGTACGGGGAATAGATAAGGATGTCGTCGATGAAAACAACAACAAACTTATCGAGGAACGATCTAAAAATTTTGTTCATGTAATTCATGAACATTGCTGGAGCATTAGTCCCACCGAAAGGCATAACTAAATACTCGTAATGCCCGTAACTCGTCCTAAAAGTTGTTATAAGTATATCCTCCTTCCTTACTCTTATATGATGGTATCCAGACCTCAATCAATCTTAAAAAACATTGCTGCTCCCTTCAGCTGATCCATCAGAACTGATACTTGTTCTTGATCGTTACCTTATTCAACTGTCTATAATCCGTGCACAGCCTAGCACTTCCATCATTTTTCTTCACAAACAACACCAGAGCTCCCCACGGTGAAACACTCGGTCTTATGAACTCTTTCCCCAACATGTCATCCAATTGTTTCTTTAACCCTGCTAACTCCACGGGTGACATCTGATAGGGCTCTATAGATATAGGTCCTGTCCCTGGTACGAGATCTATGGTGAATTCCACTTCTCTCTCTGGTGGCAAACCTAGAATGTCGGGAAGGAAAACCTCTGGAAACTCTCTCACAATAGGCATCGAATCTATACTAGGAGTCTCATTAGCTTCCACTGCGAACAGCCTCATGTACTGCCGAGAATCATCACTCCTCATGGATACTCCTTCATTGGCAGATACTATACTAGAAGACTCAAGAAATGATACGGTCTTACTAGAACAATCTAGCATTACATGGTTAGCCGAAAGCCAATCCATGCCAAGGATAACATCTATCTGTTGCATAGGCAAACAGACAAGGTCTACAATAAATATCCTATTCTCAACAACTATAGGTCACTGTAAACAAACAGACATGGTAGTCAAGGAATCATGTGAAATAAAGGAATGTGTAACACCTGAGTCAAACAACACAGACGAGAGTCTACCTGATATCAAACACATACCTTGTATGAGATCTGCAGATTGAGAGGATTCAGCTCCCCTCACGGTAAACACTCTTCTAGTGGCCTAAGGTCTGGCCACCTGTTGTCCTATTGCTGGGACTCCTCTCCTAGCTCCACCTCTATAACCTCCAGCACTTCTACCCTCAGCTACCGGCTGCTGCATAGCCCGCTGTCTACAATCACTAGCCAAGTGATCTGGTTTACCACAGATGTAACAAACACATCTCTCGCTGCAATCTCTCACATAATGATGTCCCCCGCATCTGAAACAAACTGGGCCTCTCTGCTACTGACCAGCTCCACCAACTGGTGCTACAGTAGCTAGTATTAGTGCAGCTGTCTGCACTGGTCTGGTATATGGTCCATGCCTCCTCTGGAAACCACTACCTCTCCTCTGAGTATTAAGTCTGATAGGACCTCCACTCCTCTGCTGCTTTTGATTGAACTGATCCTGCTGCTCTATAATTATCTGGAGCATCCGCGCGTTCTGTTGTGTTTGCTGTAGCGTAGCTGTAGCTAACTCGCGTATAGTCTGGAGAGTCTCAGGTAACTCTCCTCCACCACCTGCTCCTTCGACAGTATGAGAAGCCTCTTCGTTCCCACAAATGACAACTCTATCTGTGGCTCTACCGCCACCTCGTCCACTTCCTCGAGCCATGATCCTATAAAAAAAAATCATTAGCTCACACTTATGTGACATATAATACTACATAAAACTGGTATATAAATACCATATGCCATATAAATGTTAACTATCGCGTCAAGTCTATCACATCGAATCTATCGAGTCCGGACTTGCTACCCAATTTCTAAACATAGTCAACAGGGGCGAAGCCAGAAAATTTCGATGAGGGGGGCCAAAATCTAATTTACATAACATGAAATAGTAATAAAAAATAATTTTAATTAATTTTTATACAATGTCAGTGTAATTTTTTTCGTAAATATCCAATTATATCTTGACAAATTAGCATAATTGTTATTTCTCTCTTATAGTTATTAAAATAAAAACACACATGTCAAAATGTTAGCGAATGTCAGTGTAAATATTTTTACACTGACAGTATATACTACTTTAATTCATAAAAAATTAACTAATATATAAAAACAAATTATATGATACAAATTTCATAATAACTTAATATAATATAAATTACTCAAATAGATTTATATCTAAAACATTCACTTCTTCAATTGTACACACAACATTTCACAGAGTAAAAAATCATCTATTATCATATATGGTCTATTTTTATCAATTTCTGTTTTTAATGTAAACAATTGTATCTATCTTAGAATTCTAAAAAGTGTAATTTAAGTGTTTGAAATTGTACTTATTTTAATTAAATTTGAGCCAATCATATTATATATATATATATATATATATATATATATATATATATATATATATATATATAGAAGATGACAACATGGGGAGGGGGGGCCATGGCATCCCTTGGTCCCCCCTCCCTCCGCCCCTGATAGTCAATATCCGATGTGGATCAACTAGACACGGCCAGTAACAACATCCTAAACCTCACAGTCTGATTAGAATCAAACTGCTCTGATACCACCAAATGAGACACCCCGTTGTGCCCCGTTGTGCAATTAATTATTTATTTAAAACCTACTCGCGTTCTTAATGTTAAATGTAACCCGAAAATACGAAAATATTAAAAACTTAATTATAAACACATCCAACTTCGGAAAGTTAACACACCACACCATAATGATATTATAAATATACACATATCTCTAACCATCATAATACAAAATACTGTTTAGGGTATCCTATCAGCAGGATCCCTTACAGGTACATACTTATACAAACTGTTATAATCAGCGGAAAATCAAACGTCTCACAAGACGTACTGGCCATACTCCCTAAACTCTACCACTCGAATCCACAGCTCGTCCTCCTGCATCCGGTTCATACGGAGTTCCGTCTATGTCCTCGATAGCTGGCTCCTCTATAGAGTCTTCTCATCAGATCACATAACCAAAACTAATACAATACAATAAAATAGGATATAAGAAACAGTTCTATCATCATAAGCGGAAAAGGAATCATAGCATATAATATAATAATAGTCAAAGACACACATTACACATAACTAACAATAATCCTTAAATCACAATATCTTCCTCTACCCTCAATCTCATGCAACTAAACCTTTATGCTGACGTAGCCACCACCAATCCTGTCACACATCCCTCGTTAGGGATGTCAGTCAGTCGTCCAAGCGATGCTTCCCCAAATACCGATGCACACCCTCATCCGCGGTGAGAATGCTCATGCAAATCAATGACACTATAGCTGCACAATTTATCCGATGCACACCTTCGTTCGCTCTCGAGGTGCTCATGCATAGAAATGACACTATAGCTGCACAACCTAAATCTAAGTTGGGACAGTTCCGCGAGAACTTCGGACCTCGTGTGTTCCCAACACACGGTTGTGAACAACAATGCATATATATGAATCTCACCGACTCGCATCGGTTACAACCTAGTGCCTCAACCTTTCATCACAATCTCAACACACATTCCATTTTACATCTCATCCATTAAATACTTTAATTAGGCGAGGCACATCTAAGTCACATTCATTCTCTCACCCACACGAATATCTACCGAACAACATATATCATTTCCTAGATGCTAACTAATTATAAAATAACAGATATTGTATGTCATTAAACCAAACATATCATACACAGTAAAAACAATAATAAAATATTCAAGTAACACAAAACGACACATAAAGTACACAACCAGCGCATCACAAACAGTTCAATAGAAATAAAATCAGACATCCTCAAATATTCTAAAATTATCCTAACGGCGATAAACCTACTATCCCCAAATCATCATTGGTACTATGGGGTAGTTTCCAATACGATTTTGGGCTTGTCTATTACTCGGCCACTAGTAGGTCGCCCTACACCATTATTATAATATATATATATACTTATCTATTCCGATGACAGGATGATTCTTTCTCCCACCTGAACTAACACCGGAATCACGAAAGTGAGTCTCCTCGTCGCTACACCACAAGTTATTGATTAACCTTCAACCAAAACAACATAAAAATAAGTTAATCAAACAAAATCCAACTATGACAACTCTAAGCTAGTTTCGGCCAAGACACCAAAATAGGGCTAGGGTTATTTTCTCAATTCCATATTTTGGATCCTAGTTACTAGTGTAACACCCTATTTTTACGATTTTTACCGTTTTGCTGTTTTTACTGTTTTCAATTATCGGTAGAATTTTAATTATTCGTAATTTTTATATTAGATTTAGAAAATGTTTTTTAATAAAATAAAATCATAATTATACTCTACCTTATGGTATAATATTACGATAAAAATTTAGGTTTAAAACTCAGACAAAACCCGGTCTGCGTTTTCCACTGATAGTAAGATTTTACTGCTCAGAAAACCTAATTTTAATTCGTGAATGAGATGAAAAATATTTTTATCATATTTGCTAGGATATTGGAAGTTTTGAAAATTTTAGCATAAAAATAAAATATTATATTTGTTGCGGGCGAAAACATTGAAATGTCTCTAGGAAATCTGAGTCAGATGAACCAAAAGGGTCAGCAACAGAGCTAAGATGACTGATGTGATGAGCATTTATGATGTTCCTATCCGAATCATAATGGCTATAATGGCTCATAAATGCCTTAGGATATTTTTACATTGAAATGACCGTTTTGCCCCTAGTTTCACATGGAAACTACAAGTTTGCCATCATGCAATTTTACCCATTTCTCCCTAGAAACCCACGGCCCCAACCTCTTAAGACCACACTTAGTCTTTTATTTCCTTCATTTGTTCATGTTGTTCTTCAAAAACTTGAAAAAACTCTTAAGTTCTTCATCTTCAATTTTTAAAGGAAGTAGTAGATTTTGATCATTTCTTCAAATTCCAAAGGTAGATTCTTGTGATCAATGATCATACCTTCCTTTCCTTTCACAACTTTTCTTCATATCTCAAGTTTTTACAAATTTCAAATTTTTAGATCTAGAACTTCAAAAATCTCTAGAAAATCATAGAAAAATTCTTTTAATGTGATTCCAATTTCTATGATCTTCACATGACTTCTATTTTCAACATCTAAGAGCTTGAAAAGTTTAGAGATCCCTAGCTATTTCTTTCTAGCTTGGCCGAACCATGCTCAAAATGGGTTTGGTAGTTTTTCTTCATTTTTAACTTGTTGTTTTGTTGATTGATCATGGCTAGGTTTTGGTTGTGAAAAACCTTGAGCTCTAGGTGAACATCATCCTCTTCTTGTTTGAGTTCAAGTGATCACCAAAGGTATGGGGGAGATTACCATCATCCTACCTTAGGGTAGACATGTTGATGGTTTAATTAGTGTCATTTAGTGTAAATAGTCTTGTAAATCATAAGTGTGAAATTTATTTTCTTACATATGTGTGATCCTCTTGGAAGGATTAATTGATGTTTGTGTTGGTGGTATAATTATTTTTGATGTTGAATATGACTATATGATGCATGACTATTTGAGAAAATTGTCTAAAACAATTATTTAGGCGATTCGGTCTTGGCTGTGTAATAGGGTTTCATGATGATTTAAATTGGTTGAATAATTGTTATGAGGAGTGAATGAATACATAAGAATATAGAAATTGGTTTGGATTGATTTGGATGTGTATATTGAAAGTTATGATTCTATGAGTCCTTAGAGACTAAATTGCAATTTATGAGAATTTCAGTGGCTGCACTGAAATTCATGTAATTGTATGTTAATATTGTAGTTCTTGATGAGACAAAACCATAGAAATTGGTTTGGTGTTAAATGGATTAATACATAAAAAGTTATAAGCTTTTTGGTGAAAAAGGACCTTTTTGCAATTATTGAAAAATATGTGGGGCAGAAAAGTGATTTCTGGAAAATTTGAGGGCAACTGAAAAATATTTCTAAAGAAGTTGGTTTGTTGTGATTTGGAGTTATAAATATAAAGTTATAAGGTTTTAAGTGAATAAGGACCTTTTGTAATTAATGAAAGTGTAGGGACTAAACTGTAATTTTCGAAAATAAATGTAATTGGACAGTTAGAAACTGTTTTTCATGCATATAAAACTGTTCTAAAACTCCAAAATGAGTTTTGGACTATTAGAGTGTAAAATCGTTGAAAAAGGATTTATGCGATTTACAAAATTAACGACGTTCGGTCAAATTTTTAGGAATTTCATATAAATGATGTAAAATCAGTGTTTCAACTTTTTCACATGAGTAATATAACCTAGGAGAATAATACATTTGAGGTGAAGAACCATATCTTCAAAAGTAGGACTTTTGGGCCTAAATTCAGTAAAAAGCGGCAAAACCGTCGTTAAACTTTTTAAGGATTTTCGAAAAAATGCTTTGGAGAAATTGATACCTAAGTATCTTTGAGGGAAATTACTCTTGACAATGGATTTGTTTTTATCTAAAGGTTTTGGATTTAAGCCAAAAGGATTTTTTTCTTCAAAGACGAGATTTTACTGTAAAATGTAAAAAACCTAAGTCAAGAATGACTTAGTGAAAATATGAATGTCATAATTTATGACGTGAGGTGGAACACGACCTTATGTCATAAAGTATGGATAATTCATTATCCATATTCCATAAAATTTAATGGACTCAGAATGATTTGTTTTATTGGAAGCCAAAGAAAAAGGCTCAACTAGAAAAGTACAAAGAAATAAATAATTGGACCTATGTTCCAATCTCATAATGTGCTAGGATTTGTAATCAAGTATTTTAAGAAAACTTTGCACAAAGATGAAAGGTTACTTGAGAACTTTAGCTTGATGATTAAGTACCGGTGATTTGGACTTAAGGACATCTAGCATCTGTTACAGTACGTTGAAAGAATTCCAAAGGAATCATGATATCATCCGTTGGATGGACGAGAAGAACGCATTTCCGGCAAAGTTTGCCTAAACACATAGTGAAACTATGTTCTGTAAGCCCGTTGTGCCTAGGAGATCGAGCTAACACTTTAATGCGGGTGCGAATTTCGTAGTGACGATCTGTTGATGCTCAGGGTGTCGGGGTATGAAATACTCATATAGGCCAAGTTGGTTGCTCCTCTGTGGCATGGTGATCTTGCAATACACCGACATACTCGACTAGACACTATGTATTTTCTGGTAGTGCAGGATGTTCCCGAAAAAGCCTATGTACACCATAATGACTGTTGATGCATTTTATTGCCCAAGGCTGGCGTAATCCGGAACAATTCTTCTAACCACTCTCTCCGACTGTTTGTTAAAACCATGGTATAGGGAATCAGAGGTCATTCCTCGAGTCTTAGATGTCTTCTATCTAGGGAAAATGGTGCCTGTGATTATGTTGTTGTGAAATATTATTATTTTTGTTGTGATGGATGATATAACTGTTTATTGATAATTGTAGTACCTGTGTGTCGTACCACTGCATGTCTCCGTTAAGTGTAAGATGAACGGAAATCTCACCTCATTTATGTATTTCTTGGTTTGTTGTTTTCTATCTTGCGTTGAACGAAGATGATAACAACACTATTTCTCCATCACACCCTGTTGGAGTTTGAGAGTGCTGGGAGACATGGACACAGTCTCGAGGGCTTTAGTATAATGGACTTTTGTCAATATTTTGTGTCTGGCCAGTCTCGTGTCTATGTTATACTTTGTGGAGCTATGTCTCTAAAGATATTATTATTATAAACAGATTCCAGTCTGTTGTTATTTACTGGCGTTGGTATTTCCGCCTTCTTTCTGAATATGTATGACTGATGGTACTTGGAACTTGGTTTATATAATTTTGTCTGGCCAGTCTCGTGTCTATGTTATACTTTGTGGAGCTATGTCTCTAAAGATATTATTATTATAAACATATTCCAGTCTGTTGTTATTTACTAGCGTTGGTATTTCCGCCTTCTTTCTGAATATGTATGACTGATGGTACTTGGAACTTGGTTTATGTAATATTGATGCATAAGTTGATGTTATATGTTAAAGAGTATGTATGGTACTATTTGCGAATGAGAAAAGAAAAAAAATAAACCAGTATTTTTGGCAAAATAATTATTTCCCGCTTTACTCGGTCTTATAAAAATAGAAATGTCACAGACAATGTAGCGCCCGAGAAGGGTGTTACAACTAGAGTCTTAATTAACATAGATGAAGTGCTACAAGTCAAGAATTTGAAACAAAATCATCTAACCTCTAGGGTTAGGGTTTCGGCCAAGCATAGTAAAATAGGCTAGAAATTTATTTTGTTCACATACTCTTGGATCTAGAATCTAAACACCTTAGATAGCTTATACAAGTCATCATCTAAGTAAAAATTGAAGAAAAACTCATTTTGCCTACACATGCAAGATTCGGCCAAGGCTAGAAATTTTAGCTAGGAATTTTTTTTTTATCTCAAGCTTCTAGATCTAGAAACTAGGGGTATTAAAGATGTAAGATCAAGTGTCAGAACACTTAAAACATTTTTCTATGATTTTGATGAATTTTTTAAAAACTAGATCTAGGTACTGAAATTTGAGAAAAATTGATGAAAATGGAGATTTATGGATGATTAATGGAGCTAAGAGGATGAGTAATATAATCCTCACCTTGGAATGAAGAGATTTGATAAAGAACAAATTGAAGAACTTAGCAAGAACTAAAATAGTGTTCTTAGTGTTTTTGTGAGGAAAATGCCTTAGAATGAAAATGGAAATTTGGCCAAGTGTGGGGGAGGGGGCAGCTGTGTAGTGTGAAGGAGTGAGGAGGGTAGAATGGTCCCAAACACTTAGGGGCAACCTTGGAATTACTTAGAAAGTCCAAGGGCAAAATAGTCTTTTCACCTTATAAAATATCTAGATATTTTCAAAGTCATCATGAATTGCATTTAATATTTGTCCCCTCAGTCATATCAATCACTTCCATCACCTCAGCTCTGTATCCGACTCCGTCGTTTACCCGATTTAGGTTTTACGCGTTTTTCCTTTGAAGATTTCGCTCGAATAAAACATGATATTTTATTTTTACGCGAAAATTTTCAAAAAAACCAATATCGTTGAAAATATGATTTAAACCTAAACCGTTTTGTTCACGAGTCAAAATTAGGTTTTCTGATCAGTAAAATCTTACTGTCAGTGAAAAAGCAGACCGGTTTCCGTCTGAATTTTCAACCCAAAATTTTACCGTAACCCTCCACCATAAGGTAGAGTATGAATATGATTTTGTTTTATCCAAACTCATTTTCTTGCACTCAGATAAAAATATAAATAATTATTTTGCTACCGGTAATACAGCGTATATAAAAAGCAGGGTGTTACAGGGACCTACTTGAAAATTCTCAAATAGTTTGGAGGCCAAATCAATAATTAAACCTTAATTTTAAGAGTAATGATATTTGAACAATGGTGTCCAACACTGTATAAAAATACTTTCCAGCATTTATTTATTGTTTTCTTATCTTTCATCATGTATTTTATCACTCCCAAAACATCTCATCAATTATACGATGTCCATACATGATATCAAAATTTAAGTCCAAATATCATTATTATAATTTTAATTAGAGGGGCATCAACATAAAACTCCAAAAACTTCGATTTTTAATGCCTCAGAGAGACATTTAGACATAGTACCATAAGAGGGAACCAAAAAGAAATGAATCATATTTGCTTCTTTGATTTTAGGGTTTTTGACCTTTTACTTCATATTATTTGTATACCTTAAATTTGACAACTTCATTAACCTACTGGTTATTGAGATTCAAAATTTTATTTAATGATGTGTTGACATTGGTAATGGGTACACATATATCTATAGTAGATAGACAACTCGTTATCCACAAAAAAAGAAAAAAAGATAGGCAACTCGTTAACCATTTATTAAGCTTCATTAACCAAGACTTTATTTATTTTAATCAAGTTGTTGGTTAATGAGTTATAGGTGTGTAATCATTAACTGTAACACCCCGACTTTTCGCTACTTTCTAATATCGAAAATTATATAAATACATTTATATTTTTATCTGAAACTTAGAAAATGATTTTGGAAAAACCAAAGTCATATTCATATTATACTTATTTTTATAAGTATATGGTTAAATTTTGGGTTGAAAATTCAGACAAAACCCGGTCAGCATTTTCACTGACAGTAAACTTTTACTGATCAGAAACCCTAATTTCGACTCGCGAACGAAACCATTAGGTTTTATATTTTGCCCCGAACGACTTTCCACATTTCGGAAAAATCCGTTAGGAACGAAATGCTATTATTTTATTCGGGTGTAATCGTTAAGAAAACGCGTAAAACCTAAGTTCGGGGATAAGTCAGGAGACAACGGAGTCGATTATGGAGCAGAGGTATTAGGAGAGGTTGATGTAGCAGAGAGAACAAAGAGTCCTGCCTTAAATTTTATTGATCGAGAATTTTCAAGTGAAATGACCAAAATTCCCCTATGCTTAACCTAACCGCCGACGAGTTCAATTTTAACCATGGTTAAGGAACCATGGTTAGTTTGTGTGGACTAGGAGCAGCCACACCTTTCAAATGATGTGACCCACATGTTTATTAACCATGGTTGGCAACAAAACCCAAGTTAAGTTAACTATTAACCATAGTTAACTATTATATTAATTTAATATTCATAAAACCCATTAATTCAATTCCTTTTAACCAAACAGGGCCTAACTCCTAGCCTATATAAGGCCCAAAACCGCAGCTCTCCCTCCCCTTTGGCTCATCTTCTTCATTTTCTTCCTATTTGCACTTTACTTCGAAAACTCATAAGAACACCAAAACCCCACCGAAAATATGACCCTCTTCCTTTTGAAACTCGAAAAACTTTCTACATGAAAGTTGTTCCTATTTCTCTCTTATTTCCAACGAGCTAAATATCATCAAAAACGGATAAGTATATTAGGAGATATGCCCAAAATACCGAAACTTCTCGAAATCCTCAGCACCATGCGAGAACAGTGGAAAGAAGACCCTTTTCGCCCCTGTTCTGATCTTAATCAAATAAAACCCTCAACAATAAAGTTGTTCCTTTTCTTCTTATCTTTCCAACAAGCCAAAGTTTGCAATTTTTGGATGAGTAGACCGTGAGATATACTCACAAAACCACCACATCCTCAAAGCTGTCCAGCTTTTAACTAAGTGTTGGTTGAACATTTCTCTTCATTTCTTCATCACCAAGAGGTAATATCTTCTCTCCATGATCAATCATGTCTTCTTATTCATTAAGTTGACTTGTTTTATGCCATGATCATCATTTTAAATTCCTAGATCTAGAATCTTGTAAAATCTCTAGGAAATTGTATAAAAATCCTATGATCAGGAAACCAATTCCTATGTTCCTATTATCATCCCTATAATCATAATCCAAGATGTTGTTGTAAACAAAGTTTGCTTCCTTATTTTTCTCTCCAAGGCCGAAACTCACATGTGTGGGTGGAGGAATTTTTATTCATTCTTTTCAAGAAGTTAAGCTTGATTTCAATCTTATAGTTCATATATATCATGAATCTATGTTATTGAATCAAAATAAATTCTCTAGCCTAATTTTCATGTCATGGATGAAACCCCACTCTTTGTGGAGTTAGAGGATTTTGTTTTACTTGTTGTGTTTTGATTCTTAATCATGTATCTCTAATGCTTAGGATCTTTAATCCAAAAGCTTGCAAAATTTTAACATGTCTAGCCAATTTAGTTAGAGATGGCCGAACCTCATCTATAGGATATAGGTGTCTCTAGTTGTTGGATTTATGATTTATTTGTTGTGATTTGTTGAAGGATAAATCTTAGTGGATTATCCTGACTTGCGTGGAGGAAACCGAATTCGAATCGGAAAGCCGTTCATGGAACCAAAGCTTGAATCTTCAAGAGGTAAGGGGAGCTTACCTGAGGGATTTTTCCCAATAACTGTATGTGATTAGTGTGTGGTCTGTATTATTTATCTATGGTGGTTGTTTAATTTGGTTAAAGTTGTGCTATTTTTATTTGTGATTGTTTATCTGCATTTAAGTGTTTATTTGCAGTGACATATTATAGTGTGATGATGCATGATCTGCCTGGGAATATTATTGTGATGTTGTTGTTTATTGTTGTTTGAGAAGCCTGACAGTTGTTAGTACCCAATCAGTTAATCAGATAAAAGATTTAAGAAGCTTTAGAAACTATATTCAATGTTTTAACGGTAAAATATTGGAATATAATCTTGATGGAAAAATTTATTTGGGAAAAATAAGTGTTTTTGGAAAATATCATTATTTTAACGTTTTATTAGTGTAAAAGTAAACTATGAGTTACAGTGAGGACATAACCGTGAAATTATTTTTGTACTGCTAATTTTTATGTAAGTAATTCCAAAATATTATAAAAAGTCATTTTATGAAATTAATGTTCGAAAATAATTTAATTATGATTTTAGAAAATTATTTAAGTGGGAAAAAAGTTAAAATTTTACTAAAACGTTTTTAAGAAAGGCTAAACGAGGGCTAATTCTGAAAATAATTAAGGATAGCATTCTTAAAAACAGCAGTAATCATTCACACATAGGTCTTTCTAAAAGAATAGAGTTTCTAGGAAAAAGATTTTCAGAAGAAAATGAATTTCAAGTGATTTTGATGATTTTGTAAAATGAATTTCCAATGTAACGTATTTCTGTAAAATAGTTTTATACACCGGGTTATCTCCAACAACTTGGATAAGTTTCGGAAGTTTTGTTTTGATTTTGTGTTTCACCGAACGAAAATAGTGTTAACGTAAACCTAGTATCCGAGACGTCGTGATACTGGCGTTCTTAATTATAAGCACGAAGATCTTTGATCCGTGTTACGTAGTTACACATTGTACCGTTGTTACACGTTGTGATGAACGTTGTTAATAGAGAGTATTGTTTTTATCACCACGAACCTATGACTGATTGCAAGGTTTAAGGTTTTGTGATTGAGCACTCGGACTTCGCGTCCTGTGTTAACGCTAAAAAGTCTAACACGTTGAAATTTACAAATAGTCGTAAGCCATTTTGAGCTTCGGCAAAAGAAGAATAAACACAAAGAAAATAACGAGAACAAAATGTTTTATATGCATGCATTGGCAGACGTGCCACGTCCTATGTCTGATACCTTAATGATAGGGTATTCGGGCTACGTTGTTGTCCTATGTCTGAAGCCTTAATAGGGTGTTCGGGCTACGTTGTTACATATGGTGCCGAATGGTATTCCATGCCACGTTGTGCCTAATATACCTGGCAATTGAGCGTGATCAACTCATTTAGTTGGTGTTGGGATCTCTGGAGATTTAGTGAAAAGTTAGATGTTAAAAGTTGAAGTGTTCATGCATTTGTTTTCAAAAGACAATGATCGGGTATGAAACCCAATGATAACCACTTGCTTATTTATGAAAGCTTATATTGTATAGAAATGTATATGTGTATATGTCTTCTTTTGTGTCGCGCATGTGGTTATTGTGTTAAATCCATATATTGGCGTCTCACCCTTACAAATATATCAGGTTTATTCTAGACTACGGTAGTACTTTGGTACACTAGTACGGATGAAGCGAAGGAATTCACTAAGTCATTCGAGGACTTAACTTCTAGATGCTTGAAGAAGTATTCGTTAGTGGGAATGTCACGAGGGTATTTCACATAACTGTCTTGTAGAGTGACCAGCTTAGGAATTTAAGTTCAGTTGTATATTTAAAAGGGATTTAATTATGGGGTTGTAAGTTAGTCTTTGATGTTAATATTCTCTTTTGAAAATAAAACTCTTGAATAAACATTGTATGTCGTGGCAACTTTGTTTTGAATATGTAAAGATATTCAATAGAACTTCATTACTTTTATATACATATCATGTTTCTAAAGTTTTCCACAAAAGAAAATTTTCACACCCGAGTTTTCTGCCCTAAAATAAATAAATGTTTCGAAAGCAACCAGCGAATTAAAGTTTTATTTTCCAAAATGAGTTAACGGGTAACCATGTGATGACCCAAGTTAGGGTGTCACATTAACCAAGTTCAATACCAGAAACCCATTAATCATAGTCTCAAGTTATAAAATTTAAGATATACAATATGTTTACTTCATATAATCTAGTAGGTTTGTTTCCTGGACTGACCCAGAATATCTTTAAGCGTGTAAGAAAAAGAAAACTACAATGTACTCCACCTTCACATGGATTTCTAAACAAAAGATTCAAATCAGCGACGGATCTTAAATAAAAATTTCGGGGAGCCATTAGCAATGAACTAAAATAATGTAATCAAAATTCATATGATTAAATTACTAATACTAGTATCATGATGAAATTAAGCAGCATAGCTAACAAATGAAACTTCTAAAAAAATTTCAATTAAGACATGGAGACTGAGTTGTCTAGTAACTGCATAACTCTCACTTTCCTTTTCTTTTGCTTCAATTTTTGGACAATTGAATGCAAAACACCTCTGTAAGTATATAATGCAGAAAAGTCTTAGAAAAAGGTATCTTTTAATGAAGTAAAATACAACACTATACAGTAGTAATATTTAGTTAACTAGATTTTTATAAATCTTCACCAACCTATCGGTAAAAACTAAAAACGGAGAAAAGCTATATATATGAAATGCTTTCCCGATAATGGCCATAAAATATCAATTCTCAGCATCTCAAAGCAAAAAAGACAACTATTTTTCCTATCTCAATTCAAGAAACATGTAGCTTTGCTCCAAACTCCAATATATGTATCAGTATGATAGATGCTTCACTCAAATAGTCAAATACATAAGTGGGTGACACGTACATTTTAGAAGAGAAGGGACAAGTTTGAGTGACGGTGGCTTTATCAAATCAAATTACTAAATTAAAATGGAATTGTGTTCTTCAAATAAAAGATGACACTGCAATGGAGAAGGAACAAGCTTGCAACTATGCCCAGTGATGATTATTGTAAGTCCCACATCACTCGCATCATATTTTGGGGTACGGTTTATATACCTGTTGGACAACTCTGTTTAATACCAATTGGTTGTAAGATGAAATCTAACATGATATAAGAGTCAAGTGCTCATCTCCTTCGTTTGTCGTCTGTGAATCTATAAATGACCTCAGATTAAGTATTTCATGAATAAGCACTCCTTAAAGTTAGTCATTAAACACCCCTTAAAAATTTTCAAATAGAAATTTTTTTTGGTTAAACAAGCATATTCGCCACCTCCACTTTGGTCATTATGCACAAAAGTTTAACACCATCAACACCTTGACCAATAAGCATCAAGGCTACTCTTACCATTAAGCATCATAGTTTAACATTGTCAACACCTTGATTAATAAGCATCAAGGCTACTTTGGCTAATAAGCACCAAAATTAACATCGTGCGGTAACCCATCGTTACTATCTTAACGTTTTATGTTTACTTATCTTAGTTAAAGCTTCATTAGATTATCTATCTCATCTTTACTTCAATTGGTGTCTTATTTCATCATAGGGAACAATTTGGGTGAAACCACCCTTGTTCCTGTTTGGGGGAGCACGGCCGTGTTGATCCCCCAACACGGGCATGCTAACATTTAAGTTAAGCATGGGCGTGCTATCTATTGAGCACGACCGTGCTTACTGGAGCATGGCCATATTATTCTGGGCAGAATGGTTGGAACCCTTGCCAAAATTCCTAGGGCATTCATAGATCAATCCTATTGGATTTTAACTACACCACCAAGTATTAATCTCGTTACTCTTATTTAATCTCCATGTCTTATAATTATTGGGGATTAATCCTTTAGTTCTGGCTTTATTATTAACATCCCTAAAGCACTCATGGTTCAATCCTAGGGTCTTAACTATACCAATTAAGCATCAACCTCACTTCTTTTTACTACAGTCCATGTCTTATGAACATTGGGAATTATCCCTTAATTCTTATATCATTATCAAGATTCTCATATATTTAATTAATGTCTCATTAACATTAACATCAGCCTTAACAACATCAACAACCAAACATTCATTCATAGCATGGCAACATCGTCACCAACACAATCATTCATGGCATAATATTATCATCACCAACATTAACAATTCATGATTAAACAACCAACATAGAGTAAACATAGATATTCATGCAAAGCAACCAACATCAATTAGGCATATAACACACGACAGGGTCGTGGGTTAACCCTTCATCTTATACTACCTACATGTTATACTAATCCCTCCTCCCCATACCTGATATGATGGTCTAATTCTATGGTCAACTTGAGCGAATCCTTGCTTGGCTCCCTCGAACGATCCCGGTTCAATGAATCTTAGTCAAAACATCAAAGAAGGAAGAACAATTAATCCCCAATTCAAGAAAACAAAAGGGAGATTAATAAATGGTTTATACGATTACCTTAATTGACACTAACGCACGGCTTACTCTCCAATCACAAGAAAGAATGCTGAAGAAAACAAAGAGGTTTTAAAGAGAAGAGGGATGAGAGGTTTCTGTCGCACAAGGATTGCGAAAAGTGTCCAAATGAAGGTTGCAACTTGTAACCCTCCTAACTCACTTATTTATATTGCCAGACAAAAACGTCTTTGAGAACTAGACATAGCTTTGTCTATTAGGAGACACAGTTGTGTCGCTGGCTAGAATAGCGTTTTTGAGAACTAGACACAGCTATGTCTATAAGGAGACACAGTTGTGTACTGGACCAGATCAGCGTTTTTGGGAATTCGACACAGCTGTGTCTATCAGGAGACACAGCTGTGTCCCGGGCCAAAACAACGTTTTCGAAAATTAGACATAACTGTGTCCCGGGCCAAAACAACGTTTTTGAGAATTAGACACAGTTGTATCTATCAAGAGACACAGCTGTGTCCCGGGCCAGAACAACGATTTAGAGAGTTAGACACAACTGTGTCTATAAGGAGACACAGCTATGTCAAGCTTAAGGAGAGAGAAACATGTGTTAGAAAGGGATTTTTGACCAGAAAATCCAACTTAACCCCATTTTAAATTCCCTAAACAACTTTTCTAATAATCTAGCACAACATACAACTATATACAACGCATAAAAACATATATACTAAAAATGTGGTGTTACAGTTGCCGCATGGCAATTAAAAACATGTATTATTGAACACTAATAGGCTTTTAATAAAATCGGGTGAATTAATAATATATATTGTTATCCAGGTCTATGCATTTTTTTGGGATAATAAAGTCCTTAATATTTAAAATTGAATTCTATATTATATAATCAATTATAGTGTTCCATTACTGGAATTTTCGGGACGTGACACTCAGAAGAATGAATAAAGATACCAACGCATCAAACATCTAACGAAGATATGCATAAGTGACTTCAAGCGTCCGAAAAACAAATGTTGAGATCTCAAATGGCATCTATCTAAAGTCAAAGTCATTGATATATTATGCGACCAAGATTTAAAGTAAAAGAAATACAAAAGTAAAAGATCTCCTTTGATTAAAAATTAATTTTAGAAGCATGTAGCAAAACTCACACACAAATTTTCATAAATTACAAAAAACTCCAACACAAATAAATCTAGTCAAAATCCTCGTAAAAGTCAAAGTCACAGTGATCTATCAGTGGGCCCGAATGCTAACGTGGTGAAAACTGGTTCGTTCATGTACGTGTTAGCTAGTACTCAGTTTAGTTTTCGAACGCCATTTTTTTTGACGAAAATAACCTCCATTTCGTGAACTTTAACATAAGTACATAACAGAACGGGGACAAAACCATCAAATACGAATAACTCCTGCATTGTCGAACCGTTGGAGGGAAACACAAACGGTTCTCCCTGTCCTCTTCCAAAAGCAACAACAATGGAATAAACATCTTCGTAGTGAGAACTGGGACCTGAGAAGTGTTAGAGAGAGTGAGGTGTTGTATCGACAATGATCAAATGGACGAAGAAGTTGATTGCATCATTTGGGGCTTCGTTTCTTTGGCTTATTTGCTTAATTTACTTTACCCAGGTTTCAATTCTTCATTTTGTTAAATTTTTAGTCATAAATTTTTAATCTTTTGTTGGAATTTAGGGTGGGATTTTGGTTTTTATCCAAGATATGAGAATTTCTTATTGGTTTTGTGTCACTTGGTGTTGGTCAGTTGATGTGTATAATGCTTTTTTTCCCCTTATAATTGCTCTGAATGAGTAATGAATTATTTTGGAAGATTTTTTTGTTGTTTTTCAATTACTGAATTGATTGCTCTAAGTGTATATATCAGCTGCTATTAGAATTAGATTGCTTTAGTGACTTGCTAGTTGCTGCACTTCATAATCATAGTTGTTAGTTGATTGATGCCTTACCCTTTCGAGTTTTTTTTTTTTAAATCCTTTAACTTAATTAAATCTTAAATCTATATAAATGCAGGGTTTTAGGTCTTTTGTCTGGACAGCAGTATCCTACCAGCTTAAAGATAATCTTAAGTTGTCTGCCTCAGTTTCCCAATTTGTGTTTTCAATAGCATTCTTCCCATGGAGCATTAAACCTTTATATGGGTATGGAACATTTGATGTTTTCTTCTTGATTTTTATCGAGTAGTCCACACACAAAGATTTTACATGCTTACCAGCACTGATATTTCTATATCTTGGTAGACTTGCAAATTAATCAACATGAATAATTTCATGGTGTTCTTTTCTGTGCTTGTGTCTCTTAGTTCATAATGTTCTAGAACCATAATGGCAATGATTATGTCATCTATCGTTAGCGTTTTTCTTTTACACCTACCAAGAATACTTGACATAGAATGATACAAACTATCTTTTGATTTTGAATAAGAAGAAAGGGAAAGGACAGGGAAAAGCATGAGTTTAAATTAAATTATATATAAGAAAGGGAAAGGACAGGGAAAAGTATGAGTTTAAATTAAATTATATATATACCAGTAGCTGCTCCTCATCAGCTTTAAAAATTATTTTTCACTGTCATTGGAACATGCAGGAATGGTTTTTACAATGACATACATATTCCCATCAAATGAGAAAAGAAAAGAGCCAAAAATGCATTAGAGAATGCAAGATCTTAAGGCAACTTTGAGGGAATAAGTAACTTTTTTATCAACATGAAAAGTAGCTGCATAAACATAACTTTTACTAATGCTTTTAAATATCTCTCCAACCTACTGAACTGTATTGTTGGCAATTGAAAGCTGCAGCTTAGTTTGAGTAGTGTTTTTGTATATGTATATCTGTTTTACTACTACAATTTTATACTACTTCCTTGCGCAATCTGATTTGCTTACTGATGCACAGAATACTTTCCGATTGTATCCCAATTAAAGGAAGAAAACGGATTCCCTACTTAGTGATTGCAACAGTGCTCTCCCTTGTGCCTTGGTTCATTTTAGGCTTAAATTCAACCTTGAGGGGTTCAAGATGGCACCTGATGGTCTTGTTGACTGTGCAAAACTTGGGATCAGCCATGGCAGATGTTGTTGTTGATGCAATGATAGCTGAGGCAGTAAGATATGACCGGTGTGTTTGCATCTTGAGTTCCTTATTTTCATTTTGTGCAAGAAAATTCTGCATGTTGAAAAGTATGCCTGCATATTGATAGTGTCAAATGCAAATGTATGGGAGAATTTATTGGAATAATAATAAAGAAAATCTGAAAAAAAAATACATAAACATGCAAGATTTTGGAATTGTAGTTGCACTTGCTTTTTGAGCCTATTTGCATTTTCTCTGTCTTCAGAACAAGGGTGGAGGGTGAAATCAATTACTGGTGTCCAATGATATGCATGTTAATTCTACAATACCAGAAAAGAGAAGGGAAAAACACTCCTAAAATATCAACCAATGTTACTAATTGCTTGCTATCTTGTTCAAGTTTGCATTTACACGGCTTCATAAGATATCTTTTGTTTTAATTTGATATTAGCATGCCATCCTTCTCACTAGATGATTGAATTGAATTGAATTTGTTCTTGATGTAATATACGGACTTTCAATATCTCAATATAATGGACTAATGAAGGGTGTTTCCAACACTGAAATGGTTAATTTTTCAACGTTTGACCTGGAGGGAATTTCCCTTTTTGAATCTTCTATGATGAATATCTTTCTTGCCATTGTAGCAGATGGCTATACCTTGTTTCTGTGTCTAACCTTTGGTGTGGACCATGTACTTAGTTCATTCACGCAATCACTGTGGAATGCTTTTTTTTTTTTTTTTGTTTACTCTGTGATTTATTTTTTTTTATATTTTTTTTTCAGTCTGTGATTTATTATTATTTTTTTTTTGATAAGCACACTCTGTGATTAAGTACTTGCTTTTGTTGCTCAGGGCTTCATTTGCAGGAGACCTCCAGTCAATATCTTGGTCGGCGATGGCTTTGGGAGGAATATTTGGGAATTCATTAGGAGGATATGCATTATCCAATTTACAGATAGATACTATTTTTCTTCTATTTTCTTTACTACCATGCATACAATTATTATCATGCTATTTTGTGGAGGAGAACTCTGTAAATAGCAAAGTTTTAACAGAGGATTCTATTGTAAGAGATTCACATACAAATGGTAGTACCCTGGATGGCGATATTCCTTTAACCAAAAAGTACGGCAGCAGTACAACAAGAAGAAAGAAGGGAAAGAAGAATGCAACAAGTAGAGCAGTAAATACCAGCAAATCAAAGATTCTTCAGAAAGGAGACTCCTTGGCATTAATGTGGTTCCGTTCTTTGAAAGAGGCAATTTATGATTTGTGTCGTGCGTTTAGACAGCCAATGATTTTGAGGTAATTCTTTAATGATTATCCACTCTAGATATTTTCTATTTTAGTTGCATGTTTAATATTATGGATGATTCCTTGCAAAGACTAAAGAGCACATTTCCCATTTGAAAGTTTCATCTATCTAATATTGGTAGAGTGAATGTGCATCTTGAAGCCTCCTCCTTGTTCCTTAAAGCTGGTACTGTTGCTTCTAAACACATCCTCTCTTGTTCCTGCAAGTCTTGGATCTGCAGACATTAAAGATTATCGGGAAAAGCCCAAGTCCCACATAGACTAGATAAGGCCTGAAAAGAGTTTTTAAAGAATGGCCACCCCTCACCTTACAAGCCGGTTTTGTAGGGTTGAGTTAGGCCCAAAATCTAAGAAAGATTAATATGTATATTCTGCTGGCAAAACTGCAGCTGATTAAGAAGATAATCTCCTTCTTTCTTCACGTGATGGCCCTTAAATGTTTGGATGAAACCACTTATTTTGAGGAAAAAAAATGTGATCCTTCCAAGTAAGATAGCTTACATTGACAAGGAGCAACCTTCAAAATAATTCTCTGCAATGGTTCATAACTAGTAATAGTTAGTAATGTTCTGGAACACTTTGCAGTTGACCATATCATCTGAAGTATTTAAGCTTTCTTTTTCTCCTCTTCCTCCTGCTGCTGTTGCTGTCCTCTGTATGTATGCATTTGTTTGAGTGTACCTGGCAGAGTGAAGCTAATTCATTTTATGGATATGCTATAAAATGGTTACTAATAATATTTGTTTCTGTTTGGGAGGGCAGACCTATGTCTTGGTTTTTCCTTGCCCATGTTACTGTTCCCAATCTTTCAACAGTCATATTCTACTACCAAACAGAAGTTCTGAAGCTGGAAGCATCTTTCCTGGGAACTGCACGGGTTGTTGGCTGGTTAGGACTTATGCTGGGAATCTTCATTTACAACCGCCACCTAAAGTATATGACTCTACGAAGAATTCTCATGTAAGCAATTAAGGATTATTTTTTTCAGTGGATTGTTAAGTTTTGTATATTTCATTTGCTGATATGTTCTGATCTTGATTACAGGTGTGCCCATATTGGTTTGGCCTTCTTGAGTCTTCTGCAGATTGTTGTAGTGTCTAGGAAAAATATTGCCTTTGGAGTATCAGACAGGATAATGGTGCTCTTTGTTTCGGCTCTTGCTGATGGAATCAATCAATTCAAGTATGCCATTGCTTCTCTTTTAGTTTTTGTTCTTTACTAAGTGTTTTTGGTTGAAGATATGGATGGTAGGATAGGTGAAAATATTTTTAAGAAAAGACGTAAAAGTAAGCATGTAAAAACATGTTATGTTATCAGATTTTCACTCAATCTTCATCTCAAATTAAAGATGAAAACATTTGGCATGTGTTGGGTATCGTTGCTATTCTAACAATAAAATTTGTGGAACGCACCAGAAGATTAATGTTGTTCAGTAATTTGCCTACTCCACCAAAACCAACTTTCTTGATCATAATTAATAAATTACAACATTCCTGAATCACACTCTCACAACCTAGAACCCAATTATACCCAATACTTTCACTCTCAAATTTCTCTACCTTCGGTGCTGCATCCACCACACCTCAATGTACTCTCCACACATATTTAAATTTTTCAAGGACATTTAAATTTTTCAATCCAAGTCCACTGCCCACCATGCTAGCCATGACTGAACAAACCTCATCGACATTTGAATTTATTTCAATCCAAGCCTTCATTATGCTTATCTGACTTCTATGACCATGTCTGTTGCTTTGTCTTTTTTTTTTTTTTTTTTTAATACTTTTCATCTTTATCACCAAACATAATTAACCAAAAGATGTTAGTCTTATCTTTCTTTCTTTCTTTTTTTTTAAACAATTTAAGTAGCTATACTTAACAATCTCCACCTTGACTTAAAGTGTTCAGGATCAACAATTTACTTACTTGGAAATAGCAGTGGGTTTCTTGGGTGTAATAAACTTCACATATCTCTCATAGTTGCACACTCTACTTCCATTCAATCGTCTACTTGAACCTCCATTCAACTTGTACAGATTGTTACTAGTTTTTTCTCCCTTCATAATCACAAAAGAGGCTCTAGTAAGTAGTAACTCTTAAATGCTCTACCCCTTTCAACATAGCCAAAATCCAGATGATCCATCTACCCAAGGAAACTAAATTCTTTCCAAGTGCCGGCACATACATTACATCACCAAGTGTCTTGACAATGTCATCATGTAATTTAGTTTGAACTCTCCCCTTTCCGAGAATATTTAATTCATCACCATTATCAAGCTTCACAATTCCACCTTCACAAGCGTTAAATGTCTCAAAACAATTCTTTATATGCACAGATATGATTGGAGCGTGCAGAAACAAAAAGCCAATCATCACTAAAATTACTTTTACGTTTTGAAGCCATTAAGACATTCTCTTCATCATAAAAATCATCTTCTGCAATTACAGTTACCCCTTCCCTTCTCTTGGCTCTTCTTCAATTTATTCATGTATGTTATCATCTTGCAATTGTATTTGATGTGACCCTTCTCATGACTGTAGTAACACTCTCCATAGTAATCTCTCTCTTGGCCTTGAAGTTGGTCTTTGCTATAATAGTTACCATTTGAAGTTCTAAACTACTCCCAACCAAAAGTGTCGAGTCTGGTAACAATATGGAAGGGATGATAATAATAATACTCCTTGATCCTCATCTTCATTCTCCACTCCAACACTAGCCAACTGTTTAATCCACTTATCAAAAACAATCCCTAATGCTTGTACGGCTGTACCTTCATCCATCTTTAATTTATAGAATTCTTTCTTCAAATATAATCGGTTCGTGGGAGATTTAGAATTCTATGTATTTTCTAAATATTTCCACAATTTTTCGGGTGAAGTTTCTGATAGAGGCTAACTAACTATTTGGGTAAGTGTACATCATTGCTCCTTCCCTCATTACCTACGTTCTTGTAACAAATAACTTTTCGACACCTTGAGAACAACCTCGGGCCAGTGGGCTCATTATTCATAGGTAAGCTGACTGCTCCTTTATATGGGCCAGAGGTTCAAAGCCTCAATCAGTTTTATCCACAATACTGAACCTTTGGGGCCAAACAAAAGGAATAATGCTAACAGTTTTCATTTCAAGATCTTTCCAATAATCATCTGACATTTTCTATGGCTTCTTTTCTATGCCATCAAGCGCTCTATACAATCCCTGCTACACAAGGATATCCTTCACTGTGCTCTGGCACATGTTGAAATTATTTTTTCGATTTGCTCCACCTCAAATGTGCTACAACCCATGATCGTCATCTCAGCCAAAGCTGTGATACCACCATTGTGTACCTTTGCTATACTAATAAATAAAAATCATAGAACATACAAGAAAACTAATGGGATTCAGCTATTTTCCTACTCCACCAAAACCAACTTAATTGACCAAAATCAATAAGTTACAATATTTCTAAATCTCTCACAACCGAAAACCTGATACACCCAATACTCTCTAAAATTTCTCTCTCAAATATCTGTACCTTCAGTGCTGCATCCACCACACTTTAGTCTACTCCACACACATTTAAATTTGTAAAGGATAGCCCAGTGCCCATCGTGCTAGCAGTGACTCAACAAACTTCATTCTCATTTTAAATTATTTCATTCCAATCCTTCATTTGAGTGCTTATCTTAGAAAACCAAGTCTTTTGCTTTGCCAGTTTTTAAGTAAATACTTCTCATCTTCATCAACACATATAACTAACCAAAAGATGCTAGTCTTCTCTTTTTTCTTTCTTTGTATTTTACAATTTAAGTCACTATTCTCAACTGTATGGATAGCATGCAAATGATGATGTCTTCATTTTTGTTACTTTTCATAATATTACTAAAAAGTTAACGCATATATCATTCCTCATGTTATCACTGCCACCGTTTTCATCTTTACCAAGCACTCCTAAATAGGCATCAGATTGAAATACAGGGTACATCAGTTTGTATTTTATGGTTGTGCCTATTTTTTCCAGTGGATTTTGGTTTGCACAGGGCCTCTGCATTGTTGCATCTGACTTTTTGTTGCACGAAGCATAATGATTTGAACCATTGTGTGTTTGTTACATCCTAAGTTTCAATTCTTTACCTTATTTATTTTTTAAAAAAACTGCAGGTTCATACCTTTCCTGACCTTATCTGGACACCTATGTCCTCCAGGAATTGAAGGGACTTTATTTGCCCTTTTCATGTCAATAAACAATTTGGGAACAACAGTGGGGTCTTTTGTGGGTGCTGGCTTGGCTTCTATATTGAACATTGATTCAGGATCATTTGACAATCTTCCCTTGGGCATCATGATTCATGCCTTGTGCAATTTCATTCCAATCGCTTTTCTGTTTCTGATACCAAAGGATGCTACAGGTTTATCAGCATAGATCATGACTACCAAGTGCAAATTGGGATTGGTTTTACTTGTTCTTTTTTCTAGATATACGGCAGTTGATATTTTACACTTTGTAAACGGGAAATATTAGAGGAAGTGAGGAACATAGGAATCTTATTTATGCAATTCTCTTTGACAGTAACATTGATTACACTGATTGTATATACTCTTCACAACAATTTTGCTCAGCAAGTCTATTTTACATGAAAAGTGGGAAAGGTGGTTGACACATCATCTTTGGTAAAATAAATTAAATAAATATGACTTGGTTATGAATGAGTCAAGTTTTGGCTAATATGCGCTTATCAAAATGCTATTGCACATTTGAATGCATTTTAGTATTTTATGAAAATCATGGCTCTAAAAATGGAACTGGTCAATGAACTGGTGAATATTGGCATGAACCAAAATAATTTTCTAGAGTTGTAAACATATTTTACCATACACAAGACATCCACCATAATCAAACAATGCAGCTAAAAACTTCAATATTTACTACATTGGCTAAAATCATGGATTTATTGAGTCTCCAAGCGTTGGATGAATGTTTACCCTTTGTTTTAATGAGTACAAACATTAATAGTGATTTAAATGAACTTGATGAATATTGCTAATGGTTTAAACTAAGTGTGTAGACTATTTACTGATCTAATCATAAGGTAATTCCTGAGCAAGTACGTGTATAATACAAGTATAGATGCAAGGTCTTCTAAGGGATCAGTGACACTCTAATGTCCCATTAAAGAAAAATCTATTTAATTAAACCTTAATCATGTATTTATCGGCCGAAAATATTAATATTAAAATAAAAAAACTTTAAAAACATAACTTGCATAGACAAACAAAAACACATGTATATACATAAATATGTACATCACATCCATCTCTGTACAAGTCTCCCTATCAGTAGGGCAACAGTCAAGGAAACTATATAGACGCTGAAGTAAAAGAAAAGATACATATAAACATCACTGAAATAAGCCCTCAAAAGCTACTCGGTCCCCCCTCTCAAAAATACATCAAAAGAGAAAAACCTCACATCTCTGCCTAACTAACCCACTGGCAGACTCCACATTCTCAGTGATATGGATGTCTGGAGCTACCCTCACCCTCTCCATAGCGTCTCCTATAGACTCTCAGCTCCTAGATGGACTCCTCACTACTGGGTCATCATGATCCTCTGTCGCTAACACGACTGTATATACTGCATATGTTGGCGACGTGCTTCTCGATATACAAACCCGCGTCTACTCAAAGTGCGAGAAGTATGGACATTGTTCCACATTTCGTCTGGGAACTCTCTCTGACGGGGCGGATACCATATCTGAGATGCTGGAAATCTCTGTGTAATACGAAACAGACCGATAAGAGTAAACATGGGACCTCCTCCATATCTGATGTACAGACTGACAGGTTTTACATAGACTGAGAAGAACTGGGAATAATCTATTTGCCAGCCATCGGGATCGTGATAGATCCACTCAATGTCCCCCACAACTGGAATCCTGGGTGGATGGGCGAGGAGATAGTGCATGGGCCTGTGGTCCTGCTGGCCCAATGTCACTGTCCGGCTCGAGCTCCGACTCATTTGAGCATACGAATACATACGGAGAAAAGAAACATAGGGGGATAAGCAACTACTAATCATCATAAAAAGGGATGGGGCAACGTAGATTAACATGTTAGACAAACAACATATACAACACATACAACAACCATCTCTTGAGTCATACTTTGATATTCATCCATGAAATCACATCTCTCATATTGAAACCTCTTAGGAGTGAGTGCCAACTCCTATGCATGTCGGTCGGTTACTCTCACCAGGAAGTTCTGACTACCCAGGACATTCTCTCTTTAGAGTGTAACATCCCAGTTTTTCACATATACGGTTAATTATTTTATTGAAATAATTATTGATCTGGATGTTTATTTTTGTTTATTTTTATGTGGTTTAGTTTGAGTAATTTTATTTACTCATTTAAAATTATTTTATTGGGTGCGTTAGCACTGTGTTACTGTAGTGTATACATACTTACAGGGCAAAAAATATTACGTTATTATCACTATTATTCTTTGTTCAGAAAAATATTTTAAATAATATGATTCAAAGGAATTTATTTTCAGATGTTACTCTATTTAATTTTAGATTTGAAAATAAGTTAGTTTAGTGTTAACTAAAGATTAATTTTGAATCACTGATTTTCTTGGTTGACCACTTCAACCATTAATCTCTATTCTAATTCAAATTTTGAAAGTATATATTTGTCACTAATTGTTTTTAGATCTGAGGGTTAATATTATTTCCTTTTTTCTAAAATCAATTTCAACCACACATAAGATAAATATGTGGAGCGAGATAAATGATCCAAAGGATTAATTCAAGAACACATAAGCTTTGATCTTGAGTGTTAAGTTACTAAATTAGATGAATGATAGCTTAGGCCCAAATGCTATAGCAACTTGATATGATATAGAGATTTTAGGATATTCTTAGATAATTAAGAGTATTTATTTTTTACCTTGTCTTATAGATTTTAAAATAAAGTTAGTTAAGAGGCTTTATCTTGTAGATTAAATAAGAGCTAGTGAAAGAATCTGATTTCGATGATAGTTAATAAAGCTAAGTTAATAATCTTAATAAAGTCATTGAGATTTAGATTTTCAGATTAAGTTAATGATCTAAATAGGGACGTTAACAACAATAGTTAAGTTAGATTGTCATTAGTGATGTTGATAATAATAACTTGTAATTAGACTTACGATTGTATGTGTTTTACCTCGTTATTGCTATGATGATGATGATTGATTGTCTTGTTTGTTAATATTGATTTGTTGTTGATGTCTTGATAATGATATATTATGTCGATGTTGTTGTTATCCTCATTGAGGAATATTGTTGTTGATCAATGTTAATGATTGCTAATGTTGATTAAGACGATAACGATGAGTTATCATCCGTTGATGTTGTTAAACTTTGATGCTTATTGGTCAAAGTTGACTTTGATGCTTATTGATCAAAGTTATTAAACCATGATTAATGGTGTTGATGGAGGTGGTTGTTAATGATTAATTATGTGTTAGCATCAGTGTTTTAAAAATCGAACCAAACCCGTCGGTTCAACCGGTAACCGAGTGTGTCTACGATTCGGTCTAGTTATAAAAACCGATGATCTTGAAAAACCGGGATAAAACCGGAAAAACCGCTTGAACCGGGTTAGATCTGAAAGAATCGGAGAACCGGACCCGGTTATGGCAAACAGGCCGGTTATTGTGTGAGCTATTTCCAGCCGCGCGAACCACCACGCTGGGTACTAGCAGCCTTGTGAACCACCACGCGAACCGCCGATCTCACTGCTTCCTGCGAACTGCCACCGCCACGCTTCATGAACCACCGTTGTGTCCTGCCTCGTCGTTGAGTTCCACTCGTCCATCGAGTTGCGAATATGGTGCACACAAGTGCAGCTTTTAAGCTTCAGATTCAAAGCTTTGTGTGTGCAGCGCAAATGCAAAAAGAAAAGGAAAAAGGAGATTCTGCCACTAGCTAGGGTTTCTAACATTTGTTTTATGAATAAATTGGATTTGGGCTCAAGATTTACAAGTTTTTTTTGCTTGGATCTCTTCAGTTATAAATAATTGAGTTATAGGTTATTTTTATTGGGCTGAGATGTTATACATGAAACAAGCATTGATAACAATATATGTCTCAATAATTTATTTTTATTATAAAATTGAGTTATAAGAGTTTTTAATATTTTCATTATATATATATATATATATATAGGGGTCATATCTAGTGAGAATGAGGGTCTTTATATGAGGATGAGAGGGTTATATTTCAGTCATTGGATTAAATTTAACAGCACATATTACACTTCCTACTTAAAAAAGTCACATGCCTCACCTACTTCTAGTTTTCTGCCAAAATTTATTCACGTCTACTCCCATTTCTTTATTCTCCCAACGTTTGCCCCTTTCTACTCTCATTCTCGTTCTCATAGCAGCAGGCAAATGAAGATGGTCCCTCCTCAAGCAGGACAAATACTCTTCCCACATCTCTCCATCGCCATCTCTCTGTCTTCCCCAACATCGTCTCTTCAAGCACGACGAATACTCTTCACCTAGGTTTGTAATTGTCTCTTCATTCTTCACATGTTTGTTCTCACATCTCTCTTCAGGCACGACGAATGCTCTTCTCACATATCTTCCTTTACATGATAAGCTAAACTTGATGCTTATTGCTGCTGATTTTTGTTGAGTTTCAGAGATAAATAAGGGAAGGTGTTTCATGAAATGCTCTAAAGGGATAATGCATGCCTTACACCTTCAAGCTGTTTGATGAAATGCTCCAAAAGGATATTGCATACTCTCTTCTCATTTGCAGATATATGGCACCTCTCCAAGGATGATTTATGAAGTCGACAGTTTCTGGGGCAATTTTCTTTCTTTTTGTCCTGTTCTGTTTGAGCAGGTTCTGTTGGGGCTGATGTATAATGATAGGTGGGGAAGGTTGTTCAGTTTCTGCAGTGTTAATAGTTTTATACGGGATTTTGATGCTACATGTTGTTAAAATGTATCTAAGTAGGGGATAAATGGTTTGAGAGAGGGGTATAGTTGTTTGTTACTCCCTCTTTTTGGTTAATGTTAAAAACAGGAGGCTCTTTTATAACAATTACAGTGGGGGTAGCTATGTTGTTGGGGGATTAGCTTCTTTGCTAGTCTTTCCTTTAGATTGTAATACTTGGGTACCTCTGGTACTCTTTCATATATACAATTCTTTGTTCATCAAGAAAAAATTTTTGCACTTATGCTGGCAGTTATGAACTTGGGTACCTCTGGAACTCTTTTTGGATCTGGTAATGATGTGGAAAGAACATGTATTTTGGCCTTTATTTCTGGAGTTTCGGGATGTAATTGACAATATCAATGACTAGGTTCGTACATTTGCAATAGCAATGACTATGTATTCAATTACTCTATATCTCTTGGTATTTTGGAATGAATATAGTCTTATTTATGCCATATTGTTGCTTTGCTTTACTTTAGATTATTGTTGGTATTTTACCGCACTGATACCATAACTGATACAATTTCAGAACCTAAATCATACCATAACTCATATTGCAAATTCAATTCAGTCCCATTTCTTTATTAGTGCAATTTGTTAATTAGTCCCATTTGTCCATCAAAGTTGCATTTACATTTGGACTTGGCAGTAGCATCAAAGTTACATTAGTCCCATAAAAAGTTGCGCTTTGCTCATAATTTGTCAAAGTTACATTAGTCCCATATAAAATTTACATTACTAGGTCAATACAAAGTGAAAATAGAAGAATTTGTCATTGGACAGATCTGGTCTTTGCTCATAATCATTTCAATATAATAGTTGCGCTTTTTGCTGCTTCATTTTTGTACTGGTTTCATTAATTAACAAAACTAGAAAGTTACCCGTGCGATGCACGGGTTAAACTAAGGGTGTGTTTGATACACACTAAAGTATAGGATAAGCGACAAGCAGAATAGTACAAGACAAACGTGTAAGTTATTGGGTAGTATGTTTATGAGAGAAAAAATTGTCCCATGGTTTGTTAACTGGTAAGGGATAAGATTTTCGGTTTTTGTCCAGTCCATCACCTTTTTTTTTGTATTATCCTGTGATCACTTCTCAAATCAAACATGGAACTTGTACTCCTGGGGTTGTAGCAGGTTCTGGGGTGGTATCAGGTTCTTGTCAGTTCTTAGTCTTTGGGGATGCAATTATATAATGTTGTGTTCCTGTTTCTTGATCTTGCTTGTATATGGGTTTAGAGTACCTAATCTTTGCAATATACATTTGGCTTATTAAAAAAAAAAATCAAACATGGAACAATTATTTTATTGTTGTCCAGTCTCTTACTTTTTTTGCAAATCAAACGCACCCTAATGATTGACGATAATGAAAAAAGTAAACTTAAAATATTGTATTGAGGCTTGAAAGTTAACATAGGAATGCTCAATAGTCAATAGTCAATAGTCTAATTTTAAATATAAACATCATTCATATAAAATTATATAAAATAAAAATAAATTATCACAATATAAATAAAATATTAAAAAAACATAAATTATAAAAATTATTTACAGTTTGAGAAATATAAAGAAAGGATCAATACTCTGGTTTTAAATATAAACATCATTACATAAAAAGTTATAACATAAATAAATAATAGTGACTTTTTACATAGTTTTATTTGTCATTATTTTATAATTATTTTGAATAGTGACTTTTCACGCTTAATTTTATCTTCTATTATTTTATTATTAATTCATATTGTGATTTTTATATTCAAATTCAATGTTTAATTGTTATAATTATTTGAAAAAGTGAATTTTATTTGTTATTAATTCAAATTTATTTTTCCTTATCTATATTTATTTTTTTTTAAAGTGTCTTTCTTAGAAAGTGTCATCCCTTATAATTGTCTAAATAAATGATTTCAAATAAATATTATCAACTTTTATTGTTATGTTTCATTTCGTAAAAAGAAACAATAAATATATTAAGGAAAAATCATTCTAATTTTTTTAGGTTAAATATTATTTTGGTCCCTTAACTTGTTTTTTAGATTCAATTTGATTCTTTAACTTTTAAAATGTTTAATTTGATCCTTTAATTTGTCTCCTTTGACCTAAGCTAGTCCTCTCCGTCAATGAGTTAGTATTGGTGTTAACCTTTTTAGGACCAGATTGAAACTCGTTAACAATTTTAAGAACCATTTTGAATTCATTAACAATATAAATGACCAATTTGAAACATGTTAACAATTTAAATGATCAATTTGAAACTCATTTAAAACATAAGGGATCAAATTAAAACTCGTTTATCATTGTTACTGACTTTATCGACGGAGATGACTAAATTGGGTCTACAGAGACAAATTAAAGGACCGAATTGAATTTTTTAAAAATTAAGGGACTAACTGAATCTGAAAAATAAGTAAAGGTACCAATTTTTTTTATTATCAAGAATTGGGACGACTGAAAGTACGGATGAACAGTGAATGGGACATAGTTTTAATTAGAAGTAGTTATAGTTATATCTATATGGATGGATTTTGGTGGATAATGGTGGAAGCCAAAATAGTAGCACCAGCAAGTCTTCTATTTTATACGGAGGAAAATTTTCTCATGGAGTCTGAGACGTGGAACATTAAAGATTTGCAGCTTTGTATATCTATACACTTATTAAGGCTCAACTCACAATTTGGCTTTATAACTGACGTGTCGGTCTCACATTTTTTTGGATTATTTTATTGAAATTTTTTTATGTCTTTTGTTGAGTATTTTATCAGTTTTATTATTTATGGTTACTTCTGTTTTTATTTTTTATGTTGGTTGATAAAGATAAAAAAAGTTGCTTTGCATTTATTGTGACCTCACCAGCATAATTACGAAAATTGTATTTTCCGGATGTGATCAAAATTTAACACGAAAATCGGTTTCCATAATTAAATTTAATAAACAATTAAAATTAATATTATGTCGTTTTATTAAAATTAATAAAAAATTAACGATATTTATACTATTAATAAAAAATATAATTAATAAAAAATAATTATATTATTAATATAAGTAAATTATTAATAAAAATTAAAAACTAATTAAATTATTAATATCATTAATAATTAGTAGAGTACTATATTTAGTAATATACTTAATAAAAAAATAAACACACTTACGGAATATTATATTATTAATATAACTAATAGTTAGTACATTTTGGATAATTATATCATTAGGAATTAATAAAAAATAAAAAAATTAATAAAAAAATAAACAAGCTTACGGAAACAAGATTTTCCGCAAGTTAGAAAAATTAAAAACTTGCGGTCAGTTTCCGTAATTTAATTTATAAAAAATTAATCATATTTATATTATTAATAAATAATATAATTAATAAAAATATTATATTATTAATATATTTATATTACTAATAAAAATTAATAAATAATTTTATTATTGATATAATCAATAAAATTAGTACAGTAATACAGTAATAAATAATATAATTAATAAAAAATACTTATATTATTAATATAAGTAAATTATTAATAAAAATTAACAACTAATTAAATTATTAATATCATTAATAATTAGTAGAGTAATATATTTAGTAATATACTTAATAAAAAAATAAACACACTTACCGAATATTATATTATTAATATAACTAATAGTTAGTACATTTTGGATAATTATATCATTAGGTATTAATAAAAAATAAAAATAAAAATAAAAATATAAAAAAAAGCTTACGGAAACAAGATTTTCCACAAGTTAGAAAAATTTAAAACTTACGAAAAATCAGTTTCCGTAATTTAAATTAATTATATATATATATTATTAATGAATAATATAATCAATAAAAATATTTTATTATTAATATAATTATATTATTAATAAAAATTAACAACTAATTGAATTATTAATATCATTAATATTTAGGGATTATTATATCATTAGGTTTTAATAAAAGAACTTAATTTAAAAAAAAGTCCACTTCCGGAAACTGTGTTTCCCGCAAGTAAGCAAAATTTAACACTTTCGAAAAATAGTTTATGTAATTAAAAAGTAAATCGGACAAATATAAAAGCACTTACGGAAATAATGTATTAATGGAGAATTATACTTATGGCAAATATGTTCCGTAGGTAGTTCCAAATTTATATTTTCGGAAGTTAGTTTCCGTAAGTAAACTAAAGGAAAATATGATTTAATGTGTTTTATTAAATATTTTATTGTTTAATTATTTATACATTTATATGATGTATACACTTATTAGTAAGTAAGGGAGGCTTAATTAGTTTTGTTTCCTTTTGTTTAAAATTTTTATTTTTATTTTTTGGCTTTCTTTCTTGATCACCAAGAATTGCATTTATTGTGAGTTTTCCTTCTCCACGCCAGCAGTGGGCCAATTTCCGAGACAATCAATTGTTTTATTTGTTTGAATATATATTTTGTTTATATAATAAGAAAGTTGTTTGTATTTTCTCTTGGCAATTTTGATCTTGAATGCGGTTGGATTTATCCAAGAAATACTTTGGATCGTCCTTTTTTTCCTGGTTATATCGTTTTAGTTTTAATTTTTTTTCAAATATATATGCATTTTGTTTACAATTAATTAAAAATATAAAGGATTTTTTATTTTTTGTGGAACCAGATTGAGAATGTGTGATATAAAATGGAAAACATGATTTTTTTTTCAAGAGAGATGTAATAACTGATCTATTCGAGCAATGGTGTTTTAGTTTTTATATTTTTTGTTTATGTTTATTTATTTGGTGTTGATTATGTGAATAAAATAATGATATTTTGATATAAAAGAAAAGAAGAATTTAATATAATTGAAAGTAATGGGGTTTTTGAAACTTGTCAAAGGGGATGAATCTCTCTAATGGATTTGACTGATAATCACTGTTTGCCAACTTTTTCAAAAAATAGTTTATGTAATTAAAACGTAAATCGGACAAATATAAAAGCACTTACGGAAATAATGTATTAATGGAGAATTACACTTACGGCAAATATGTTACGTAGGTAGATCCAAATTTATATTTACGGAAGTAAGTTTCCGTAAGTAAACTAAAGGATTAAATATGATTTAATGTGTTTTATTAAATATTTTATTGTTTAATTATTTATACATTTATACGATGTATACACTTATTGGTAAGTAAGGGAGGCTTAATTAGTTTTGTTTCCTTTTGTTTAAAATTTTTATTTTTATTTTTTGGCTTTCTTTCTTGATCACCAAGAATTGCATTTATTGTGAGTTTTCCTTCTCCACGCCAGCAGTGGGCCAATTTCCGAGACAATCAATTGTTTTATTTGTTTGAATATATATTTTGTTTATATAATAAGAAAGTTGTTTGTATTTTCTCTTGGCAATTTTGATCTTGAATGCGGTTGGATTTATCCAAGAAATACTTTGGATCGTCCTTTTTTTCCTGGTTATATCGTTTTATTTTTAATTTTTTTTCAAATATATATGCATTTTGTTTACAATTAATTAAAAATATAAAGGATTTTTTATTTTTTGTGGAACCAAATTGAGAATGTGTGATATAAAATGGAAAACATGATTTTTTTTTTCAAGAGAGATGTAATAACTGATCTATTCGAGCAATGGTGTTTTAGTTTTTATATTTTTTGTTTATGTTTATTTATTTGGTGTTGATTATGTGAATAAAATAATGATATTTTGATATAAAAGAAAAGAAGAATTTAATATAATTGAAAGTAATGGGGTTTTTGAAACTTGTCAAAGGGGATGAATCTCTCTAATGGATTTGACTGATAATCACTGTTTGGCAACTTTTTCAAAAAATAGTTTATGTAATTAAAAAGTAAATCGGACAAATATAAAAGCACTTACGGAAATAATGTATTAATGGAGAATTACACTTACGGCAAATATGGTCCGTAGGTAGATCCAAATTTATATTTACGGAAGTAAGTTTCCGTAAGTAAACTAAAGGATTAAATATGATTTAATGTGTTTTATTAAATATTTTATTGTTTAATTATTTATACATTTATACGATGTATACACTTATTAGTAAGTAAGGGAGGCTTAATTAGTTTTGTTTCCTTTTGTTTAAAATTTTTATTTTTATTTTTTGGCTTTCTTTCTTGATCACCAAGAATTGCATTTATTGTGAGTTTTCCTTCTCCACGCCAGCAGTGGGCCAATTTCCGAGACAATCAATTGTTTTATTTGTTTGAATATATATTTTGTTTATATAATAAGAAAGTTGTTTGTATTTTCTCTTGGCAATTTTGATCTTGAATGCGGTTGGATTTATCCAAGAAATACTTTGGATCGTCCTTTTTTTCCTGGTTATATCGTTTTATTTTTAATTTTTTTTCAAATATATATGCATTTTGTTTACAATTAATTAAAAATATAAAGGATTTTTTATTTTTTGTGGAACCAGATTGAGAATGTGTGATATAAAATGGAAAACATGATTTGTTTTTCAAGAGAGATGTAATAACTGATCTATTCGAGCAATGGTGTTTTAGTTTTTATATTTTTTGTTTATGTTTATTTATTTGGTGTTGATTATGTGAATAAAATAATGATATTTTGATATAAAAGAAAAGAAGAATTTAATATAATTGAAAGTAATGGGGTTTTTGAAACTTGTCAAAGGGGATGAATCTCTCTAATGGATTTGACTGATAATCACTGTTTGCCAACTTTTTCAAAAAATAGTTTATGTAATTAAAAAGTAAATCGGACAAATATAAAAGCACTTACGAAAATAATGTATTAATGGAGAATTATACTTATGGCAAATATGTTCCGTAGGTAGTTCCAAATTTATATTTTCGGAAGTTAGTTTCCGTAAGTAAACTAAAGGAAAATATGATTTAATGTGTTTTATTAAATATTTTATTGTTTAATTATTTATACATTTATATGATGTATACACTTATTAGTAAGTAAGGGAGGCTTAATTAGTTTTGTTTCCTTTTGTTTAAAATTTTTATTTTTATTTTTTGGCTTTCTTTCTTGATCACCAAGAATTGCATTTATTGTGAGTTTTCCTTCTCCACGCCAGCAGTGGGCCAATTTCCGAGACAATCAATTGTTTTATTTGTTTGAATATATATTTTGTTTATATAATAAGAAAGTTGTTTGTATTTTCTCTTGGCAATTTTGATCTTGAATGCGGTTGGATTTATCCAAGAAATACTTTGGATCGTCCTTTTTTTCCTGGTTATATCGTTTTAGTTTTAATTTTTTTTCAAATATATATGCATTTTGTTTACAATTAATTAAAAATATAAAGGATTTTTTATTTTTTGTGGAACCAGATTGAGAATGTGTGATATAAAATGGAAAACATGATTTTTTTTTCAAGAGAGATGTAATAACTGATCTATTCGAGCAATGGTGTTTTAGTTTTTATATTTTTTGTTTATGTTTATTTATTTGGTGTTGATTATGTGAATAAAATAATGATATTTTGATATAAAAGAAAAGAAGAATTTAATATAATTGAAAGTAATGGGGTTTTTGAAACTTGTCAAAGGGGATGAATCTCTCTAATGGATTTGACTGATAATCACTGTTTGCCAACTTTTTCAAAAAATAGTTTATGTAATTAAAAAGTAAATCGGACAAATATAAAAGCACTTACGAAAATAATGTATTAATGGAGAATTATACTTATGGCAAATATGTTCCGTAGGTAGTTCCAAATTTATATTTTCGGAAGTTAGTTTCCGTAAGTAAACTAAAGGAAAATATGATTTAATGTGTTTTATTAAATATTTTATTGTTTAATTATTTATACATTTATATGATGTATACACTTATTAGTAAGTAAGGGAGGCTTAATTAGTTTTGTTTCCTTTTGTTTAAAATTTTTATTTTTATTTTTTGGCTTTCTTTCTTGATCACCAAGAATTGCATTTATTGTGAGTTTTCCTTCTCCACGCCAGCAGTGGGCCAATTTCCGAGACAATCAATTGTTTTATTTGTTTGAATATATATTTTGTTTATATAATAAGAAAGTTGTTTGTATTTTCTCTTGGCAATTTTGATCTTGAATGCGGTTGGATTTATCCAAGAAATACTTTGGATCGTCCTTTTTTTTCCTGGTTATATCGTTTTAGTTTTAATTTTTTTTCAAATATATATGCATTTTGTTTACAATTAATTAAAAATATAAAGGATTTTTTATTTTTTGTGGAACCAGATTGAGAATGTGTGATATAAAATGGAAAACATGATTTTTTTTTCAAGAGAGATGTAATAACTGATCTATTCGAGCAATGGTGTTTTAGTTTTTATATTTTTTGTTTATGTTTATTTATTTGGTGTTGATTATGTGAATAAAATAATGATATTTTGATATAAAAGAAAAGAAGAATTTAATATAATTGAAAGTAATGGGGTTTTTGAAACTTGTCAAAGGGGATGAATCTCTCTAATGGATTTGACTGATAATCACTGTTTGCCAACTTTTTCAAAAAATAGTTTATGTAATTAAAACGTAAATCGGACAAATATAAAAGCACTTACGGAAATAATGTATTAATGGAGAATTACACTTACGGCAAATATGTTCCGTAGGTAGATCCAAATTTATATTTACGGAAGTAAGTTTCCGTAAGTAAACTAAAGGATTAAATATGATTTAATGTGTTTTATTAAATATTTTATTGTTTAATTATTTATACATTTATACGATGTATACACTTATTGGTAAGTAAGGGAGGCTTAATTAGTTTTGTTTCCTTTTGTTTAAAATTTTTATTTTTATTTTTTGGCTTTCTTTCTTGATCACCAAGAATTGCATTTATTGTGAGTTTTCCTTCTCCACGCCAGCAGTGGGCCAATTTCCGAGACAATCAATTGTTTTATTTGTTTGAATATATATTTTGTTTATATAATAAGAAAGTTGTTTGTATTTTCTCTTGGCAATTTTGATCTTGAATGCGGTTGGATTTATCCAAGAAATACTTTGGATCGTCCTTTTTTTCCTGGTTATATCGTTTTATTTTTAATTTTTTTTCAAATATATATGCATTTTGTTTACAATTAATTAAAAATATAAAGGATTTTTTATTTTTTGTGGAACCAAATTGAGAATGTGTGATATAAAATGGAAAACATGATTTTTTTTTTCAAGAGAGATGTAATAACTGATCTATTCGAGCAATGGTGTTTTAGTTTTTATATTTTTTGTTTATGTTTATTTATTTGGTGTTGATTATGTGAATAAAATAATGATATTTTGATATAAAAGAAAAGAAGAATTTAATATAATTGAAAGTAATGGGGTTTTTGAAACTTGTCAAAGGGGATGAATCTCTCTAATGGATTTGACTGATAATCACTGTTTGGCAACTTTTTCAAAAAATAGTTTATGTAATTAAAAAGTAAATCGGACAAATATAAAAGCACTTACGGAAATAATGTATTAATGGAGAATTACACTTACGGCAAATATGGTCCGTAGGTAGATCCAAATTTATATTTACGGAAGTAAGTTTCCGTAAGTAAACTAAAGGATTAAATATGATTTAATGTGTTTTATTAAATATTTTATTGTTTAATTATTTATACATTTATACGATGTATACACTTATTAGTAAGTAAGGGAGGCTTAATTAGTTTTGTTTCCTTTTGTTTAAAATTTTTATTTTTATTTTTTGGCTTTCTTTCTTGATCACCAAGAATTGCATTTATTGTGAGTTTTCCTTCTCCACGCCAGCAGTGGGCCAATTTCCGAGACAATCAATTGTTTTATTTGTTTGAATATATATTTTGTTTATATAATAAGAAAGTTGTTTGTATTTTCTCTTGGCAATTTTGATCTTGAATGCGGTTGGATTTATCCAAGAAATACTTTGGATCGTCCTTTTTTTCCTGGTTATATCGTTTTATTTTTAATTTTTTTTCAAATATATATGCATTTTGTTTACAATTAATTAAAAATATAAAGGATTTTTTATTTTTTGTGGAACCAGATTGAGAATGTGTGATATAAAATGGAAAACATGATTTGTTTTTTCAAGAGAGATGTAATAACTGATCTATTCGAGCAATGGTGTTTTAGTTTTTATATTTTTTGTTTATGTTTATTTATTTGGTGTTGATTATGTGAATAAAATAATGATATTTTGATATAAAAGAAAAGAAGAATTTAATATAATTGAAAGTAATGGGGTTTTTGAAACTTGTCAAAGGGGATGAATCTCTCTAATGGATTTGACTGATAATCACTGTTTGCCAACTTTTTCAAAAAATAGTTTATGTAATTAAAAAGTAAATCGGACAAATATAAAAGCACTTACGAAAATAATGTATTAATGGAGAATTATACTTATGGCAAATATGTTCCGTAGGTAGTTCCAAATTTATATTTTCGGAAGTTAGTTTCCGTAAGTAAACTAAAGGAAAATATGATTTAATGTGTTTTATTAAATATTTTATTGTTTAATTATTTATACATTTATATGATGTATACACTTATTAGTAAGTAAGGGAGGCTTAATTAGTTTTGTTTCCTTTTGTTTAAAATTTTTATTTTTATTTTTTGGCTTTCTTTCTTGATCACCAAGAATTGCATTTATTGTGAGTTTTCCTTCTCCACGCCAGCAGTGGGCCAATTTCCGAGACAATCAATTGTTTTATTTGTTTGAATATATATTTTGTTTATATAATAAGAAAGTTGTTTGTATTTTCTCTTGGCAATTTTGATCTTGAATGCGGTTGGATTTATCCAAGAAATACTTTGGATCGTCCTTTTTTCCTGGTTATATCGTTTTAGTTTTAATTTTTTTTCAAATATATATGCATTTTGTTTACAATTAATTAAAAATATAAAGGATTTTTTATTTTTTGTGGAACCAGATTGAGAATGTGTGATATAAAATGGAAAACATGATTTTTTTTTCAAGAGAGATGTAATAACTGATCTATTCGAGCAATGGTGTTTTAGTTTTTATATTTTTTGTTTATGTTTATTTATTTGGTGTTGATTATGTGAATAAAATAATGATATTTTGATATAAAAGAAAAGAAGAATTTAATATAATTGAAAGTAATGGGGTTTTTGAAACTTGTCAAAGGGGATGAATCTCTCTAATGGATTTGACTGATAATCACTGTTTGCCAACTTTTTCAAAAAATAGTTTATGTAATTAAAACGTAAATCGGACAAATATAAAAGCACTTACGGAAATAATGTATTAATGGAGAATTACACTTACGGCAAATATGTTCCGTAGGTAGATCCAAATTTATATTTACGGAAGTAAGTTTCCGTAAGTAAACTAAAGGATTAAATATGATTTAATGTGTTTTATTAAATATTTTATTGTTTAATTATTTATACATTTATACGATGTATACACTTATTGGTAAGTAAGGGAGGCTTAATTAGTTTTGTTTCCTTTTGTTTAAAATTTTTATTTTTATTTTTTGGCTTTCTTTCTTGATCACCAAGAATTGCATTTATTGTGAGTTTTCCTTCTCCACGCCAGCAGTGGGCCAATTTCCGAGACAATCAATTGTTTTATTTGTTTGAATATATATTTTGTTTATATAATAAGAAAGTTGTTTGTATTTTCTCTTGGCAATTTTGATCTTGAATGCGGTTGGATTTATCCAAGAAATACTTTGGATCGTCCTTTTTTTCCTGGTTATATCGTTTTATTTTAATTTTTTTTCAAATATATATGCATTTTGTTTACAATTAATTAAAAATATAAAGGATTTTTTATTTTTTGTGGAACCAGATTGAGAATGTGTGATATAAAATGGAAAACATGATTTTTTTTTTCAAGAGAGATGTAATAACTGATCTATTCGAGCAATGGTGTTTTAGTTTTTATATTTTTTGTTTATGTTTATTTATTTGGTGTTGATTATGTGAATAAAATAATGATATTTTGATATAAAAGAAAAGAAGAATTTAATATAATTGAAAGTAATGGGGTTTTTGAAACTTGTCAAAGGGGATGAATCTCTCTAATGGATTTGACTGATAATCACTGTTTGGCAACTTTTTCAAAAAATAGTTTATGTAATTAAAAAGTAAATCGGACAAATATAAAAGCACTTACGGAAATAATGTATTAATGGAGAATTACACTTACGGCAAATATGGTCCGTAGGTAGATCCAAATTTATATTTACGGAAGTAAGTTTCCGTAAGTAAACTAAAGGATTAAATATGATTTAATGTGTTTTATTAAATATTTTATTGTTTAATTATTTATACATTTATACGATGTATACACTTATTAGTAAGTAAGGGAGGCTTAATTAGTTTTGTTTCCTTTTGTTTAAAATTTTTATTTTTATTTTTTGGCTTTCTTTCTTGATCACCAAGAATTGCATTTATTGTGAGTTTTCCTTCTCCACGCCAGCAGTGGGCCAATTTCCGAGACAATCAATTGTTTTATTTGTTTGAATATATATTTTGTTTATATAATAAGAAAGTTGTTTGTATTTTCTCTTGGCAATTTTGATCTTGAATGCGGTTGGATTTATCCAAGAAATACTTTGGATCGTCCTTTTTTTCCTGGTTATATCGTTTTATTTTAATTTTTTTTCAAATATATATGCATTTTGTTTACAATTAATTAAAAATATAAAGGATTTTTTATTTTTTGTGGAACCAGATTGAGAATGTGTGATATAAAATGGAAAACATGATTTGTTTTTTCAAGAGAGATGTAATAACTGATCTATTCGAGCAATGGTGTTTTAGTTTTTATATTTTTTGTTTATGTTTATTTATTTGGTGTTGATTATGTGAATAAAATAATGATATTTTGATATAAAAGAAAAGAAGAATTTAATATAATTGAAAGTAATGGGGTTTTTGAAACTTGTCAAAGGGGATGAATCTCTCTAATGGATTTGACTGATAATCACTGTTTGCCAACTTTTTCAAAAAATAGTTTATGTAATTAAAAAGTAAATCGGACAAATATAAAAGCACTTACGAAAATAATGTATTAATGGAGAATTATACTTATGGCAAATATGTTCCGTAGGTAGTTCCAAATTTATATTTTCGGAAGTTAGTTTCCGTAAGTAAACTAAAGGAAAATATGATTTAATGTGTTTTATTAAATATTTTATTGTTTAATTATTTATACATTTATATGATGTATACACTTATTAGTAAGTAAGGGAGGCTTAATTAGTTTTGTTTCCTTTTGTTTAAAATTTTTATTTTTATTTTTTGGCTTTCTTTCTTGATCACCAAGAATTGCATTTATTGTGAGTTTTCCTTCTCCACGCCAGCAGTGGGCCAATTTCCGAGACAATCAATTGTTTTATTTGTTTGAATATATATTTTGTTTATATAATAAGAAAGTTGTTTGTATTTTCTCTTGGCAATTTTGATCTTGAATGCGGTTGGATTTATCCAAGAAATACTTTGGATCGTCCTTTTTTTCCTGGTTATATCGTTTTAGTTTTAATTTTTTTTCAAATATATATGCATTTTGTTTACAATTAATTAAAAATATAAAGGATTTTTTATTTTTTGTGGAACCAGATTGAGAATGTGTGATATAAAATGGAAAACATGATTTTTTTTTCAAGAGAGATGTAATAACTGATCTATTCGAGCAATGGTGTTTTAGTTTTTATATTTTTTGTTTATGTTTATTTATTTGGTGTTGATTATGTGAATAAAATAATGATATTTTGATATAAAAGAAAAGAAGAATTTAATATAATTGAAAGTAATGGGGTTTTTGAAACTTGTCAAAGGGGATGAATCTCTCTAATGGATTTGACTGATAATCACTGTTTGCCAACTTTTTCAAAAAATAGTTTATGTAATTAAAACGTAAATCGGACAAATATAAAAGCACTTACGGAAATAATGTATTAATGGAGAATTACACTTACGGCAAATATGGTTCCGTAGGTAGATCCAAATTTATATTTACGGAAGTAAGTTTCCGTAAGTAAACTAAAGGATTAAATATGATTTAATGTGTTTTATTAAATATTTTATTGTTTAATTATTTATACATTTATACGATGTATACACTTATTGGTAAGTAAGGGAGGCTTAATTAGTTTTGTTTCCTTTTGTTTAAAATTTTTATTTTTATTTTTTGGCTTTCTTTCTTGATCACCAAGAATTGCATTTATTGTGAGTTTTCCTTCTCCACGCCAGCAGTGGGCCAATTTCCGAGACAATCAATTGTTTTATTTGTTTGAATATATATTTTGTTTATATAATAAGAAAGTTGTTTGTATTTTCTCTTGGCAATTTTGATCTTGAATGCGGTTGGATTTATCCAAGAAATACTTTGGATCGTCCTTTTTTTCCTGGTTATATCGTTTTATTTTTAATTTTTTTTCAAATATATATGCATTTTGTTTACAATTAATTAAAAATATAAAGGATTTTTTATTTTTTGTGGAACCAGATTGAGAATGTGTGATATAAAATGGAAAACATGATTTTTTTTTTCAAGAGAGATGTAATAACTGATCTATTCGAGCAATGGTGTTTTAGTTTTTATATTTTTTGTTTATGTTTATTTATTTGGTGTTGATTATGTGAATAAAATAATGATATTTTGATATAAAAGAAAAGAAGAATTTAATATAATTGAAAGTAATGGGGTTTTTGAAACTTGTCAAAGGGGATGAATCTCTCTAATGGATTTGACTGATAATCACTGTTTGGCAACTTTTTCAAAAAATAGTTTATGTAATTAAAAAGTAAATCGGACAAATATAAAAGCACTTACGGAAATAATGTATTAATGGAGAATTACACTTACGGCAAATATGGTCCGTAGGTAGATCCAAATTTATATTTACGGAAGTAAGTTTCCGTAAGTAAACTAAAGGATTAAATATGATTTAATGTGTTTTATTAAATATTTTATTGTTTAATTATTTATACATTTATACGATGTATACACTTATTAGTAAGTAAGGGAGGCTTAATTAGTTTTGTTTCCTTTTGTTTAAAATTTTTATTTTTATTTTTTGGCTTTCTTTCTTGATCACCAAGAATTGCATTTATTGTGAGTTTTCCTTCTCCACGCCAGCAGTGGGCCAATTTCCGAGACAATCAATTGTTTTATTTTGTTTGAATATATATTTTGTTTATATAATAAGAAAGTTGTTTGTATTTTCTCTTGGCAATTTTGATCTTGAATGCGGTTGGATTTATCCAAGAAATACTTTGGATCGTCCTTTTTTTCCTGGTTATATCGTTTTAGTTTTAATTTTTTTTCAAATATATATGCATTTTGTTTACAATTAATTAAAAATATAAAGGATTTTTTATTTTTTGTGGAACCAGATTGAGAATGTGTGATATAAAATGGAAAACATGATTTTTTTTTTCAAGAGAGATGTAATAACTGATCTATTCGAGCAATGGTGTTTTAGTTTTTATATTTTTTGTTTATGTTTATTTATTTGGTGTTGATTATGTGAATAAAATAATGATATTTTGATATAAAGAAAAGAAGAATTTAATATAATTGAAAGTAATGGGGTTTTTGAAACTTGTCAAAGGGGATGAATCTCTCTAATGGATTTGACTGATAATCACTGTTTGCCAACTTTTTCAAAAAATAGTTTATGTAATTAAAACGTAAATCGGACAAATATAAAAGCACTTACGGAAATAATGTATTAATGGAGAATTACACTTACGGCAAATATGTTCCGTAGGTAGATCCAAATTTATATTTACGGAAGTAAGTTTCCGTAAGTAAACTAAAGGATTAAATATGATTTAATGTGTTTTATTAAATATTTTATTGTTTAATTATTTATACATTTATACGATGTATACACTTATTGGTAAGTAAGGGAGGCTTAATTAGTTTTGTTTCCTTTTGTTTAAAATTTTTATTTTTATGTTTTGGCTTTCTTTCTTGATCACCAAGAATTGCATTTATTGTGAGTTTTCCTTCTCCACGCCAGCAGTGGGCCAATTTCCGAGGACAATCAATTGTTTTATTTGTTTGAATATATATTTTGTTTATATAATAAGAAAGTTGTTTGTATTTTCTCTTGGCAATTTGATCTTGAATGCGGTTGGATTTATCCAAGAAATACTTTGGATCGTCCTTTTTTTCCTGGTTATATCGTTTATTTTTAATTTTTTTTCAAATATATATGCATTTTGTTTACAATTAATTAAAAATATAAAGGATTTTTTATTTTTTGTCGAACCAGATTGAGAATGTGTGATATAAAATGGAAAACATGATTTTTTTTTTCAAGAGAGATGTAATAACTGATCTATTCGAGCAATGGTGTTTTAGTTTTTATATTTTTTTGTTATGTTTTATTTATTTGGTGTTGATTATGTGAATAAAATAATGATATTTTGATATAAAAGAAAAGAAGAATTTAATATAATTGAAAGTAATGGGGTTTTTGAAACTTGTCAAAGGGGGATGAATCTCTCTAATGGATTTGACAGATAATCACTGTTTGCCAACTTTTTCAAAAAATAGTTTATGTAATTAAAAAGTAAATCGGACAAATATAAAAGCACTTACGGAAATAATGTATTAATGGAGAATTACACTTACGGCAAATATGTTCCGTAGGTAGATCCAAATTTATATTTACGGAAGTAAGTTTCCGTAAGTAAACTAAAGGATTAAATATGATTTAATGTGTTTTATTAAATATTTTATTGTTTAATTATTTATACATTTATACGATGTATACACTTATTAGTAAGTAAGGGAGGCTTAATTAGTTTTGTTTCCTTTTGTTTAAAATTTTTATTTTTATTTTTGGCTTTCTTTCTTGATCACCAAGAATTGCATTTATTGTGAGTTTTCCTTCTCCACGCCAGCAGTGGGCCAATTTCCGAGACAATCAATTGTTTTATTGTTTGAATATATATTTTGTTTATATAATAAGAAAGTTGTTTGTATTTTCTCTTGGCAATTTTGATCTTGAATGCGGTTGGATTTATCCAAGAAATACTTTGGATCGTCCTTTTTTTCCTGGTTATATCGTTTTATTTTTAATTTTTTTTTCAAATATATATGCATTTTGTTTACAATTAATTAAAAATATAAAGGATTTTTTATTTTTTGTGGAACCAGATTGAGAATGTGTGATATAAAATGGAAAACATGATTTTTTTTTCAAGAGAGATGTAATAACTGATCTATTCGAGCAATGGTGTTTTTAGTTTTTATATTTTTTGTTTATGTTTATTTATTTGGTGTGTTGATTATGTGAATAAAATAATGATATTTTGATATAAAAGAAAAAGAAGAATTTAATATAATTGAAAGTAATGGGGTTTTTGAAACTTGTCAAAGGGGATGAATCTCTCTAATGGATTTGACTGATAATCACTGTTTGGCAACTTTTTCAAAAAATAGTTTATGTAATTAAAAAAGTAAATCGGACAAATATAAAAGCACTTACGGAAATAATGTATTAATGGAGAATTACACTTACGGCAAATATGGTCCGTAGGTAGATCCAAATTTATATTTACGGAAGTAAGTTTCCGTAAGTAAACTAAAGGATTAAATATGATTTAATGTGTTTATTAAATATTTTATTGTTTAATTATTTATACATTTATACGATGTATACACTTATTGGTAAGTAAGGGAGGCTTAATTAGTTTTGTTTTTGTTTAAAATTTTTATTTTTTTTGCTTTCTTCTGATCACCAAGAATTGCATTTATTGTGAGTTTTCCTTCTCCACGCCAGCAGTGGGCCAATTTCCGAGACAATCAATTGTTTTATTTTTGTTTTGAATATATATTTTGTTTATATAATAAGAAAGTTGTTTGTATTTTCTCTTGGCAATTTTGATCTTGAATGCGGTTGGATTTATCCAAGAAATACTTTGGATCGTCCTTTTTTTCCTGGTTTTAGTTTTTTTTTTTTTTCAAATATATGCATTTTGTTTACAATTATTAAAAATATAAAGGATTTTTTATTTTTTGTGGAACCAGATTGAGAATGTGTGATATAAAATGGAAAACATGATTTTTTTTTTTCAAGAGAGATGTAATAACTGATCTATTCGAGCAATGGTGTTTTAGTTTTTTATATTTTTTTGTTTATGTTTTATTTGGTGTTGATTATGTGAATAAAATAATAATGATATTTTGATATAAAAGAAAAGAAGAATTTAATATAATTGAAAGTAATGGGGTTTTTGAAACTTGTCAAAGGGGATGAATCTCTCTAATGGATTTGACTGATAATCACTGTTTGCCAACTTTTTCAAAAAATAGTTATGTAATTAAAAAAAATCGGACAAATATAAAAGCACTACGGAAATAATGTATTAATGGAGAATTACACTTACGGCAAATATGGTCCGTAGGTAGATCCAAATTTATATTTACGGAAGTAGTTTTCCGTAAGTAAAACTAAAGGATTAAAATGTTTTATGTGTTTTATTTATATTATTGTTTTTAATTATTTATACATTTATACGATGTATACACTTATTGGTAAGTAAGGGAGGCTTAATTAGTTTTGTTTCCTTTTGTTTAAAATTTTTATTTTATTTTTTGGCTTTCTTTCTTGATCACCAAGAATTGCATTTATTGTGAGTTTCCTTCTCCACGAGCCAGCAATTTCCGAGACAATCAATTGTTTTATTTGAATATATATTTTGTTTATATAATAAGAAAGTTGTTTGTATTTTCTCTTGGCAATTTTGATCTTGAATGCGGTTGGATTTATCCAAGAAATACTTTGGATCGTCCTTTTTTTCCTGGTTATATCGTTTTAGTTTTAATTTTTTTTCAAATATATATGCATTTTGTTTACAATTAATTAAAAATATAAAGGATTTTTTATTTTTTGTGGAACCAGATTGAGAATGTGTGATATAAAATGGAAAACATGATTTTTTTTCAAGAGAGATGTAATAACTGATCTATTCGAGCAATGGTGTTTTAGTTTTTATATTTTTTGTTTATGTTTATTTATTTGGTGTTGATTATGTGAATAAAATAATGATATTTTGATATAAAAGAAAAGAAGAATTTAATATAATTGAAAGTAATGGGGTTTTTGAAACTTGTCAAAGGGATGAATCTCTCTAATGGATTTGACTGATAATCACTGTTTGGCAACTTTTTCAAAAAATAGTTTATGTAATTAAAACGTAAATCGGACAAATATAAAAGCACTTACGGAAATAATGTATTAATGGAGAATTACACTTACGGCAAATATGGTCCGTAGGTAGATCCAAATTTATATTTACGGAAGTAAGTTTCCGTAAGTAAACTAAAGGATTAAATATGATTTAATGTGTTTTATTAAATATTTTATTGTTTAATTATTTATACATTTATACGATGTATACACTTATTGGTAAGTAAGGGAGGCTTAATTAGTTTTGTTTCCTTTTGTTTAAAATTTTTATTTTTATTTTTTGGCTTTCTTTCTTGATCACCAAGAATTGCATTTATTGTGAGTTTTCCTTCTCCACGCCAGCAGTGGGCCAATTTCCGAGACAATCAATTGTTTTATTTGTTTGAATATATATTTTGTTTATATAATAAGAAAGTTGTTTGTATTTTCTCTTGGCAATTTTGATCTTGAATGCGGTTGGATTTATCCAAGAAATACTTTGGATCGTCCTTTTTTTCCTGGTTATATCGTTTTATTTTTAATTTTTTTTCAAATATATATGCATTTTGTTTACAATTAATTAAAAATATAAAGGATTTTTTATTTTTTGTGGAACCAGATTGAGAATGTGTGATATAAAATGGAAAACATGATTTTTTTTTTCAAGAGAGATGTAATAACTGATCTATTCGAGCAATGGTGTTTTAGTTTTTATATTTTTTGTTTATGTTTATTTATTTGGTGTTGATTATGTGAATAAAATAATGATATTTTGATATAAAAGAAAAGAAGAATTTAATATAATTGAAAGTAATGGGGTTTTTGAAACTTGTCAAAGGGGATGAATCTCTCTAATGGATTTGACTGATAATCACTGTTTGCCAACTTTTTCAAAAAATAGTTTATGTAATTAAAAAGTAAATCGGACAAATATAAAAGCACTTACGGAAATAATGTATTAATGGAGAATTACACTTACGGCAAATATGTTCCGTAGGTAGATCCAAATTTATATTTACGGAAGTAAGTTTCCGTAAGTAAACTAAAGGATTAAATATGATTTAATGTGTTTTATTAAATATTTTATTGTTTAATTATTTATACATTTATACGATGTATACACTTATTAGTAAGTAAGGGAGGCTTAATTAGTTTTGTTTCCTTTTGTTTAAAATTTTTATTTTTATTTTTTGGCTTTCTTTCTTGATCACCAAGAATTGCATTTATTGTGAGTTTTCCTTCTCCACGCCAGCAGTGGGCCAATTTCCGAGACAATCAATTGTTTTATTTGTTTGAATATATATTTTGTTTATATAATAAGAAAGTTGTTTGTATTTTCTCTTGGCAATTTTGATCTTGAATGCGGTTGGATTTATCCAAGAAATACTTTGGATCGTCCTTTTTTTCCTGGTTATATCGTTTATTTTTAATTTTTTTTCAAATATATATGCATTTTGTTTACAATTAATTAAAAATATAAAGGATTTTTATTTTTTGTGGAACCAGATTGAGAATGTGTGATATAAAATGGAAACATGATTTTTTTTTCAAGAGAGATGTAATAACTGATCTATTCGAGCAATGGTGTTTTAGTTTTTATATTTTTTGTTTATGTTTATTTATTTGGTGTTGATTATGTGAATAAAATAATGATATTTTGATATAAAAGAAAAGAAGAATTTAATATAATTGAAAGTAATGGGGTTTTTGAAACTTGTCAAAGGGGATGAATCTCTCTAATGGATTTGACTGATAATCACTGTTTGCCAACTTTTTCAAAAAATAGTTTATGTAATTAAAACGTAAATCGGACAAATATAAAAGCACTTACGGAAATAATGTATTAATGGAGAATTACACTTACGGCAAATATGTTCCGTAGGTAGATCCAAATTTATATTTACGGAAGTAAGTTTCCGTAAGTAAACTAAAGGATTAAATATGATTTAATGTGTTTTATTAAATATTTTATTGTTTAATTATTTATACATTTATACGATGTATACACTTATTGGTAAGTAAGGGAGGCTTAATTAGTTTTGTTTCCTTTTGTTTAAAATTTTTATTTTTATGTTTTGGCTTTCTTTCTTGATCACCAAGAATTGCATTTATTGTGAGTTTTCCTTCTCCACGCCAGCAGTGGGCCAATTTCCGAGACAATCAATTGTTTTATTTGTTTGAATATATATTTTGTTTATATAATAAGAAAGTTGTTTGTATTTTCTCTTGGCAATTTTGATCTTGAATGCGGTTGGATTTATCCAAGAAATACTTTGGATCGTCCTTTTTTTCCTGGTTATATCGTTTTATTTTTAATTTTTTTTCAAATATATATGCATTTTGTTTACAATTAATTAAAAATATAAAGGATTTTTTATTTTTTGTGGAACCAGATTGAGAATGTGTGATATAAAATGGAAAACATGATTTTTTTTTCAAGAGAGATGTAATAACTGATCTATTCGAGCAATGGTGTTTTAGTTTTTATATTTTTTGTTTATGTTTATTTATTTGGTGTTGATTATGTGAATAAAATAATGATATTTTGATATAAAAGAAAAGAAGAATTTAATATAATTGAAAGTAATGGGGTTTTTGAAACTTGTCAAAGGGGATGAATCTCTCTAATGGATTTGACTGATAATCACTGTTTGCCAACTTTTTCAAAAAATAGTTTATGTAATTAAAACGTAAATCGGACAAATATAAAAGCACTTACGGAAATAATGTATTAATGGAGAATTACACTTACGGCAAATATGTTCCGTAGGTAGATCCAAATTTATATTTACGGAAGTAAGTTTCCGTAAGTAAACTAAAGGATTAAATATGATTTAATGTGTTTTATTAAATATTTTATTGTTTAATTATTTATACATTTATACGATGTATACACTTATTGGTAAGTAAGGGAGGCTTAATTAGTTTTGTTTCCTTTTGTTTAAAATTTTTATTTTTATTTTTGGCTTTCTTTCTTGATCACCAAGAATTGCATTTATTGTGAGTTTTCCTTCTCCACGCCAGCAGTGGGCCAATTTCCGAGACAATCAATTGTTTTATTTGTTTGAATATATATTTTGTTTATATAATAAGAAAGTTGTTTGTATTTTCTCTTGGCAATTTTGATCTTGAATGCGGTTGGATTTATCCAAGAAATACTTTGGATCGTCCTTTTTTTCCTGGTTATATCGTTTTATTTTTAATTTTTTTTCAAATATATATGCATTTTGTTTACAATTAATTAAAAATATAAAGGATTTTTTATTTTTTGTGGAACCAGATTGAGAATGTGTGATATAAAATGGAAAACATGATTTTTTTTTTCAAGAGAGATGTAATAACTGATCTATTCGAGCAATGGTGTTTTAGTTTTTATATTTTTTGTTTATGTTTATTTATTTGGTGTTGATTATGTGAATAAAATAATGATATTTTGATATAAAAGAAAAGAAGAATTTAATATAATTGAAAGTAATGGGGTTTTTGAAACTTGTCAAAGGGGATGAATCTCTCTAATGGATTTGACTGATAATCACTGTTTGCCAACTTTTTCAAAAAATAGTTTATGTAATTAAAAAGTAAATCGGACAAATATAAAAGCACTTACGGAAATAATGTATTAATGGAGAATTACACTTACGGCAAATATGTTCCGTAGGTAGATCCAAATTTATATTTACGGAAGTAAGTTTCCGTAAGTAAACTAAAGGATTAAATATGATTTAATGTGTTTTATTAAATATTTTATTGTTTAATTATTTATACATTTATACGATGTATACACTTATTAGTAAGTAAGGGAGGCTTAATTAGTTTTGTTTCCTTTTGTTTAAAATTTTTATTTTTATTTTTTGGCTTTCTTTCTTGATCACCAAGAATTGCATTTATTGTGAGTTTTCCTTCTCCACGCCAGCAGTGGGCCAATTTCCGAGACAATCAATTGTTTTATTTGTTTGAATATATATTTTGTTTATATAATAAGAAAGTTGTTTGTATTTTCTCTTGGCAATTTTGATCTTGAATGCGGTTGGATTTATCCAAGAAATACTTTGGATCGTCCTTTTTTTCCTGGTTATATCGTTTTATTTTTAATTTTTTTTCAAATATATATGCATTTTGTTTACAATTAATTAAAAATATAAAGGATTTTTTATTTTTTGTGGAACCAGATTGAGAATGTGTGATATAAAATGGAAAACATGATTTTTTTTTCAAGAGAGATGTAATAACTGATCTATTCGAGCAATGGTGTTTTAGTTTTTATATTTTTTGTTTATGTTTATTTATTTGGTGTTGATTATGTGAATAAAATAATGATATTTTGATATAAAAGAAAAGAAGAATTTAATATAATTGAAAGTAATGGGGTTTTTGAAACTTGTCAAAGGGGATGAATCTCTCTAATGGATTTGACTGATAATCACTGTTTGCCAACTTTTTCAAAAAATAGTTTATGTAATTAAAACGTAAATCGGACAAATATAAAAGCACTTACGGAAATAATGTATTAATGGAGAATTACACTTACGGCAAATATGTTCCGTAGGTAGATCCAAATTTATATTTACGGAAGTAAGTTTCCGTAAGTAAACTAAAGGATTAAATATGATTTAATGTGTTTTATTAAATATTTTATTGTTTAATTATTTATACATTTATACGATGTATACACTTATTGGTAAGTAAGGGAGGCTTAATTAGTTTTGTTTCCTTTTGTTTAAAATTTTTATTTTTATTTTTGGCTTTCTTTCTTGATCACCAAGAATTGCATTTATTGTGAGTTTTCCTTCTCCACGCCAGCAGTGGGCCAATTTCCGAGACAATCAATTGTTTTATTTGTTTGAATATATATTTTGTTTATATAATAAGAAAGTTGTTTGTATTTTCTCTTGGCAATTTTGATCTTGAATGCGGTTGGATTTATCCAAGAAATACTTTGGATCGTCCTTTTTTTCCTGGTTATATCGTTTTATTTTTAATTTTTTTTCAAATATATATGCATTTTGTTTACAATTAATTAAAAATATAAAGGATTTTTTATTTTTTGTGGAACCAGATTGAGAATGTGTGATATAAAATGGAAAACATGATTTTTTTTTCAAGAGAGATGTAATAACTGATCTATTCGAGCAATGGTGTTTTAGTTTTTATATTTTTTGTTTATGTTTATTTATTTGGTGTTGATTATGTGAATAAAATAATGATATTTTGATATAAAAGAAAAGAAGAATTTAATATAATTGAAAGTAATGGGGTTTTTGAAACTTGTCAAAGGGGATGAATCTCTCTAATGGATTTGACTGATAATCACTGTTTGCCAACTTTTTCAAAAAATAGTTTATGTAATTAAAACGTAAATCGGACAAATATAAAAGCACTTACGGAAATAATGTATTAATGGAGAATTACACTTACGGCAAATATGTTCCGTAGGTAGATCCAAATTTATATTTACGGAAGTAAGTTTCCGTAAGTAAACTAAAGGATTAAATATGATTTAATGTGTTTTTATTAAATATTTTATTGTTTAATTATTTATACATTTATACGATGTATACACTTATTGGTAAGTAAGGGAGGCTTAATTAGTTTTGTTTCCTTTTGTTTAAAATTTTTATTTTTATTTTTTGGCTTTCTTTCTTGATCACCAAGAATTGCATTTATTGTGAGTTTTCCTTCTCCACGCCAGCAGTGGGCCAATTTCCGAGACAATCAATTGTTTTATTTGTTTGAATATATATTTTGTTTATATAATAAGAAAGTTGTTTGTATTTTCTCTTGGCAATTTTGATCTTGAATGCGGTTGGATTTATCCAAGAAATACTTTGGATCGTCCTTTTTTCCTGGTTATATCGTTTTAGTTTTAATTTTTTTTCAAATATATATGCATTTTGTTTACAATTAATTAAAAATATAAAGGATTTTTTATTTTTTGTGGAACCAGATTGAGAATGTGTGATATAAAATGGAAAACATGATTTTTTTTTCAAGAGAGATGTAATAACTGATCTATTCGAGCAATGGTGTTTTAGTTTTTATATTTTTTGTTTATGTTTATTTATTTGGTGTTGATTATGTGAATAAAATAATGATATTTTGATATAAAAGAAAAGAAGAATTTAATATAATTGAAAGTAATGGGGTTTTTGAAACTTGTCAAAGGGGATGAATCTCTCTAATGGATTTGACTGATAATCACTGTTTGCCAACTTTTTCAAAAAATAGTTTATGTAATTAAAAAGTAAATCGGACAAATATAAAAGCACTTACGGAAATAATGTATTAATGGAGAATTACACTTACGGCAAATATGTTCCGTAGGTAGATCCAAATTTATATTTACGGAAGTAAGTTTCCGTAAGTAAACTAAAGGATTAAATATGATTTAATGTGTTTTATTAAATATTTTATTGTTTAATTATTTATACATTTATACGATGTATACACTTATTAGTAAGTAAGGGAGGCTTAATTAGTTTTGTTTCCTTTTGTTTAAAATTTTTATTTTTATTTTTTGGCTTTCTTTCTTGATCACCAAGAATTGCATTTATTGTGAGTTTTCCTTCTCCACGCCAGCAGTGGGCCAATTTCCGAGACAATCAATTGTTTTATTTGTTTGAATATATATTTTGTTTATATAATAAGAAAGTTGTTTGTATTTTCTCTTGGCAATTTTGATCTTGAATGCGGTTGGATTTATCCAAGAAATACTTTGGATCGTCCTTTTTTTTCCTGGTTATATCGTTTTATTTTTAATTTTTTTTCAAATATATATGCATTTTGTTTACAATTAATTAAAAATATAAAGGATTTTTTATTTTTTGTGGAACCAGATTGAGAATGTGTGATATAAAATGGAAAACATGATTTTTTTTTCAAGAGAGATGTAATAACTGATCTATTCGAGCAATGGTGTTTTAGTTTTTATATTTTTTGTTTATGTTTATTTATTTGGTGTTGATTATGTGAATAAAATAATGATATTTTGATATAAAAGAAAAGAAGAATTTAATATAATTGAAAGTAATGGGGTTTTTGAAACTTGTCAAAGGGGATGAATCTCTCTAATGGATTTGACTGATAATCACTGTTTGCCAACTTTTTCAAAAAATAGTTTATGTAATTAAAAAGTAAATCGGACAAATATAAAAGCACTTACGGAAATAATGTATTAATGGAGAATTACACTTACGGCAAATATGGTCCGTAGGTAGATCCAAATTTATATTTACGGAAGTAAGTTTCCGTAAGTAAACTAAAGGATTAAATATGATTTAATGTGTTTTATTAAATATTTTATTGTTTAATTATTTATACATTTATACGATGTATACACTTATTGGTAAGTAAGGGAGGCTTAATTAGTTTTGTTTCCTTTTGTTTAAAATTTTTATTTTTATTTTTTGGCTTTCTTTCTTGATCACCAAGAATTGCATTTATTGTGAGTTTTCCTTCTCCACGCCAGCAGTGGGCCAATTTCCGAGACAATCAATTGTTTTATTTGTTTGAATATATATTTTGTTTATATAATAAGAAAGTTGTTTGTATTTTCTCTTGGCAATTTTGATCTTGAATGCGGTTGGATTTATCCAAGAAATACTTTGGATCGTCCTTTTTTTCCTGGTTATATCGTTTTATTTTTAATTTTTTTTCAAATATATATGCATTTTGTTTACAATTAATTAAAAATATAAAGGATTTTTATTTTTTGTGGAACCAGATTGAGAATGTGTGATATAAAATGGAAAACATGATTTTTTTTTTCAAGAGAGATGTAATAACTGATCTATTCGAGCAATGGTGTTTTAGTTTTTATATTTTTTGTTTATGTTTATTTATTTGGTGTTGATTATGTGAATAAAATAATGATATTTTGATATAAAAGAAAAGAAGAATTTAATATAATTGAAAGTAATGGGGTTTTTGAAACTTGTCAAAGGGGATGAATCTCTCTAATGGATTTGACTGATAATCACTGTTTGCCAACTTTTTCAAAAAATAGTTTATGTAATTAAAAAGTAAATCGGACAAATATAAAAGCACTTACGGAAATAATGTATTAATGGAGAATTACACTTACGGCAAATATGTTCCGTAGGTAGATCCAAATTTATATTTACGGAAGTAAGTTTCCGTAAGTAAACTAAAGGATTAAATATGATTTAATGTGTTTATTAAATATTTTATTGTTTAATTATTTATACATTTATACGATGTATACACTTATTAGTAAGTAAGGGAGGCTTAATTAGTTTTGTTTCCTTTTGTTTAAAATTTTTATTTTTATTTTTGGCTTTCTTTCTTGATCACCAAGAATTGCATTTATTGTGAGTTTTCCTTCTCCACGCCAGCAGTGGGCCAATTTCCGAGACAATCAATTGTTTTATTTGTTTGAATATATATTTTGTTTATATAATAAGAAAGTTGTTTGTATTTTCTCTTGGCAATTTTGATCCTTGAATGCGGTTGGATTTATCCAAGAAATACTTTGGATCGTCCTTTTTTTCCTGGTTATATCGTTTTATTTTTAATTTTTTTTCAAATATATATGCATTTTGTTTACAATTAATTAAAAATATAAAGGATTTTTTATTTTTTGTGGAACCAGATTGAGAATGTGTGATATAAAATGGAAAACATGATTTTTTTTTCAAGAGAGATGTAATAACTGATCTATTCGAGCAATGGTGTTTTAGTTTTTATATTTTTTGTTTATGTTTATTTATTTGGTGTTGATTATGTGAATAAAATAATGATATTTTGATATAAAAGAAAAGAAGAATTTAATATAATTGAAAGTAATGGGGTTTTTGAAACTTGTCAAAGGGGATGAATCTCTCTAATGGATTTGACTGATAATCACTGTTTGCCAACTTTTTCAAAAAATAGTTTATGTAATTAAAAAGTAAATCGGACAAATATAAAAGCACTTACGGAAATAATGTATTAATGGAGAATTACACTTACGGCAAATATGTTCCGTAGGTAGATCCAAATTTATATTTACGGAAGTTAGTTTCCGTAAGTAAACTAAAGGATTAAATATGATTTAATGTGTTTTATTAAATATTTTATTGTTTAATTATTTATACATTTATACGATGTATACACTTATTGGTAAGTAAGGGAGGCTTAATTAGTTTTGTTTCCTTTTGTTTAAAATTTTTATTTTTATTTTTTGGCTTTCTTTCTTGATCACCAAGAATTGCATTTATTGTGAGTTTTCCTTCTCCACGCCAGCAGTGGGCCAATTTCCGAGACAATCAATTGTTTTATTTGTTTGAATATATATTTTGTTTATATAATAAGAAAGTTGTTTGTATTTTCTCTTGGCAATTTTGATCTTGAATGCGGTTGGATTTATCCAAGAAATACTTTGGATCGTCCTTTTTTTCCTGGTTATATCGTTTTATTTTTAATTTTTTTTCAAATATATATGCATTTTGTTTACAATTAATTAAAAATATAAAGGATTTTTTATTTTTTGTGGAACCAGATTGAGAATGTGTGATATAAAATGGAAAACATGATTTTTTTTCAAGAGAGATGTAATAACTGATCTATTCGAGCAATGGTGTTTTAGTTTTTATATTTTTTGTTTATGTTTATTTATTTGGTGTTGATTATGTGAATAAAATAATGATATTTTGATATAAAAGAAAAGAAGAATTTAATATAATTGAAAGTAATGGGGTTTTTGAAACTTGTCAAAGGGGATGAATCTCTCTAATGGATTTGACTGATAATCACTGTTTGCAACTTTTTCAAAAAATAGTTTATGTAATTAAAAAGTAAATCGGACAAATATAAAAGCACTTACGGAAATAATGTATTAATGGAGAATTACACTTACGGCAAATATGTTCCGTAGGTAGATCCAAATTTATATTTACGGAAGTAAGTTTCCGTAAGTAAACTAAAGGATTAAATATGATTTAATGTGTTTTATTAAATATTTTATTGTTTAATTATTTATACATTTATACGATGTATACACTTATTAGTAAGTAAGGGAGGCTTAATTAGTTTTGTTTCCTTTTGTTTAAAATTTTTATTTTTATTTTTTGGCTTTCTTTCTTGATCACCAAGAATTGCATTTATTGTGAGTTTTCCTTCTCCACGCCAGCAGTGGGCCAATTTCCGAGACAATCAATTGTTTTATTTGTTTGAATATATATTTTGTTTATATAATAAGAAAGTTGTTTGTATTTTCTCTTGGCAATTTTGATCTTGAATGCGGTTGGATTTATCCAAGAAATACTTTGGATCGTCCTTTTTTTCCTGGTTATATCGTTTTATTTTTAATTTTTTTTCAAATATATATGCATTTTGTTTACAATTAATTAAAAATATAAAGGATTTTTTATTTTTGTGGAACCAGATTGAGAATGTGTGATATAAAATGGAAAACATGATTTTTTTTTCAAGAGAGATGTAATAACTGATCTATTCGAGCAATGGTGTTTTAGTTTTTATATTTTTGTTTATGTTTATTTATTTGGTGTTGATTATGTGAATAAAATAATGATATTTTGATATAAAAGAAAAGAAGAATTTAATATAATTGAAAGTAATGGGGTTTTTGAAACTTGTCAAAGGGGATGAATCTCTCTAATGGATTTGACTGATAATCACTGTTTGCCAACTTTTTCAAAAAATAGTTTATGTAATTAAAAAGTAAATCGGACAAATATAAAAGCACTTACGGAAATAATGTATTAATGGAGAATTACACTTACGGCAAATATGTTCCGTAGGTAGATCCAAATTTATATTTACGGAAGTAAGTTTCCGTAAGTAAACTAAAGGATTAAATATGATTTAATGTGTTTTATTAAATATTTTATTGTTTAATTATTTATACATTTATACGATGTATACACTTATTAGTAAGTAAGGGAGGCTTAATTAGTTTTGTTTCCTTTTGTTTAAAATTTTTATTTTTATTTTTTGGCTTTCTTTCTTGATCACCAAGAATTGCATTTATTGTGAGTTTTCCTTCTCCACGCCAGCAGTGGGCCAATTTCCGAGACAATCAATTGTTTTATTTGTTTGAATATATATTTTGTTTATATAATAAGAAAGTTGTTTGTATTTTCTCTTGGCAATTTTGATCTTGAATGCGGTTGGATTTATCCAAGAAATACTTTGGATCGTCCTTTTTTTCCTGGTTATATCGTTTTATTTTTAATTTTTTTTCAAATATATATGCATTTTGTTTACAATTAATTAAAAATATAAAGGATTTTTTATTTTTTGTGGAACCAGATTGAGAATGTGTGATATAAAATGGAAAACATGATTTTTTTTTCAAGAGAGATGTAATAACTGATCTATTCGAGCAATGGTGTTTTAGTTTTTATATTTTTTGTTTATGTTTATTTATTTGGTGTTGATTATGTGAATAAAATAATGATATTTTGATATAAAAGAAAAGAAGAATTTAATATAATTGAAAGTAATGGGGTTTTTGAAACTTGTCAAAGGGGATGAATCTCTCTAATGGATTTGACTGATAATCACTGTTTGCCAACTTTTTCAAAAAATAGTTTATGTAATTAAAAAGTAAATCGGACAAATATAAAAGCACTTACGGAAATAATGTATTAATGGAGAATTACACTTACGGCAAATATGTTCCGTAGGTAGATCCAAATTTATATTTACGGAAGTAAGTTTCCGTAAGTAAACTAAAGGATTAAATATGATTTAATGTGTTTTATTAAATATTTTATTGTTTAATTATTTATACATTTATACGATGTATACACTTATTGGTAAGTAAGGGAGGCTTAATTAGTTTTGTTTCCTTTTGTTTAAAATTTTTATTTTTATTTTTTGGCTTTCTTTCTTGATCACCAAGAATTGCATTTATTGTGAGTTTTCCTTCTCCACGCCAGCAGTGGGCCAATTTCCGAGACAATCAATTGTTTTATTTGTTTGAATATATATTTTGTTTATATAATAAGAAAGTTGTTTGTATTTTCTCTTGGCAATTTTGATCTTGAATGCGGTTGGATTTATCCAAGAAATACTTTGGATCGTCCTTTTTTTCCTGGTTATATCGTTTTATTTTTAATTTTTTTTCAAATATATATGCATTTTGTTTACAATTAATTAAAAATATAAAGGATTTTTTATTTTTTGTGGAACCAGATTGAGAATGTGTGATATAAAATGGAAAACATGATTTTTTTTTCAAGAGAGATGTAATAACTGATCTATTCGAGCAATGGTGTTTTAGTTTTTATATTTTTTGTTTATGTTTATTTATTTGGTGTTGATTATGTGAATAAAATAATGATATTTTGATATAAAAGAAAAGAAGAATTTAATATAATTGAAAGTAATGGGGTTTTTGAAACTTGTCAAAGGGGATGAATCTCTTAATGGATTTGACTGATAATCACTGTTTGGCAACTTTTTCAAAAAATAGTTTATGTAATTAAAAAGTAAATCGGACAAATATAAAAGCACTTACGGAAATAATGTATTAATGGAGAATTACACTTACGGCAAATATGTTCCGTAGGTAGATCCAAATTTATATTTACGGAAGTAAGTTTCCGTAAGTAAACTAAAGGATTAAATATGATTTAATGTGTTTTATTAAATATTTTATTGTTTAATTATTTATACATTTATACGATGTATACACTTATTAGTAAGTAAGGGAGGCTTAATTAGTTTTGTTTCCTTTTGTTTAAAATTTTTATTTTTATTTTTTGGCTTTCTTTCTTGATCACCAAGAATTGCATTTATTGTGAGTTTTCCTTCTCCACGCCAGCAGTGGGCCAATTTCCGAGACAATCAATTGTTTTATTTGTTTGAATATATATTTTGTTTATATAATAAGAAAGTTGTTTGTATTTTCTCTTGGCAATTTTGATCTTGAATGCGGTTGGATTTATCCAAGAAATACTTTGGATCGTCCTTTTTTTCCTGGTTATATCGTTTTATTTTTAATTTTTTTTCAAATATATATGCATTTTGTTTACAATTAATTAAAAATATAAAGGATTTTTTATTTTTTGTGGAACCAGATTGAGAATGTGTGATATAAAATGGAAAACATGATTTTTTTTTCAAGAGAGATGTAATAACTGATCTATTCGAGCAATGGTGTTTTAGTTTTTATATTTTTTGTTTATGTTTATTTATTTGGTGTTGATTATGTGAATAAAATAATGATATTTTGATATAAAAGAAAAGAAGAATTTAATATAATTGAAAGTAATGGGGTTTTTGAAACTTGTCAAAGGGGATGAATCTCTCTAATGGATTTGACTGATAATCACTGTTTGCCAACTTTTTCAAAAAATAGTTTATGTAATTAAAAAGTAAATCGGACAAATATAAAAGCACTTACGGAAATAATGTATTAATGGAGAATTACACTTACGGCAAATATGTTCCGTAGGTAGATCCAAATTTATATTTACGGAAGTAAGTTTCCGTAAGTAAACTAAAGGATTAAATATGATTTAATGTGTTTTATTAAATATTTTATTGTTTAATTATTTATACATTTATACGATGTATACACTTATTAGTAAGTAAGGGAGGCTTAATTAGTTTTGTTTCCTTTTGTTTAAAATTTTTATTTTTATTTTTTGGCTTTCTTTCTTGATCACCAAGAATTGCATTTATTGTGAGTTTTCCTTCTCCACGCCAGCAGTGGGCCAATTTCCGAGACAATCAATTGTTTTATTTGTTTGAATATATATTTTGTTTATATAATAAGAAAGTTGTTTGTATTTTCTCTTGGCAATTTTGATCTTGAATGCGGTTGGATTTATCCAAGAAATACTTTGGATCGTCCTTTTTTTCCTGGTTATATCGTTTATTTTTAATTTTTTTTCAAATATATATGCATTTTGTTTACAATTAATTAAAAATATAAAGGATTTTTTATTTTTTGTGGAACCAGATTGAGAATGTGTGATATAAAATGGAAAACATGATTTTTTTTTCAAGAGAGATGTAATAACTGATCTATTCGAGCAATGGTGTTTTAGTTTTTATATTTTTTGTTTATGTTTATTTATTTGGTGTTGATTATGTGAATAAAATAATGATATTTTGATATAAAAGAAAAGAAGAATTTAATATAATTGAAAGTAATGGGGTTTTTGAAACTTGTCAAAGGGGATGAATCTCTCTAATGGATTTGACAGATAATCACTGTTTGCCAACTTTTTCAAAAAATAGTTTATGTAATTAAAAAGTAAATCGGACAAATATAAAAGCACTTACAGAAATAATGTATTAATGGAGAATTACACTTACGGCAAATATGTTCCGTAGGTAGATCCAAATTTATATTTACGGAAGTAAGTTTCCGTAAGTAAACTAAAGGATTAAATATGATTTAATGTGTTTTATTAAATATTTTATTGTTTAATTATTTATACATTTATACGATGTATACACTTATTAGTAAGTAAGGGAGGCTTAATTAGTTTTGTTTCCTTTTGTTTAAAATTTTTATTTTTATTTTTTGGCTTTCTTTCTTGATCACCAAGAATTGCATTTATTGTGAGTTTTCCTTCTCCACGCCAGCAGTGGGCCAATTTCCGAGACAATCAATTGTTTTATTTGTTTGAATATATATTTTGTTTATATAATAAGAAAGTTGTTTGTATTTTCTCTTGGCAATTTTGATCTTGAATGCGGTTGGATTTATCCAAGAAATACTTTGGATCGTCCTTTTTTTCCTGGTTATATCGTTTTATTTTTAATTTTTTTTCAAATATATATGCATTTTGTTTACAATTAATTAAAAATATAAAGGATTTTTTATTTTTTGTGGAACCAGATTGAGAATGTGTGATATAAAATGGAAAACATGATTTTTTTTTTCAAGAGAGATGTAATAACTGATCTATTCGAGCAATGGTGTTTTAGTTTTTATATTTTTTGTTTATGTTTATTTATTTGGTGTTGATTATGTGAATAAAATAATGATATTTTGATATAAAAGAAAAGAAGAATTTAATATAATTGAAAGTAATGGGGTTTTTGAAACTTGTCAAAGGGGATGAATCTCTCTAATGGATTTGACTGATAATCAATGTTTGCCAACTTTTTCAAAAAATAGTTTATGTAATTAAAAAGTAAATCGGACAAATATAAAAGCTCTTACGGAAATAATGTATTAATGGAGAATTATACTTACGGCAAATATGTTCCGTAGGTAGTTCCAAATTTATATTTACGGAAGTTAGTTTCCGTAAGTAAACTAAAGGATTAAATATGATTTAATGTTTTATTAAATATTTTATTGTTTAATTATTTATACATTTATACGATGTATACACTTATTAGTAAGTAAGGGAGGCTTAATTAGTTTTGTTTCCTTTTGTTTAAAATTTTTATTTTTATTTTTTGGCTTTCTTTCTTGATCACCAAGAATTGCATTTATTGTGAGTTTTCCTTCTCCACGCTAGCAGTGGGCCAATTTCCGAGACAATCAATTGTTTTATTTGTTTGAATATATATTTTGTTTATATAATAAGAAAGTTGTTTGTATTTTCTCTTGGCAATTTTGATCCTGAATGCGATTGGATTTATCCAAGAAATACTTTGGATCGTCCTTTTTTTCCTGGTTATATCGATTTATTTTTAATTTTTTTTCAAATATATATGCTTTTTGTTTACAATTAATTAAAAATATAAAGGATTTTTTATTTTTTGTGGAACCAGATTGAGAATGTGTCATATAATATAGAAAACATGATTTTTTTTTCAAGAGACATGTAATAACTGATCTATTCGAGCAATGGTGTTTTAGTTTTTTATATTTTTTGTTTATGTTTATTTATTTGGTGTTGATTATGTGAATAAAATAATGATATTTTGATATAAAAGAAAAGAAGAATTTAATATAATTGAAAGCAATGGGGTTTTTGAAACTTGTCATAGGGGATGAATCTCTGTAATGGATTTGACTGATAATCAATGTTTGCCAACTTTTTCAAAAAATAGTTTATGTAATTAAAAAGTAAATCGGACAAATATAAAAGCTCTTACGGAAATAATGTATTAATGGAGAATTATACTTACGGCAAATATGTTCCGTAGGTAGTTCCAAATTTATATTTACGGAAGTTAGTTTCCGTAAGTAAACTAAAGGATTAAATATGATTTAATGTGTTTTATTAAATATTTTATTGTTTAATTATTTATACATTTATACGATGTATACACTTATTGGTAAGTAAGGGAGGCTTAATTAGTTTTGTTTCCTTTTGTTTAAAATTTTTATTTTTATTTTTTGGCTTTCTTTCTTGATCACCAAGAATTGCATTTATTGTGAGTTTTCCTTCTCCACGCCAGCAGTGGGCCAATTTCCGAGACAATCAATTGTTTTATTTGTTTGAATATATATTTTGTTTATATAATAAGAAAGTTGTTTGTATTTTCTCTTGGCAATTTTGATCTTGAATGCGGTTGGATTTATCCAAGAAATACTTTGGATCGTCCTTTTTTTCCTGGTTATATCGTTTTATTTTTAATTTTTTTTCAAATATATATGCATTTTGTTTACAATTAATTAAAAATATAAAGGATTTTTTATTTTTTGTGGAACCAGATTGAGAATGTGTGATATAAAATGGAAAACATGATTTTTTTTTCAAGAGAGATGTAATAACTGATCTATTCGAGCAATGGTGTTTTAGTTTTTATATTTTTTGTTTATGTTTATTTATTTGGTGTTGATTATGTGAATAAAATAATGATATTTTGATATAAAAGAAAAGAAGAATTTAATATAATTGAAAGTAATGGGGTTTTTGAAACTTGTCAAAGGGGATGAATCTCTCTAATGGATTTGACTGATAATCACTGTTTGCCAACTTTTTCAAAAAATAGTTTATGTAATTAAAAAGTAAATCGGACAAATATAAAAGCACTTACGAAAATAATGTATTAATGGAGAATTACACTTACGGCAAATATGTTCCGTAGGTAGATCCAAATTTATATTTACGGAAGTAAGTTTCCGTAAGTAAACTAAAGGATTAAATATGATTTAATGTGTTTTATTAAATATTTTATTGTTTAATTATTTATACATTTATACGATGTATACACTTATTAGTAAGTAAGGGAGGCTTAATTAGTTTTGTTTCCTTTTGTTTTAAAATTTTATTTTTATTTTTTGGCTTTCTTTCTTGATCACCAAGAATTGCATTTATTGTGAGTTTTCCTTCTCCACGCCAGCAGTGGGCCAATTTCCGAGACAATCAATTGTTTTATTTGTTTGAATATATATTTTGTTTATATAATAAGAAAGTTGTTTGTATTTTCTCTTGGCAATTTTGATCCTGAATGCGGTTGGATTTATCCAAGAAATACTTTGGATCGTCCTTTTTTTCCTGGTTATATCGATTTATTTTTAATTTTTTTTCAAATATATATGCATTTTGTTTACAATTAATTAAAAATATAAAGGATTTTTTATTTTTTGTGGAACCAGATTGAGAATGTGTGATATAAAATGGAAAACATGATTTTTTTTTCAAGAGAGATGTAATAACTGATCTATTCGAGCAATGGTGTTTTAGTTTTTATATTTTTTGTTTATGTTTATTTATTTGGTGTTGATTATGTGAATAAAATAATGATATTTTGATATAAAAGAAAAGAAGAATTTAATATAATTGAAAGTAATGGGGTTTTTGAAACTTGTCAAAGGGGATGAATCTCTCTAATGGATTTGACAGATAATCACTGTTTGCCAACTTTTTCAAAAAATAGTTTATGTAATTAAAAAGTAAATCGGACAAATATAAAAGCACTTACAGAAATAATGTATTAATGGAGAATTACACTTACGGCAAATATGTTCCGTAGGTAGATCCAAATTTATATTTACGGAAGTAAGTTTCCGTAAGTAAACTAAAGGATTAAATATGATTTAATGTGTTTTATTAAATATTTTATTGTTTAATTATTTATACATTTATACGATGTATACACTTATTAGTAAGTAAGGGAGGCTTAATTAGTTTTGTTTCCTTTTGTTTAAAATTTTTATTTTTATTTTTTGGCTTTCTTTCTTGATCACCAAGAATTGCATTTATTGTGAGTTTTCCTTCTCCACGCCAGCAGTGGGCCAATTTCCGAGACAATCAATTGTTTTATTTGTTTGAATATATATTTTGTTTATATAATAAGAAAGTTGTTTGTATTTTCTCTTGGCAATTTTGATCTTGAATGCGGTTGGATTTATCCAAGAAATACTTTGGATCGTCCTTTTTTTCCTGGTTATAACGTTTTATTTTTAATTTTTTTTCAAATATATATGCATTTTGTTTACAATTAATTAAAAATATAAAGGATTTTTTATTTTTTGTGGAACCAGATTGAGAATGTGTGATATAAAATGGAAAACATGATTTTTTTTTTCAAGAGAGATGTAATAACTGATCTATTCGAGCAATGGTGTTTTAGTTTTTATATTTTTTGTTTATGTTTATTTATTTGGTGTTGATTATGTGAATAAAATAATGATATTTTGATATAAAAGAAAAGAAGAATTTAATATAATTGAAAGCAATGGGGTTTTTGAAACTTGTCATAGGGGATGAATCTCTGTAATGGATTTGACTGATAATCAATGTTTGCCAACTTTTTCAAAAAATAGTTTATGTAATTAAAAAGTAAATCGGACAAATATAAAAGCTCTTACGGAAATAATGTATTAATGGAGAATTATACTTACGACAAATATGTTCCGTAGGTAGTTCCAAATTTATATTTACGGAAGTTAGTTTCCGTAAGTAAACTAAAGGATTTAATATGATTTAATATGTTTTATTAAATATTTTATTGTTTAATTATTTATACATTTATACGATGTATACACTTACTAGTAAGTAAGGGAGGCTTAATTAGTTTTGTTTCCTTTTGTTTAAAATTTTTATTTTTATTTTTTGGCTTTCTTTCTTGATCACCAAGAATTGCATTTATTGTGAGTTTTCCTTCTCCACGCCAGCAGTGGGCCAATTTCCGAGACAATCAATTGTTTTATTTGTTTGAATATATATTTTGTTCATATAATAAGAAAGTTGTTTGTATTTTCTCTTGGCAATTTTGATCCTGAATGCGATTGGATTGTATCCAAGAAATACTTTGGATCGTCCTTTTCTTTTCCTGGTTATATCGATTTATTTTTAATTTTTTTTCAAATATATATGCTTTTTGTTTACAATTAATTAAAAATATAAAGGATGTTTTATTTTTTGTGGAACCAGATTGAGAATGTGTCATATAATATAGAAAACATGATTTTTTTTTCAAGAGACATGTAATAACTGATCTATTCGAGCAATGGTGTTTTAGTTTTTATATTTTTTGTTTATGTTTATTTATTTGGTGTTGATTATGTGAATAAAATAATGATATTTTGATATAAAAGAAAAGAAGAATTTAATATAATTGAAAGCAATGGGGTTTTTGAAACTTGTCATAGGGGATGAATCTCTGTAATGGATTTGACTGATAATCAATGTTTGCCAACTTTTTCAAAAAATAGTTTATGTAATTAAAAAGTAAATCGGACAAATATAAAAGCTCTTACGGAAATAATGTATTAATGGAGAATTATACTTACGACAAATATGTTCCGTAGGTAGTTCCAAATTTATATTTACGGAAGTTAGTTTCCGTAAGTAAACTAAAGGATTAAATATGATTTAATATGTTTTATTAAATATTTTATTGTTTAATTATTTATACATTTATACGATGTATACACTTATTAGTAAGTAAGGGAGGCTTAATTAGTTTTGTTTCCTTTTGTTTAAAATTTTTATTTTTATTTTTGGCTTTCTTTCTTGATCACCAAGAATTGTATTTATTGTGAGTTTTCCTTCTCCACGCCAGCAGTGGGCCAATTTCCGAGACAATCAATTGTTTTATTTGTTTGAATATATATTTTGTTCATATAATAAGAAAGTTGTTTGTATTTTCTCTTGGCAATTTTGATCCTGAATGCGATTGGATTGTATCCAAGAAATACTTTGGATCGTCCTTTTCTTTTCCTGGTTATATCGATTTATTTTTAATTTTTTTTCAAATATATATGCTTTTTGTTTACAATTAATTAAAAATATAAAGGATGTTTTATTTTTTGTGGAACCAGATTGAGAATGTGTCATATAAAATAGAAAACATGATTTTTTTTTCAAGAGACATGTAATAACTGAACTATTCGAACACAGGTGTTTTAGTTTTTATATTTTTTGTTTATGTTTATTTATTTGGTGTTCATTATGTGAATAAAATAATGATATTTTGATATGAAAGAAAAGAAGAATTTAATATAATTGAAAGTAATGGGGTTTTTGAAACTTGTAATATGTAAGTAAAATTATGAATGACTAATAGTTGACACGTGTAGTATTACACAGTAAACATTATTGAGTTTTATATAAAATATAGATATAGATAACAAAGTATAAGTTGAGTATCTTTAACAGAATATAAGTGAATTTCATGAACCAAATATAAGCTATAAAAATAACAAAATAACAAAGTTTCAACACTAAATCCATGATAGCAAATTAAACTTCTCCTCATCCATGGCAGCAAATCCATGACAGCAATTTAAAATTGAACATGTCAAATTTTTTTAAAAAATCTTATTAAATTATAGTAAATCTCCAAAGATAAAAATGTAATAATAAGGATTCTTACCAAAAAAAGGTTTCAATGCTTGCCAATTAAAGGTTTGAATGCTTCATCGCATGTAGGAATACACTCATGTATTGTATTCACTAGATCATTGACACCTTTTGAATGTGTAGCTAAATTAAATTCATTATCTCCCATCTCCATACAATTATTCCTGAAAAAATATTGTATTGAATCAATAAGTAATGAAGCTTGCAGAATTATTTGAATAAATAATTAAAAAATAAAGTGAATAAAAAATAACAAGAATTAAAAAAATTAAAGTGAATAAACAGAATATTGTGGGGAGCTGTGGCAATATTATCTGAATAAAGAATTAAAAAAAAATAAAGTGAATAAAAAATAAACAAGAATTAAAGGGCTTACCCTAATTGTGGATAAAAGAAAAGCACATGGGAATCAAACTTGTCAGTGGGTGGTTTTTGTGCAGTGGTGAAACGGTGGGAACAGGAAAGAACGGCAGGGGTTGTCGTGCAGAGAATGAAACGATGGGAATCAAGAACAGCAGCCGGGTACCAAAAAGGGAAATGAGATGATGCAATTAGGGAAAAAGAGAAGCACGTGATGACTTAAAATTGTTTTAATCTAAGCCTTTGATTTTTATCTAAGGGTTAATATGAGTCCCTCTCACTCTCACATAAAAACCCCATTCACACACACACACACAGATATATATATATATATATATATATATTATTCATTTATTTATTTATTAGTATGGTTGAATCGGTTGGATCGATTGAACCATGACCTGGAGGTCTTGCCGGTTAGATCTCCGGTTCGGTTTTTAAAACATTGGTTAGCATACATGCATGAAGTTGTTAATTGGCGGAAGTTACGATGACGGGGAAGTTCGCCCGAGAGTATGGTGAACTAGTCGTCCGCGGTGATTCATCCGAGAGTTTGGTGGGTCGTTGACGTCCGTGGTGATACATCCGAGAGTAAGATGCATCGGCTATGCAAGGGGTTCACCTATGGTTTGGTAGACTGTGACACCCTACTCCCGGGTCATCACATGGTTACCCGTTTGCGGAAAAATAAGATTTTATTTGCTGGTTGCTTTCGGAATATATTAATTTCTCAACGTGAATCTCTTCAAAATATGGTGATAAATTTTTTTTCCTTTTTAACTCCCTAAGCTGGTCTTAACTAACAGACAGTTATTGAGGATACCCTTATGGTCATTCCCACTAACAGATACTTCTCCAAGCATCTAGGAGTTACGTCCTCGAGCGACTTAGTGAATCCCTCCGCTTCGTCCATGCTAGTATACCAAAGGAATACGATAGACTAGAGTAACCTGTTATATTGTAAGGGTGAGACGCCAATATATGGATTTAACACAATAACTAAAAGCGCGACTCACAAAACAGCATATACACACATACAATTATAGCAGCATACATTCTCATAACTAAACAAGTACTTATCAATGGGTTTCATACCCCAAACATCAACGTTTGAAAACTATGCATGAACACTTCAATATATAGTCTCTACATTTCGCTAAATCTCCGGAGATCCCCAACCACGTGTAAATGAGCTGATCAGGCTCGATTGCCAGGTATATTAGGCACAATGTGTTTACCATAGCACACTGTCCATACAAGGCACAGTGATCAACGTATATGGTATTGCCAGGTATATTAGGCACAACGTGTTTACCATAGCACACTGTCCAACACAAGGCACAGTGAGAACGTCGTGTATGGTTACCATAGCCCATTGTCCAACACTAGGCACAATGAGAACGTCGTGTATGGTTTTCATTGACCACCAAGGTACAATGATACGTCGAGACATGAATATCGCCATGATACCATGATTCACAGATACGTCGAGACATGAATATCGCCATGATACCATGATTCACAGATACGTCTAGACATGAATATCGCCATGATACCATGATTAACAGATACGTCGAGACATGAATATCATCAAGATACCATGATTAACTTCATAGGCACGTCTGCCTATAATGCATGTAAATCATTTTGTTTTCTTCATTTTCTTCGTGTTAGATCTTTCCTTTGTCAAAGCTCAAAAGCTTACGACCATCGTAGTTTTAATGTCTTAAAATCTTCATCATTAACATAGGACACAAAGTCCGAGTGCTCAATCACGAAACCTTAGACCTTGCAATCAGCCTTGGGGTTTGTGGTCGTAGAAAACAACCTTTACCTTTTACAACGTAACCCACCACGTGGATATACAACGTGAAAATGACACCAAGTCCATAACAATGTAATCTCATAACATGGATACTCAACGTAACACGGATCAAAGATCTTCGTGCTTAAATTAAAGAACACTAGTATCGCGACGTCTCTGATACTAGGCTCACGTTTCAACGTAAACACCATTTTCGTTCTGTAAAAAACAAATCCAAAACAAAGTCTCCGCAACTTATCCAAGTTGACGGAAAATAATACGGTTAGAAAAACTCCTTTACAAAAACTCCTTTATAAAAACTCCTTTATAAAATCATCGATTACTTGAAATTCTTTTATATAACGTTTATGTTCCAAAAGAGAATCATGTGAGGCTCAAGTTTATCTAAAACACGTACTGCCGCTTTAAAAATACTTGTCGTCGACACTTTTCCAATTTGCCGTCAAATTACATCTTTTAAGCCAATTAAGCCAAAACTTAGCTTTTTTCTACTTAAACAATTTTCTAAAATCATACTTAAGTTATTTTTGAAGATTAATTTCATAAAATAACTTTTTATAATATTACGGAATTTCTCACGTAAAAATTAGCAGTACTAAAATATTTTCACGGTTACGTTCTCACTGTGACTTATAGTTGACTTTTTATCAATAAATCATTAAAATAATAATATTTCTCAATACTCATTATTTTTCCCAAATAAAATTTTCCACTACTATTATATTCCAACATTTCCCATAAAACATTGAATATAATTTGTATAGCTTAATAAAGCTTTTATCTGATTAAGTCGGTTGTGCACTGACCACTGTCAGGCTTCACAAACAACACTCAGCAACATCATCAGAACTATATCACCAGGCAGATCATGCATCATAGCAATATAATAAACAACTGCAGATAATTAAATAAATTAGAAGCGGATAAATCATCTAACACAGATAAACAGCACAACGTAAACAACATAATCAAAGCACCACAGCCACATATCAAGTATACAGACCACACTAAAACTAATAGTTATTGGGAAAAATCCCTCAGGTAAGCTCCCCTTACCTCTTGAAGAACTTAGCCTCCGATTAAGAAAGTTGACACGGCTCCGAATAACTTTGACACGGCTCCGAATAATCGGTGACATACGTACGTGTCACGAAACACTAACCTTCAACAACACATCCAAACAACCAATCAAAACAAGCAAAACAAACACCTAATCCTCTTTAATAGGTCACGGCCTCCTTAGAGTTTTGTGGCTCAAAATCACTAAACTTGCTTAAGTCATGGATTAATGATTCTAATATACTTAAGGAAATGGATTAGGGCTAAACAACAAAGTTAAGAATCAAAACCATCCTAACCCTCTAAATGGTAGATTCGGCCAAGATGGGTTTCAAGGGAAGAAAATTTTTGATCATCACATGCTCTTAGATCTAGACAATATACAGGATTATAAGAACATAAGAATTAATTTCATACTCATAGGATTTTGCTATGATTTTCTATGGATTTTCAAACTTCTAGATCTAGAAATGGGAAAATATGATTCATGGCATAAACATGAGAAAAAATTGAATATGAAAGCTTAGATGATCAAGGAGTTGAGCTTTTACCTCTTGAAGATTGAAGAAATGAAAAAAAATGATCAACCAACACTTATATAAAATATGGACAGTTTGAGGGTGTGTTGGTTTTGTGAGTATATCTCATTATATACTCATCCAAAAATTACAAACTTTGGGTTATTGGAAATATAAGAAGAAAAGGAACAACTTTGGTGTTGAAGGTTTCATTTGGTTCGGATCATAACAGGGGTGAAAAGGGCCTTCTTTCTGCTGTCTGGGCAGTTTCTGTATTTTGGTCATAACTCTCAATATACTCATCCGTTTTTGATGATCTTTAGCTCGTTGGAAATAAGAGAGAAAGAGGAACAACTTTCATGTTGAGAGTTTTTCGTGTTTCATAAAGGAAGATGGTCATAATTTCGGTGCAAGTTCGGTCAGTTTAGGACATCCATAATCATTTTCATGAAAAATGAACAAACGTTCATCCCCCACATGAACATAGGTTCGGCCTAGGCATGAAACAATATCTTGGATTATGGTATCAAGAATGATTATAAGCACATAGAAATTGGTTTCACTATTTTAGGAGTTTTCTATGATTTATGGTGATTTTTCAAAGTTCTAGATCTAAGACTTGAATCATGCATGAACTAGATGATCAAAGCTTTGAAATGAAAATCTTTATGAAGAACATGCTATTAAATGATGATAAGGAGTAAGAGTCACCTCTTAGAAATGAAAACAAGTGAAGGAATCACCAACTTCCTTTGAAAACTCAAGCTTTTGGAGTAAGAAAAAATGGAGTTTTTGAGAGTTTGGAGAGGATGAAGAAGAGTGTGGAAGAATGGAGAAGCTCCTAGCTTCTTCAAGAGCTTATGGCAGCCACAAGGAGGCTTGGGCCATGCGAAATTGGGCTTGGCAAAAGCCCAAGTCCATTACCAAATTTTGCAACATCAAAAATGCTTAAGACTTCAATCAAAGACCTAGGAAATTAAGAGTAGGAAATTGGTTTTCATGGAATAACTCTTGGCCACGAAATTTGGGCCTCAAAACTGCAGCCCAACATGATTTGGATGAGTGAAAAATTGATCCACTTTACTTAGTGTATCATAGAAACTAGTTTAGGGACCAAAGTGCAATTAAGAATAAGTTTAAGGACCAAAAATGCAATTATTAAAAATTGCTAACACAACCCTAAGCCACATCAAACCACTCACATGGAAGACTTAGTCCTAAGAGAATTTAGGATTTATCCACTTATTGAGTCCCGAATATCCCGTTGTTAGCTCCGTCGTTCGCCCGATCGAGTATTACACCCGTAAAACTTAAATTATTTCACTGTAAATGAAATAATTCGAAAAACACACAATCATAGGAAATAAAATAAAAACCTTAAGTTTTTCGTTCACGAATTAAAATTAGGTCTTCTGATCAATATAAATATACTGTCAGTGAAATTTGCGGGCCGGGATTCGCCTGACTTTCAAACCTAAATTTTAATCATAGCTTCCTACGTTCAAGTAGGATTGAGTGGTGAACTCCGTTTATTTAAAATAAGTTTTTTAACACTCATAAAAATATAAACATAATCGTCCGCATTTCGATTATTTTGAAACAATGAAAATCGGGGTGTTACATAGACTGCCGGCGTTGGTGCTTGTTAGCCAATATCGATATATAACTCCAAAGTCGTCTTCTTGGGTTAGTAATGGATCCACATTTCATACAGAGAAGTTGGAGATTGGTTCTGTAATTGCATAGTCATGCATCATATTCATGTTATGATCTTGTGTGTGTGTTTATGTGTGTATGTTGTATAGTATGCTAAGGTTATGTTATTGTGTATGTGCACTGTCTTGGTTACTGTCTCTTCTCTTCATATGGTTTGAACATGATCTCTCACTCATGCAACATTTTTAGTCTTGTGACAAAGAAGGATGAATCTACAGGAATATACATGTAGTGGAGGGATGCCTTCTATGGAGTGTCGTGATATAGAGGTTGGAGACGACCGGATTTTACGCCGTCTTAGTGCTTTATGTTTTTCAGTTTTGAAACTTGGTTATTTATACTGTATGAGAATTGTAGAGCTCTAATATATGTGGCATCGGGTCAGGGATAAATTTACCATCATTATGTTTCCATACAAACTTTACGATTGTTATAATGTTTTTATTTACTTCTTTAGTTAAATTCAAGTTTTATTATGTGATGCTCTCCACTATATTTTGTGAAAAAAGTTTTTAAGAATCCACATTTTTATTCGGCAAAAACATAATCTTTTTTATTTACTATTTATATAATACACATTTTGAGGTAGAGGGTGTCACATTTGTCACATCATTCGTGCACTATTCTTGCAAATAGCTTCGTTATCATTTAATATTACTATTTTATTTTGGGCTTTTGCCCCTGTCTATGACGAAAAGTAAAAAAAGAAATAAGAAGAAGAAGAAGAAGGAAACATTAGTAAAAAAAGGAATGAACAAAGACAACCAATAAGATTTTTATGCGAGATCTCTACCGTTTTCTTGTGTCACATTGATGTACTAAAGAGACATTGAGTAATGATTTTAATATTAGCAAAGGGTTTCTTGCAACTCTAGAAGTGCTACAAAACTATTTTGTTGATGTAGACAGAGAATGGCATTTTCTTACATTATAAAGTGATCAAACCATTTCTGGTTTGTTACATTCAGAGAAGAAAAAATATGGTCGAGACTCTCAAATTTGTTTATGCTTTGATACTCTTTTTTTTTTCCCTTTTTCTTGTTGTAACCAACGGTGAGTAAGCCATTTAATTTCTCCTCCTTTTCAAATTTTGCTCTTTACCTTATAGATAAGCTTTTCATTCCCATTCTGTAACATCCATTTATTTATGCTTTACATGACAACAGCCAAGAATTGTTACTCTAGAGCTGATTGTAAAGGTTATTGTGGCAGCGGTTATACTATCACAAAGTGCTATAATTATACATGTCACTGCCTGTATTTTTAGCCTGTAATTTCACTTGCATGTCATAAAGTTGTTACTTTTAATATTTATCTCACAGTTCGATTTATATTTCTCACTTTTTAATTTCTATGACAGCCTCAGAAGAGAATAAAATTATATTATGCAAGTGGTCTTACCTTTGTTCGCCTCCAGAAGCTATGGAGAACTACAACATTGCCAAATAAATATAGTTACCTTTATCTGGTTTTATGTTTTGTTGGATCTAATGGGGTTTCTTGCTGTAAGCTGTTCTCAAAGGTGTAAAGTCGGTCTTGAATGCATTAAGGGGGAAGGGCACCTGACCAACACATGGTAGGATAGTATCCCGCTCTTCTCAACATAGAAGGTGACTCTGTTGCAGGATATATGGAGTTATAACTTTCTACCTCAATAAGGAGTGGAAGTCTTGGATTGGTGTACCTGCGGGAAGTGCTCAATATGATGGTGTTGCTTTTGTTTTCTATTTGGTTTCTATTATGATGCATGGCTGGATTTGTGCTTGATGTTTTATGGGTGTTTTCTCTTTGTATTCATGTTATTCTGATTTTTTTGGTGTTTTTTGTTATTCCCTAGGATGGGGTGCTTGTACTTAGAACAGATTGTGTAACTTTGTTTTTGGTCTAGCTTGTTAGCAAATGATAGAGTGTGTTCTCTACAACCCTTCCTAGAAGGTGGGTAAAGTTCCTCACTGTGATGCTGTAGCTAGATGCTTATTAATGAAATTCTAATTTATCAAAGAAAAATAGTTAGCTACTTAAATTAACCAAGGCATTATGATTATGTAATAGTTTTTGAAGCAGTCAATTATTCTAATTCTACTTTTGCAAAAAGAATGGTGTGCGAAAGAAAGTGGACAAATATTAAATTGTATTTATAAACCACTTGAAAGAATTAAAGCTCAATCTTTCGAGAGAAAAAATTGAGTTAACTTGTCATAAATTGAAATATGATAGATGAAGATGAGAGTATGATTGATTTTATGTATGCTTAGGTGTTGAGTTCGGTTATTGTAAGATTTGATTGAACAACAAGGGATTACTTCATATACAAACTAAGATTTGATAACAGATTTATTAAAGAATGAATACATCAATTATGGCCTCTCAAGTCTCAACTATTATACCGTTCATACCACTTTTAAAGCTTCTATCTCAAGTTCTTATAATTTGTAGAATACATTAGCGAAAAATAGTGTAATTAAAGGATAGATTACCATTATTTGAAATCAAGAGCACTGACTAGTTGATTATTAGGTATCACAAGTAAAATCAATTTAACTAAATAAACCGATTATTTCTAAATAAGGCCAAAATCCATACATGTCGATGTTACATAGTGGACTCAGACTCTAGAGGAGGTGAATCAATTCTCAATCGAAGGTATATGTTAACCTTAATATTGAATGGAAGTGAAAAACTTATAAAAATAATGGAAGTGATTTCACTGATTAGGCCTAGGAAAGATTAGGCCTAATCTTGAGTATAGTACTTGCATTATTGAGATCCAAAATCAATCATAGGTAGTGCAATCTATAAGGTGCAACATTAGTTACGTTTCAACACTCAAGGTTCGCCATTATGCCTTATAAATGCCATTATTACTCTTTCATTTCAGTGTCATTGTTAATTGTCATAAGGGGTAATCCGGATAATTAACAATTGGGAAATGAAAATGCAACTGCGCAAAATGATAAAATAGTCGTTGGAGGTTATTACATAAGATTTAATTACTTTTCTATATTTCCAAAATTTAACTGTTATTTTACTCTATATATATGAAAAAAATTAACATTTTCACTTCAAGTTTTTTGAGCGCTTTCATTTTTTTCTCTCTCTTTTTCTCCTCATATTCATATTCTATTGAGAGTGAAATATTAAAATTGCTTGATTATAAAACTTTGTTAAATGATTTCGCAACTCAAAAACTATAAGATTAATATAAGAATTGATAATTTATATAATATTAAGTCTCTTTAAAATTTTTGCCTAAGGCCCAAAACTTCCTATACACGACCCTGCTTTCCTTATACCTTGGAGATACATCACCCTAAGTATTTGATTCTCACAACAATAGGGAGCAACTCAAACTTTGAAGGACACCTCGCATTCTAAAAGAGCCTGGAGGATAAATCACCCTCTTTGTATAAGATGAATTTAGATTGGTGAAACACTCTTTGAAGCGTAGATGGTAGAAATTGAAGCATTAATGACAACCAAGCATTAAAGATGGAACAAGCTCAATCTGTCATGGATAGGATTCAGGAGCAGCTTAATGTTCTAGGATTCTCAGATGACCTGCATGATCAAGAAGTTGTTGCCCAAAGAGAGCTGCAACAAGCACTTCAGTTTCAGCACATGTTTTGGAAAGAAAAGGCTAGAGTCAATTGGTTTACTGAGGGTGATAGGGATACTTTCTTCTTCTTTAAAGTAGCTAAGATCAAGCAAGCCTCTAAGCAAATGTTCGTGTTAAGACAGGGAAATGCTATTCTAGATAATCAGGTTGCAATTGACAATAATGTTCTACAGTATTTTAAAACTTTGTATGCTACTGAAAACAATTGTGTTCCTAATGATTTGATTGTGAAAGTTATTCCTAAGCTGGTCTCTAATGTGGATAATACCATGCTCACAAACTTACCTACCTTAGAAAAGGTGAGATCTGTTGTTTTTGCCATGAATGCATCTTGAGCTCTGTTGCGCTAAAACTACACTTAAGGGCAAGTGCACCCTATCGCAAAAGTAATATAGGAGTATTTAGGACTCCAAGTATCGAACCCACAGAGATTGTTGACAAGTACTAGATTAATTACTTCGTTATGTTATTTAGACAATCAAATTGCTTGAAAACAAAGAAATAGAAAATAACAAGATTGTGAAAGGCAAGAAAAGCAAAGAATTGCAAGCAAGGGTTCAATTATGGAAAGTCTAGGGTGCCTGGTTTCACTTATGTCACTACCTATGATATTACCCAATTCCTCAATGATATGTATTTCTTATTGATTGCCAATCACTTACTCTAAAGCTATTAATACCCAATGGTCATGCAATATTAATATTATTTCTCCTAATTAGTTACCCCCAATGGTCATGCAAGGTAAGCAGTTAAAAGAAGCATAAAAATTGGCAAGTTTTGTTAGTTCAATAACTAATTGAAAACAAGGGATTGCGTTTGGTCCACGCAACCCCAAATCCGGTCAATCCTAGAGTTCCATTAACAAATTGTGGTATGGTCGCCAGTCAATTAATTAACTTAGTAAAGGATGATCAAACCTCATAGAAATTCAAACACAAGGATTAAACTAATCAATTAACAGAAACACTGAATCATATTAAAATTAGGCAAACATCAAAGGTATCAAAACATAAGATCCACCATTACCCTAGGAATGAATTTAGCTAAGCATAGTCATAAAGATCACTATACAAATCACAAACATGTAACAATCCATAAAAGAGAAATAGAAACTAAAACCCGAACACCCTTTTGATGCAAAGTAGTCTTCGAACCAACGGAGAGACGGTCCTTCGCTTGACAGCTCTATTCTTCTCTCTGCGATCAGCTCTCAACGATGCAAAAACGGCTGCTGTCAAAAGCTCTCCTTTGAATGACCCCAATCACTCCCTTTTATTGGCAACGTAAAAACCTAAGCAATTGGGCCTCTGGGACGCGAGCATGGTCGTGCTTAATGTTGAGCACGGTCGTCCTCAACTAAAACGGCATCAAACCGTGCTAAAACTGAGAAAGCCAGCAAGGCCTTGCTGTCGAGCACGGTCGTGCTCAATAATGAGCACGACCATGCTTAGTAAATGGCATCAACTCCAGCAACCAAGCAAGGGCGTGCTGATCAGCACGGGCTCTTCTAATGAGCACGGTCGTGCTTAATATTGAGTACGGTCATGCTCCTTTGAAATCTTCAAAACCCAGCCTTTTTATCCAAAAACCTTCCAGATTTGTTACTTTTTCTCCAAGTTAAATGCTCCACTGCCATGATGACAAATTCTACAATAATCATGGGAAATAAGGTGAGTATTCACAATAATGTCCAAATAAATAACAAATCACACCTAATTTCCCAACAATAAAGTATACAAAATGGCAGTTTATCAACCTCCCCACATTTAAGGATTGCTTGTCCTTAAGCAATAATCCTGGCCTAAAAGAAATATGAGAAAATCAAAGAACTAACCATTAAGGGACCCTAAATCTTTACATACAATGACAGATAAATCAACCTCAATTTATATAGGAAAGATCAAGAGATTGCCCAATTAAAGGCTTAGGTTCCTTGAAATCAAACTTCTCAATGAATAAAGGGTCACTCTTCTCACAACTCTCTAAGTGTATAAGGGTAAAGACAATTATCACTCAAGTTCCCAAAAGAAAGTACATTACCAAAAGCTTGTTTATAGACCAAATCTCCACTAAAAGTTTACATGTATCTAGAATCAAGAGGTCTTTCATGGGTTGTAACGTGGCCATGGGAATAATGTCAGGTAGGAAAAAGAAAGAAAAGGGATATGCAAATGGCTAAAGGAAATCAAGAATTAAGCAAATAACCCTTAGAGCATAAATGGAGCATTAGAAATGAATTATAGAATAGCATCATTCACCCATTCTAATGAATTTCACATTTTACATTACTTTTCCTTTTTCTTCTTCTTTCTTTCTTTCCTTTATTATTTTTTTTTTCCAATCCACACTTATTTTCATCTCTCTTTCTTTTCAATTTTTCTTTTCACATCAAAGAGAGAAATTCCCAACAATAATTTTTTTGCACCTATACATAAGCAATATCTCATTAATACATTCCAAATCTAATTGCTCCATTTATGTTTCCAAGAGGTTACCGCCAAACAATTTTTAAATTTATACTTGGGTACCAAGGAATTTATTTTTTATTTTTTTATTTTTTTTTATTTTTAAGGCTCAAAATGGGCAACTAATGGACATGGCAAAACAATATATCTGAAGGCCAGAAAAATACCTGCAATTGCCTCAATCATATTCAACATGCATGCAAATCAAATTCGCCTTGAAATGGTCACAAAACAAGTTCTAGAATGTAAAAACTTGGGGAACATCACACAAACAAAGAGAGGGGTGAATATTCATGATTTAGCAAATACCCCTATAATGGTTCAAGCCTCACATTTAGTAGCTTAATTCAATGAAAAGCAATCAAATAAGGAACCTCATGCTAATTTTCAGCTTTCAATTGATAATCCCCAACCCAATTTAAGTTATATGTCTGTCAAGGTAATAAAAATTTTGAATTGGGTCCCCTAATAATACAGATCTCTAATTTTTCAACAAAATTGTGGCACAGAATCATCATCCAAGGACATGATACAATTATCACAGTTAGCTAAGTGCATGTGACATATAAATAAAGTGAAACTGTGTGCACTTAGTAAAGGCAAAATTGAATTTCCCCTCCCCACACTTAAAATCTAGCATTGTCCTCAATGCAAAGGAATAAAAGCACAAGTAATTTCCCCTCCCCACACTTAGAATCTCGCATTGTCCCCAATGCAAACAATTAAAAGCACAAGCATGAAAAGAGAAAATTAACTAAGCTAGAACGAAAGAGATAGAGATAGAGATCTTCCTAGTAAAAGTAGTCCTGACTGATTATTCATTTTTTATACAAGAGCATATCAGCTTGTGTACAAAAATGAATAAAAGAAAATCACTGTGGACGAGGGCCAAAATGGCGCTGCATCATCTGGAACATAGCCGCTAACTGCTCGTCCTGTGCGTCCATCCTCTGGTAGAGAGCTTGGACCTGTGTGTCTTGAACATCCATCCGCTGGTAGAGACCCTGGACCTGCGCCTCCTGAACATCCAAGCGAGCATAGACACCTAACTTGAGGCTGTCCAAACGAGTAATGAGGCTATCCAAGGCTCCCTGCGGTGGTGGTGGAGAAGGCTGGTCATCTATGTGAACATCCTCTGTGGGTGCTCATCCTGGGCCTCAGCTGCAGGCTCCTCCTGAGCGGCAACTGGAGCAGCGACGCATAAACCCCCTCAATGGTGAGCATAGTACACATCTGGCGTAAACGAGGGTCCATGGCGCCAAAGCTAAGTGCCAGCTGATTAATGTAGGATCCCACCAAGATATATCATGTCTGTCCCTCTCTCAGCCTCATGCCAATGTTCACGCATGTCTGTAGAAAGATATGGCCGGCGTTCAGTGGCCATACCTGAACCATACACCAGAGGATGTACAAATCTGTCCTCGAAACCATGCCCTGCGTGGAGTAGCGTCCTGTGATGGAGTGGGCTAGCCAGCGGTGAATCACGAATAATGGCATGTCAGTGATGGATGAGGTCTTCGACATCCGGGGGTTATAGTGCGCATCCCCACCGGTGATCGAGGCCCACATGACCGAATCCAAGAACTCTGCTGGAGGCTCAAATAATCCGTGCTGGTACAAATCAGTCTGTACTGATTCTACAGTTGCAAAGCCGATGTGGATGTTGAACTCAGTCAGAGTCAACTCCCTCTGTACTCCATGCATCTGAAAAATGACGAGGGGTTCCTCCTCCTCATCATCATAAACATATCTCAATGTGGAGAGAAACTCCAGGGTGGGCTCCCGATAAGTAGGACGTGTGATGGATCCGATGCGCTCTCACCCAATGTGCCTAATCAGCTGCTGGACACAGGGAGCAAGCCCGTAAGCGGTCAATAAGTCCATGTCTAGCCTCCTAGTCGAGACGAACTCGAAAGGGGCTAGTTTGTGAAACCTCTGAATATGCTCAGGTCGCTGAAACTGTAGATACTCACCCTGAAGAGGTGGTGGAGCCTGAGCGGCCTGACGAGCGTGTTTAGGAGGCATAGTCCTAAATATCAAACAAAAAGTACATCAGTACCGCGAGAATGAGGGAAAATACAAACATTTCAGGCACTAAATCAGGGCATCATAAGCAATAGGCAATATAATCAATGCATGCACTCTCTGTTTTATAATATATATATATATATATATATTACTTTTTTTTTAAAATTTTCTTTATTATGGAAAAAGGTTGAGCACGACCTTGCTAACAGGGAGCACGGCCATGCTCAATGAAACTGGGCATTTCTGCAAATGATGAACAGCACGGTCGTGCTTAATGATGAGCACGACGGTGTTCAAAGCAAAAACCCAGAAAAATGCAGAAAACAGCGCAGAAACAGAGACCATAAATGTGTAATCAAAACACCCAAACAAGGCACATGCATACAGAAACCACAAACAGAGATGCAAATGATGAACAATACTCACAGTCTCAATGTATTAACAAACAAAAAGGAAATCACATTGCATTATCAAACTTTCACTTACACAAAAATCATGAACAATTAAAGGGCATAACATGTAAAATGTTACCTGGAGTAAGTGAAGTAAGGAGCAAAGATGATGGAAGGTTGGCCTATTGCTTCTTTTACGCAAGGGTTTAAGAGGAAAGGACAGAGGAAGGAGGAAGGGCAGAGTAGAGGAGCACGGGTCAAAGTGTAACCCTAGCCCGTGCTCTGCCCCCTTTTTTATTTTTTTCAAAACTCATCAAGGAGCACGTTCGTGCTGCATTTTTATTTTTTTTATTTTCAGATTATTAATTATTAATTAATTTATTTATTTTATTTATTTTATTTTATAAATTTATTAACAGCAGAAGCATATTCCTAACTAGACTTATTGAAAAAAGTTATTTTTTATTTTTTATTTTTTTATTTTTTTAAATTTTTTTATTTTTGACCAAAAAGTATTTGCAAATTTTGGAGAAAGAAAAACAAAGAGAAGGGTTTAGAAATTGTTATCTCAAGGAGTCCGAGATGACTCCTTCTCTTTCTCCTCCGTCTTTGGTTCTCCTTTCGGATTTCCTTCTAATGCTAGCTTAGCAAGCCTAGCCTCTTCAATCTTCAGATATGCATAATCATTCTCTGCTTCAGCTTCTACCAAGTAAAGCTCACACCGTCTGTCTCTCTCCCTTTTAGTATAGCGCTCTATCTCTAGGAATGGGATCTGGTCTGGTCTCCTGATTTTCCTGTCAACCATGTCATGATAGCACTTACGCCCAACATTGTACCCACGTGGGCGTTCTTCTGCCCTCCGCTCAATATCTCTAAGGGTCTCAACCCGGGCATACTCGTTTGCGTCTTGACAGAAATTCAAGTGAGATGGAGTGTATCCGGGGTAAGAATTGGTAGCAATCTTCTCCCTTTATTCTTTAGTCAAAACTTCAACTTCCGGGAATGGGTATAGTCTGTCCCTAATTGAATTTTTGATGTGTTGAAACTCTGGATGATCCGGGGAGATTGAGAATGACATCTGTTTTCACAAATAAAATCTTGGTCAGTATTGGTAATTTAATAATAAAATAAAACAAAAATAAAGGAAAGAAAAGGGAAACAAGAAGGGACCACATCATGCATTCACTCACTGTAACATACAGAAAGAATGGAAAACATGAAGAACATACCTTTTGATAATTGGAGCAAAAACACTTTAGGGAAGAGGCAAAGGGGCTGCCAGAGCAAAAAGTAAGAAGGAGAAGGTGAGAGCGCGGTTAATCCTAATCCGCGCTATGCCTGTCCTCCTTTATTTATAATTCAAATCAATGAAGGAGCACGGTCGTGCTCAATGTTAAGCACGGTCGTGCTCAGCCCCATTTAAAAATTGAAAACCAATTTCAAATTCAAATCAGATTTTAAAATTCAAATTTAAATCAGAAAAGGAGCACGGTCATGCTCAATCCCCTTTTAATTTATTCAAATTCGCAGATGAGCACGGTCGTGCTCAATATTAAGCACGGTCGTGCTTAATTCAACGCTTACAGGAAGTAAGCACCAGCAAGAGTATTTGCCTCAGCAGTATTTTTCATTTCATTTTTCAATTTTTTTTTAGAAACTTTCTAATCTCCCTACACTTAATTCAATTCCTAAAAATTAAATAAAGGAAAAAGAAATGAGGAAGTTTCAGCTACCAAATAAACAGTTAATAAAAGGATATAGGAAGAAACACAGGTTGCCTCCTGCGAAGCGCTTGTTTAACGTCGCGAGCCTGACGGTTGTTCCCGAGAGGGGTGTTATTCCAAGTTCACTGTGTAGCGCTCAAGCACCACGCCATCCTCGTAATGCTTCACTCTCTGCCCATTAACCTTGAAGATTTCTTTCCCATCTCTGGTTACCTCAACCACGCCATATGGGAAGACTTTGGTAACTTCATAAGGGTCAATCCACCTAGATTTCAGTTTTCCTGGAAACAAACGAAGTCATGAGTTAAAAATTAGAACTTGACTACCAGCATGAAACTCACGCTTTTGAATGTGCTTGTCATGCCACTTTTTAGTGCGCTCCTTGTATAGTTTGGCATTTTCATATGCCTCAAGACGGAACTCATCCATCTCATTAAACTGCAATAAGCGCTGATGCATATCAAAATTCAAAAATTTCAAGGCCCAGTAAGCCTTATGCTCTAACTCAACAGGTAAGTGACATGCTTTTCCGAAAACCAATCTATAGGGGGACATGCCAATGGGAGTTTTAAATGAAGTTCTATATGCCCATAATGCGTCATCAAGTTTCAAAGACCAATCTTTCCTAGAACTGTTAACTGTTCTTTCCAAAATTTTCTTTAACTTCATATTGGAAACCTCAACTTGCCCACTAGTTTGTGGGTGGTAAGGGGTGGCTACCTTATGAGTGACACAATATTTTGTCAAAAGATTATCAAATAGTTTATTACAAAAATGGGTGCCACCATCACTAATGATTGCTCTAGGAGTGTCAAATGTTGTAAAAATATTTTTTTTAAAAAAACTTTACAACTCCTTTAGCATCATTAGTGGGTAAAGCCACTGCTTCCACCCACTTTGAGACATAATCCACAGCAACCAGAATATACTCATTTGAAAAAGATTTGGGGAAAGGTCCCATGAAATCAATGCCCCAAACATCAAATAATTCACAAACCAAAATATTATTTAGAGGCATATCATGTTTTCTAGAAATATTCCCACTCCTCTGACACCTATCACAAGATTTCACAAAATTGTATGCATCCTTAAAAAGAGTGAGCCAGTGAAAACCACATTGAAGAAGTTTTTGAGCTGTCTTAGTTGGGCCAAAATGGCCGCCAGCTTCCCTAGAATGACAGTGCTCTAAAATAGCATGTGTCTCAACCTCAGGAATGCATCTCCTAATAATTTTATCACTACATACCTTAAACAGATAAGGTTCTTACCAATAATAATACTTAACATCAGAAACAAATTTCTTACGCTAAGCATATGAATGTAAGTTTTTCTGAAAATAGTTTTTCATGTATTCTTATTTCACATGAACACATATTAGATTAGGATCACTAACCTCCAGCCATAGCTTTGTTTTACCACTCCGGGAATAGAGCTTCACGAACAAATGTTGCAGCTCCTACTAGCTCTCCAATATACCCAAGTCTACGGCACCACGTCAAGCAACTCCTCCTCAGTGCTACGTTTCTGATATTGCAGCAAGCACAAAGTACTTCCGGTCTATAAACACTATCCCAGATGATGGAAACGGGTATTGAATATTATTGACTGTGTTTAGACTAGGGACTCTATGCTGTTATTTATAGAGATCAGATTTTGTCCATCAAGAAACTGATCCTCTTTTTCAGGAAACAGATATCCCACTATCCCACTATCTCCTTAACAACTTAACCAACCATTATCTCTTAATTTGAAAGAGTAACCGTAAATGACTTGGTCAGTTAGTGGTGGATGTGTGAGAGATATTAGGGCCACTTTATCTTTATTTATTTATTATTAAATAAATAAAGTCCAACATTCTCCCACTTGGTCCAATATTTCTCACACTTTCTGATATCTGTAACACTGATAACTTTATGCTCACATCCAAAAGTTAATCACATGAATCATGGCGGTAGGTTCTCTAAGTAGAATGATTATTACCTTCCATGTATCACAATGTAATCACCCTTAGTAAAAGCAACAATTTTAACTGAATGAATAACTGAATGAACATGTTCAAAATTTATTCTTGAGTCCAAAATACATGTCTTTCTCAACCAAATGTATACATCAAAAGAGAAGACAAACAAATAACAAAAGTTTCATTATCATCTAAATAGAGCTCATAGCTGAATTGAGTCCCATAGACATCACATGATCCGTGAACAACTTAGTTGGCATGCCTTTTGTCAACGGATCTGCAACCATTAATTCAGTGCTAATGTGTTCAACAATAATTTCATTTGATTTGACACGTTCCTTCATGGCTAAATACTTTATGTCGATATGCTTGCTTCGACTTCCACTTTTATTGTTTTTAGCCATAAAAACAGCAGCTGAATTATCACAATATATCTTCAATGGTCTTGAAATGGAATCAACCACTTGTAGACCAGCAATGAAACTTTTCAACCAAATACCCTGTGATGTTGCCTCAAATAAAGAAACAAACTCGGCTTCCATGGTAGAAGTAGCAACTATTGTCTGTTTTGCACTTCTCCAAGATATTGCTCCGTTAGCCATCATGAAGATGTATCCAGATGTTGACTTACGAGAGTCAACACAACCAGCAAAATCTGAGTCCGAGAAACCAAATACTTCCAAAATGTCAGATCTTCGATACATAAGCATGTAGTCCTTGGTTCCTTGAAGATACCTTAACACTTTCTTTGCACCTTTCCAATGTTCCATTCCTGGATTACTTTGATATCTCCCAAGCATTCCAACCGCAAAAGCAATGTCAGGTCTTGTACAAACCTGAGCATACATAAGGCTTCCAACAACATAAGCATATGGAATGTTTTTCATTTGTTCCCTTTCAAGCTCATTTTTAGGGCATTGATTCAAATTGAATCTATCACCCTTCACAATAGGTGCAACACTTGGTGAACAATCTTTCATTCTAAATCTTTCTAGAATTTTGTTAATATAGGCCTTTTGAGACAAACCAAGAATTCCTTGAGATCGGATTCTGTGGATCTCAATGCCAATGACATATGATGCCTCACCCATATCTTTCATGTCAAAATTCTTAGAAATAAATTGTTTCACCTCATGTAATATCCCAAAGTCATTGGTTGCAAGAAGTATATCATCCACATATAAGACCAAAAAGATTATTTTGCTCCCACTAACCTTGTGGTATATGCATTGATCCATATTGTTCTCAACAAAACCAAATGTTGAAATGACACTATGGAATTTCAAATACCATTGACGGGATGCCTGCTTTAGTCCATATATAGATTTCTTGAGCTTGCAAACCAAGTGAGCCCCATCACTAGAGGAAAAACCTTCAGGCTGTGTCATATAAACCTCTTCCTCTAGGTCACCATTAAGGAAAGCCGTCTTCACATCCATTTGATGTAATTCTAAGTCAAAATGAGCAACCAATGCCATTATAATGCGCAAGGAGTCTTTCGTGGACACAGGAGAAAATGTTTCTCTATAATCAACTCCTTCCTTTTGAGTGAATCCTTTGGCAACCAATCGGGCCTTGTATCGCTCAATGTTGCCCAATGAGTCCTTCTTGGTTTTAAAGACCCATTTACATCCAACGGGTTTTACCCCATTAGGCAACTCAACAAGATCCCACACTCCATTATTTGCCATAGAATCCATTTCATCTTTCAAAGCATCATACCACAACTTAGAATCACTACAGTTAATTGCTTGTGAAAACGTTTCAGGATCATTTTTAGCTCCAAAGTCATATTCGGACTCTTGTAAATACACTTGAAAATCACTAGGAATTGCTGATTTCCTCATTCTAGTCGACCTTCTTAATGTTGCATCCACAACCTCTTGAGGAGGTTGTTGTTCAACAATTTGTTCAACTTCTTGTATTTGTTCTTGAACAATTGGATCTCCTAGAATAGGTTCAACTTGACGTGGAGCTTGAGTCACTTGATTTTGGTGTGCATCACCAAAAACTACTAGCTTATAACTTGATGTGGGAATCGTGTTTTCACATTGATCTTTCTCAAATCCAATGTTTTGAGTTAGATCACTCCCACTAGCCACGTCATTCTCAAGGAATTTTGCATTTCTTGATTCAACAATTCTAGTGCTATGAGTTGGACAATAAAACCTGTACCCTTTGGACCTTTCAGCATAACCAATGAAATATGCACTAATGGTCCTTGGGTCTAACTTCCTCTCATTTGGATTGTAAATCCTAACTTCAGCTGGGCAACCCCAAACGCGCACATGCTTTAAACTTGGCTTCCAACCTTTGAATAATTCAAAAGGGGTCTTAGGAACCGCTTTTGTTGGAACTCGATTCAATATGTACGCTGCTGTCTTAAGAGCTTCACTCCATAGTGAGTGAGGAAGTTTGGAGTTGCTAAGCATACTCCTCACCATGTCCATCAAGGTTCGGTTCCTTCTTTCAGCCACACCGTTTTGATCCGGCGAGCCAGGCATGGTGTATTGGGCCATAATACCATGCTCTTGAAGAAACTTTGCAAATGGACCAAGCGCTTGTCCACTTTCAGTGTATTTTCCATAAAATTCTCCACCTCTATCTGATCTCACAATCTTTATTTGCTTTCCGCATTGTTTCTCTACTTCTGCTTTGAAAACTTTAAAAGCATCTAATGCTTCATATTTGTTATGAAGTAAGTAAAGATACATGTACCGTGAGTAATCATCTATAAAGGAGATGAAATATTTTTGACCATGTGAGTCCATATCAGGACAACAGATATCAGTATGTATGATTTCTAATATTTCTGAACTCCTCTTGGCATTTTTCTTTGTCTTGTTAGTCTGCTTTCCCTTTATGCAGTCTACACAAGTGTCAACATCAGTAAAGTCAAGAGTCTCAAGTACTCCATCATTTACCAACCTTTTAATTCTTTCTATGGAGATATGTCCTAGTCTCCTATGCCATAACATTGAGGATTTTTCATTCATGATACAACGTTTAATACCAGCCTTTTCTTGTGTAGCCATTAAACTATATGGAATCGTGTTGGATAAATTAATTTTGAACAAACCGTCATTCAACACACCTTTTCCAACAATAGTAGACTTAAACAATAAATCAAATCCGGATGCGTTAAAATTTATTGAATAACCAAAAGGAATAAGTCTTGAAACCGAAATTAAATTCCTAGAAAACCCAGGAATATAAAAGACATTATTCAATTCAAAAACAAATCCAGAATCTAAATTAAGTCTGCATGAGCCAATAGCTTCCACATGCGAACGCATCCGGTTTCCAGAATAGATGAATCGTTCACCTTCATTTGGCTCCCTCTGGCTTGAGAAGCCCTGCATGGTATTAGCAACATGGATAGTAGAACCCGAGTCAATCCACCATGTATCATGACAAATATCAGTCATATTAGATTCAAAACATACAAAGGAAAAAAACATTACCCTTCTTTCCGAGCCAAGCCTTATGCTTATAGCAGTCCTTCTTCATGTGCCCCTTCTTTTTACAGAAAAAGCAACTGGACTCCTTCTTAATTTTGGCAATAGGAGGTATGCGTTTCCTTTCCTTCTTATCCTTTTTCCCTTGATCATGAGTCACAGTAAGTGCACCTTCAACAAACTCTTGAGCAAGTCTCCCTTCCTCTTGAACACACATGGTCAAGAGTTCATTGATAGACCATTTTTCTTTATGTGTATTGTAGGATATCTTGAAAGGACCATACTGTGATGGGAGCGAGTTCAGAATTAAGTGCACAAGGAAAGAGTCTGAAATTTCAACTTCAAGCTACTTAAGTTGAGCCGCTAGATCCCTCATTTCCATAATGTGTTTCCTCACACCCTTGACTCCAATGAGTTTCATGGATGACAATCTTACCATCAGGGTGCTAGCCAATGCCTTATCAGAACTTTCATACTGTTCACCAATGGCCTTTAAAAGGTCCTGGATTTTCTGACATTCAGGAATTGAGCCTCGGATACTAGCTGAGATACGTGTCTTAATGAACATAATGGAAAGATGATTTGATCTTTCCCATCGCTCATACAACGCAATTTCTTCCGGAGTGCTAGCAGCAGTGAGCTCAGCCGGCTCATCCCTACGGAGAGCATAATCCAGGTCTGTCACCCCCAAATGAAGGAGAACTCTCTCCTTCCATTCCTTATAGTTGTCACCAGTCAGCATGGGAACTTCATTTTTGTCGTCAGAGATAATCAAAGATTGAACTGTAGCAAAGAAACAAACAAATTAAATAAATGCTTATTATAATTCAAGGCACATGTGAAATCAATATGTCATCAAAATCTACCTGTGGGCTAAGATTTTAACACAAAATAGATCCACTTTAATTGCTTTATGATGAAACTAATAAACTATCACTATCTCCTAATACCTGTAGGCTACTTAAGAGATTATAATTTAATTATTTCATCCTAATCAACTATGAAAAATATAATAAATCCCTGTAGGAAAATTTATTATATCAATCACAATTAATTACAAATTATCATATTTAACCATTATGTGATTTCCTTAAGTATTATCATAAATATAGATGCTGTGGCTACTCCATATAATATAACACCACAAATATGATAGGCAGCGGAATATTAAATCACAGATAAAGCACATATAACATTAAACATGCTTCAACAATTTAATTCAATTTACTTGTACATAAACCAAAATCCATAACGTTGTTCCTTCAAAAATTTTACATGTACAGTGAATAAACAAATTATTCACGAGCAGTAACTATAAACATGCTGCAAACGTTACAGTTCATCTATGGTCATACGAGGTCAAACGGTCAAACATGTTTGTTTTTATTCACTAATAAAATATAACATCTCTATACCATTGTAAAAGAGCATCACGTCACTTTATTCAATGTTATCACAAACATAATAATATTTAAAAAGTCAAGAAAACAGCTTTCAATATCATCATGTTTTGTCTTATTCACTTAAAAAGGAAAACAATATAATATTACAAACCAATTTGCAAAGCAATGTTTTCAGGCTTCAGGTACGATCAACGGCAATAATATTATTATAACAATATAATAGACTGAAAAGAGTAGTGCACACAGTACGGGATCATCTTCAACCTTGAGCCGGGTCACTTTGACCCGGTTGCGAGCCCGCGAACCCGAGTGGAGACCCGACGGTTTCCATCCATTTTCAGCACCAAAAATACCATTCAAAATCACAGAAAACTTAGAAACTTGATTTCATTCTTATTTCAAATTTTGGTTTGGATTTAAAGGGTCAAAACGCAATACCCATTTTCTGAAAAGATTCAAACTCCGTGACAGATTCATACAACAGATAAGAGCAAGCAAGGCAGAGGTTAAGAAAGCTCTGATACCAAATGTAAGTTTTTCTGAAAATAGTTTTTCATGTATTCTTATTTCACATGAACACATATTAGATTAGGATCACTAACCTCCAGCCATAGCTTTGTTTTACCACTCCGGGAATAGAGCTTCACGAACAAATGTTGCAGCTCCTACTAGCTCTCCAATATACCCAAGTCTACGGCACCACGTCAAGCAACTCCTCCTCAGTGCTACGTTTCTGATATTGCAGCAAGCACAAAGTACTTCCGGTCTATAAACACTATCCCAGATGATGGAAACGGGTATTGAATATTATTGACTGTGTTTAGACTAGGGACTCTATGCTGTTATTTATAGAGATCAGATTTTGTCCATCAAGAAACTGATCCTCTTTTTCAGGAAACAGATATCCCACTATCCCACTATCTCCTTAACAACTTAACCAACCATTATCTCTTAATTTGAAAGAGTAACCGTAAATGACTTGGTCAGTTAGTGGTGGATGTGTGAGAGATATTAGGGCCACTTTATCTTTATTTATTTATTATTAAATAAATAAAGTCCAACAATGAAAGGTTAGGGGGAAGTTTATTACTTGCCTTGTAGTTGACAAAATCTACATATCAGGGATGTTTGGAAACTGAGAATAATTGCTCATCAGGAAAGGTCTCCTTTATGACCTCTTCAACTTGTGGTCTGACAGAAGTATCCACCCTTGACAGATGGTCTGCCACTGAATTTTCCATACCCCATTTGTCTCTAATTTCCAGATCAAACTCTTGTAGCAACAACACCCATCTAATCAATCTTGGTTTGGCATCCTGTTTGGCAAGAAAATGTCTAATAGCAAAATGGTTAGTATAAACAACAACCTTAGACATAACCAAATAAGGACGAAATTTATCAAAAGCAAATACTACTGCTAGCGACTTTTTTTCTGTAGTGGTATAATTCTTTTGTGCTTCATCAAGAGTCCTACTAGCATAGTAAATGGTTTGAAAAATTTTATCCTTACGTTGGCCTAAAACAGCACCTACTGCCATATCACTAGCATCACACATAAGCTCAAATGGCAAAGATCAATCAGGAACAACAACAACAGGTGCATCAATCAATTTAGCTTTCAAAATTTTAAAGGCTTCCAAACAAGCATCAGAAAATTCAAATAGGGCATCTTTCAGTAAAAGATTAGAAAGAGGTTTTGCAATTTTTGAAAAATCCTTTATAAATCTCCTATAAAAACCAGCATGCCCCAAGAAACTTCTAATGGCCTTAACAGAGTTAGGAGGAGGCAATTTGACAATTACCTCAACCTTTCCGGGTCAACCTCAATACTCTAATGAGAAACCTTATGCCCCAAAACAATGCAATCAGTTACCATGAATTGGCATTTTTCCCAATTAAGAACTAGATTAGTGTTTTTACAACTTTTCAAAACCACCCCCAAATTATGCAAACAATTATCAAATAAGGACCCATAAACAGAAAAATCAGCCATGAATATTTCAATGCAATCCTCTAAGCTATCAGAAAATATAGCCATCATGCATCTTTGAAAAGTGGCATACACAAACCAAAAGGCATCAGTCTATATGCAAAAGTACCATATGGGCAAGTAAAAGTGGTTTTCTCTTGATCTTCAAAAGCCACAGGTATTTGTATATATCCGGAGTACCCATCCAAGCAACAATAAAATACACGACCAAATAATTTCTCAAGCATTTGGTCAATAAAGGGAAGGGGGAAGTGGTCTTTCCTAGTGACCTCATTTAATTTCCTATAATCTATATACATACGCCACCCTGTTACCTCCCTAACAGCTATCAATTCCTTCTTGTCATTCTCCATGACAGTAGTTCCTCCCTTTTTAGGGATAACCTGCACAGGACTCACCCAAGGACTATCAGAAATAGGATAAATAATACCCGCATCAAGCAATTTAATTACCTCCTTTTTCACCACTTCCATCTTCTTTCACCTTTGCTTTTTTGTCTTGTAGAGGATGTTCTAAGCAGAGGTATCTCTCATTTGGTTAATTCTGGACAACTCAAGCTCATGTCTGATCCAAGAGGTTCTTCATCTCTTAGCCATGTGCTTTATGCTGATGATATCATGGTTTTTTTGTAAAAGTACAAAGAGAAACCTTTCATCTCTTATGAATCTCTTTAAGGGTTATGGTGAGGCTTCTGGCCAATTGCTTAGTCCTGGCAAGTTCAAGTTTTACATTGGTTCCATGACTTCTAACAGAATTTCAGAGGTTAGTAGAATGCTTGGTTTTTCAATTGGTTCTTTGCATTTCAACTATCTTAGGGGTGCCTCTTTTTAGGGGAAAACCAAAGAGAGTTCATCTGCAGCCCTTGGTGGATAAATCAAACTTAAACTAGCTTCATGGAAAGTTTCTTTGCTATCAATTATGGGAGTCCAGCTTGTTAAGTCTGTTGTGCATCGCATGTTATCCTACAGTTTTCATATTTATTCATGGCCTATCTCATTGCTTAAAACTCTTGACAAATGTATTAGGAATTTTATTTGTTCCGGTGATATTCTTTGTAAGAAGCTTGTTACAGTGGCATGGCATAGAGTTTGTTCATCCTTGAAGGAGGAAGGGCTTGGCCTTAGGCCTTTAAGAGCTATAAATGAATCTGCAATGCTTAAGCTGAGTTGGGAATTCTTCTCATCAAATCAGTAACAGGCAGTTTTCTGCAGGGCAAGATTCTTAAGATATAATGCTCCTATTATCCATTATGTGAAGTCTTCTATATGCTCCTATTTAATACTTCTCTGGATCTGGCATCTATTGATTCTTTGTTGTCCATTGTTCCAAGAAAGTAGAGCTCTCAAGCTAAATGTGATTGTTGCTATTATTAACTCTTCATGGTTTATTTGGTTCTGTATAAATCAAATTTGTTTCAAATGTATTCATTTCCCTATCCACATAGTTATTTGCTTGATCTCTTATGCTTACCCTGTCTGGCCGAATTTCCAAAGGTACCATCTCAAATTCGATTGAGAAATTTTCAATTTTAAAAGCATTTGCAGTGGCTGGTCATGTCTCTAAAGCCCCTAAAATTATTCAAGTGAATTGGTATCCTCCTCTTTGCTATTGGATAAAAGGGAACACGGATGGTGTTGCTCTTGGAAGTCCAGGTTATGCAGCATGTGGTGGCTTGTTCAGAGACAAAAGTGGAGCAACACTGGGATGATTCTAACAGTTTATCTGTTTGGCAACATCTTTATATGCTGAATTGTTGCTGCCATGACAGCAATTGAACTAGCTCATAGTAAAGGTTGGAATAGATTTTGGCAGTGTGACTCTTCTTTAGTTGTTTCTCCCTTCAGTATTTTCTCGATAGTTCCATGGAGATTAAGGGTTGGATCAATTGTATTTCATTGTTCCAGAAAATGGAGTTTAGAGTTTCCCATATCTTTAGGGAAGGGAACTCTTATGCTAATAAACTTACATCTTTTGGGCTATCTGTTTCTAATTTTGATTGGTGGGACAGTGTTCCTTTTTTTATTTTGGATGATTGCAACCGTAATAGGTTTGGACTTCCAAATTATAGATTTAAATGAGTTGTTTTTCTTCACAGGTTTTGGTTTGGTCCCCCCATGTTTTGTATTTGTTATTCTTTTTCATTTTTGGAATAAATTGTTAAGGTGTTGCAGATGATTGAGGGGGTTGGAGGTGCCAGCCTAGCTGAGATGTCTTTCCCTATTGTGATGGCTTTGCACTCTAACCTTGTTTATTAAAAAAAAAAAAAAAAAAAAAAAAAAAGACAACCAAGAATATGACAAGGGAACCTAAAAAATAGAATATGCGAGTTGAAAGAATTTAGTGAATGGATTAATGAACAAATGAGCACTAGCTGGGTAATGTAATTCTTAAATAGATGCTTGAAGCTATGTACTTATAATGCTAGTGAAAATAAGAGTCGATTAGAACTTCTCACTATCAATAACTAACTTTAATCGATTAGGTGGCATTAATTTGGTATCCGAAATGTTTTATTCTCAGGCAAACTACATTCCTGGGAATCACATTCCCGGGAATCTTTCTTTCCCACCTTCACACTTAGGAATATAGTTTTTCTAAGTTTCTAACTATCATTCACTAATTTTATTTCTGGGAATCTTTTATGTCTGGAAATAACTTTTTAAAACTTGTACCAAATATGATAAACTTTTATTCCCATGCCAACATTTTCCCGAGAATATTTTTATAAAAATTGTATCAAACGCCACCTTAAGAGCTTAGAATTTTGTTTTTCGCTAAAAACATGCTATAAGTTTCACTTGGAAAAACGTGTGGTTTATTTTATAAAACAATTTGACAAAGATTTTAGAAGGATTTTGATATCACATGCCATATCCTATCACATCTTATACAAAAGTTCGAGACACCTAGATATAACCTTGAGGTGGCTTCTAGCATGAAGCACCAGAATTGGTTCACCATACCATGGACCACCAGTTTCCAAGTCAATTAGCAGGTTTTTTCTTTTTCTTTTAATTCTTGATATGTTGCAAATACCATTCATGCCCTCAGCTTCACTTCCTTCTCTCACCACCACCTGCCTCTTCCACCACCACCACCATCCTCCTCCTGCCCAGATAACCATTTTTTTTCTTACTCCCTTTTTATATGTTCTTGTGCGCACTGTGTTCTTGCTCCTTTATGTTTATTTTCCCTTTCCTTTTACTGTTCATTTGATCTTGGTTTTTCGATAGATCAGGATGGGAGGCAACCGAAGTCACTTGTTTGGCTTCATAGGTAAACACAAACACATCTCACTTCTTCCAATTATTGCCACATCTCACATCTCACAGTACAGCTCTTCTCGTCCAACTCCACCCTCCATGCCACCCATCATAGAATCTCCCATCTTGATAAGAATTCATTCAACATGGAGTATTTCTTTTACTGTGATGATGCCCATAGATGATTGATTAGGTGTCTCCATCTCTATGTATTATATCATTTCATAAAAAATTTAAATGCTGGAAGAGTTTCACAAATTCATATTACGAGGGGTGAGGTTGTTGTTGAAGTGGTGATGCTTTTGACGGTGACACTGGTATTCCAGCATGGTTCTTCCGACAATGGGGTGGGATGGGGGTGAACGAAGTAGGGATAAGATTGTCATTTTATTTTTATTAGTAACCTGTTTAGCCATTAACTTGTTTTAATCTAAACCGTTTAATTATTTTAATAATATATCTAATGGTTAAAAATAGTCAGTCCACCATGAACCACCTATTCTATTGCTTCATGCAAGAAGCCGCCTAACCTTGAAGCTTGTGGATCTTGGAACAAGCTCAACTTATTGGAACAAGCTCAACTTATTGTTATCATCAAATCATGCATTAATACAGTGCACCAAGAGGAACGATTATTTGCAACTTTTGATAAATGCTTTTCTAAATCAGGGTAAACCAATTCCTTCTACTAGATTAATTTTATTCTTTAAGACTCTATTCATATGAATGTTTGAGATTTATTTATTGTTAAGGAATTAATTGATACTTGATGGAATTAAGGACCTATCGGAACATCAACATAAGTTTGAGGATCAACTAGAATAACTTTATAGTTCGGGTGCCTAAGTGCATTTTTAACTGAATATTTGAAATTTGGGAGTGTGAATAAATAATTCTAAGATACTTTATCAAAATCCCATTTAACTAAAAAGAGTGTATTTAGGTCAATTTGGCCTGCTTTAAAGTGGTTTCCTAAGGTTTCAGACCATATGCAATGGCAGATTGGAAATGGTGATTCTGTGAATTTCAGGGCTGACGGATGGCTTGAGGAACCTATTGTGGATACTATGCAGATTCCTATGCAATGGCATGCCTCCTTGAAAGCTTCATTTAGTGATTTCATTTGCAATAAGTCATGGTAAATGTAACACCCTTCTCGGGCGCTACATTGTCCGTAACGTTTTAAGGCCGAAAATAGGGTAATTTAAAATCTTGCTGTGATAAAACGGGAAAATTTTTCACTTTCGTAAGACATAAATATAAATATCTGGAAATAGTTATTGTACAATAAAATATTTCATAGTACATTTCAGGTCATAAGTTCAAAAATAGAATTACATAAAAATCCCATCTGACTCGTCGAACAAAACATATACACATACAGACCCAACATAAAGATATGGAGTCGCAGCTCCTAAAAGCATAAGGTACTTGGAGTCATAGTGCCATAAATCAATAACACTAACTCCCAGACATACCAAGCTGGCCAAACTAAAATATAAAAGACAATCCTCTCTTGCACATCGTGAGAAGGACAAACCCAACTGACGAAATCTTGTGGAAAACTCTACAAGAGGCCACTGTTGACGTTGTCACAAAAGACACTTCTAGAGTCACTACCAAAGTAGCTCTCAAACTAAGCCATTTTCCCTTCCAAGGGAAGAGCCATAGGCCCATAGCCTAAAAACCATCGACAGTCATGCCTCTCATAAGAAAAGAAAGATCATGCACGACAGGAAACACAGATACCCTCGTCTTGAACCATCCGAAAGCTGGAAGTGACGTCCTCTAGAGACTTCCCCATGACGTCCTTATGATTAAACCTCAACACCTCTGGTGGGTCAGCCGAGCAACATCTCGACATCCCATCCTTCTTAGAAGAACACAAAAGGTGCATAGCCAAACCAGAGGGGCAGCTCAAGTGGTGAGTTGAAGGGATGTTTAGGAGTTGGAGAATAGAAGGTGGAGGGTTCGATCCCTACTCCCCCACTAACATGGTGTAACTACTAATTTACTAACATTGGCTGATCAAAAAAAAAAAAAAAGACACAACAATATAAAACAAAGGAGGTGAGATTCCCAACATCACACAGCATATGGCAGATATGAAAACAGCACAACACAACATGACACATATGCATATCCATACTCTTACTAACATATCTCATGTTATCATCCAATTGTAGATCAACAATTCAATCAATATACTAACAACATATAGTATATACATATCATCAAAAGCATACAACATCAAAGCATTATAGGACACGGCTTATACACAAACATGACCCAGTGAAACTGTATAGTCCCATACCTAAACAACCTCACAAGAACTGAGAGATGACTGATTGAAACTGCATAGTCACATACCTACATAGCCTCAAGGAAGATCTGACTTTACTCCGGAGTTAAAAGAATGTTTGGAAGGAGTGGTTAGAACACACGTTTCACAACTGCCAACATTAGACATACTTGTGCATCAATAACAATAACCCTATTGATTGTGAAACGCCATCGACCACGACCCATCACCCTGAATGGCCATCCGTGGCCATCCTAACCCCGACATTCCCAAGATCATTGAAGAATTGTCGCCCTACAATCCACATGCACACAGAACATGCATTCGTATTTATCTGCCGGATAAATTTCGGGATTCCTTTGATGGAATCAATAGTCATTCTAGAGGCAAGATAGTACCAACCCGTAAATCCTTGCACAAGTTTAGGATTCCCTCATTGGTCTATCCATGTTTCAACGCTTAAGTGCATTATGGAGATTGGTCATTCCCTAATCCATTATATTTCTTCTGATTCTTCCCGAACGAGATTACTTACTATGCAAATAATCTTAGAATATTATTGGTTATTAAGTATTATGGATCCTTGGATGATAAAATCATCTAGGGTATGAAGAAATAGTCTTGCTCCACTATATCTCATACTTTAAACATTCCATTTCTTTTAATTGCTAAGTCCTACTCCTCGACTTATGTTTTGGAATACACGTTTACTTTGGTTTTAAAATCCTTTTGATGGTAAATCCAAATGTTTAAATACTTTCTTTTATAAACACATCTCCTTAAATACCTCAGTCTTATGGCCATAAGTACCTCAGCATTAAGGTTTTCAAGTCAAAATAAAAGAAGAGTTCTAAAGGTTTAACTTCCTTTTTCATCACCCTTAAAACTCCAAATGATAGAACTCTTATGGCCCAACAACTGTCAACCAATTGAATGTCACGTGGAAACTTTATAAAAGTCCCTCATTTAAGTGAATTCATTCAAAGCCTAAACAATGGTTCCATCTTTCATTCATTTAGGTTTTGAAATCCGTTTTGAAAAACCTTTAGAGCCATCTCATAAAGTTAATATGTAAAAGTTCATTAAAAGGACTGTTCTTATCAAAATCATTTTGATTTAACTGATTTATGACTTAAACGAAGTCATTTAATGAGTGGGCTAAGTATAGAAAATGTTTCTCGTTCAAGTTATAACTCAAACCCGAATTAAAATAGACATCCTTTTTGGATGGTTTTGTTTTATAAAAGTTTACGCGATTCGATTTCCAAATACGATTACAACTTAACAATTGAAAATCAAAACATTCTAAGTGAGGATTCTAAGGAAATCTTACCTATGCCTCACTTAGAGTAGGCTTTTAATTAAATATTTACTTGTAGTAATTGCATAATTTCATAGCACAAGAACTTGTTCTTTTCCTTTCTTCATTGTCATTGTTCAGATCCCCACTTAAGTGTTGTGAAATTCACTTAAAACTCGAGATTGGAGTTAAACTCCCTTTTGTTCCATATGTGGCCAAAACTTGACCACGATTCACGAGAAGATTCAACTTCTCCAAAAACACTCATAGCCATAACCATACATCAACATAGCATATAACTACTCAAAAAGTCATGCTATAACAATTTTGACAATTCAAACCAATTAATCAAACCAAGGCATATAAATAATCAATCAAACATAGCATGTTCATGAGCATATAACCATATCAATTCCAAAGTACTAATCACACTACAACCAATATTACAATCATGTCCTCATAGAGGACCAAACCAAACAAAATGGATAACCCTTAGTTTAGGGTCTCCAACCACAAACAAATTTAAGCCATCTTCACACCACCAATATGGTGTGAGATGGTTCACTCCCCCCCTTACCTCTTGTATCTCCCAAAATGCAAGACGATACTCTTTGATCCACAATGCTACCGAGTCCAACTTCATCCACAAAGCCACACCAAACCGACTCTAACACCAAACCTTTATCAACCAACAATAAAACTAGTTAAAACAAGCAAGATCCAAGGCTAAACTCTAGATGTAGCCCACAGCCATGTACAGAATAGGTAGCTAGGAAATTTTGTTCATTTCAAGCTTGGACATTCATGATGACAAGGTCATATCTAGACTAGGAAAATTATCATAAGTCCAAGAATCAATTCATGCGATATTCTATGAATTAATACATGAATTTTCAAGAATATGTAACTTGAAATAAATTACATGTATATGGAGCTAATGAAGCAAGGAACAAAGTTAGTAACTAGAGTAAAGAGTGATAACCCCTTGGTTAGTGAGAAACGATGAACAAAGCGAGGGTAGAAAAATACCCATTTTTGGTACAAACTACCTAGGTTCGGCCAAGACAAATTAAAAGGGCTAGGGTTTTTTTTCTTTCTTTTTTTAAGCTCTTAGATACATGATCCTAGGGTCTTAGATAGCACAAGAAAATTACCATAACTCACAACTTCAATTTCTATGATTTCTAGAAATCAAATCATGAAAAAAGCATGAGAAGGGTATGATCATGGATCATAAGGTGGTACCTCTAGAAGATGAAGAAAGCATGAGAACTTGAAGAAATCAACTATGGAGTTTTGGAGATTTTGTGAAGAACTTGTGTATTTTTTTGAACAAAGTAAACAAAATGAGTACAAAAATGAAATGGGTCTTATGTCTTGAAGGGGATGCATGATATTGGAGAGGAATTTTGGGTCCAAAAACATCTTGGAACACATTGGGAATTTGTTGGATAAGTTAAGGGTAATTTGGACAATTCACACTGATTTCTAGATATTTTGCTCAAAATATCTAGATATTTTGTTAGATGGTCATGATGACTATGGTGAGTCACTAGATGACTCACTATGGTGAGTTGTCCAAGTTGAGTCATCACTCCTATCCTCTGGCACACCTCTGCAGATCCATTTCCATCTCCATCGTTTTACCCGATTAGGGTTTTCGATCGTTTTTCGTCAAGATTCATCCGAATAAAACATAATATTTTATTTTTGAGAGAAAATTCTAGAAATAGTCTTTATCACTAAAATAATGATAAAATCTAAAAATTTTCAGTTTCGGGTCAAATTAGGGTTTTTCTGACCGGTACAAAATTATATTGTCAGCGAAGACGCAGAGCGATTTGCGTCTGAGTTTTAAACCCAAAATTTCACCGTAACTTCCCATGATATGATAGGTTCCAACTATGATTTTGTTTTTCTCAAAATCATTTTCTGGATCCCCGATAATAATATAAAATATAATTATCGGGCAAGAGACGAGAAAAGGGGTGTTACAGCAGCAGATACCTAGAATTCTTACTGAAAAGTTTCCTATGATGGTTGCTGAGATTAATCAGATTCATATCCCTTTGCAAAATTGTCAAGACAAGATTGTTTGCAACATCACTGATTCGGGTAGTCTTTCTTTTAAGGAAGCTTACTTGTTCCTAAATCCTATTAACAACTCTGTCGTTTGGAATAAAGATATTTGTAACTGATGCTAGATGTCCTTAAGTCCGAATCACCGGTACTTAATCATCAAGTTAAAGATCTCAAGTAACCTTTCATCTTTGTGCATAGTTTTCTTAAAACACTTGATTAAAAGTCCTAACGCATTATGAGATTGGAACACAAGTCCAATTATTTATTTCTCTGCACTTTTCTAACTGAGCCTTTTTCTTTGGCTTCCAAGAAAACAAATCATTCTGAGTCCATTACATTTTATGGAATATGGATAATGAATTATCCATACTTTATGACTTAAGTTCTTGATCCACCCTACATCATAAATTATTATGTTCGTGTTTTCACTAAGTCGTTCATGACTTAGGTTTTTGTTCTTTACCGTAAATACTTGTCTTTGAAGACTAAAACCCTTTTGATCTTAAAACCAAAATCTTTAAATGAAATCAAATCATTCTTTAAAAACCATTTCCATCCAAGATACACAAGTATCAATTTCTCAAAACCTTTCTCTTGAAAAATCTTTAAAAACGCTTAACGACGGTTCCGCCGCTTTTTACTGAATTTAGGCCCAAAAGCCATACTTTTGAAAATATGGTTCTTCACCTCAAATGTATTAATTTACTAGGTTAAAATACTCATATTAAGTTGTTGAAACACTGACTTTACAGTTTTCTCTCCATTGATACAAAATTCCTAAAAAATATTACCGAACGTCGTTAAGTTTGTAAGTCGCGTAAATCCTTTTTCAACAATTTTACACTCTAATAGTCCAAAACTCATTTTGGAGTTTTAGAACAGTTTTACAAGCATGAAAACAGTTTCTAACTGTCCAATTACATTTATTTTCGAAAATTGCAGTTTAGTCCCTAAATTTTCATTAATTACAAAAAGGTCCTTATTCACTTAAAACCTTATAACTTTTTATTTATAACTCCAAATCACACCAAACCAACTTCTATAGTTTCATCTCATAAAATATTTTCTAGTTACCATGAAAATTCCATAAATGACGTTTCTGTCCAATATTTACAAATAGGTCCTTGTTTACTAAAAAGCTTATATCTTTTTATGTATAAATCTAAATAACTTCAAACCAATTTCTATAGTCTTATATCATTAAGGACTACAACCACAATACTTAAAAGATATAGTTTTCAGAACAGTCCCTGAAATTCTCAGTAATTGCGTATTAGTCCTTATTTCTTTAAAAGTCCATAACTTACAATATAATTAACCAATTCAATTCAAAATCATTCTTGGGATTATTCAAACTACGAAAGACCATTTTCAATCTTATGAAAACAGTTTTGGAAGAAATCATTTTCTTATTGATTTAATTATTCTTTTATAGTCCATAAACCATCATGGAATCATATGGTTTTGGAGAACAAAGTTGTCTTGCCATATTTCTCATGCTTGGCCGAAACCAAGTTCCAACAAACAAGAAGATTTTCTCTTCATCACTCAATCACAAAACATCATACATGTTCATGTATTCAAGCACTAAATCATGGCATGATTATTTAACATATTTCACATACTTTCTTTCAATGATCAAGTAAGCATACTAACAATTTCATTTTAACCATTATGCATCAAATAAGCATATCATCCATAAATTTTCATCAAACAACATACACCACATAATTATTATACCAAGTCCTCTTAGAGGCTCACATCAAGACAACACAAAAACAATATAAACCACATACATATCTACATTAAGGTAGGATAGTGGTAATCTCCCCCATACCTCTTGTAGACCACTTGAAGATCAAACAAACACAAGCTAAACCAAGCAAGGTAGGCCACAGTTTTGTCCACCAAAACCTAGCCATGAACAACCAACATAAAAACAAGTTAAAGAATGAAGGAAGTCACCTAAACCCATTTGAGCATTGGTTCGGCCAAATCAAGAAGAAATAGCTAGGGATCTCTAAATTTTTCAACCTCTTGGATGATGAAAATAGAAGTCATATGAAGATCATAGAAATTGGTTTCAACTCAAATAGATTTTTTTACAAGTTTCTAGATATTTTTGAAGAAAGCTTCATGAAGATGGAAAATCATGATTCATGACTTAAACAACTTAAATGATGGAAGGAGAAGAAAATATGATCATGATAGATGAGGGTTTACCTCTTGTTGATTGAAGAAATGAAGAAAGTGATCAAAACAAGCTTAGTTGAGGATTTGACAGCTTTGAGGATATGGTGGTGTTATGAGTGTATCTCATAATCCACTCATCTAAAAATTACTAAATTTGGCTGGTTGGAAAGGTAAGAAGAATAGGAACAACTTTTATGTTGAAGGTTTGGTTTGATTCAGATCGGATCATGGAAGAAAAGGGCCTTCTTTCCACTGTTCTAGTGTGGTGCTGTGGATTTCGAGCTGTTTTGGTAATTTGGGCATAACTCCCAAAATACCAATCCGTTTTTTATGATCTTTAGCTCGTTGGAAATAAGAGAGAAATAGGAACAACTTTCATGTATAAAGTTTTTTGAGTTTCAGAACAGAAAAAGGTCAACTTCGATGAACTTTCGGGTGAGTAAGGAGAGTTTGTCTTAGTGTTCTTGGTGTTCTTGATAAATGATGAAAAGAAAATGGTTTTGGGAGGAGGAAGATGGCTGGCGAAAAAAACAAAGGAGAAGAAGAGAATGAATAAAAGAATCCTTGTATTAAATGAAATTAAAAGATGATGTGTGGTAGGAAATGAACCATGTAGCCAAATAAGTTTGTGGTTGAAATGAAAATGGATACTTGGCTACAAATAGAGAAGGGTGGCAGCCTTAGGGCCTTACAAATGATGTGGATGAGAGTGTTTGGGTGGTGTGGCTGATTTTGGGCCACATCTCATGAGTCATCCATGACTCATTGATCCCATCCATTAGCGGTTCCTGGAAATCTCGTACTCAGCTCCGTCATTCACCCGATTTCGGTTTTTGAGAGGAAAATGATGAAATGAAATCAAAATGAAATGAGTTTGATTTAATGGAGGGCTGCACGAAATTGAATAGTTTTAGAGGGTATTTTGGTCAAAATTCACTTAGGGATACTCTTGGAATTTCACTTGAAAATCAAGGGCATTTTGGTCGTTTTACTAGAATAAATATCATGATATTTTGGTGTCATCATTAGGCTTCATAAATGCTAGGTGAGTCACCCATGTGACTCACCACCCTAGGTGGCAAGATATCCCATCATCCGGAGTCCAGTTTTGTCTCTGCACGTCCGTTCTCGACTCCGTCGATCACCCGTTTGTTGATGATGCGCCCGAATAAAGTATAATAACATATTTATTTTGAAAATTTTCAAAATAACCAATATCGTTGGAAAAATAATATAAACCTAAACCGTTTCGTTCACGGATCAAAATTAGGTTTTCTGATCAGTAAACTTTTACTGTCAGTGAAAAACACAGACCGGGTTTCGCCTGAATTTTAAACCTAAAATTTCACCGTAACTTCCTTCGATATAGAGGGTCTCAACTATGATTTTTTTTTCCTAAAAATTATTTTCTAAATCCCTGGTAAAAATATAAAATATAATTATCAGTCAAGGCGCGAGAAAACAGGGTGTTACACGTATAATAACCTATTTATTTTGAAAATTTTCAAAATAACCACTATGGTTGGAAATAAAATATAAACCTTAACTGTTTCGTTCACGGGTCAAAATTATGTTTTCTGACCAGTAAAATCTTATTGTCAGTGAAAACCCAAACCGGGTTTTGTTTGAGTTTTGAACCCAAATTTTTACCGTAAGCTTCTACCATAAGGTAGAGTATAATTATGATTTTATTTTGTTAAAAAACATTTTTCTAGATTTAATATGAAAATTACAAACAAGTAAAATTCTACCGATAATTGAAAAACAGTAAAAACAACAAAACAGTAAAAATCGTAAAAACAGGGTGTTACACCAATATTCCTAAGGTAAATCATAGATCCTTATCTAACACTGAGTATGAGTTTGCTTTTGATTTTTGGGATTAAAATCATGTGTCTATGGAGATAATCTCAATAATCCCGGTTTAAGATTACATGTTCCTGAGGACCAAACCTTTCTGAAATCTTCTTGTGGTGAAAAATTGAATTTGTAGTATCCTTTCCCAAGTGTAGTCATTCTCTACTGGCCAATCAGTTTCCACAGTTTTCTCAGTGCATCTTAAAGATCAAGATATTTGTAGGGTTTGTCACCCTTAGACAGTAGAAGGCGTCCATGCAGATTCATCTTACATGAATCGACTCCTTTGTAGTAGTCATCTTTTGAAATCTTGATTGACACATAATCGTCCTTGATGCGAGGTCGCGGGAGTTGAGAAATATCGCACCCCACTAAAACCCTAAAATTTTGTTTAATTTCCTGAATTATTGTCACCTTAGTACTTTCTTTTTATTCAAGTGGAATTTTACCCAAAAAAATAAACTATTTTCTTTTATTGAAAAAGGTGGGCAGCAAATTTTCCACCAGTTTCTTTTTTTTTTCAATAAGGAAAGTGTAAAGGTTTGACATATAATAAAAATAAGAAGATAACATTTCTTTTAAGCATCCTTTAGCACTAATAACGAAATAGGGAATATATAAACCAAGGTTTTTAAAACCGGACCGGTCATTGAATCGGTGAAGGTACCAGTTCAAGGTTCAATGGTTCGACCATGATCGAATGGTGGTTAAACCGGTATGAATTAAATAATATTTTTATAATTTTTAATATAATATATATAGCAATATTAAACAAAAAATAACATACTATACAAAACCCCATCACTTAAAAAGCTAAACTTCACTTAAAAATGTCATAACTCATAACATAAAACATGTAAAAGCAAGTGAAAGACATATTTGGGGTGAATTTTAAAAAAAAAAAAAGATGTGTGGGGTGGGTCTCAACCACAGCAACGCTCACCTTCTTCAAAGTTCTATATTACTATATTATTGCACGGGTAAATTTTCCATTACAATCATTTATTATTAATCGTTAATAAAAACAGAATTGTTATTTGACATGGTAAGACAATGGAGATAGAAAATTGTATTTTGTAAAGAGACACAACAAGGGCGGTAACCAAGTCATTGATTCATTTTTTAATTCAGTTAAAAGCATACCTATCAAAATATGTAGTGAATGTCAGTATAATTTTTTTTTTTAATACTGGTAGTGGATACTACTTTATACTATCAGTGTTTTAATTTCTCTACTAATAATATAACTGTTTATTTTTCCATAATAGAGAAACAACATTGATAATTTACAATTTTTAAAGGTTACATAATGATGGATCACAATTTTATATAACCTTTATAAATTTTGAAAAATAATAATTCATATTATTCTAATATTTCTATTTATTCCTTATTATTACATATATAAAAACTTATAATCAACAAATAATACTCGCTTGTTGAGAAATATAGTTGTCATGATACAAATTTAACAAATTAGTGGGAACGAATAATAGAAAATATGTATTTATTGGATTTGAAGTTAAATGACATTTAAATCAATACACAAATAAATTGTTGGATAAATAACCCTTAGGATACATTGTCTTAAAAAAATAGTAGCAATATTGAAAAACTCATAAAACCAATGCCAAAAAATAGATGTCACAACATACAACTTATATAAATAAATTTAAAAAACCAAAAGGATAGTCAAAAAGTATCAAAAACATAGTCAAAGGTTTTAGTCTTAGTGCATTAGGGATAATATCACATTCTAACAAAAGACTTGACACTACTGCATCCCAGAAAACTTCATAGGGACAATGCACAGGGTGTGTCGGGATTATAAATTGACATATTTTTAATGTAATAGTTAATAAAATTTTGACAAAAAATGCCAAAAAAAAAATGAATTTTCTAATACGATTGTACTTTACACTAATAACAATAGTATTTTAAGATTTAAATGGTGGTTGAAATATTTACAATTTTTATCGCGTTTACTTTTGAAAAAGTTTATATTAACTACATTCCTTTTATTTTTAGGCAATATTAACTACATTCCTGAGAACATCCTTTCATGGAAATTTTTTCCCAATGTCAAACATGCAAATAAAACTTAGAGCCTTCATGTGGAAAATTTATTCCCAGGCAAGTTTTATGTCAAAGTCATAAAATGACTTTTTATCTCTCATACAAAACATGAAAAAAATATTATTCTCATCTTAGTTTTTCGGGAATCTGGAACTATATCTTATATGAAATGTCACCTCAATTAATTGGATTGTATTATATCACGGGTATATTTTTCCCCTTGAAAAATCTATTCAATTGTTTCTTCTCTTTTTTCTTTCATTTCAAGTTAACTATTTTAAAAAAAAATATATGTGTCTATCTTATTAATTTTATTTCTTTCTTAAAATTGATTTCTTTTTCTCTTTTTTGTGCAGGTAAATATTTTTTTAGAAAATATATTTATTTAACATATTATTATTTTCTTCCCTCTGAAAAATCTATTTGATATATTTATCAGTTTTACTACGTTAAATTAACCATTTTAAAAAAAAAAAACATATTTAAAAATTGCATTGTATTATATCTATCATATTTTTTTCCCCTTGAAAAATCTATTGAATTGTTTCTTCTCTTTTCCCTTTCATTTCAAGTTAACTATTTTTTTTTTTAAAAAAAAATGTGTCTATCATATTAATTTTTTCCTTTAAAAATCTATTTGATTTCTTTCTCTCATTTTTCTGTGCAAGTCAATCTTTTTTAGAAAATATATTTATCGAACATATTATTATTTTCTTCCTTCTGAAAAATCTATTTGATTTATTTATCGGTTTTACTACGTCAAATTAACCATTTTTAGAAAGATGATCAAATGTTATCTTGATAACACTTATCTAATGCTATCTTGATATGCAACCCACTTTGGTTTATTAAGTGAACCCTACTGTGGACCCCATTGTGTCACATCATATTTAAGCAACCCATTAATTTTGTACTCCAGTGATACATACATTAATGCTTTGTTTGGTATGGAAGAGAAAATTAGAAGAGAGAATATGGAAAGATAGAAGATGAGAAGAAATAAAATGGTGAGGAAAAAACTGAATTTTAAGACTTATTTGGTATGAGAGAAATATGTAAGAAAATGAAAAGGAAGAAGTTGAGAGAAATTTTTAAAAAAAAATGATGATGAATATGTAAAATGACAAAAGTATCCTAATTAAAAAAGTAATATATTATTTTTATTTTATATATTTAATAATTAAATATATTATAAAAATAATTACACAATTATATTTTTATAATAATAAATATGATGATAACCCTGGAACCTAACCCCTCACCCTCCCCACGTACTCCTCCCCCTCCCCTGTTAACGTTTCACCCTCCCCACGTACTTCAAGTTGTTTGGTAATGATGGCTGACAAGGTGTGTTGATGGCATTGTCTAATCTCATTTAATGCACCTCAAGCCAATTACACAAATAATACAATAAAAGAACCAACTATAATTAAAAAAAAAATCCGAAACAAATAATGGATTAAAAAACAATTAAACTCCTTAAATCATGGTTGCATTGCCATGTCAGATGTACATTTGAAACATATCTTCAATCTTATTATTATATAGATTTTTGATGTATCATTCTTCTACAGTTCTACGGGGGATCGAAGAACTTAACAAGACTCTGCTATTATCAAAACCAGGTACCAGCCTTTCTTTTTTTGGCCTTTTTCTCACCCTCTTTTCTTATCTAGTTGTGGATCCACACTTCCTCAGATATTTCATTCTCTCGGTCTCAAGAAAAAAAGCCAAGACTTTCCCCACACCTAGTATTTTGTTTCAAGATTATACAACTTCTTGTCAAGAGATCACAAAAATGGCCACCCACAAGAGAAGCCGTTGATTGTTCAAGTAATTTGTGCAAGTGATTTTGTTGGGTTTGAAAAAATTGCTTTATTGTTCCCATCTTAACTTGGTCGATAGATTTTGGGATGATGATCACTATGTTTTGCTTGCCAGATGTGTGCTTAGTCCATGGTACTCGATCGGAGTGAATGACCATTTCTTAACTCTTTGAAGATGAAGATGTCGGTCCTATTGGGAACTCAGAAGCAGTATAACGTCCGGGTGGAGCAGAGAGAGTGTGATGCTATATAAAAAGTCCCACATTGGTGAGAATAAGTGAAGCAATGTGACTGGGTCTATTTCTAGAAGGGGTTCAAATTGGTGGGAAATTTTATTTTAACAAAAAACAAGTGTTTTATTCAGAATCGTATGAACCGGATTATTGCCTATTTTAACTGGTTTGCCTGGTTTAAGACCGGTTTACCGGTTTATAAATGGTTCTTTGAATGAGCGGTTCAACGGGATTATTTGGATCGGATAGTAGGCCGATTCCCGATTGGACCGGTTGAATCGGTCGGTCCTGTTCGGTTTTAACTACCTTGATATAAACACATGATAAAACGTATAAAGCATTAAATGAGTGGGTTATTATAGCTCTCGTAATTTCTTACCACACTCCCCATAAACAAGTTAAAAGTTTTATTCCTTGAATTGCCCTCACCTAAATACATTCTTTTTAGTTAAGTGGAATTTCGATAAAGTATATTATTATATATTTATTCACACTCCAAATTTTCAAATATTCAGTTAAAAATGCACTTGTATAGCCACCCGAACTATAAAGTTATTCTACTAGATCCTTTAACTTATGTTGATGTTTCGGTAGGTCCTTCCATCAGGTGTCAGTTAGAGCATCTCCAACGCAAGTTCTAAGTCTGAGTTATTAGAGTTAAGAACGATTCTTATATAGAACTACCACTAGAGAGGGAGGAGTTGGGTTCTTCTATAAGAACGGTTCTTCTATAAGAACCCAGTTCTTATGATTATAAATAGATTTTCTTCCTACAAAACCAACCAAAAGAGGAGAGAGAAAATACGTTAAGAACCCAAGTTCAGTTCTACCATTGGAGTAAGAAATAGTGGATGTTCTTAAATCTTATGTGGCATTGTAGGACCCACTAAAAGAGAATTAAGAACCCAAATTGAGTTCTGGCGTTGGAGATTCCTTAACTATAGGCATCGAGTATTTATTTAAGAATTACAACACTCGACTAGTCATTTGATCATTAATCCATTTATTAAATTCTTTCAACTTGCATTACCAAAAATAAAATAAAAAATTCTTTCAACTCGCATACTCTATTTTTTAGCTTCCCTTGTCACATTCTTGGTTGTCATTAATGCTTCAATGGATATCATATACGCTTTAAAAGAGTGTTTCACCGTTCTAAATTCATCTTATAAAAAGAGGTGATTTATCCCTCAAGCTCTTTTAGATTTTTTTTTGATAGGCAAGTTTTTCATTTTTATAAGCAAAAGTATATTGATAACAAGTACAAGGGATGCTCAAACCCATATACGAATAGAAACAAAATCAAATATATAAAGATTTCCAACTATGTAACCAATTAAACCAAAACAGAGGAGCTTTTACTCCAATCAAATCACCCAAGAGAAGGAAGAGAATAACCATAATTGCATACACCAAGAACACAATCCTCCTGAATTTAACGGGAAAGGGACCCAAAGTAACAAGATTAGATGACACCATAATATAAGTAGGCATTAGGTGATGTATCAGATAATCGGACACCATCCATCAAGAGCAACCCGAAGAAAAAGACAAATCTCAACTTCTCATTCAATGACACAAAAAATAGCCTCACGGATAGCGTGTTAGTGTTAATATTAGTATTTTGTTAGTGGGTGAGGTTTGAACCCTCTCCGTCCTTATCACTCCTTATAACTCCAAGGCTCTTCCAGAATGTGAGGTGTCTTTCAAAGGTTGAGTTGTCCCCTGTTGTTATGAGACTCAAACATTTAGGATGAGGTATATCTCCAAGGTATGAGGAAAAAGATCTTGTTTATAAAGGTTTATATATGAACTTATTTTAAGCTTCAAGAAGAAAATAAAAAATTTCAACTTGTTTTCTTAGGGGTTCAGTGTAGTTGACAAAAGTGTGGTTGAATAATTATTATAAGTAAATGTCTTTGTCTGCTGCTCTTTTCCCTAACTCTTTTATATATATATATATATATATATATATATATATATATATATATATATATATATATATATATCTTGTGCTCAGGGGCAGAGCCAGAAAATTTCGATGAGGGGGGCCAAAATCTAATTTACATAACATGAAATAGTAATAAAAAATAAGTTTAATTAATTTTTATACAGTGTCAGTGTAATTTTTTTTACGCAAATATCCAATGATATCTTGACAAATCAGCGTAATTGTTATTTCTCTCTCATAGTTATTAAAATAAAAGCACACATGTCAAAATGTTAGCGGATGTCAGTGTAAATCTTTTTACACTGACAGTATACTACTTTAATTGATAAAAAATTAACTAATATATAAAAACAAATTATATGATACAAATTTCATAATAACTTAATATAATATAAATTACTCAAATAGATTTATATCTAAAACATTCACTTCTTCAATTGTACACACGACATTTCATAGAGTAAAAAATCATCTATTATCATATGTGGTCTATTTTTATCAATTTATTTTTTTAATGTAAACAATTGTATCTATCTTAGAATTCTAAAAAAGTGTAATTTAAGTGTTTGAAATTGTACTTATATTTTAATTAAATTTGAGCCAATCATTTTTTATAAGAGTTAATTGTTTTATATATATATATATAATATATAAAATGACAACATGGGGAGGGGGGGCCATGGCATCCCTTGGTCCCCCTCTCCCTCCGCCCCTGCTTGTGCTATTCTTGCTACTCTATACTTGGTCATTTTAGTCAAAATTATGGATGTGAATCAGAATTTTCACTTCCATTCAATATTAATGTTGACATACCTTCAAGAAATAATAATTCACTTCCTCTAAAATCTGAGCCCACTATGTAACATCGACATGTATCTTTGGTGAGGGTTAGAGAGAGAAAGTAAACTTGGTACTTTGTGGAGCTCACAACTATGGCTTGAAGTGGGGGTGGTGGGCGGGTGAAACACTATTTGAGGGGCTAAAATTGGGTTATTTATACTTGTGTGGGTGAGATTTATACCTTGTAGCTTTGGTTTCATGTGAGGGAGGTGAGCGAGCGAAACACTTTGCGAGGGGTTAAAATTGGGCTATAAACACTTGAGTGGGAGTGATCTAATTTTGTGAGGCTTTCTAGGCTATTTGGTTCCTTTTCAGTACTCTGGTTTTTGCTCTAGCCTATTATTGGTTCTGGCCTGTTATCTGTTTGAAGTTAGGTGATTATGTTGTTGTCCTTATCTGCTACAAGGGTCTTGGGCTGCTTGTTGTCTATGCTGGGTAATCACTAGCTTGAAGCTACTTCAGTCTGGGTTACTTGGTCTCTTCTAGTACATGTCACTTGCTTGTCTCCTCTAATTGCTGCTAGCTCCTCTTAAAATTACGTCACGCGCGCTAGTTATGTTGGGTGTTAGAGGAATCTTCATACCAGGTATTGGGAGAAGGGATAGTATGAACATGTAGGCATTGGGGGTAGCATAAGATGAAGGGTTAACCCATAACCCTATTTTTTTGCTATTTGCTTAAATAATATTTGTTTGTTATATGACTATTGTCAATGTTCTCTACTTGTTGGCATGCTTTAATTGCAAACTGTTATAATGATGTCATTACTACGAATGAATGATGATGTTGCGAAGGAGTGTTTGGTTGTTAAGGCTATTATACCAACGTTGATGTTAATAAGACTCTAATTAAATAATAGGGCTTATTAATGATGTTAAGACACTAAAAGATGTTAATAATAATGAATGAAAGTAAGGGGTGTTTTCCAATGTTCATAAGACATGAACCGTAGTAAATAGAAGCGAGATTATTGCTCAAAGGCTTAGTTAAGACCCTAGGATTGATTCTTGTGTGTTTAGGGATATTAATAATGAAGCTGGAATTAAAGGATTAATTCCCCAATAAGTACAAGATATGGAGACTAATTAAGAGTAATGAAACTGATATGGAAGGTTAGTAAAAGCCAATAGGATTGATCTTCGAATGCCCTAGGAAGCTTAATAAGGGTTCTTCAACCCTTTTGCCCAGAAACAGTACGACCATGCTCCAGTAAGCACGGTCGTGCTCAACAGTCAGCACGACCGTGCTTGACTTAAAAGTCAGCACACCCGTGCTGGGGGGAAGCACGATCGTGCTCCTCTAGATAGAACATAACAAAGAAACAGAAACAGGGGTGTTTAACCCCAAATGTCCTCAATGATGTAATAAGACACCAAACGAAGTAAAGACAAGCTAGATAACTCAATGAAGACTCGATGAAGATAAATAAATAACAAGCGGTAAGATGTTAAGAGGGTAACGATGTGTTACCAGACGTTGTTGTACCTTGGTAGCCTAGTGGCCAAGGGGGCCTTGATGCTTAATAGTCAAGGTATTATTGATGTTGTACCTTAGTAGCCTAGTGGCCAAGGGGCCCTCGATCCCAAATGGTCGAGGTGTTGATCCAGTGCTTATTGGCTAGAGTGTTAAATCAAATTAAAAGATTAAAGATTAAAAGATAATGTTGAACCTTGGTAGCCTAGTGGCCAAAGGGGCCTCGATCCCAAGTGGTCGAGGTGTTGATGGTGATAAAACTTGAGTAGCCTAGTGGCCCAAGCGGAGGTGGTGATTGTTTGATTGTGTGCTGTGTTGCTCATGCATTCACGCATTCGAGACGCTAGTGGGGGATGCTCAGCATAGGGGAGGTCGTCCAAGAGTAAGGCGATCTGGCCGTCCGCGGTGATTCATCCTAGAGTTAGGTGAATCTGGCCCCCCGCGGTTGCGCATCCGAGAGTAAGGTGTGTCGGCTATCCAAGGGGTTCACCATGGTTTGGTGGACTGCCGGCGTTGGTGCTTAATGACCAATGTGGATATGTAACTCCAAAGTTGACATTCTGAGGTAGATTGGATCCAAATGCATAACAGAGTAGTGGAGTAGTGTTGCATTGCATAACATACTTTGTTTGAGATAAGGTGAATGACGTTGATATGCTAGATGTTATTATGTTTTCATATGCTATGTATATGTGTATGTGTGATGCATGCTCATCTTGCTAACTGCTTCCATGCCATTATGTTTTATACATGTTTCTTACTCCCAGTCTTTGTTGTTTGCTTTGCATGTATCTTTTTTTATTATGCAGAGGATGGTGAACAGCTTGCTGAGGAGTGACTCTAAGGAGCCGCTACTCGTAGTCTAAGATTTCTTAGTTTATGATGTTTATATGAGATGTTTTGGACTATGGTTATACCAGCTCTGTAATGTGACATCGGGGTTTGGTTTCTTTATGGCTATGTTTTTTTATGTTTTCTTTTAAAACTTAATTTATTTCCGCATTGAAAAGTTTATTACAATATGGTACCTTTTACCTTGGTTTTTATTATTATTAAATAATATGCATGTTTTTATTTTATCTATTTTATTTTATGCTTTATAAATACATGTGGGGTAGAGGGTGTCACAGCTATGGTTCCTCATTTGGGTGTCTAATCGTTGGCTTATGTTCTTCAGACCTTGGTTGGTTATCTTGGATTCAAGTTACCTTTGGTCTGCTCTTCCTCGGTTGCATTTGCCTCAGCTGATCGTTCTCTTGCTTGGGGATATGTTGGCTTGGTGCACTAATATATTTCCCTTTTGGTGATGAGAATAGGTCTCTGTAATATAAATGCTGGCTTCTTAGTTTTTCTAGCATTATAGTTACATTGGTCCTTCCCTTTTTATTCTTTGATATTATTCTTGTATATTTAATACACTTTTTGGCTTATCAGAGAAAGGAGAAGAAAAAAAAAACATCGACATGTATGGATTTTGGCCTTATTTAGAAATAATGGATTTATTTAGTTAAATTGATTTCACTTGTGATACCTAATAATCAACTAATCAATCTTGCTCTTGATGTCAAATAATGGTAATCTATCATGTAATTTCACTGTTTTCTCTAATGCATTTTACAAATTATATGAACTTTAGATAGAAGCTTTAAAAGTTGTATGAAGGGTGTAATAGTTGAAATGTCATAATTGATGTATTCATTCTTTATTAAATCTATTATCAATCCCTTTGTATATGAAACAATCCCTTGTTCAATCAGATCTTACAATAACCGAACTCAACACCTAAGCATAAATAAAAACAATCATCCTCTTATCTTCATCTATCATATTTCAATTTATGACAAAATTACCTCAATTTGTTTTTTCGAAGTATTGACCTTTAACTCATTCAAATGGTTTTTAAATACAATATCTAATATTCTTCCACTTTCTTTCACACACCATTCTTTTGCAAATGCAGAAGTAGATTAATAATTAATTACTTAAAAAACTATTACATAATCATAATGCCTTCTTTATTCAAGTAGCTAACTATAATTATTTGGCAATGTTGTAGTCTTCCATAACTTCTGGAGGTGAACAAAGGCAAGACCTCTTGCATAATATAATTTGCTACTCTTTTGAGGCTGTGATAGAAATTGAAAAGTCAGATAAATAAAAATTGCATTGTAATATAAATATTAAGGGTAATAAATTTATGACGTGGAAGCAAAAATACAGGCTCAAAAATAATCCAAATTTATTATTCAACTTAACTGTTACTGGCAAAGGCATTTGTTGTTAACACACATTGTGATCTGATAACCCTCGCCACAGTAACCATCACAATCAGCGACAGAGAGACAATTCTTAGTTGTTGTCATGTAAAGTATAAATAAATGAATGTTATTGAACAGGAATGAAAAGCTTATCCATAAGGTAAAGAACAAAATTTCAAAAGGAGGAGAAATTAAATGGAATGGCTTACTCACCGTGGTCACAACAAGAAACAAGGAAAAGAAGAGTATCAAAACATAAACAAACTTGAGAGTTTCAGCCATATTTTTTCTTCTCTGCATGTAACAAACCGGAAATGGTTTGATCACTTTATAATGTGAAAGAAATGACATGCTCTGGCTACATCAACTAAATAGTGTTGTAGCACTTCTAGAGTTGCAAGAAGCCCTTTCCTAATATTAAAATCATTACTCAATATCTCTTTAGTACATTAAGTTTGCCGTATTTGTCCTTACTCAATTGATCAATTGACAACAGTAAAGTTCTCGCATAAAAATTTTGTTGGCTGTCTTTATCATTCCTTTTTTTTACTAATGTTTCCTTCTTTATTTTTTATTTGTTTTTACCTGTTCGTCATAAACAGGGGGAAAAGCCCAAAATAAGATAGTAATGTTGTATGATAACAAAGCTATTTGTAGGAATAGTGCACGAATGATGTGACAAACATATTTTATGTGTAAATTAAAAATATCCAAGTTAATTAATTTACATCAAATGTAGGACATACATGATTTATTCCACATTTTCATTGACAACAATTTTACTTTACACATTGAATAGCATTTAAGAAAGAGATTAATAATTAGTGTTAACTAAAATGATTTATTTGAATGTTTCAAGAATGGTGGAAATAAAATAATATTTAATATGGGTTCTCAAAATATCGGATACCGCCTGAGTCAGTCAAAAATTGGTGGAGTATGGAAACACAATTCCAACTAGTGATGGTTAAAGATTTGTCCGACTCTAATGCCAATTGTAGGTTTTTGTTCTGGTGATCATGTTATGGCTATTTTGGGCAGAAGACTACAGTCTTCCATAAGGCTTGTTGAGGAACGGTCCTCCAAGATAATTTACCGGTTACAATGGGTTGCCATTAATAACAACCACTTTTTATTTTTTGATTCATCAATTTCGGTTTTTTATTGAATGGTCCCTAGTCCCCACCCCATCCCACCCCCACTGATGACACTCCTCCCCTTCCCTCAGATTGTCCCCACTTTTCTTGCATAAAATTTTAGATTAAACTTTGGAATTCTTTTTTTTTCGTTTTCTTGCATAAAATGTCAAAAAGTTTGCAGTTGGGGATCATAAAATTACGAGATAGTCATTTTTATAGAGGATCTTATTTATATATTGTGTACAAAACTTATGCACAGCCATATTTCAGGGATTCAAAAGTGAAACAACCACATGATCTTGTTGTCTATTGCATGTACATACAGAGGGAAGGTGCAATGAGCCTAGTGGAGGAAGATGGCTTTGTGTGTGGACCAACATGGCCGTTTCAACAACTTTCTCAGAAAGGGAACAACTTTCTAGCTCAGAAATTGATACTTCGTTTGGAAGGTGACTGTGACGGACTGACGATGACTGGAAAGAGCTACGTTCTTGACAAGATGATGAAGAATTGAAGGAGACGAATGGTATTTTTACTAGGGGTATTCACGGGTCGGGTTGGGTCGGATATGATCAAACCCGTTACCCAAACCAATCAATGCTTTACGGGTTGGGTTGGGTCGGGTTTATGTAATTTTTCTAACAAACCCGAACCAAACCAACCCGATAAAAACCAGGTTGGTTCAGGTTGGGTCCACGGGCAAAGGGGATTAGGGTTGAAACAATAGCCAGAGGATCTTGAACTTGAGGTGCTTGCTGCAACACATTCTAAGCAAATAAAAACGAATTCGTGTTTGACATTCAGATAAGGGAAGCAAATACAAACACAGATTGGGTAGGAGAAGAAAGAAAATGAGGCAGGGAGAGATGGATCGAAGTGGCGTGCAGCGGTGGAAGGCGGCGCGCGGTGACCAGATGAAGAACGACGTACGGCACGCGGATCTAGTTGGGAGACTGCGCGCGGGGAAGAAGGAGCATACACGCGCATGGAAGACGGAGAGTACAACATGCATGTTGGTCAGTGGAAGGCGGCGTATGTCTTTAGGGAACGCCGGTGATTGGGTCGTGAGTTCAGCTCTCCTTCTAGCTGATTTTGGTCGTGTTTGGTTTGAGTTTTGGCACTCACAAAAGTGACGAAACTAATAAAAGATGAGGGAGTTAAGTCGGTGAGTGTATTGTTGGTACATACATCGGGTCTACGGGTCGGGTAACGAGTTCACGAGTTTGCATTTAACAAACCCGTTACCCGAACCAAAAGGGACGGGTCCTCAACGGGTCGGTTCGGGTTCTACCCGAACAGAAAAATTACCCAACCCAAATGTTTCGTTTGGGTTGGTTTTTCGGGTTCATCGGGTTGACTCGGACCCGTGAACACCCCTAATTTTTACAAAATAATAAAAAAGTTAAGGATTAATTTAAAAATTAATAAATTTTATTGCTACCTGATGATCTGGTTTTTAGTATTTAATCCTAGACATTCTTTTATTTATTAATAAATGACCAAAGACTTCTCTCAGAAATATAAGAATGTTATTGAACCGTAATGAAAGCTTATATCGAAAGTAAAAGGGAAAATTTGAATAGGATGAGAAAAGAGCTTACTCATCATTGGTTACAATAAGAAAGAGGAAAAAGAAGAGGAACAAAAGCATAAACAAACTTTAGACTTTCAACCATATTTCTTGTCGCTTGCATGGGACAAAGCAGAAATGGTTTGATCACTTTATGATATATAAAAATTTCATGCTCTATTTGCATAATAATCTAGATAGTTTGTAGCACTTACAAGAGAGACCCTTTCCTAATATTAAAATCACTATTAAATGTCTCTTGAGTACATTCATATGTCGTTTTTGTCCCTTTAACTGACTCAATTTATCAATTGACATCAGTAAAGATGTTGCACAAATATCTTACTGGTCTTCAGAGTTCACTCCATTCCATTTTTTACTATAACTTTTCTTTCTTTTTACTTTTCTTGTTTATCCTTTCATCATAGACAAGGGCAAAAGAGAAAGTAGTAATTTTGAGTGATAGCAAAGCTAGTTATTTATAGAAATAATGCACGAATGATGTGGCTACATACTATATGTCTAAATAAAAAGTTTTGTGGGATTGTACCATAAAAAAAAAGTTTTTTGGTAATTTTTATTTTTATAGGCAAATGTTAGTATATTAATGTTAATATTTTGTTAGTGGATGAGGTTTGAACCCTCAACCTCCCTATCACTCCACTCCTTAACTCCCCCTACCGATCACCTTATGATAGTTATGTTATTGCATGTAACAGTGAAGTTGAGTAATAATTTTATATTACCTCTGTGCCTATAATTTTTTTGCACGTCATAAAGTTGCTCACAGTTTCGATTTATATATTCCTCCATCCTTTCAATCTATAGCAAAGATCTGTAACCAGACCACATTATCCATAAGAATAATTTATATTGTTTTGATTTTCTTATTTTGTAGTTATATTTGTATTTTGAAATTTTTTTAGCACCAAGTAGTCCAGCATGAGGATGAACATGACGTATAAGTTCAAAGGGCAATCTCGAACCTAATGGACCGAGCATGATAGTTTTTATAGAGCAATGCTAAATAATAGTAACTATGTTCAACTATTTTAAATTTTCTTTGCGGCGCCATTTTCACATTTTCATTTTTTTGGTATTTTATAATTTATATTTTTTTTCAGTTTTTTATTTTCAGTAATTTTAAAACAATTATTCCTTACACTAAAACAAATTTAACTTAATAAGAAAGAAGGTTAAACTATACTTTTGGTCTCTCTTATTTTTATTTTATGTTTCAATTCGGTCCCTCTTTTATTTTTGTTCCAAAACGGTCCCTTATTTTGTATAGTTATACCAATATGGCCCCTCTTTTATTATTTGTTCCAAAATGTTCCATTTTTTCGCAAAAGTTATAAACTCGTGTAGTCCCTTTCTTTTGTTCTGAAATGATCCAACTTTTTTTTTCCGAAATGTAGTCTTATTTTGCAAAAGTTGTACCAATATAGTCTTCTTCATACCACAATTTAAACGGAAAAGATTACATTTAAACCTAAAAAAAAGATAGGAGGCCATTTTAAAAAAAAAAATTTAAATTAACTTAAACAAAAGAAGGTAAAATAATAACAGATATGAGAAGAAAGCTCCGGGCTCTCCAATGTTACCAACGATAGGGGGTACTCTTTGCCGGCAGTGCAACTCAAACAGTGGCACATTTGCAGGGACGGATCCACTTGGAGGGTGGGAGGGGGCCTGGCCCCCTATTTTTTTATTTTAAAAATAACTTACTATATTTTAATTTTAAAATTAATAATAGGCTTGCAAACTATTTATGATCTATGTTATTAGTTGGTAAAAATTAGAAAAGTAGAAATTTTTCATCATATGTATAGAGTGATTATTTTTATTCACACACTTTCTATTTTTACAACTACTATAAAACGATTTTTTTAACTATGAATATAGTTGAGATTATACTTCATAATAATATGGAAGATGAATTTTTGACTGATTGTTGTAGTAGACATACATTAAAAAATAAAATTAATGAAAAAATTAGTGTAGATTTAATTAAAGATGACTTTCGTGACATGTAGGAAAGACGTTCTTTGTTTTGATAAATTACTAATATTCTATTCTATAATAAACAATACAATTCTATCCCCTATGCAATGTAGTTTTGCCATGTGTCATCTTTCCTATGCATGAAATGTTGCCATGTGTCATATGCCAAGTGTCAATACTACAATTTTCCGATTTATTATTGTATTTATAAACTTAACAAAAAATAACACACTAAAAATAAAAAATGAATGAAAATTACCGAAATTGAAATTGAAATTTAATGTTTAAATGTAACTAATCTTATCTAATTATTTAATTTATTTCCATTTTAATTTCAAATTGAAGGTCATACAAGATGTATTTATGTAAATCTTATCAAAGTTGAAATTAAATTTAAATTATTTGAATGAAAATTAAAATTTAAATAAATATCTCAAATCTCACTTTTTAAATAATTTATAAATTCAAAAATGTATTTAAACTTATTTGAATGACTAATTTTAAATGTATTTTATGTTAGTTATGTAAATTTATATTTACTTCATTTCAATTTTAATCTGTGTTGCATCTTGACCAATATCTTTACGATTATTAAAGCAAAATTTAATTTCAAAAATATATGTCACCATTCTATTAATTTATTTTTAAAAATTAAAATTATATTATATATATATATATATGTATCTATCTTTTATAAATAATACAAAGCATTCCCTATACAAGAAAAATTTGTCATGTGTTAGTTTTCACGCTTCGTTATCATATCTTTTTTATTTTGTATTGTATTCATACAAATATGAAAAAACAAAAGAAAACATTTATGATTTACCTCATATGGGTACGGGATCAAAGTCTAGTGTAATTAATATTTTGGAACATATAATTATGAATATTTTTAATGAAATTTAATGTACATTATTTGTCGGATGAACTTTAATTTTTTTGTTGGCCCTCCTATCATCAAGTCTGGTCCAAATGCATGTTTGGACGCAAGTTCAAACAAGGATGCTGAAGTGTTGTGTCATGTGTGTGCTGGCAAGGTAGTGCGATCGACCTTGCGTCTGGGACTTCAATGGTGGTTCCATTGCTATGTTCAAACAGTGTGGGATGGACAAGGAATTGAACGCGAGGCTATCCTGGTTAGCATTGCACAGTGACGACTGGTTCATGGTAGAGAGGTGCAAATGGCCAGCGACGTGGGGTATTGCCATGAGGGCCTGTAATGGTGGTGTGAAGGAAGATGTATTTATTTTCCAAGTTGCAGTGGTAGCTGGGTAGCGTGATGGGATGATGAGGTGGCGTTGGCGTGGGGTTTATGATGGACCAGAAGGTGATATGGCTGGTCTCTAATCTTAGTATGGATCTATTGTGTCACCTTTGGTCACTGAGGGTAATGAAATGGAGAGTGAGTTCATGTTGCTAATAGATGGGGTCATGGGGACTTGGTGGTACTCATGGTCATGGAGGATGCATGATCATCATTGAAGCATTCATGGTTACCAGTAGGTTTCAATATATGAGATTTTTTCTTTTCTAGATGTTTCCTGCTACCAAATCCATAGAGTTTTGTTTGATAATAATTGTAACTCTATATTAGGGACCGAGCCAAACTTTGATGATAGGAAGAGCCAACTATACAAATTAAAGTTCATCCAAAAAGTATATATGTATCAAATTTCTATAAATATTCATAATTATATGTTTCAAACTCTTTTTTTTTTTTTATCAATGTGTTTCAAACCGTTAATTACACATTAGTAAGTAAAATCGGAAGTTAAAAGAATATTTTTTTTTAGAGGAATTGAAATTAATTAACAATGTTTAAATTAAAAAAAACTATAGGACCCACTAATTTGGAATGAGAAATAAATTAATAGCTTTTGAATACTCACTAGTGCAAAAGAGCCTTTCTACAACGGTTGAAAAAAGCTTTTTACATCGGTTGACCAACCATTGTAGATACGCTCAATGTAGAAAGTAGGGACTTTCTACAACGGTTGGAAGACACAATCATTGTAGAAAGTGTGATTTTTACATCCAAATTGTGGACTCTGGTGGACTTTCTACATTGGTTGTTTTGATCAACCGATGTAGAAAGTTAACTTTTTACATCGGTTTTGTTGACCAACCGATGTAGAAAGTGTGCTTAATGCATCACTGGTGGACTTTCTACATCGATTAAGGTCCCAACAGATGTAGAAAGTCTTGTTTTTTTTTTATAAAAAAAAAAACGATATTTGTTTCTTCCTTCACTTCCTTTCCCTGTTTTCATTAAGTTTTCAGTATATATCTCGACAGAATCAACAAAAACTCAACAATTAACATAACATCCATATATATTTCAATGTCCATATAATTAGCCAATACTAATCTAGTTATATCAATAAAAAAACTAAACCTATATGAATGTCAAACAAAATACATCTAAGATACAAATGGTTTACTATAGTCAAGAAAGAAGTTTCTTTTTTCTATGCTAATTTGCCAATGTTTCTAACAAATAAACAAATTTGTTAGAAGGAAAAGGCATCAGACTGAAGAGAAGCCTGTAGCAGCATCATCATCATATTCTGTAGCAGCAAGATGAGCCACTGGCTGGGTTTGAGGAGAAGTGAAGAAAGGTAAAGTACTCTCTTCTCTTGGTGGAAATTCAACTCCGGCAGACTGCCAATATTAAAAGTAATACATTCGAGAATAATAGAGGGTAATGCATTGTGCAAGAAATGGAGTTTATTCATAAACTGGACAAGAACATTTTTCTATTGTTTACACAAAAGCCATAACAGAAAAAAAAAAAAAAAAAAAAAAAAACCACAAAAAACCACACACACAAAGAACAGCTAAGCACAACCCTGCAAAAAACAGCAACATATAACCACCCCCAAATATGGAACACCAAGCCCTTGTCGCATAGAAAATGAAGGACAGCTTTGAGCCAGAGCAAAAACAGGACATCCACCCACACATACTGCTGCCACATAGCAAGACTACTGAAAATACAAAATTTGTACTACCAGAGCTGCATAAAAGCGTATTGCTCCTCTTGACCATGTTCATGCCAACTCGCTGCATTTAGAGCAAACCATCGTTGCTAGAACCTGCATTTAGAGTGTGAATAAGCAACTCAGATGTGTGAACCAATCAGAGCCATGGGAAACATTACATTGTGATCTACTTCTTGCCATATTAGCCATGAGAAGCAAGTGTGAATAAAAATTCAGTATTAACAACATAGAGCAGAAACAAGCAAAGGATACCAATAGAAATCAGATTTCAATCATAGCACATCATTCTCAAGATCATGAAATCCATTGCCAAAGATGCTATACACAATGAAAAGACGACACCATACTTAATAGTTAAATTCATACTAAAATCCTTGCATTAAAACCACCACCAAAAACCTTTAGCTTTATGTACATGTAAGTTATTAGCCAGCAATCCTACAAGTGCACAAATGGATCCTAGCTCAGAAAAAGAACCTACATCAATAATACTCCAACAAATATCTGGACATGGGGCATGCAATAAAGGTTAGCCATGAAAAAGGCAAAAACCACCGTAACATGGAGAGTATGTACATGTAAGCTATCATACTCATTAACCTGATGTTTTTAGTTAGCCATGATAAAGACAAAAACTACCGTAAAAAGGGATTGGTATCAATTACTTATCTAAGAATTAGCAAACATATTACACCTTTCATCATTCAAGCAATAAATTTTTTTTTTCAAAAAATAATGCCTCTCTTATTTTTACAAATAAAACACATGCTGAGTTCAAATTCAAGATGACCTTGACCGAACATCCTTCCAAAGTGCACTGCTATCATACTCAATTTTGTTTTTATATTATATTTTTTTTAAAAAACTAAATATACCAAGCCAGAGCATTTTATATTACTAAAGCTATCACCATGTCGATGTCTCAGAGTAAACAAAGATGATCAACCCAGTCAACATTGTTTTGGTAGCAACAAGTGAAAATCAAGAAGTGAGATGAGCATTTTAGCAAACACATGGAGTGTAATTGACGAGAATTATGACTGCATCAGATTCACCATCAAGTTCAGGATTCAAAAATAACCAAACCATTAATTCTCATACACATATAATTAAACTATGATTACTTACTGGTTGATTTTCTAAAAATAAATAAAAATGAATCAGGGACCTACGGAAATGAAGTCAGGTGTTTGCGTCTGCCTTGGCTTATGCTCCCATTGTAAAAAAATAAATATAGGAACACACGAAGAAGGAAGAATTGAAGATAGGTACGTGGTTCAACAAGCAGCGAAGGGGAAGAACAGTAACTCGCAGCGGAGGATGAAGAAAGACAAGTACTCACGGCGGAGGAGGAACTTCTGCGGCGGCTGGAATGAAGGATGGAAGAAGGAAATCGTAATGTGCGTAAGTGACTAAATATAAACCATTAAACCTTATGCCTGCATCAGAGTTGTGCCTCATGTCAAGTATTTCCTCTGACATGGAGCTTGAGGAAGATGAGATTTGTTTGACAACAGGAAAGAGACACCAATCAAGGTACCTGGACAGTGGATGTTCACATCACATGACAGGAGAAACGTCTATGTTCGAAGACCTAAAGCCAAGATCTAAAGGGTCAGTAACCTTTGAAGGCAACCATAAAGAAAAAATAGTGGGTATAGGTAAGATTGGTAAGAACAACTCACCTTCTATTGATATTGTGTTGCTAGTTGAAGGGTTAAAACACAATCTGATGAGCATTAGTCAATTGTTTGATAGCGGATTTGTTGTTTCCTTTAACAAAGATAAAATTATGGTCAGATATCCTGATGGGTCTACTCTTTTTACTGGTCAGAGGCAAAACAATATGTATAAAATTGACTTAGAGGACCTCTCTAATCAAAATGTATCATGTCTAATGTTTGTGAATGATGAACAATGAATTTGGCACAAGAGACTTGGTCATGCAAGCTTGAGGTTGATCTCAAAACTACATAAGCATAACCTTGTAAGAGGATTACCAAAGCTTGTTTGCAAATCGGATGTTCTTTATGATGCCTGTCAAAAGGGGATACAAGTTAAAAATTATTTTAATTCAAAGAATATTGTTTCAACATCCAGACCATTAGAGTTGCTACACTTGGATTTGTTTCGTCCAACAATGATTGTCTCTCTCAGTGGGAAGAAATATGGGCTTGTCATAGTAGACGAATATACTAGATGGACATGGGTTAAGTTCCTAGCCCACAAGGATGAGTCTTTTGAAGTATTCTCAATATTCTGTAAAATAATTCAGCATGGGAAGGGAATTTGTATAAATTCAATCCGAAGTGATCATGGAGGAGAGTTTGAAATGAAAACTTCCAACTATTCTGTGAAGATAGTGGTATTCTTCACAATTTCTCTGCTCCTAGGACACCTCAACAAAATGGGGTTGTTGAGAGAATGAATAGGCCTCTTCAAAAGATGGCAAGAACATTGCTCAATGATAACTCTGTCTTTAAGAACTTCTGGGCTGAGGCTGTTAACACAACTTGTTATATTCAAAATAGAATATATACATAAGACCCATTCTGAAAAAGACTCCCTATGAAAATATTTCTTACTTTCACCCCTTTGGATGTACTTGTTATATATTAAATGCAAAATATAATTTGGGAAACTTTGATGCCATGGTTGATAATTGAATCTTTATAGGATATTCTGAAACATCTAAAGCCTATAGATTTTATGATTGTAGATCTTTAACTATTGAAGAATCTATTCATATAAATTTTGATGACAAGAAACCTGATAAGGTATTATCAGAGCTGGAAGAATCTTTTTCAGATCTTAAGTTGAGCACTCATCGTCCAATGGTCAACGAGTCAGACAAGGAAGTCAAAGCTGACGAGTCAACATCTCAAACATTAAATGAAAGTCAAAGAGCTTAGCAATTCAAAACATATCATTCAGAAGATCAAATCATTGGTCAACCCAATGATAGAGTTAAAACAAGGTCAATGCTCAGAAATCAAGCAGACTCAGCATTCATCTCTGAGTTAGAACCAAAAACAGTGGAAGAAGCTCTATCGGACAAAGGATGGACTCTAGCCATGCAAGAAGAGCTTCAACCAGATTGAAAGGAGCAAAGTCTGGACCTTAGTCCAAGAACCAAAAGATAAATCCATAACTGGGACCAAGTGGGTGTTCAAAAAAAAACTAGACGAAAATGGTAAAGTTGTAAGAAACAAGGTAAGGTTAGTAGCTCAAGGATACTCCCAAGAGGAAGGTATTAACTACACTGTGACCTTTGCACCTATTGCTAGACTAGAAGCCATTCGCATTTTACTTTCATTTCCTGCTAATCATGATATAACATTATATCAAATGGATGTTAAAAATGCATTTTTAAATGGTGTATTAAATGAAGAAGTATATGTAATGCAACCACCTGGGTTTGAGGATCATACCCATCCCGAGTATGTGTATAAGCTTCAGAAAGCTTTATACGGTCTCAAGCAATCTCCAAGGGCTTGGTATAAGAAACTTAACTCCTTCCTAATGGAAAATGGCTTTAACAGAGGAAAGGTGGATACAACTCTGTTTAGAAAATCAAGTAAAAATCATTTCATAGTAGTTCATATTTATGTGGATGATATTATTCTTGGATCTGCTAATGAATCTTTGTGCAAGGAATTTTATGAACTTATATGACAAAAGAGTTTGAGATGAGCATGATGGGGGAACTTAAGTTTTTCTTGGGATTGCAAGTAAAGCAAACCACAGAAGGTGTATACATTCACCAGACTAAATATACCAAGGAGCTGTTGAAGAAATTCAAAATGGACGATTGCAAGCCAATGCCTCAACCAATGCATCCAACGTCCATCCTAACCAAGGATAATAATGACAAAAGGGTAGACCAAAAGGTATGTAGATGTATGATTGGTTCTCTCTTATATTTTACTACGTCCAAACCTGACATTATGTATAGTGTTTGTCTTTGTGCATGTTTCCAAGCTAATCCTTGTGAAAATCACTTAACTGCTGTTAAGAGAATTTTTAGATATTTAAAAGGTACTACTAATGTGGGTTTGTTTTATAAGAAATCTAATGAGTACAAATTAGCTGGGTACTGCAATGCTGACTATGCTGGAGATAGAATTGAAAGGAAAAGAACAAGTGGTGGATGTCACCTTCTTGGAGCTAACTTAATCTCGAGGTCAAGCAAAAGGTAAAGTACCATTTCCCCATCAACCGCAGAAGCTGAGTACATCTCTGGTGCCAGTTGTTATTCACAACTATTGTGGATGAAACATCATTTAGAAGATTACAATATCTTCGAAAGTATGATCCCTATATACTGTGATAATACAGCTGCAATTAATCTTTCAAAATATCTCATGTTGCATTCTATGGCTACACACATAGAAATCAAACATCATTTTGTTAGGGATTATGTTCAAAAAGGTGTTTTTGATATCATGTTTGTGGATATTGACCATCAATGGGCAAATATCTTTACAAAGCCTCTTGCAGAGGACAAGTTTTCTTTGATATGGAAACAATTTAACATGTGTAAAATCCGTGTTTTAGAACCCTTGATTGTGTGTTGGTGTTTAAGTGTTTGAAAGTGTGTTTAAGAGTTACACAATGGATCGGCTTCGAATCGGAAGAACGGCGAAATCGAAAATTCTAATCAGAGCAGCACGCACAAGTGTGCCAGGACCCAACGTCCTAGAGTGGGCAAGCTCAAGCGTGGCCTCTGGGAACATTAGAGCGTCCATGCTGACCAGTGACATGATGGACAAGTGTCAAGCAATGGCACGTGGCTCAGGACACGTGACGAGAAGTCTTCGACGCAAAATTGTTGACCAGACTCCACGCTCAAGCGTGGGAGGATTCCATGCTCGAGCGTGGGCATGCTCTAGCATGGGCCTCCAACACGCTCTAGCATGCTCAGTCAGACAACAACTTTAGTCAAGGATTCATACCTGTAGTTGTTTTACCATCTCTGTTCACAAACCCTTTTTATTATGATGTTTTCTTATTACTGCCTTTTTAATATTGTTCTTTTTAAATATTGAAAATCAACACTTTCACACCACTTTTTGGTTACCCCTTTAATCTTAACTCAATAGAACCATTGATTTGAGTTTTGGCTATTTTCATACCATTCTAATCCTCGTGGGAACAATCTCTTACTTACTCTTTACTACTTGTTGTGATTGTGTATACTTGTACATTTTATTACACCTGTTTGTAAGGCAACGGTCACATACCTCTTGAAAATATAGATGGAGCAATTAGATGGGAAATACTTGGGAAGTAATATTTATAGGTGAAAGTCTTGCTGAAATGCAGACTACATCAAGAAGGAGGAAGTCACAAAGAGTATGTGCAATCTTCTCCAAGAGTTACAAGAAAGAGGATAAAGATAAAGGGCATATGGTAGAGGTGGAGTCATATAATTCAGAGAACGCCAAGACTGGAACTCCAAAACGAAGAACCGGTGGAGTGGCATAAGGTCCTCACCAGAAAAAGAGAAGAAATAGAAGGTGAAAGTGGAAGAAAATGGGTAAAATGCAATAAAGAGCACTCAGAAAGGTGTTCTGAAGGTTGTTGAGAAAGGCAATAAGCAAGCTTTTGAGCAAGGTATTCAAGGGTTCGAAGCAAAAGTAAGTTGTCTCACCACAGTTTGAGTCAACCAAGATGTTTCAAAACTCCAAATAGAAGTCGGAAAACAAGTCAATAGTGGCTGGAAGGATATTCCTGTTAAAGGAAATCAAGAAGAAATGGTAGAACCTCCTGCATTTTCTGAACAGATGTTGTGGACCAACTTTTTCAGTATTGAAGAAAGGATCTACCCAAGGCTGATCAGAGCTTTCTACATTGTTGCTCAAGTCCGTGAAGAAGTGAATTACATGTAGAGTCATGTCAAAGTGATTACAATGGTATTGACCCCTGACTACCTCTTCGAAACTTTAGGAATTTGTGCAAGGAAGATTGGTACTCTGATGCTATATAAAAAAAAAAAGATTAGGTGTTGAGGCTGATGTGTAAAATGTTAATAGGCAGAAAAATCCAGATGCTTAAATAGCTTTGGAAGGCTGCTACACTACCTATGAACCCATGTCATTCTCCCTAGAGCATGTACTTTCAAGAGGGTAACCAATTCGGGCCTTCTTGCCATGTGCCGTTTAAAGAAGGGATTGACCCTACAGCATGGCAACATTTTGCTAACAAGGCTGTTATTTGGACAACCCAAATACCGGACAACCTTGACAACTCGCTACAGTAATGCTACTGTAATACACTGTAGTATTATTGTAGCATTTTTTTTTTCAAATTTTGACTTTTTTTTAAAAAAATAAAAAATTTATTTTCTCAAAAAGATCCATTAACTAGATATTTGCACATACTTAATCAAAATTTTATTTCTCAACAAAACCCATTAACCAGATAATGAACCGAATTCACCAAATATTTGTACCCGATTAACCAGATATTTGCACATACTTAACCAAAAAATTTATTTCTCAACAAAACCCATTAACCAGATAATGAACCGAATTCACCAGATATTTGTATCCGATTAACCATATATTTGCACATACTTAACCAAAAAATTTAACAAGATATTTGCACATACTTAACCAAAATTTTATTTCTCAAAAAAACTCATTAACCAGATAATGAACCGAATTCACCAGATATTTGTACCTGATTAACCAGATATTTGTACATACTTAACCAAAAATGTTAGTACAAAAAAAAATGCAAATTATTAAAAAAAAATTTAATTTCGAAATTTGAAAAGAAAAAAAAATAAAAATACTGTTTAACTATACGGGTTGTCCCATATCAGAAATGTTTTTTGTACAACCCAAGTTGACAACTATACGAGACAACCCGTATAGTTGCACAGTGTAGCGCTACTGTGCTGCACTGTGCGGCACTGTAGCACTACACTGTTCATTTTTTTTTTTTTAAATTTCGAAATTTAAAAAAAAAAACATTTTTTTTTCTAACATTTTTTAAGTATGTGCAAATATCTGGTTAATCAGGTACAAATATCTGGTGAATTCGGTTCATTATCTGGTTAATGGGTTTTTTTGAGAAATAAAATTTTTGGTTAAGTAAGTGCAAATATCTGGTTAATCAGGTATAAATATCCGGTGAATCACGTTCATTATCTGGTTAATGGGTTTTTTTGAGAAATAAAATTTTTGGTTAAGTATGTGCAAATATCTGGTTAATCAGGTACAAGTATCTGGTGAATCACGTTCATTATCTGGTTAATGGGTTTTTTTTAGAAATAAAATTTTTGGTTAAGTATGTACAAATATCTGGTTAATCTGATACAAATATCTGGTGAATTCAGTTCATTATCTGGTTAATGGGTTTTTTTGATAAATAAAATTTTTGGTTAAGTATGTGCAAATATCTGGTTAATCGGGTACAAATATCCGGTGAATTCGGTTCATTATCTGGTTAATTGGTTTTTTTGAGAAATAAATTTTTTGGTTAAGTATGTGCAAATATCTGGTGAATCGGGTACAAATATCCGGTGAATCACGTTCATTATCTGGTTAATGGGTTTTTTGAGAAATAAAATTTTTGGTTAAGTATGTACAAATATCTGGTTAATCGAGTACAAATATCTGGTGAATTCGGTTCATTATCTGGTTAATGGGTTTTGTTGAGAAATAAAATTTTTGGTTAAGTATGTGCAAATATCTGGTTAATCGGGTACAAATATCTGGTGAATTCGGTTCATTATCTGGTTAATGGGTTTTGTTGAGAAAAAAATTTTGATTAAGTATGTGCAAATATCTGGTTAATCAGGTACAAATATTTGGTGAATTTCGTTCATTATCTGGTTAATGGGTCTTTTTTAGAAAATAATTTTTTTATTTTTTTAAAAAAAAGTCAAAATCAAAAAATCAAAAAAAAAAAAACAAACAGTGCGCTACAGTAGCGTTACAGTGCTCTACAATAACGCTACAGTGGAGAGTTGTCCCGGTTGTCCCGTATTTGGATTGTCCAAATAACGGGAGTCTGTCTCATATAGTGGTCAAATGTGATTGTCTAAAAAAACATTTCTGTTTTGCTAAAGCACATGACGTCGGCAACCGAGCCAAGCAAAGTAACCTGTGCTCCTTATGTAAGCCAAAAAACAATTTTTTAAGGAAAAAACATGGAGTGGCCGCCAATTCTATGTAACTTACAAAAAGAAATTGGAAAATCTTTAAAAATTATCTTTGGAACCAAAACTGAATTTGGGAGTCTGTTTGCAAGTACAGAAGATATTAAACACCCTACATCACCTATTCCACAAACGATACCTTAAATTATCTATACAAATTTAATAATTTTTAAACTGTATACTTTAACACCAAAAATTATTTACAGGAATAAAAATGATTATTATAAATAAAAAGATAACTAGTGACTTGTGTCGGTCAAAAAAAAAACTAGTGGCTTGTGTTTTTTAATAAATAATAAATAACGATAAAATAAATTCGTATATAAATCTTTAAAAGACAACTCTAAGTTGAGTGACAAAAACATACAATTTATTCTTTTTATTTATAATAAAATATTTAAATGGGAAATCTATAAAATAAAAAAAAAATTATGCTGATAATCGATTATAATGAGAATATGTTTTTGTTTGGGTGTGTTTATTAAAAAACGATTTTAAGATAATCTATTTTATTTTGGTGGTGTAAAAAAATCAATTTTACATAGTAAATTAAGAAAAAAAGTATAAAGTTATTTATATAGTTTAATAATATTTGTTTGGAAATTAGTTTTGTAGGGGTAAATAGGGAAGAAAGTTTTAGAATGAAAAATAATCACAACAATTTTAAGCTAAAATCTTTTAGAGGGCTTTAAACAACTTTTTTTTTTAGTAAAAGCTTTTTTAAAAGTTAAGCTTAAAACCAAAACATGATAAATTATTTATAAAACAACTTTTTAACTAAAAAACAGGTGAAATTGAGAAAATTAATCTTTCCCAAACACTCTTAATATGATTGTAATAAAAGTCACATTTTTAATGACATGATAATTTTTAATTGATTGGTTATGTACAAAAATTATCAGCCTAAAACATACCAATTAAATTCACAAAAAATGAATTTGAATTTATCCAATTTATGTTTCTTTGTGTGATTGAGTCTAGGTAAGTTTAGAGTGGGAATAGTCAAAATAAAATACATCTCATACATTATCAAATACATTACAAGTATAATCCGACCCATTTTGTATTTTTTTAATTTAATATTTTAAGAGAAATTAAACACCAAAATAAGAAATCTCATTCTCAAATTTATCAGACACAAATAATTTCTCACCTATAAAAAAATAAAAGTACCATGGTTAATTAGTTCAATAATAATAGGTTTAAAGGATCTAAGAATACTTCATGAACCCACTAGAAAACAAAGACCTTAATTATAGCGAGTCCCTAATAAAAAAGTAACAAAAGAATTATGGGGAGAAAAAAAAGGAAAAATTGTACATACCCGCAGCCTTTATTTTATTTTGAAATAGTCATTACAAAGTCATACCAATATAGTTTTGCATTCCGTTGATAATTTCAAAGATCCAAACGTAACATGAAACTCTTGTAGAATATAATGCTGAACCATACAACGAACGACATAAGTTAAAACTAGATATCTAGTTTTTCCATATAGAAGAAATAGAATCATGCGTACAGTAGTATAAATCATAGGGGAAGAGAAAAAACGATTGGAGGGGAAAGAGGAGATCAATATATCATAGTAAAATATATATTGATATAGAACACGCGCCATCCATCAGAAGGCCAAGTAAGATTGTAAGTCTGAAAAAAGCACCGAGACACAGGCTTGCTGCTGACAGAAAACAACTCAGTAACTGTTCACTGCACAGAGCAAGAACAAGTTAGGATGCCATATTTTCATTTTCTATTTCTAATAACAAAAATGTTATTTGAACATCTGAAAATCCGATACTTGCGACACCTGATTAATAACATGTTAAACTTGATTAATGGATACACATGTAGTAGATGGATAACTCGTTAACCGACAACTTGGTTAATGACGTACAAAATCTTAGTTAATGAAACTCGGTGGATATAGTTAATGAATTACCCATCTTAATGCACCTATTAACCAACGCCAACACACCATTAATCACGATTTTGAACATCATTAATCAAGTTCATGTCAAATTTCCGATGTTCAAATAACATAACATTTCTAATAATAAACATCAAGAGTAAGCAAATCATCAACCACCAAAAGATCAGTACTACAAATCAAAAGCAAAAATATCAAAGCAACGACAGCTAACATATACAGGCTCAAAACACAAAAGCCAGGTTAGGAGGAAAGGCCATAATCATATAATAGTTTTTGCACATCAAACACCATAAAATCAACTGTCATGTTCCAGCAACCAAACAACTCATGATTATCGTCATGTTCCAAAAAAGCTACTATAAATAGTTAGAGCTTAGAACCATTACCTGCTGCTGCTGGAAATTAGCTGGCTGCTGGTAATTCCCATATCCAGGGTAACTTCCATAGTACATATTAGGATCTTGGGTAGTAGGTGCATATGTATAAGGATCATATCCCGGAGTGTACCCATAGTATGCCGCAGCAGCACCATTCCACTGGACTTGATCTGTTGGAGACTGAATACATCCAATAGATGGGTTCAATTATTTTTATTATACTCACAGACACACCCACACCTACACAAACGCATACACTCTCTCTCACACATGCATATTGATTAAAAAAATGAAGCTAAGCAGAACGAGACATAACTAATACCTGCTTGTTAGGACTGCGCCCCCATGAAAGTCTGATGCTTTGTCCTAATAATGGACTTCCATTCAACGCTGATAGTGCTTGCTCAGCACATGCTCTACAGAAACCATCACATCACCCATTAAAAATTAACAATAATATACTAAACCAAGAATGAACTATCTACACTATATAGGCTATGTGTGCATGCACATGTGCACACAAAGTTAATTGTTTTACCTATCAGCAAACTGAACAAAACCACAACGCTTCCCTACAGGTATTTTCACATGAACTAGATTCCCAAACTGACCAAAGACTTGTCTCAACAAGTCATCAGACACACCAGGGTCCAAATTCCCAACAAATATCTGCACTCAAAAAGTGCAAGTGTAACTAGAATGTAACCAGAAACCTAAAATATCAACATTAAAACAAATTACCCACTGTTGTATTGCTAGGATCATTATCGCCTTGGTTTCCCTGGGTATTCTGGTATGTAGCTGCAAATGATAAATAGTGTGAGATGATTTACAAAGAAATTTGTCATAACTAGTATCATCTCAGCATACACAATCAATCAGAGAAAACTTCCAATACTCTCCAAAATTATCAATCAGCAGATTATTGAGGTTAGCAGGCACTGCTTAACAATCAGAAAACCAGCTAGATAGAGGCTAAATAAATCTTACCATAACCTATGCAGTCAATCTCGGATAGTGATCGACCCCAAAATGCTATAGCGGGTAGCGGGATGGCCGCGACATCGAAGTTTACGGAAACAATACAAGAAATCTATACTACACACATATAAAAGCTCAAAATAGAAGAATACACAAAATTAAAGATATTTTCATAACTATTAATCAAAGTTCATTGTTATTAATATTCAAACCCAATATAAAGAAAATGCTGCATTGCTTTGGGGAGTTGGTGGTGTTGGGACCTGGATGATGCCATATTGAGCGTCTCGGTGGCAGAAGAGAGAGCAGAGAACAGAGAATGACTTGCACTGCTGCACAGAGTTGCAGTTTCAGTTGCCGGAGAACAAAGTGGAACCAGTTTCAGTGACAACAGAGAGGAATTAGTTTCAGTTGCCAGAGAACAGAGAAGAATCGGTTTCAGCCAGAGAACAGAGAAGGAAAAATAGCCAAAGAATTGAAAACAGAGAACAGAGGTGTTCAGTCGCTGGAGTCCTGCTGTAGAAGTGCCAGAAAATCGCCGGAGGGAAGTCGGGAAGTCCAACAAGGGGAGAGGGAAAGGAAAGTTCGTTTCCGAGGAGAAGATAAAATGAACGAAGACTTACGAATTAAACCCTAACACGTGATTCAGAATTTTAGGGCAAAAATGACAATAAAGTCCAAAAAATGGAGTAAACGGCTATAATCTGAGGACAGAATCAGGGTTTTCACAGGGCTTCACCATAGCGCCCGCTACTGCTGCGATTTGGCCACTATTTGCGGCTGCTGCGCAACGGGGTGTGCCATAGCACCTAGGGGCTAATATGCTACAGTGCAATAGCGCCACTATAGGCTGCTATTGGCTAGACCATAACATACCCAGCAAAAAGAATATTTGGACTAATATCCCAACTAATTTCACAACATTACTAATGCAGCAATAACAGGAGAAAAGCAAGACATTTCTACTTGAAACCTTTCACTACTATATCTTTTTTAATACCTTCTTTATTTAAGTATTGAACCAAAGTGAGGGAAGATGTAATGATTTTTGACAGGTTTGACGGACAAATTAGGCAAGAAATATAACTAAACCCTCTGCACCCACCACTTCTGTTCTTAATTAAAATATGAGGGATAAAGCAAGAGGACGACTTAGTCTTCATTTAACTTTCCACTACAAAATCTATCCACTAAGCTTTTCAATCAACAAACACGAAAAGTGGAAAACCCATCCACCCCACAGTTTCCCTCACCCAATCCATTACCTTTCCTCAACTCCTTGAAACCAAGAATAGTGTAAGAGTGTAAGACAAATGCTAATTTTCAATCCTAACACTGTCATGACTCATCAAATAAGCCAGAATGGTAACACAGTAAGATTAATTTAGTAGACCATACAATGAAGAAGCTCTAATGCTCAAACTGAACTAGAAAAAATAGAAAATATATTATCTAAAACTTCAATAAAAATGTGCGCCTCCCATATCTTGTTCTTACAAAGAAAAAGGCAGGAAAATATAATAGAACTAGACGGCTTAAAATCGCACAAGCCACCTTGATACAGTGTTCATTAGAATCCAAGAGCATTACTGTATGAAATACCAAAATGAAGCAAGAAGTCCACAAACTAAATGACATCAGCCAAAGATGGAAGCAAAAACCTAAATGGACCCAAGTAATCAGGAAAGACAAGTTGTATCCGACCACTTAACAAAAAAAGGAACTGATATATGGAGGACTGAAAATAAACTTTTGGGAATAAACGTGACCTAAATTGAAGGGAAACTGCCTTAAAAAAGGAGCAAAATTACAACTGACTGATATCTTTTTTCACATACAAGGAATTGGAAAAGCAATCTGCCAATGTAGCATAATTGACGCCACAAAAAAAATGAATAAGCAACTTATGACATAAACAAAATAACTGACCTAAAATGAGGCCACGGATAAAAAGTGGAATCATTTCAGCTGATATCAGTTCCGGGGCCCCCAATAATGAGAGCCTCTCAGCGTCCTGCTTTCAAGACAACATGAGTTTTATATAAGATTTTGCACGTTTTAACATAACTAAATACGCCCAAGTTTAGAAAAGTAAGAACTGGAAGGAAATGAATTGAAACTGCCTCCTATCTCCATCCAGGTATATTAGCCAAAACAGCGCCAAATTCAGAGTTCCCCTTGTTAACTACACATTCTCCATGTCGGGAAATGTGGAAAGGACTATATAGTTTACAATCAACCTACTTACCAGTTCAAACTACAGTAACCAATCATGCTAGAAGACCAAACAAAAAATATCAAGTACACGGCTCCCAAGCAATAGCAGAATGCCCAAGCATGTTCACTTCAGCAATTACACTCAGTTGTCAGTTCAAATACTAAATGCATTAATTACCTGTCTGATATTGCTGACCACCCATTGGTTTCTTGTTAGCAGCAGGACCAACTCGCATGGGCCTAGTAGAACAGTACATGCCATTCATCTCAGTCATTGCACGCAATTGCTCACTTTCATCAGCGAACTTTACAAACCCATAGCCCTTAGACCGTCCAGTGGTCCGATCGATGACAACCTTAGCTCCCTTCACCGACGGATAATGAGCTCGAAAAGTCTCTAGGAGTACATAATCAGTAACATCAGCAGCCAAATCACCAACAAAAACCGTATGATCTGCACCATCATCTTGGCGCCTCTCACCAGGACCAAGCATGGCCCAGTTCAGGCGGAAATTCTGATCGGAATTCGGCATCAATGTGCCATTATACGCATGCAAGTTCCTCTCTGCTGCAGCACGATTAGTAAACTCAATAAAACCATAACCTTCTGGCATGCCCGTCTGCTTATTACGAATGACCTTTACAGAAACCACCTGTGATACCCAAAATTAACAAACAACAATCAACATAAAAAAGGGAATTACACTGACCTTCCCTGAGCATTGATTTAATTACACCTGACATCCATTTAGTTTCAAAAATTACATCAAATTCCCTTGAGGTTTGTTTGGGAATTGATAGGGGAAGGGAGGGGAAGGGTTTGATATTCCCAAAAAGATATCATCATGCCAAAAACAGCCTGACAAGCTTGGATCTAAAATTCAATCACAAGGTTTGATATTTAGTTAAACAACAATGTATAAATAAACTAAATTGCCCAAACCAGAAATTAACATAGATTAAAAATTTCTTTTGAAAAATTTCCACAAAAATAAAATAAAAAAGCTCAACAGAACTACGAAGGAACAGGAATTAATCAGGTTTGAATCGAAAGCACGGCACGAACCTCGCTGGTGGCCGCAAAGCAGTTGTTGATGTAGTTCTCATCCATCCACTGCTGCAAGTCCCCGATCCAGAGCGACTTGATCTCAGCGGAGTTGTCGTTCTGCACTGCGGGAGCAGCACCGACGTACTGCTGCTGCGGCGGCGGCGGAAGGATGGCCTGTTGAGCCCACCCGGACGGCGGCTGCTGTTGCTGTTGCGGCGGCGGCGGCATCATCCACTGTTGTTGCGAGGGCTGATGAGGGAACTGCTGGTTGTGGAGATCGGAGGCCATGGGTGGTGGTTGGTGCATGGTGGTGTGATGAGAGTAGAAGAATCGGAAACCCTAGAGGCGGATAGGAGAAGCGAGATGGGTAGGAGAGAAATATGGATTTGTTTTGTGGACGTGAATGGAATACAAGGCAGTGAGATGGGTTTTTTTGTTTTTGTTTTTTTTATAAAAAGTGAGATGGGTCATTTGTTATGGGTTTGGGAGAGGGTATACCGCGTGACCTAGGCGCACCAATAGTACTACTACTCATCTAGTCACAAATCGATATTTTTTTTTTTTAGTTGCTCTTTTCGTCACTCAATTTTTTTAGATATGTGATTTTGGTCTTTTTAAAATTTTAAGGTTTAAATAAGTTTTTGGTCCCTACAAAGTTCATCAAATATGGTTTTGGTCCCTGTGAAATTTTTTCTTAGGTTTTCGTCCCTGTAATCTTACAAATTTTGCAAATAGTCCCTACCGTCATCTTTTTCCCTTATCTAGTACTCATGGGTATCGAGATAATTTTATTTTACTGTCCAACTTGCTGTAAAATTTGGCCATAAAATAGAAACAAAATCATATATTATGGACATAAGGTTAAAATTGCTAAATTCCTTCATTTTGTATGATATCTAGTACTCAGGGGGTATCGAGGTAATTTCTCGTTCTTGTCCGACTTGCTCCAAAATTTGGCTAGAAAGTAGAAATAAAATAATACATTAGGGCCATAGGGTTAAAGTTGACAAAATTATTCATCTAGTATGATTTCTAGTACTCAAGGGTAACAATAGGGACTATTTACAAAATTTTCAAAAATATAGGGACGAAATCCTAAGAATATTTTTTACAAGGACTAAAACCAAAATTGGTAAACTTTCCAGGGACTAAAAGCTTATTTAAACCAAATTTTAATTATATATTTAGTGCTCTAGCTTGTTAGATTGTGTCAAATTAGTCCTTTCATCCATAACTAGTAAATTACTAACAGGGTGATCCAACCTAACAGTACACGTGGCATCTTACTGAATAAAACATTATTTTTTTAACAGTTAAATTTTAAAAAATAATTAAATTTAAAAAAAAAACTCATTAGTGGGTCACGTGACCCCTCTTTGACCCCCAAAACCAAATCAGAATCGTGATTAGGGTTTCAAATCCCTACTTCCTCTATTAACTTCGTTGCACACCTCTTCCAAAACACAATCACACTTCTCTTTCACGGAGACCTGTGCCATTACCAAGTCCAGACAAGGAAGCACGAAGCTACAATGGCTTTCTACAAAGGGGACCCCGGGATTTTGGGGAGGCTCGAAACTCCTAGACATCTATCACTCTGTGTATGCATTTTTCTCCTTTTGGCTTTTTTATTAGACAAACCTGACGACTGTGGCATGATTCTTTACATGTTTGTTTGGCTGGGTTTGTTTTCTGAGTTGCATGTGGGGTAAAATGCTTGTTTATTTGGTCTCCTCTCTCTGTTTGTGTCCTCTTTTTTTCCCATTTGTTTATTCAATAGCTCTGCCATTGTTTGGTCTTTTTGTGTCTTTATTTGGTATCAATGGTTGTCTGTATTAGGGTTTGGTGTGGTCTCGTGCTTAGTCAAGAGCATTACAGTGTTCTAAAAAAATGGGTATGTCAGTGTATTAAAGAAATGGGTATGGTCCCATATATGTCTTAATGTTCCATGATAATTGCATTACACTATGTTTGCTTATATTTTAAGTGACTTAACTATGTCTGGTTGAGCTTTATTGCAATTGGGATATACTTTATTGTGTTTGTTTTATAGGCCGACTCAGGACCAAAAGGTCAAACTAATAATTCACCATGGGATTTTTGTTAAAGAACATACTGTGTCATACATATGGGGACAGTTCCATGAGATGCAAGAGGGTTGGGATGTAGATCACTTCTTTGCCCTTGAGGTAGGGAAGTATATGAAAACCTTAGGTCATGTGGCTTACAATGCCCTATGGTATAGGCACTCAAAACTAGACCTTAAGGCAGGGCTAAGGCCTCTCAATTATGATGAGGATGTTATTAGGCTCTTGTCTGATGTTAAGGGTAGTGGTTGGCTAGATATTCATGTTGAGCATACTGTTGGGAATCCACTAAGGGTTGGGGAGGCAGTGGATGAGTCTCATGACAATGATCTGGTGGAGATTAGAGTAGAAGTGGATGATATAAGGACTGAAAAGGATGTAGGGAAAGATGAAGAGGGAGAGAAGGTTTATTACTCTGATTTGGAAGATGAAGAGAATGAGAAGTATGTGGCTAGAACTGATCCTCCTTCTAGTGAAAATGAAGTCTCATTGGATGATAGTGAGTACGAAGAAGGGTTGGAATGGATTGAAATGTTGCTCCCTATAACGGTTAGAATAGCTGCTCCACTTGCACACTTCTAAGGAATTGAAGTCCCAGTGAGTGTAGAGGAGTCTGTTAAAAGCCAGGGGTTGCTGTTAGAGCTATTACCACATCAAGAAATCCTAAGCCATCATCAGCTACTGATTTTGTTGATTTCTTTGATGAAGTTGGAGATTCTAAGACTTGGACACCCCAAATGATAGTGATGAAGAGGAGGATCCAAGGTTATGCACCCTGAATTTAAGATGCTAGAGGGAGATGACAAGGTTATGTTTCAGATGGGTACGACATTTAGTTGTGCTGCTCTTATTGAGGATGCTGTGAAGGAGTATGCCCTAAGGGAGGAAAAAATGTGTTTACAGCTAAGAATGACAAAGAAAGAGTTGTCATTAAATGTAGCAAGGGTTGTGATTTCTTTGTCAGGGTGTCAAAGGCTAGGGTCAACTCTCATTTTCAGGTTGTGACAAGTATCACTAGTCATACTTGTCATAGGACAGCTACGAACAAACAAGTCAAGACTAAATGGCTAGCCAAAAAATTCATGTCAACATTGAGGCACACACCTAACTACAAGAGCAAAGCAATGATGGAAGATGCAAAAGAGAAGTGGGGGGTACACCTCTCAAGGTTCCAAGCATATAGGGCAAAGAAGAAGGCTATCGAAATGTTGGAAGTGTCTGTTGCAGAGCATTAGCTTCACCTAAGGAATTATGCAAAAGAGTTAAGGTGGAGCAACCCAATAAGTGCAGTGAAGATCAAGTGTGTTGTTGGAGGGAATGGACAAGTTTTTGAGAGGATTTACATCTGTTTTCAAGCCTGCAATGCTACCTTTGTGACCACTTGCAGGCTACATCTGTTTGGACGGATGTTTCCTTAAGGGTTTTTATGGAGGACAGCTTCTGATTGATATAAGGAAGGATAGTAATAATCAAATGTTGTCAATTGCATTTGCAGTGCTTGAGGCTGAAACTAAAGATTCTTGGGGATTGTTTGTGGACCTACTGTTGCATGACTTAGATGGGGTTGATAGGAAGAGGTGGGATTTTATATCGGATCAACAAAAGGTAAATTATAGTTTTTTTTACTACTTAATGTTTAGGGTGTTTAGACTTGGTCCTTTTTTTTTCTCGATGTTCTATTAGTGATCATTTACAGGATTTTTGTAATGCCAAAGAACAATGGCTTATTATTATTATTTTTAATGCTAGATTGACATGGCCTAAAACATGTCTTACAGTTTAGTTGTGATGCTGATAACTCTTAGGAATTAGAGTTATCTACTCTTTCTTAGCTTGAGTGTTTGTAATCTTTTAGTGTTTTGTGTGTTTTAGCTTAGTTTAGAGTTTTATGTGTCGTTGTGTGAATTTGCATGTATTTCTATTTTTGAAATTGTTTAGAAGTTTAATTAATGTATTTTGTATTTTGATAGATTTTAGTTGAAGTGAAGACAAGTTGCTAGAAATGCTATGGAAATGTTGCAGCATTTGGGCGTGAACTCCTTTTCAGAAAAGGACAAAAGCTAAGCACCTTTTCTCTCTCATGCGAGTCTGTCTTAAAAGTTGAGGACGTGTCCTTACTGAGGCCCTAGGGTTTTGCACTGGTGCAGATAAGGAAATGGGCCCAAACCTTTATTTTTGTACTATTTTGATGGCCCAAAAGTAGGAAAGAGAAAACGAGGCCCTTGTAAACCTTAAAGGAGGGTACACATCATTATTCACACTACTGACCTAGAAAGGTAGCAGCCAAGAGTCTTCTTCTTCCTCTCCATTGTTCTATTTTCGTTCCTCCATTGCAATGGCTTCTTCTCCTATTTTTAATTTTATTTCCAGATTTTGTAAGCTCATTATGAGCTAACTTGCTGTAGCTATAGGTATGCTGAACTTGTAATGAATGTTTAATTATTGTTATGCGATGCTTTGCTTTTGCATTTTCTCTTAATCTACGTTTGTATGTTGCTTTATTTAAGCTTGGTCACCTTAAGTAGAACTTGAGCTTGTTGATCTTGGAAAGCTAAGTAAGTGGGCATGCTTAAGAGATAAAGGTTAAGTCTCTAATTGGAAAATTAGTAGATGTTGAATGGATTATGAATAATCATTCAAGCCCTTAAGCTAGATGGACGTGCTTCATAAGAAGAGGGTGTAATTAATATGAATCTAGGAATAAAAGGCGTTTAATGAACCTTATCTTTTAAGTGTTGGAAAACACAAATTTAACTTCTGGGAGCTAAATGATGCAGCATCCCGAAGCATAACTGAAGCTAAACTTAAATTACGAGGGATCATACCTGTAGCTGTTTTACCATCTTTCTTCACAAACCCTTTTTATTATATTGTTCTCTTATAACTGCCTTTTTATTATTGTTCTTTTTAAATATTGAAAATCAACACTTTCACACACTATTTGGTCACCATTTAATCTTAGCTCAATAGAACCATTGATTTGAATTTTGCCTATTTCATACCATTCTAATCCTCGTGGGAACGATCTCTTACTTACTCTTTACTAGTTGTTGCGATTGTGTATACTTGCACAAACTTAATACACATGTTTTTAAGGCAACAAGTTTTTGGCGCCGTTGTCGAGGATTAGTAATGCTGTTAAAATTCCAATTTTCATATTAGTAGTTCTGTTAGTTAGGATAACTGATATTTGAAGTGAATTGCTATAGCAATAGAATCTTCTGCTAGTTCTAAAATGGCTAAGGAAAAGCAACTTGGCAGCATTTCATTGGCCAAAGATAGGAATAGTGCCATCCGTCGATATGCATTATTTGATCCAGCAACTATGAACACAGGGATTGTGAGAACTGAAATCACTGTCCTTCACTTTGAGTTCAATCCTGTTATGTTTCAGATGCTGCAAGTAATGGGCAGTTCAGTGAAGCTGTCAATGAAGATCCTCACTTACATCTGAAACAGTTTCTGGATATGGCTAGTAACTTTAAAAACCCAGGTGTTACTGGTGATGCCTTCAAGTTGAGGTTGTTTCCATATTCTCTGAGTGGGAAAGCTAAAATTTGGTTGAATTCTTTGGAGCCCAACTCTGTGGATACGTGGAACAAGTTAGCTGAAAATTTCCTCATTAAGCACTTCCCCCAATTAAGAATGCTACGATGAGGAATGACATAACTTCATTCAAGCAAAGGGATGATGAACCATTGTTTGAGGCATGGGAGAGGTTTAAGGAGCTGTTAAGGAGATGTTCTCATCATGGAATTCCTATAAGCATTCAAATGGAGCATTTCTATAATAGAGTGTTGCCTGCTGCAAGAATGATGTTAGATGCTTCAGCAGGTGGCACATTGCTGACCAAGTCTTATAATGAAGCATATGCCCTAATTGAAAGCATTGATGCAAATAGTTATCAATGACCCAGTGCTAGGCTAAGCTCCAGGAAATCAAGTGTTGCAGCAGGAGTTCACAAATTGACTGAGAAGTCTGCAATTTTGGCCCAGTTAGCTTTATTGACAAATAAGGTGAAAATTTTAACTATGGTTAACCAAGGCTATGACATCCCAGGCTGCTTTATCGATTGACGACTATCCCTACAAGCCAACACGGGTCTTTTCAGCGTGCTTTGTCCTCACTCACACGCTTCCTGAGAAAACTTCCCAGGAGGTCACCCATCCCAGAATTGCTCCAAGTCAAGCACGCTTAAATGTGGAGTTCCTAAGTGATGGGCTTCCGAAAAGAAGATGCATCTTGTTGGTATAGGTAGTGCCAATCAATTCATATAAGCCACAATCAGCTGTATAGTCACATACCTACACAGTCTCAGGATCCCTCTCATTCCGGTGCGTAATCGGTTCATTCATGTGTCCCTCCGCCTAGAAGCCTACCAGGAGTCGTTCCTTGTTCGTGCCTTCTTGCACCGGCGTCCACTGCCCGCCCTCGTCGGCCCCGGGTGTTGAGACACCCGGCTGTGCCTCGGTGTTTTATTAGAAAATAAACCTCGATAAATATATTCCTTTTCGTAAACTTAACGTGAAAATACGTAGAAATTAAAACTTAACTTCTTAAGCAAACAGATTCATATAGAACAGAATATGAAAACATAATTATATTAAACATACTTAATGCATCAGAGTTATCAAACACTGTTTCAGGGCATCCCGTCAATAGGATCCCTAACAAGTGCATAGTTATACAAAACATAAACGGAAAAGATAAAGCGTCACGACACAGACGCACTGGCCATAACTAAACTAGACCCTACTCATCAGGGGTCACGGCTCGTCCTCCGGCATCAGGTTCGTAGGGAGTCCCATCCAGCTCCTCTTCGTTCAGCTCAGCCACAGGGTCTTCGAACACGATCCATAAGAGATAAAACAAACATACAGAAGATACAAGGGGATAAGAAACAGTTCTATCATCAAAAGCGGAAAAGAGTCATAGTAAACTATACAGTAATTATCACAGACACAACATCAGTCAAGTCATCCATCTTCCATAAAATTCTTATATTCACTCATACCCTCACTCCTGCAACTAAACCTTGATACTGAAATGGCTACGGTTTCCCTATCATAGTTATGGTTATCGGCCAGTCGTCCAAGCGACACGTCCCATTTCCGGTGCACATCCTTAGTCATGGTGAGAATTCTCATGCAAGGCAATGACACTATAGCTGCACATTTGTCCCGGTGCACACCCCGGACCATGGGTGCTCATGCAAAGCAATGACACTATAGCTGCACGATTATCCCGGTGCACACCTTCACCATGGTAAGAACGCTCACGCAAAGCGTGACACTATAGCTGCACGATGATCCCGGTGCACACCTCGTCCACTCCCAGAGGTGCTCATGCAAAGCAATGACACTCATAGCTGCACAAGTTAAGTTTACCCTTTGGACGGTCCCACAAGGACTTCGGGTCTCGTATGTGTCCAACATACGGTTATAGAAACAACACAACTTATGAACCTCACAGACTCCTGTGGTCATAACCTAGTGCCTTAACCTCTCATCAAGACCTCAACACATGCTCTTTGTCACAACACCTCTTTAACATAATTCATTTAGGTTAGGCACCTCTAAAAGTCATCATGATCCTCATGCCCAAAACAACTCATCTCTTAGACAACATATATATCTTCGCTTAATCCACTAAGCATAAAGTAAATACCACACAGATCATGCAGAACATTAAATCAATCAAAGATATTCCAAAACATTAACATAGCACTAAATCAGTTCAATAAAGGTAATAAAACTCAAATCAACCATCAACAGTATAAACATCAACCTAATATCAATAAACCTACAATCCCCGAATCACCATGGATGTTTTATAAAAGCAATTTAAAGTGATTCTGATCTTGTCGATTATTCGACTTCTAGTAGGGTTTTGGTCGCCCTACATAATTACTACATAATCTACTATTTATCGATTCCGACGATAGGTTGATTCTTTCCCCCACCTGAGTTATCATTGGAAGCTCGAACTCACAGCTCCTTGTTGTCACACCACAAATTACCAATTCCACCTTCAACCAAATGATATAAATACTTATTAATCAAACAAACTCATCCATGTTTATTTTATGCTAGGTTCGACCAACTCATCAAAATGAGGCTAGGATTCTTTTCTCAACCTAAGCTTTTGGATACATATCATTTTGGTTCTAGGTAGCTTAGATCAATTGTTATAACTTGAAAATATTGAATAAAATCATCCAACCCCTTAGGGTAGGGTTTCGACCCTATATTATAAAATAGGCTAGAAAACTTTGTTGGATTCAAGCTTTTGGATTTCACATCAAAAGGTAATAAAGAGTTCAAATCAATAATCCTACTTTGAAAAATAAAACAAAACTTCTTTGTTCCAAAGACTCTAGATTCGGCCTCATTCACCAAAATAGGCTAGAAATCTTTAAATCTCCCAATCTCTCAGATTTAGCATCCAAATGTATTAAGGAGCTCAAATCCATGATCATATTGGAAAAATAGAAACAAGACATCCTAGGTCCATAACCTCATAGGTTCGGCCATCATAGGATTACTAGGTTAGAAACCTTTAAACTTTCCAATCTCTTAGACTTAGCATCCTAATGTCTTGTGGAGCTCAAGTCCATGATCATTTTGGAAAATGAAAACTCAAACATCCTAGCACCAAAACATTGAGTTTCGGCCATCATAGGATAATGAGGAAAGGTTCTTTGTTTGATGAAAACTCATAGGCATCACAATGTATTAATAGTTCTAAACCCATGATCATAGTTGAAAAGTTGAATCAAGCATCGTAAGCCTCAAAACCTCATGGTTTGGCCATCATAGGACAACAAGCTATCAAACCTTCCAACATTATAGACTTTAAAATCAAGGGGTATCTAGAAGCTCAAACACATGATCATTTAACAATAAGTTGAAACAAAACTTCCTAGGCAACCATGTATAGGTTTCGGCCATCCTTGGAAGAAATAGCTAGAAATTTTTGTTTAACACAAGGTCATAGTATGTGAAACTAGAGGTTAATACAAGACTATAGAAAATGGTTTCAACTCAAAAGGATTTTTCTACAATTTCCTAGAGATTTTAGAAGTTGGAAACCCATTAAGAACACTTAATGAAAAAGTAGAGTAAACTATAAAATAAAAGGTGAAACTTGCAAAAAGATTGGTATGAGAGTATTACCCTTGATGCAAGGATCAACTCTTGTGAAGGACTTGAAGTGAAAATATGACTAAAAATAGAAGCTTTATGAGTATGAAGTTTGAAGAAAAAGGAAGAAGAAGAGGAGAATGGAGTTTTTGAGTGAGTAAAGTGAAAAGTGAAGAAGATGAGTGTAAATATAGGGGAAGAGAGAGAGAATTTCGTGCTTTGAGGGGTGGGGAGAAGAACTTGGTCTCCAAGTCTTGCTTAAGGCTTGTTTGGTTGAGGAAGAGATAGAAAAACTAGCTTTTGTAATAAAATAACATTTAATTTGAAAAAGTAATGATGGTTATTTTTTGAGTGTGTCATAAGCTTTTTAGACTTGTCCCTTCATGTCACTTCCATCACTTTTGTGTTCCCTCTTCTGCTCCATTGCGTATCCGGTTGCACTTTCGATCGTATTTTACAAAGATTTCGCCCGGGTAAAATATTATATTTTTGATCCCGAACCCAAATTTTTGAAAATAACCAAAGTTATTGGAAACGTGATAAAAACACTAATTCTTTCGTTCACGGGTCAAAATTATGTTTCCGGCTCAGTAAACTTGTACTGACAGTGAAACACAGACCGGCTTCAGTCTCAATTTTCGACCGAAAATTTTACCGTGACTTCCTATCATAAGGTAGATTAGGAATATGATTTTATTTTATTCAAAAAAAAATATTTTATAACTTTCATATTAAAATATAATTACTTATATTTTAATTGGTTAAACAGTATAATGAAAATCAGACTGTTACAGGTGTCACATGCCCACCAGCTTCCGCTTGGTTCGTCCCCGAACCACACCGTACTAGGAGAGGTGTCGCTCTGATACCATTTGTAACATCCCAGGCTGCTTTATGAATTGACGACTGTCCCCACAAACCAACACGGGTCCTTTCAGCGTGCTTTGTCCTCACTCACACGCTTCCTGAGAAAACTTCCCAGGAGGTCACCCATCCCAGAACTGCTTCAAGTCAAGCACACTTAACTGTGGAGTTCTTTAGTGATAGGCTTCCAAAAAGAAGATGCATCTTGTTGATATAGGCAGTGTCAATCAATTCATATAAGCCACCATCAACTGTATAGTCCCATACCTACACAGTCTCAGGATCCCTCTCATTCCGGTGTGTAATCGGTTCATTCATATGTCCCTTCGCCTAGAAGCCTGCCAGGAGCCGCTCCTTGTTCGTGCCTTCTTGCACCGGCGTCCACTCCCCGCCCTCGTCGGCCCCTGGTGTCACAAAGGCCCTTCTCTGAATCAAGCTGCATTGAATGAACCCATGGGAAGTGAGCAACAATATTTCCACAATGATGATGTATCATGTGTGTACTGTGGTGGGGTGCATTTATTTGAAAACTGTTTTGGGGATCCTGCATTTGTGAATTATGTTGGGAACAACAACAAAGGTAATAATGCATTCTCCAAGACTTACAATTCAGGGTGGAGGCAACATCCAAATTTCTTATATAGTAACCACAACACTTTGAATCCTCCACCTAGATACTCACCTCAGCAACAGAGGCAGCAGTAACCTCAACAGCAACAACAAGCCCAGTCTAGTAACAAGGATATGTCTTTGGAGGCTATGCTGAAAGCCTTCATGTCAGAAACACATTCAGTGGTGAATTCAAAAGTTCTATCATGCTCCAGCAACTGACACAGTGGCTTTGAGATCTCGGAGAAGTCCTTGATAAACCTTCTATAAAAACCAGCATGGCCAAGGAAGCTTCTGATGCCTTTTACTTATGTGGAAGGGGGCAACTTTTCAATAACTTCAATCTTTGCCTTATCCACTTCAATGCCATTTCTGGAAATTCTATGAACAAGCACAATTCCTTCTGTCACTATGAAGTGACACTTCTCCCAGTATAACATCAAATTAGTCTCCTCACATCTATCCAAAACTTGCTTTAGATTCACCAAACAGTTCTAGAAAGTTTCTCCAAATACAGAGAAATCATCCATGAACACTTCCATGGATTTCTCAATCAAGTCAGAAAACATTGCCATCATACATCTCTGGAAGTTTGCTGGAGCATTGCATAGTCCAAATGACATTCTTCTGAAAGCAAAGGTGCCATAAGGACAAGTGAAAGTTGTTTTCTCCTGATCTTCTGGTGCTATAGCAATCTGATTGTATCCAGAATAGCCATCCATAAAACAATCGAAGTCCTTTGCAGCCAATCTATCCAGCATTTGATCAATAAATGGCAAGGGGAAATGGTCTTTTCTAGTTGCCTTATTCAGCTTCCTGTAATCCATGCAAATCCTCCAACCAGTTACAGTTCTTGTTGGAATGATTTCATCCTTCTCATTTGTAATGACAGTCACACCCCTCTTTTTAGGCACACACTGGATGGGACTCACCCACACACTATCTGAGATGGGGTAGATGATGCTAGCATCCAGCCACTTAATAATCTACTTCTTAACCACCTCTTTCATGATTGGATTCAGTATCCTTTGGCTCTCAATGCTATTCTTTGAATTGTCCTCCAAAAGGATCTGATGCATACAAATAGAGGGACTGATTCCCTTAATGTTTGCCATTTGCCATCCTATTGCTTTTTTGTGCCTTTTTAAAGCTGCTAACAAATGTTCTTCTTGAGGACAGGTTAGTGAGGTATAAATTATCACAGGCAGTGTGTCATTATCACCAAGATAAGATATTTCAAATGGTTTGGCAATTTTTTCAATTCTAAGGTAGGAGGTTTAACAATGGAAGGAATATTATCCTCAAAAGTACCATCAATTACCTCCAACAACTCATATTTTCTGGACCACACATGTTGAGCTGCCTTACTGTCCAGGAATTCCACCACTTCCTCATCAGATGAGTTATCAGCTTCCACTGATGCTGCAACATTGCCATAATCAGACTGATTCTTCCAGAAATGTTGTTGCACCAGCTCATCAAAAGACCGTATGAAAGAGCGTTCTTCTATTCCTTCATCTGGATACTTGAGGGCATTGAAAACATTGCATGTGACCTGTTGATCATTAACCCTCATTGTCAGTTCTCCTTTCTGCACATCAATCAGAGTTTTCCTAGTTGCCAAAAACGGTCTCCCAAGAATGATAGGGGCTTCCCTATCTGCCTCAAAATCCAATATAATGAAATCCACAAGGAACACGAATTTGTCAACTCTAATCAAAACATCTTCAATCTTTCCCTTTGGATAAGCAATAGATCTATCTGCCAACTGAAGAGTAAATAAAGTAGGACGAGCCTCACCAATTCCCAGCTTTCTGAAAATTGACATGGGCATAAGGTTGATACTTGCTTCTAAGTCACAAAAAGCTCTGCCACAGTAAGTATCTCCAATGGAGCAAGGTATGGTGAAACTTCCAGGATCTTTCATTTTTTGTGGGACTTTGTTTTGTAGCATCATATTGCATTCCTCAGTCATGGCCACTGTTTCATATTCTCCTAGCCTTCTCTTCTTGGTCAACACATCTGTCAAGAATTTTGTGTAGTTTGGCATTTGTTACAAAGCTTCTACCAAATGAATGTTTATATAAAGTTGCTTCAACATATCCAGGAATTTGTAAAATTGTTTCTCCTGGTGGACCTTCTTTAATCTCTAAGGAAAAGGTGAGGGAGGTCTTTCTGGAATCAGCTTAGAAGCAGTGTGTGATGCTGCAGTATTGGATATTTTCTCAGCAACTGCAGGTTTTTCTGTCATAACATCTTCCCCTGTTATCATTTTTTTAGGTTCTACCTTCTTCACCTCTGGTTTCTTCTTTGGTTCAGCAACCTCTACATCTTTGCCACTCCTCAAGTGGATAACCTTGCATTGCTCATTACCTCTAGAACTTGAAGGTTTTGGGGTTTCAGTTGTTGCAGGTAAAGTACCAATTTGCCTTGAGTTGAGTGCATTAGCTACCTGAGTTTCCAGATTTCTCATTCCAACTTTAGTCTCTGTCATAAATGCCTTCAGAACAGATTCTAAGGATGGTTCTGGAGCTTTCTGTTGAACTTGTGGTTGCTGCTAAGGTTGTTGTTGTCTAGGTTGCTATTGCTGATTAAATCCAGAAGGTGGATTCAGAGTGTTATTGTAATTTGAATATAAAAGATTAGGATGATGGTTCCACCCTCCATTGTAGACGTTACCAACTTACCATATGAATTGTTTCCTCTGTTGTTGTTTCCCACATAAATAATTGAGGCAAGGTTTGCAGAATAGTTTTCAAAAAGGTGCTCTCCTCCACAATATACACATGAAACAGCATCTGCATTGTAAATCTGCTCTTGCACCATTGCTTCAGTCTTGATAGGTGGAGCCACAAAGTTGCCTTGGTTTCCCATAGTGAGTCCCTTCACCAAATTGGTCAAGGAAAGCATCCGTGCAGATAGTGCAGATACTTCACTCACTTCATATGCCCCTGCTACAGCATTGACCTTGCCAGGAGCAAATCTAGTTGTTGACCACTGATAATTGTTAGAAGCAACATCCTCGATCAGAGCATGGACTTCACTGTAAGATATAGTGAGCAAGCTACCTCCAGCATCATCCTTGAACTAGGTAAGACACCATTGTAGAAGTGTTCCATCTGGATACAGATTGGGATACCATGATGGGGACACTTCTTCAACAGTTGTTTGAATCTCTCCCAAGCTTCAAATAATGGCTCATCTTCTTGTTGCTTGAAGGAAGTAATTTTAGTTCTCATCTTGGCATTCATTGTAGGTGGAAAGAATTTGATTAAGAACTTCTCAGGCAGTTTGTTCCAGGTGTCAATTGAATTTGGCTCCAAGGAGTTAAACCAATTCTTTGCCTTGCCCCCAAAAGAGAATGGGAACAATCTCAGGCTAAAGGCATCATCAGTAATGCCTGGGATCTTGAAGTTACTTGCTACATCCAAAAATTGTTTCAGATGCAAGTGAGGGTCCTCTGTTGCAGCCCCATTAAATTGTCCTATTGCTTGCAGCATCTGGAACATGACTGGTTTGAACTCAAACTGAGGTGCATCAATTGGAGTCCTCAGTATCCCTGTTTTCATTGTTTCAGGATCAAATAGTGCATATCCTCAGATAGCACAGTTCCTGTCATTAGCCATAGCGATGTTGTCTTGCTGCTATTCTTCAACCATCTCTGAGCTAGCAGCAGATAGTGCTTCAGTAGAAGTTGGTGTGGAGTTGGATGGAGTATTCAACACCAACTCAGGTAAGGACTAGGTAGTTTGACCTCTTCTGAGCCTCCTGAATGTCCTTTCAATCTCTGGATCAAATATGTAATCAGGTGATAGGAACCCGTGCATGCAGTTTCAGTATCTGATGCTACGACAAGTCACCCAGAATATTAGATATTCTAACTACAGAACTAATAATCTAAAAATAGAATTTTAACACCATTAACACTCCCCGGCAACGGTGCCAAAAACTTGTTGCCTTAAAAAAGATGTCTTTAAGCTTGTGCAAGTATACACAAATCATAGCAAGTAGTATAGAAAGTAAGTCAGATATCGTTCCCACGAGGATTATAATGCTGCAGCAAAATTCCAATTTAGATTATATGCTCTTGAAGTTAGATTGGGTAACAAAAATTGGTTGTGTGTGCAAGGTAAATAATAAACAGATTTGTGAAGAGTTAAAGTTTCAGAAAATAAGGTTGAAAAGAGTTGTGTTGTCAAATATGAGAAAACAGCCCTAGGTATGCTCTTTCATAAATCCTGCTTAGCTTACTTTATGCTCTGCGTATGCTCGAGCATTTAACTCCAGGAAATAAATGTGTTTTCCAACACTTAAAGATTAGGTTCATTAAATGCTTTCTATTCCTAGATTCATATTAATTACAACATCTTCTTAACGAGCATGTTCCAGTTAGTTTAAGTACTTGAATAACTATTCCAAGTCTATTCCACACCATTTAATTTTCCAATTAATGGTTTAATCCCCACCCTTTATCCCTTTCCACTTGACTTAATTTTTCCAAACCAAGTAAGCTCAATATTTAATTAAGTTGATCAGTCTTAACTAAACAACAAACATCGCATGATAAAGGAAAATGCAGCACATAGCATTGCATAAAAATCAGCTAAGCATTCATTACAGAAGCATACCTAAAGCTACAGCAAATTAGCTCATGCTGAGCTTAAGTAAAACGGAAACTACAAATGAGTAAGAGTTCATTACAATGGAGAATAAATGAAAATGGCAGAAACTTGGAGGTTGAAGAAGGTGAGCTAGGCGCTGCTCACTCCAAGGTCAGACAAGGGAATATGTCATAAAAATCTCTGTCCTTTAGGGTTGCCAAATTGGTTTTATGCCTTTACTCTCTTTCATCCATTTTGGGTCAACAATAAAGTATTAATAAATTAAACCCTGGCCCATTTCCAAAAGTGCAGGAGAGCTGATCCCTAGGCGTGTGGGCTCCACAATGCAGAGGTACAAGCGCCTGTGAGGAAAGAGAAAATGTGTCCACATCAGCTTTTGTCCTCTTGTGCAGAGAATTTGAAGTTCAACTTGCTGCAACAGTCAAGGATTCCATACTTAATGCTTCATCCATGCTCCAGCAATTCTCTGCGTAAGCACACAAAAATACCTGAGACAATGATTTAGCAATATAAGAGCATATACTAATAACTATTTGACTTAACCACAAACATTTACAAACTTGCATATTTATTGGCAAAACCAGAGACTTATACTTAAAGATAGCAACAAATGAGGGTAAAAAGGGAATGAACAACTCTTCTTTCAAAGAGTTATCAATGCTAATTACCAAGATGATGGATATCAGAGGTATTCAACTCACTAAGCAGGTTGATATGGCTACTGCCATAGATGAGAGGGCTTTCTCTCAAATGAAGCTGAGGATCCCAGGAAAGATTCCCGATTCTGATGAGGAAGACAAAGGAACAAAACCTTTAGAATAGCCTGAAGAAGAAGATGCTGAAGAGTCTGATGACTCAGAAGCTATTGAGGAGTCTTTACCTTTGGACCCTAAGGTCAGATCAAAGCTTCAGGCCAAGAGGAAGCTGGTCATCATAGTGGATTCTGACGATGATGATGACTAACCTATTTCAAAGGTGTTGAAAAAGGAAATATTGAGGAGAAAGCTGTTACCCCTCACAAGGAATTGAAGAGGAAAGCTATAGCTGAGGCTACACTAGTCAGAAGGTCTACCAGGCTGAAGATTACCGAGCTTGTGCAGGTCTCTGAACAGTTAAGTTCACCTGCTGCCTCACCAGTAAGATTGTCTGAACCCTCACCTCCTTCACATGTTCATATACCCTCACCTACTACCTCCTCCTCTACATCATCACACAACACTCCATTCATAACCAAATCATCATTGCTGAAACCTTCTTGCCCTATCACTCAGGAGTTTCAATTTGAACCTCACTCCAAACAACACCTCACTAGAACCACAATCTCTACCCTCACCAAACCACCTATCAGATCCCCACTCCTCACCATCTTCCTCACCATAACAAGAAAATCAAACATTTGTTCCTATTGCACAAGTATTTGACTCTCTCATCTCACCAATCTCTAACTCTCTATCACAACCCATCTCACTTCAATCAACACCTCACAGAGGCATACCAAAGACAAATACCCCTCCTTTCAGATACATTTCCACTACCCCACAACCAATTGACCTAATTAACCCTGACCTTTTAAGTTCAGATGATCTTAAGGCAATCAGCAACCTCATTGCTGAACAGGCTGCAGTAATGCTAAACCAAGCCTCTTGGAAATACAAGCCAAATCCTACTGCTTGTATGGGGCCAGATACAATTTTGAAGATATGTCCTGACAGAGGACCATATTGCAAGAAACAGAAGTTGGACCCTAAGTCCAAGAAGCCATATGTTTGGCCTGAAATGAAGTACAAAAAGCTCAAGTTCCCAAGATGGTCCACATCTTTCATGAGTCACCCTGTACCAAGACTCTTTCAAGACCCTGATCATCACTACGGACTATCTCTGGTTGAGAAGCATGAGACGCCAACAGACATAGCCAGACTCTCATCTTATCAGATACCTTGGATAGGCTATCCTGATGATGATGAAAGAGCAGAAGCAAAGCAACTCTACCCCTTCCAACCTACCTTCGTTTTCACTCATTTTCTTTTTATTTTACCTTGAAGTTTTATAATAACCCTTTTTCAATTTGCTCTTTTGATTTTCCTGTTTCTTCTAAAAATCTATCTTGGTTTTTCCCCAATTTATCTCCTCTTGTTTCTTACCTATCCAATTTTGAACATATTTCTTTTAGGATTCCTTGTTTGCAACCTTTTGGTTTGTTGCACTCAGTGATTCCTTTAACCCTTTCTCTTTTTCCTATCATCTTTGATCTTACTTTCATTTATTTTTCTGGTTTCTCCTTCCCTGGCATTGTCTGGAACTTGTTCCTTATGAACATCCTAAAACATCAGATGCCACGTCTGACCCTGGTCCCTCCTCTTCATCTACACATGCTGAATTCGCTGAAATGGCATCCACTATCATTGGTATGGATCCTGATGCTAGAGCTGAAATCAGCGATCTTCGTGAGACGATGGAAACGGTCGTGACCCTTCTTAAGAAATTTATTGAAAAGCAAAATCCTTGATTTTCTTTTGTTGTTTTCTTTGTATCAGCAATGTAATTGCCAATGATGTTCTTTTTCAATGAATGAATACTCAGTTCTATATCTATGTGTTTCTCTTTTTGCTAATGACAAAGGGGGAGAAGCTGAATAAGTATAGAGACAATATACAAGTATAGTAAATAAAGCATCTGAATGTAATGCTTTATATGCTCTGATCATAAGTATAGAAATAAAATGCGTCTGAATGTTGTTATGCATCATATCTCTAATATGCTCTGATCATATGCTCTTATAATTTAAAAGTCAAACCCTAAAATCTGTTTAAGGTAAGCATAAGTTTAGGGGGTGCATGACTATACTCGTTTGATCTTAGCTCTTACTAATGTTTTATTTGAAGTTCATTAAAATCATAAGAAAATGTTTGTCATCATCAAAAAGGGGGAGATTGTTAAGTCTAAGTTTTTGACATCTCTGATTTTGATGAATCCAAACAAAGAATAATTTTAAGTGAACCTTTTGAAATATGCTAATATGTGTATTAAGTGTGTAGATCATAAAGCAAAAGCATTCTGGCAAAACAACAAGTTTCAAAGATGCGTCTGTGTTTAAACTAACACAATGCGTCTGAAGGAAGACTCAATATCTACAAGCTACGAAAATGCGTTTGACCCTACAACTTAAATGAAAGTCTTTCACTTCACTTATATTCGAAAGTCAAGAATATTCCCTTGCATTTTCTAATCAAGAAAATCGAATTCAGAAGCTCAAAGCATCAATCCGTATTTGAAATTCCTTTTGTTGCAAAAGGCAAAATAACCTTTACTCGGTCGCAGACCCATGTTGCACAAATAAGGAAAGTCGCGCTGCCCAAGTCTGAAAAGCAACAAACATTGCTCTGAATCAAGCTGCACTCTAATAAAGCAATGCCAACATATACGGTCAACTTGTCTTGAAGCTCTCCAATGATTATAAACATTAAATGAAAGCTTAAAACGACTCTTTGGCATTAATGGATGAAGAACAAAAATTTTACTCATCCGTAGAACTCTTCGCAACGGATTTATTGCCGATGAGTATAAATAGAAGACTTTGAAGACTGTTGAAGACACACACCTGAAATTAATCTCTCAAGCATTTAGTACTCTATTTGCATTCAAAGCTCTCTAAGTTCTTCTTCTTAGAACACTGCTCTGCTCAATCATTTGTATTTATTGAAAAGTCTTTATTGCGGTCATACCTACCTAAATATTTATTCTCTCATTACTCGATTGACTTGCAAAGTTGTAAATCGTGAAGCTGTTGCTTCATTCAACTCTTACCATTTGTAGAGCCTGAAGAGGCTTGCTGATAGAATACTTGTTTGAGCCTGGAGAGGCTAGGTGTGCAAACAATACTTGTTAGTTGAGCTTGTGGAGGATAGGTGTGCAAACAATACCTATATGTAACCTGATCAGTTATAATGTTAATACTTGGTGAAACTAAGGACTGGATGTAGCCTAAGGTTTGGGGTGAACCAGTATAAATCTGTGTCAACTCTCTTTCATTTTTTATTTAAGTTTCCTTTATATTTATTGTGCTAACCGGGTTGATAGTGCTAAGTTTTCATAAATGATCTTTATATCAGACGGATTCTTGTGTCTAAGTCTTTATCTGGAGAAAACTTTCTTATTTTAGAAAAAGTTAACTAAGCACAATTCAACCCCCCTTCTTGTGTTTTAATCTGTTCATTTCAGACCCTTAAAAGCGATGGGTACGGGGACCCTATAAAGCAATAGGTACCGGGACCCTAAAAAGCATTGGGTACGGGGACTCTTTAAAGCGATAGGTATGAGGACCGGAGAAAAGGATGGGTACAGGGACCCTAAAAAGGATGGCTACGAGGACCCAAGAAAGAAATCGATAGGTACGAGGACCCTTAAAAGCAATGGGTACGGGGACCCTAAAAAGCACTGGGTACGGGGACCCTAACAAGCATTGAGTACGGGGACCCGAAAAGGCGATGGGTACGGGGACCCTAAAGCTAAAGGCAGCGGGTACGGGGACCCAAAAACTAAAGGCAGCAGGTACGGGGACCCGAAAAGCAAGCTAACAAAGACAATTTATGGGGTTCTATGCCTACTAAAGTTGAATGTGAACAAAACAAAGCTTAAGAGGTCCTATCCCTACTAAAGCAAAAAGAACCACGGCTTATGGGCCTTGTGCCAGTTAAAGCTAAACAAAACAACACGAGACTCATCGGGGCCCTATGCACGCTACAGGTAGAGAAATGTGATCCAATGATGTTAATTTTTTATACATGAGGCAATGCATGATGCAAGTGATGCCTTCTGTGATTTATGAAAATCCTTATAAATCTTTTTTGCAAATCATTCTCTGATTCTTTGCCTCTTGGAGTTTCAACCACAACCAAATTTGAGGACGAATTAGAATGAGCCTAGTGGCTTGATATGTGCTCGCATAACCGATGCTTCGAATCCTTGGTGATTAACCCAATGGATGGGGTTATCAGCCTGTTCCTCCCCCTTAACAGTGCCTTTGATCAAGAGACCACTATGGTGTCCTGTGACCTTTTGAAATCCCAAGAAGAATTTATAGTGAGATTCACATTTGAGATCTTCTCAGAGGTGAATAGATGTTCTCAGAGGTGAATGACAGAATGGAGTTTGCACTTCTTCAAGAGATAATCTTTAGAATGATCTTTGCTAGTTTCTCATGTGTATGATCTTAGACATCGCCTTAATCAGCTTCCGAGGATATGACTTGCCCCAGTCTTCATGAATAGGGGAAATTTCATGATCTGCACTCTTAAACTGCCATAGTTTGTCATCTTGACGAGACTTCCTTGTTCTTTCTTTGAATTTGACCCTAACTTTTGCGTAGGTTGCTCCTTTTGAGTTTTCAACCTACCAGATCTCTCTAACTTTTGCCTAATCCGCCTTTTCAGGTTTTCAGCCTAACAAGTCATTTTCTTTTCCTTTCTTTTTCTCCTTTCTTTTTTTTTTTGACTTTTTTATCTTTTTTTTTGGAAGTGCTCTCAGACAGTCATAGAGATTGCCCTTATTTTAGTACATAAGACCCTACGTGAATTGGTGCCTATTTCCCATGATGATCCATCTGAGTAATCAAAATCCATTTGAGCACAAGATCTCCTTCTTGAAATTTTCAGGAGTACCCATTTTCTACAGGCATTTATTAATATATTCTTGTAAAGCTACCCATGGGATTCAGTTGGTCACGTCAAGCTTGGATTCATTCGGCTTTTTCTAGGAATGCTTGATAAAACCCGTGGTCCAAGGGAAATCTTTGCCAAATATATTTTGCTTAGACTTATTTGTTGGATATGGCTCTTACAGAAGCTTGTGACCTTTTTCTGAGACTTTTCTTTGAATCCTTGCTTGAATTGCCAGTTGAGAATGTCACTTCCTCCTTGTATTCAGAATTCTTCTGACCAGTTGTTCATTAAGGGACTATCATTAGATAGTCAAATTTTATTTTTGAACTCATGTTCACTTTGCCTGAAGCATCATGTAATAAACATGCATGTATGCAAAAGTTTGACAGAAAAAACTCCCTGAATGATGTTGGAATTTTGACAGCTCAAATGGTATTTATAGAGGAAGAAACATAGCTTCACAAAAAGTGATATGAAGATCAGAGAATTATTGCCCCAATGCATAAAATTTGGAAATGAAATTAGCTCGACATATGTCATTTGAGAACGAATTGTCATCGAGCAGGATCTTCAAGAATGGAACTGCCCCAGTGTCGGGTCCTCGAAAATGAAATTGGAGAATGGGGTTGCCTCAGTATAGGCAGATGATAATGGAGTTGCCCCAGTGTTGGGCCCTCGAAAATGAAACTGGAGAAAGGGAATGACCCCAGTGTATGGCTCCCAAGTATGAAATCTGAGGATCACAATGCCTAACATACGGCCGTCGAAAGGAAAGTTTTTCCCTAGTGTAGGTCAGTTGCCAATATTGCCCTTACTTTTGCTTAGACTGCCCTTGCGGGTTTTTAGACTAACGGGCTTTTTCTTTTTCTTTTTCTTCCTTTTCTCCTTTTTTTTAAGGAGCAATTAAGTAAAAACTCAGAAGAACACAAACCTTTTGTCTCAATTAAGGTTAATAAAGAAGCAGTCATTCAATGATCAGAGTGGACTTAATAAGGCTTGTAAGTGGCTAGAGTTGAGGGCTTGAAAGGAAGAGTATAAGGATGAAATAAGTGTTTGAGGGTTGAATAAGAGAAAGGATCCATGCCTTTTTCTTGAGAAAGCGATCTCGATCAAATTACCTTTGTATTTCCATAAGCATTTGCTTTTCGCTTGCCTTTTCCTTTTCTCTGCACTTCTTCATTTTCTTTTTCTTTCTTTTCTTTTTCTTTCTTAAGTTTGCACCCTCTCATTATTTCTTCATAATCACCATTTCTTTTGTGCTCGCCCTTTGTTTAGGAGTGATCCTTGTCCAAGGTTCTTTAAAGAAAACTTTCAGGCTCAAAAGGGGTAACAAGGGATAATGATGATAATTTGTGAAGGATAGATAAAGATGGTCAATCTTCATTTCAAATCATGATTGCTTATTTTTCTTAAAATTTAGAGACAAAAAGATGGTGCACACCAAGTGATTATTTATTTGCTCCTTTTGTTTCTATTCTTTTTTTGTTTTTGAATTTTTTTTTCTGTTATTATTATTTTTTAGTTTACCCATCCATAAGACCATTAGTTAGTCCATTCCATTTAGTAATTATTTGTATATATTTTTATATACTTTTAGCTTACAATTACTCACCCATTAGAACTATATATATCTGTATGTAGTCCATTCACTAATATATTTATATATCAGTTAATCTACTATTGAAAAGTAATTATTTATATTTTGTAGTATTTTAGATGTTATTTGTATGTTAATAATTTAATTTAATTTTTTCTTTTTTTATATTTTTAAAAAAATTGTTAATTTTTGGCGTGCCACCCTTGGGAGGTTTAACCCACTTAACTAAATTGGGTCAGCCCGCCTCACCCCATTTTTTTTTTGGGGGGGGGGGGGGGGGGGGAGGCGGGACGAGTTGACCTGTTTTGCCATCTCTACTCATTTGTTTGAGCCTGGAGATGTTAGGTGTGAAACCAACACTCGTTTATAGTTGACTTAGTTATAGTGAAAATATTGGTGAAACCAAGGACTGAAGTGTTAGAGATTTGCGGATAAAACCACACCACAGCTGAAAAATCCCACCATGGATCCATGTGAATGGTCATGACTCTTGTTTAAAAATTTACCTCTTGAAGCACAGAACAATGTGTGATGAACACTGAAAATCACCAAGCACCACAGCAACAACGACACCTCTACGTAGTCCACATGAATATATAGCAAAGTCTAATTTTTGCATTCTTCGAGCGCGTCTACAAGCAGTGCTAGTTGCAAGAGGAGACGTCAGTAACTCAGTAAGGTGTTTCTTTTCACATAAATTGAGTGCATAGTACGGCCAGGGTTCAATGTGTGTGGCTGAACACCCTAAGTGTTGCTATTTATAAGCATCGCCCATTAAATAGGTGAAAAGGGTTGACCTAGCATTCATGGACTCATACGTTGTGAGGCTGGGCCGCGAACACCAATTAAAATTTATTTTATTTTTGTAAATTGAAATAAGATATTTTAACCCCATTTCCATTTCTCATTTTTATTGCATAGAAATGGTACCAAAAACCCTTTATTTTGCCTAGTACTAGAGAAATTCTCTTATTATAAAACTTCGGGGCCTATTGCAAAATGAAATCCTCGTAATACAGGTTGGAGAAAGAAAGAAAAAGAAGCATAGCATGAATAATATAAGGAACAACGTCATGTTTTTGTATATTTTGTGCTATTTTGTCTAAACAAATCAAAATCTCCTTTTGCAGTTGCAAGATCTCTCTTCATTCATAGTAGCAGCAACAACAGCCGAGAGAAAGAGCAAGGGATTTGAGATGGGTTGCAGAAACAGAGACTTGTTCACAGAGGATCACACTTCTCCTTCTTCTTCTCTGAGCGATGCGTTGCTTTTCGCCACCATGTGTATCATTGGCCTCCCTGTTGATGTCCATATTAAGGATGGCTCCGTCTTTTCTGGAATCTTCCACACTGCTTCTATGGATGGAGATTACGGTGCGCTTATTTCACAATGATTTTTTTTTTCTTCTGATTTTTTCTGGGAAAAAATTGTTTCCTGTGTTGATTTCATTGGAAGCTCAAAAGGGTTGTGATATATTTCATATTTTGGGCATTTCCCATGACCCTGCTTGAACAATCATATGTGATTTTCATCTGGGGTGGCTTTCTTTGGTAATAGTAATCTGTTTGCTGAAACATAAACAATATACCCTAAGATAGTCTATACTGTTTGATTTTATTAGTTTGTTTGGCTCTTATTAACTTAGAAAATCTGAGGAATTGAATGAGTGGTTCAATCATCAAAATTATTTATTCTGACTGTATCCGTTTTACTATTGAATCTGGGGGCTACTTATTGGACTTGTTTCTATGAGAAATTTCATTAACTGTTGGAAATAAGAAAAGCATAAGATTGATCCTGTTTATTATATTTATAGAGCATTAAAATGGGTGACCGGCAAAGGCAGAACTGAGTTAACATTTTTAATTATTAGGCATAACGCCTGGTTTTTAGTTCATTACCATTGGCATTCTCTTGCATTGTGCAATGTTCAGGTATTGTTTTGAAGAAAGCAAGGATGACCAAGAAGGGAAAGGGCAGCACCAATGTGGGGAAGGAAGATTTGGTAGACACACTAGTAATTCTACCAGGTGATCTTGTGCAAGTTGTTGCTAAGGTAAGTCAAGCCATTCAATGTCTTATCCCAAAGAAAAATCTTACCATTCAATATGTCCTTTATGAGCCAAAAAATATCTCAGTTAGAACGGAACTATGTGCTTAATGTGCACGTGCTTTTGTACATAGGGATTAATGCTTCCTGCAGATGGTGTTGGTGGAAATGTAACTGGTGATGATGAGGAAGCAGTAACGTGTGAGATAGAGAATCATACAGGGTCTTTGATGGATGCAAAGCAGGATAACCAATCAAGGTGCTATTTTCTATCAAATTTATTCACATGGATGGATAAATGTGTGTTAAGCATAAATTTATTATTATGCTTTATAACGAACATCAACAGAAACATTAGCTGTATATTATTTGCTTGTCAGTTGTCTTCTTACCTTTTGGTTATGTTTTTTTAATGAAGATAAAGAATCTCCTTAAGCACCATGCACAAACATCCTAACATATTTCTGCAATTTACATTATATTAACAATCAAAGGTTACGATATTTGGAACCTAAGTTAATATGTTCAAACGCTCTCACAACTTAAGTTTGCAGGTTGCTCAAAGATTCACTAGCTTATTAAGCCAGCAAAATATGCATAATTTTTGTTAAACACTGTTTTAAACATATCTCAATTGGCCCATGTCTGAAGTTAGATACCACAAGTAACTGCATCATCGTGAAGATCTTGAAGCATTTATTTCATACACAAATTCAGGTTAACCTTTTTTATTTTTATAGAAAATTTTGACTAACTCATTAGCAGGGACTTCACAACTCTTTTCCTTTATTAGGTTATGAAAACATAGGATTCACGGGTTATCCAGAAAGGAAAAAATGAATGTAGGATATGGCCACATAAGGAATAAGGTTGTCAGGTGGTTTGCATTGTGTCTAACAAGCTAGCTTGTGATGATTCTACATAAATAAAGGTTGAAGAATTGTGGCATATATAGAATTAGTAGCTTACAGTGTGTACCACTCACTTTGACTAAAGCATCTTAGATCGTGGTGTTGGACTTGTTCTTGTTCAAGTTACATTATTAGCTGCTGGATAGGGTGATACCACATGGTATTAGAGCAAGATTTTCTCGTGGTATGTGGGATACACATACTGAGGACAATAGGCGATAGATTTTGAATTTCACCTGCTAAGAGGAGTGGCTTTAAGTTGGTCATTCATTTCTTCTTTGACTGAATTTTATTCCTAGTTGTGAGCATTTAGGTTCTTGTTAGTATGTGATTTCTTGGTTAGAGAAAAGAGGTTTGATTTATTAGTGTTGATGGACTATTCTATACATTTGACTATTTGTATGCTTAAAGGCTTATGAAGTTCCCTTATCCATATATGTGGTTCACCAGGATCATCTTTGTTATTATAAAAGAAGAGAAAGAAGCTGATATCATCAACTTTATACTTTATCTAGTATAATGTGTGGTTGGTATAATTAATATTTTATGTCTTTTGGTAAACTTTATCAAGCCATTAACTGTTTTGAGTTCGGAAATTGAATATGAATTGAACCATGTGTTATTTTTATCTTCTGTGGAAGTAGGTCTCCAGTCGAGAATGAGAATGGATTTGCCCATGGTTTTCCACCTTCAATAGCTGGGAATGAGTATGAAGGAAAAAAGTTGCTTGTTAATCAGAAGAGAAGTTCCCTGGAAGTTGATTGTGGGGAAACTGATAAAACAAACGCCACAAAGGTAATGTATATGCATGAATCTGTTTGTGTTTGTGCATTACCGACTTCTATGAGAAATTACTGGGCTACCTATGATCTTACATTTGTGTATTTTCTTTTGTAACTTTCCCGTCAAACTACATTTTGGTTGAAATTAAGATATCTTTTTACTTGATGTTTATCTACATTCTCTCCTTCTAAGGTTGAGTTGAGAGTTCTGACCAATTCTAATTGTTGTAAGACTGTCTATTTGGGTCTACAGTGAATACAAAGAAAAGTAGCCAATCAATTTCTAAATTCATTTAGCAGAGTATTATATTGTCTAAAACATCTTTGCAGTATTACAAATCGTGTCAATGAATAGTCCTCCACCCTGGGTGGTTGCATATTTGTAATGTGCTTAACTGTTAGAACTGTTCCTGTTCATATAAGATATAACTCCTAGATTTTCTTCAGTGAAATTATCTTCTTAATGCAGGTTAAAGCAGCTTCTGGTTCCTCAGTCGATGAGAGGTATGATGTATCAGATATTCCAAGTCTTAGTGTGTGTTGGATTACTTATTCTGTTTGTGTGTTTAAAACAGCTCACAATCAGAAGCTTTCTGAGAGAGATTTAAAAAAAAAAAAGCAATTATTTTCACTAAATAAGCTGAACCAAACAGGACTTGATTCTTCAAGTTAGAAGTCATTTTGTGTTCAAAAAAGCTTGTAATCAAAATGCTGCAGAGAGAACTTTTGGCTGAAAAACCAAACATTTGATAATAAGTAGGTAGTTAGGAAGTTATTACTTATATTTTTATGTAATAAAAAAAGTGGGTTGAAATGCACTTATATAGGTGTAAAGATGCTCTGATGCTAGTGATAAAAAATGGAAAACTTTGTTCTGTGCCATTAGCATAGAACTTTGTTTTGTGTGCCACCATACTTGAATTGATAGTTTTATGCATTGAAAATAAATTTTAGTAGAAACTGTATTTATTTTCTTCATAGGCATATAGCATTCCTACATCATGTACTTATTTGCAGTATTTTGTTTCTTTGTTTTGACTTGAAAATGTGGATGGTGAAGTAGTGCTATCTAAATAAACCCGATGTTCCTTTTTGTGAAATATGATTTCGCTGGACTAATTCAAATACTGTTCTAGAGTCCATCCTCTCAGAACTTGAAGAATATGAAAATCAAATTCAAATACTGTTCTAGAGTTCATCCTCTCAGAATTTGAAGAATATGAAAAGGTTTTTCATACTTTATCATGTGATACATCAATGAATTATATATACACTTGGATAATAAATGCACACCTATTTACAAGAAATAATTGAGCTAATTCCTATGCAACAAAATTACTTTAGCTATTTCCTAAGAGAGAGCTACTTCCTAAGAGAGGGGTCTCAATATCATTTAATACAATTTGTTATTTACAACACACTATTTCCTAAGATAATAAAGTAAACACAGTTTTTCTTTCCACACTCTCCCTTAACTGGTTTGAGACTCAAATAAAGATCAAGGGGTACTCACTGGTTTGCATGCTGTTTTCCCCGTTTCTTTGAGGAGATCCGTAACATACTTTTGTTGTTCGGAGATAAAAATGCTTTGCCTTGAATGAGCAACTTTAATCTCAAGAAAGTATTTCAACATTCCTAGGGCTTTAATCTCAAATTCCTTAGCCAAACATTGACTCAAAAGTTGTTTCTCCTCACTATCATTTCCAGTCACAATATGTCGTCAATGTATACCAAAAGTGCTGCGACTCCCTCTGAAAGAGAATGCTTAACAAACAGAGTGTGATTTCCTTGGCTTTGCTAGTATCCTACAGCCAACAAAACTCTTGCAAACCAAGCCCGTGGTGATTGTTTGAGGCCATACATGGCCTTCTTCAAATTACATACAGTATTAGCATGGAAGTCCTTTCCATAACCTGGTGAAACCTCCGTATAAATTTCTTCCTCAAGATCTCCATGCAAGAAGGCATTCTTGACATCAAGTTGTTGTAAATCCCAACCATAGTTTGCTACTAATGGCAACAAAATTTTGACCATGTTGATCTTTGCAACTAGTGCAAAGGTTTCTCAATTATCAATTTTGTAAGTTTAGGTGTATCCTTTGGCCACCAACCGTGCCTTGTACCTTTCTATCGACCCATCTGCTCTATATTTCACAATATGCACCCATTTGCAACCCACAACCTTCTTCCCTGCTGGTAACTGTACCAACTCTCGGGTTTTGTTTTTTTCCAATGCCCTTGTCTCTACCCGCATGGCGTTTTTCCATCTTTCATTGGACAGAGCCTCTGATAAAGTGGTAGGTATGGTGATGGTGTTTAGGCTTACAAGGAAGGCTCTATGAGATGGTGAGAATTTATTGAAAGATAGAAAATGTGCAAGAGGGTATAATGGCCTTTTTGTGCATTCCCTAGTTCCTTTTGTAATGGCTATGGGTAGATTCTGATCTTCACCATTTAAATGAAATCTAGTTTCACCTTGTAATGAAGAGTTAGATATTAGTACCTCATTGGAAGGTTCCGGGTTAGATTCTTGGACCCGCACAGATTTAGGGTCAACCATATTCCTCCTTGTGAATATCTTGTCTTTACCAAACCTTGCATTCTCAGGAGCACAATCTGTTATGCCTTGAGTTGTTTTAGGTGTAGGTTCAAATGTTGTTTCAAAATTGATTTTTTCAGGTGAACCATCAAAGAAGGACTGTCAGGGGGAGGACTTTTAGACATAGGAAGTAAGGACAAATCACGAAGGGAATCTTCCTTATCTTCCCTAATTGAATGCTCCCCCTGTAGATAAGGATTTGTGAAGTAAGGCTCATCTTCGGTGGAAGTGACATCCATAGAGACATAAAAAAATTTATCTGGAGGGTGCTAACATTTGTACCCTTTCTGGGTAGAAGAATAGCCCACAATGACACATTTTAGAGCCCTCAGACTTAGTTTCCCCCGTTATAATTGTGAACATGGACAAAGTACACACCAAAATATTCTTTGGACAAGGTTGTTCGTGGTGTGTATATCAAGGTAAGAAGAGGAAAGAATGTCCATTGGACTCGAGTCCTAAAACTCTCGTAGGCAAACGATTTATAACATGAGTAGCTGCGAGAACAGTTTCTCCCCCAAAAGACTTAACATGCATTTTGCTGGAACAATAATGCTCGAGTTTTTTCAAGGTGTCCATTTCCTTTCTGCTACCTTATTTTGTTGTGGGGTGTTAACACAAGATGACTCATGTATTATTCTTGCATTCTGAGAAAAATGGCATAAGAGTTTGATTGAAATAGTCTCGGGCATTATCTAACCTAAATCTCTTGATATTGACCCCAAATTGATTTTTAATCATCGAACAAAAAATTGAGAGAACAATACTAATATCATATTTATGTTTGAGTAGAAAAATCTAGGTAACACGAGCACAATCAATAATGAACGTCATAAACCATTTTGCTCCAAAGACATTACCCCAAACATGTGGATGATATGAAAAGGAACAAAACATCTTGTCACTAATTGGAAAGCTTACCCGGTTATGTTTGGCAAGTTCCCACATGTCACTATGGAATTTGTCAACATTTAGACTGGTAAATAGAGATGGCAAAAGATTTTTAACAACCTAGAAAGAGGGGTGTCCAAGTCTGTGATGAAGAAGCCAAATATTGTCTTTAGTGGATAAACAACCTCAGAGGTTAAAGAGTATGATATTTTGCCCTTGGTTTTGTTCAATTGACAAGGTGTTTCAAGGTAGTAAAGGCCACTGTGTTCCTTAGCATGTCCAAGCATCTTCCCCGAATCCTTGCCCTGAAAAACATAAAAACTATGGTGATAAACTACATTGCAAGATAAATCTTGGGTCAATTACTAGACAGAAACAAGGTTTATGGCCAGTTTAGGGACATGAAGGATATTTTTTAGAGTTATTAGGGGGCTGATTTGGATATTTCCTACTCCTGCTACAGTGGTCACGGAAGCACTGATTGTGGCTATTTTCTTAGTGCTTGGGCATAAGGAATAGGTTGAGAAAAAGTTGGATGTGTTGGTCATGTGGTCTGTAGCTCCGAAATCCATAATCCTAGAATTAGCAAAGGTTGTACCCGAGGCATTCAATCCAATAGAGAATAGAAACTTACCTGAATATGCCGAAGACCAAGTACTCGAGGGTTTCTCAAGATTGCTTATAAGTGACTCCAACCCCTCAATCTCGTCTTTGTTAAGGCTGCTGAATTTTGTTTGTGATGTTTATTGTTGGAAAGCCGCCTTAACTGCGGCCCACCCCTAGCCACCTTAATTGCAGCAACTTTGAGCTGCCTTCATTGCAGCCTCCAGCACCTTCATTGTGCTGGTTGTGAGGGTGTGTTTAGTCCCACATCGCCTAGAGATATGGCCAAAGTAGTGCTTGTAAAGCATGGGCAATCCTCACCGTACAAGCCGGTTTTGTGAGGTTGAGTTAGGCCAAAGCCCAAATTCTAAGATGATATTAGAGCCTATCCTAGATCCGTTGTTGGGCTGCCCACATTGTCCACGCTCCAAGTGCATAGATCTGGGCGTGAGTGGGTGTGTTGGAAAGCTGCCTTAATTGCGGTCTGCCCTTAGCCGCCTTCATTGCGGCAACTTTGAGCTGCCTTCATTGTAGCCTCCAACACCTTCATTGTGCTGGTTGTGAGGGTGTGTTTAGTCCCACATCGCCTAGAGATATGGCCAAAGTAGTGCTTTTAAAACTTGAACAGTCCTCACCTTACAAGCTGGTTTTGTGAGGTTGAGTTTGGCCCAAACCTAAATTCCAAGATTTATTCACCTTGTATTGTTCTAGCAACATGAGCCTTGCTGTTATTCCATGATTGTTTTCCTCGCTAACCCAATCCTTGACTTGGTGGTTTTCCATTAAGCTTCCAGACCATTGACAAGTATCCTCATTATCTTTGCTCACTGACATTGTTTGCACAGAGCAATCTCAATAAGGCCCAATTACTTAAAATTAGAGGTGGGTATACGGGCCAACCCAGTCCGTTTAGGCCCGGTCTGCATTAGACCACAATTAAATGGACCGAGCCCGGGTTGGCCCGCAAATCTAACAGGCCTAATATTTACTAGTTCGTGTCTGGCCCGCCTAACCCACGGGTTAACGGGCTAGCCCGCGGATTCATTAATAAAAAAATAAAAGAAAATCATTAGTGATAAGGAAACTAAGATCCAAGCATAAGGATTGGAGTGATAAGGAGGTCATGGATTCAACTCCCCCCACTAACATAATATACTAATTACTAATTACTAATATTTGTCTATCAAAGAAAAAAAAATTATCAACATTTACATATAGCTTTTTCTTGAACATGTCCAGAGACGTGAGGTACTACTGGATAAGGTTGATAATTATATGTTGCCTTATCTGTGTATTGGAACAAGGAAAGGAATTTGCAACTAAATAATAGAAGAAAAAGCAAATATTTGTGAGAAAGGGTTGGTGGTGAACGACAATGGCAATGATGTCTACTTGTTTGAATTGGAATGTCGGAGCGGTAGAGAGGATTGGAACTCATGAACGGCATTTCCGCCTGCCATGGTATGTGGAGGTGGAGCTGCATTGTTATGGAAAAAAGGAAATTTTCTAATGGTTAGTTGTTGTAAGCTTGTAACGATAAGGGTTCAGAAATTTGTGTATTTGTGAATTTGAAATGGCTGATGGGTCACGAAAATGGAGTTGCACGCACGGGTCACTCACTTCTCTTGACCCATATTGCAATATTACAAGTAGAGGTAGCCTATAATTTTGTTATTTAAAAAAAAGTAGTGGTCCGTGGCTATGTAGTTAATTGCGCGCTATAGCGGTGTAGCGGAGCGGATCAGCCCCTGGCCACTATGGCTCTCGAATAGCATAGCGTTTTCTGATAGCGGCAATAGCGGTCGTTACAAGAAAATGTGTTCAGAACTCATTTTTTACCTCTCCTCAAATGGGCATCTAACGATCATATTTGGGAGTATTGTCGGTTTAATGGTCATAATTGGGGGTATTGTTGGTTTTTCGGGCGAAGGTTAAATAATTTTCGCCTTTAGCTCCTTCATATTCGATAGTTTTTTGACTTTTGTTATTATTGACATGAAGATTATAACTTAATAATTATTAATTATGAGTTTGTGTTTGCAATTTTGGGTAGTATGTTATGTTTTAGCATTTACATGTGTATATCTAATTTTTTTATATACATTTCAATAGCGGCCATCCCGCTCCTGCTAACCTGCTATAGCGGTTTCGGGGGTCGGCTGCTACGCGCTGCTATCTGGGATTGGTAACTATGGTCCGCGGACCAGCCCGTTAACCCGTGGACCAAACCCATTTAACCTGCTAGTTAAATGGACCGAGCTAAAAAAGCCCGCATTTAAACGAGTCTATATTTTGCTTAGTCCTAACCCACACGGATCGTGGGTTAAAAGGACCATCCGCGGGCCCAAGCCCATATACCCAACTCTACTTAAAATAGAGATGCCAGCAGGTGTGTGATATCGTCGACAATGAAGGCCAATGATTAACGGAGCAGAAACGCAGAAGGAGAAACAAAGATATATCAGCGGCCATGGAGTCCAATCGATTAGTAGAGCAGAAATGCAGGAGAAACAAAGGCTGTTCCAAGAAAGAGCAACTCTGATACCATCTCAGAATTTGAAAAATATGAATAATATATATATTTTCATACTTTACCATGTAATACATCAATGAGTTATATATACACTTGGATAATAAATGCACACCTATTTACAAGAAATAATTGAGCTAACTCCTATGCAACAATAACTTTAGCTATTTCCTAAGAGAGGAGTTAGTTCCTATGGGAAGAGGAGTTCCAATACCATTTAATACAATTTGTTATTTCTAACACACTATTCCCTAGGATAATTAATTAAACACAGTTTTCAAACACCCTTCCGATGCCCCTTCATTCCCCACTCCTCCAAACTGAGTGCCAATTTGAGGAGAAGAATAAACAAGAGAATATTTTTTGAATATGGAGATAATTTTTCTTTTCCATCGAATGACTTAAATTATGATGGACTTCTGTTATTTTGCTAATTTACATTATTGCAATTTTATTATATATGATGTTAATAAACTCGATTTTTCTTCCTGGAGCACACTTAATTGGTAAATATGTAGATACCATGTGCTACTAATGGATGGTATCAGTCTAATTTTTTAATACTATTAGTATCATGGTGTCTATCGTAAGCCATAAGTCCATAACAAACAATTTGCACTTGCTAGAAGAAAGATTTTTAAAAGCATAGATTTATGACATTATTTACTTTTATCCTTGGGTTCCTGCCAACTATTTTATTGACAGACAGGCTGGAGATGTCAAGTCAAAAGGGAAAGTTGATGACTGCAGACGGAAGTCCGAGGTTGTTAAAGAAAAAATTGTATGTTGAGTGTTGATACATGCCTAGCTAGTAATTCTGAGCAGGATTTCCACACATTTTGATGCTAGCTATTATTTTTTTCTTCTAATGCTGTGATTTTCCACAGGATGAAAAGATTCAAAGCCTTACTTCAAGCCATGGAAGTGAGTTGGATTTCTCCAGTTTCTTCTGCACATAAAATTATCCTTAGTCACCATTGATAGAAGTGGCATAACTTGTAATGATAGAGGATATGTCTTAGTTTGTACACTTCTTTAAGCAATATGCTATAAGGGATGCTAATTCGTTAGCCTGATATCAAGATATATTTATTTAAGATTTTTTATATGCATGGGGATCTTTTTCCTTCTTCAGTAAACCCTTTTGCAAAGCTTTAATTACAGAAAACAATTTAAGTTTGTCCGTATTTTCTTTCAATACTTTTACGTAATATTACCTCTCTTTTCTTTCTGGTTAAAATCCCTTTCCTCTCCAACCTAATTTGAGCCATGGCCTATGGTCTCTCTCCTTGGATTGCTCAAATCTTGTCTTCCTCGCATGACGATGAGGATAATGCTGTCATATTTTTGTGTTTCCTTCTTATTTGATCCTCTTGTATTACATTGCAGTTGATACTTGTCTTGTCCAAGTGGAAGTTGTTGAGCATGAAAGCACACATATGACATCAAATCCTTCTAATAATGGGTTATTCTGCAATGGTGCTCTTTCATCTGTTAAAGTCGATGATCGGTGTAGTGAAAGGTCTACTTCAACTGACTCTGCTTCTACAAATTCTACCCAAGGTGTGGATCTCATCTCAGAGTCCTACAATTTGCCAGCAAAACCTGTTGAAACATCTGCTCCAAGGGGTACAGAATCTACCAGAAATGCTAAGGTAATAAATTGGTTTAACTTCTGCCAGCAGCTGCTTGCAAAACAGATCATGATTAAAAGAGAAAATTTGTACGAGGGTTTATTCATGATTGCAAAGCACATTAGATACATTTCTGTCTTATTGGATGTATTTTACTAACTGAAAGTCATTTCAGAAACCTTTTTGGTTTTCATGAATCATCCATCGGGACTTCGATGACTATGAATTCATATCCCAAATGTCTGTTAGTTATACTATCTCTAAACATTTTGAATTAGTGATCCATTATCTTTTCATTTTTTCCCCCTTAGATATATAATCCATCATTTTAAAATCTTTAGTGTATTGATTTAAGTTTTTACAAATTTTGGTTTGGTTTACCGAGAAGCATAATAAAACAGCAGTTTGAGATAATACGATGAATTTTTTTTTTATCGTTTTTTATATACTTCAACTTTTTCTCATTGTGACATTCTTTTAGGAATTCAAGCTCAACCCAGCTGCCAAAATTTTCTCTCCATCTTTTGTAAATCCTAGTTCAGCAGCGGCTGCTGTGACAACTGCTGCAAACATGGTTTACGTGCCAAATAGCTCTCCCACGGTAACTGTGGCTACTATTCAACCAGAAGTTGGATTCAATACTTTTGCTTCTCGGCCTTCTCTGCCTGTTAAGGTTGCTGAGTATAGTAATTTGACTGTGGCAAATAGTGGCAGTGGTTCTCAATTTTCACAACCTGTACGTATTAATAATTTTGTTGATATTTTGTCTCTCGTGTGCATGCATGCTTGCATGACTCTGTCTATTTAATACTAGATGTCAGAAATGCAAGTACAGTCAGAAACCATATATTTTTTAGGTACTCACTCTAGTTATTTTGCCCATTTCTTTGGCAACAGATTGTTGCACATAGGACACAACCATTACGGTATGCTGCACATTACACTCCTGTTTTGTCTGAACCTGCTTATTTGCAGCCAAGCACTCCTGCTGTAAGTACAAAATAATCTCATGTGCTATGTAAATTGAGTTCTCTTTTTCTAACTTCTCATAATTTATTCAGGAAATTACATGTATTTATATGCTGAAGAATCAACCATCAACAAGATATTGTCTTTCTTTCTGAGTGCAGGTTATGGTTGGACGCTCAGGACAGTTAGTCTATGTTCATCCAGTTTCCCATGTAAGATAGCATGCCTACGACCCTTTTTAGCTAAGGAGTTTCTTCAACTTATCTTGATAAATTTGGATTACGCAAAATCTGGATTTTTTTTTTTGATAAAACTGGAAGATGATGCTCCATAGAAAATTGAAAAAACATTGAGGAATTGCCATTGAATAGTAAGAGTGGTCCCACTTTTCAAGTAATACTTCACATCCTTAAAAGGGACGTGACTTGTGAGGAATAGATGGGTGTATCTTGTTATTTATTAACTTATTCAAGAAATAATTGCTACAGTTTGGTATATCTTAAAATTTTATACTTAAATCTTTATTTGGCAAGGCCGAATCGCTATCTTACCGTGGATAGCTTTTAGAGGATAAACGGTTTGACCAAACTAGAGGTGTTTGGTAAACGACTTTATCTCCCCAACTTATAGCGTCTTTTCACTACTTTTAGTGTTTTTTCATACGCTACTTAAAGTAGTGTTTGAGCTTATAACTTATTTATTTTTTCCATTATTTTTATCCTAACTATTTTAATTAAATTTCTCCTTTATCCTCTTGTAAATAAAATATAAAAAGTCCTAATCCCTAATACCTCTCACGCCTCACGTTTCACTAACTAGATATATATTTAGAAGAAAAATAATAGAAAATATATTTTTGCCTATAAAAACAATAATATTTATATAAAAATTATATCAACATGTCATTTTATATTTTATATATATATATATATATATATATATATATATATATATATATATCTATTTCTATTTAATTTTAAAAATAATGAAAAATGAAAATAAAATAAAATAAATTATTTCATATTTTGAGATGATAATAAAGAATTTAAAATAGATTAAAGTATTAAAAGTGATAATTATTTTAATATATATATATATATATATAATTTATATAAAAAAAAAGCATATAAATATGTTCTTTCATGTCGGCTGAATAGAAATAAAAGCACTTTTTTCTCTAGAAATGTTAATGGAAATTTTGATCATTATTAACTTACTCTTTTTACTTGTGAATGAAGGAATTGGTTCATGGTGCGATGGCTATCTCACCAGTGTCAGGTCGCCCTTTGTTGAATCATGTACAATTTCCAAAGCAGCAAGGTAAAAACACGATCATTTGTACTAAGGAAAAATATCTTATTATTTATTGCAACTACTTTTATGAATGCTTTAGTTACACTGCTCATGGATAACAACCACATTTTCTCTAGACTATATATAAGCTTTTTAACTTCATACCATCATTATGGAAGGAGGGGATTTGAAGGTTTTGTTTTGGTACTGAATAAATTTAATTATTGAGAAACTTGAAAATAAGAGAGATAGTGCTGAATTCTGTGTTTTCAACTGACCACACAAGGACTCGTCATATAATAAACTCAACATTAATTACAAAGATATTCAATCTAATCCATTAAAGGAGTAATCTTAATATTGATCCTAATTGATTCTGTTATATATGCATAATAAGTTACCATATCAACACAAATATTCTAACACTTCCCCTCAAGCTCGTGCGTATACGGTATATATCATATGCAACAAGCTTGTTACATATAATTAACCCAAGGACCTCTTAAGAGCTTTAGTGAAAATGCCTGCAAGCCGGTCATTCAAATTCACAAATGCGGTAGCAATTTCTCGGATTGAATTTTCTCCCAAACAAAATGACAATTAATTTAAATGTGTTAAGTTCTCTTAGACTAGTTTCGAAGATATATGTGGGGCAGCCTGATTGTCACATACAAGCTTCATTGTTTGTGGATCTTTAAGTAATTGCTTTAATCATGAGTTCATAGGTTGTAGTGGCCATAGCCCGATACTCAACTTTTGCACTTGACCTAGCAACTACAATTTGCTTTTTAATTTTCCAAGATATCAAATTTTCTCTAAGGACACAGTAACCTGAAGTAAAACGTCTATTAGAGAACCTACCCAATCAGCATTTGTGCTCTTTAATATATAGCACCCCAATGCAAGACACAAGGAGAATCAAGGAATTGACTGACATGCTCAAGCAAAATAGAATCAGATCTTGTTACCGTGTGATAACAATTTTCCTACCAACCTTTGAATAACATCCAAGATCTGCTATTGGCCCTCCTGCCCTTGTAGAAGCTCAACATTGGGATCCATGGGTGTATTAATGAGTTTGCATCCTAACATTCCAGTTTTCTCCAAGATGTCCAAGGCATATTTCCTCTGAGAGATAGAAATACCGTGCCTAGATTGTGCCACCACGATCCCTAGAAATTAGGAAACCTCAAAGCTTTCCTAGGTCCTTGGTTTGAAAATGCTTGAATAAGTGTTGCTTAAATTGTTCGATGCCGACATGGTCATTTCCAGTAATGACAATGTCATCCACATAAACCACAGCATCGATGCACAGGTCTAAAGATCGATACCGATAGAAATAAAATGATTGGCTTCACTATGAAACCTACCTAAGTCTTGAACAACTGCATTGAATCACCTAACCAAGCTCGAGGCGACTGTTTTTGACCATACAATGATTTATTGAGGTTGCACACCAATCCAGACTCCCCCCCGAAACAAAACTAGGTCGTTGCTCCATATACACCTCCTCGTATAAATCACAATGTAAGAAGGCATTCTCTATGTCTAATTGATAAAGAGGCCAATGTTGAACATAAACCAGATTTAGGAAAAGTCGAACGGAGGCAACCTTAGCAACTAGAGAAAAAGTGGCTCTATAATTAAGGCCAAATATTTGAGTTGTAACCTTTGTGACTAAACGAGCCTTCAATTGATCAATAAAGCCAACATGAGCAACTTTAACTGCAAACACCCATCTACAGCCGACAACAAATTTTCCCGATGGTTTGGGACTAGATCCCATGTGTCATTAAATTGTAAGGCAGACATCTAATCTATCATCACGTGGAGCCAACCAGGACGGGATAGTGCTTCACCTGTGGTTTTAGGGATGGTAACAAAAGACAGACTCAAAACAAAGGTTTAATATTGTGAAGAAAGACGATCATAAATTAAGAAAGGCATAGAGGATGGGGGTTGCGAGTGGATTCTGTAGCTTTTCGAATAGAAATATGTGGACGGTTTGATGCAGGAACCAAGGCAGAGGTTCCAACATTCGAAGGCGAGTGAGTCTTCAGGAGCTTCTGTGGGAACCTCTCCTGGTAAAATGTGGCACCAGTAGGTGGTCGTGGTCGACATCAATAGGTAGTCAACGAATGGGAAGGACCATAGGCAGGAATACTAAGCTCTCCATCGGAATAAGTGGGGAGATGATGGAAAGGAACAAGAAGAATGGTATATACTCGAAGATGTCGACCAATGATGATGAGAAAGGTTGATGATTAAAGAAGGTGACATTAACAAACACAATATACTGACCTTAATCAGAAGAGTTGCAATGATACCCTTTTTGAAGTCAAGAATTTCCAAGGAAGAGACACTTGAAGGCTTTGACAATGAACTTGTCTTTCCCTAGATTGAGATTATGAACAAAACAAGTACAACTAAACACATGAGGAGACAACTAATAGACAGGTGTATAGGAAACAATATAGTTCGAGGAATTTTATCATTTAACACAGAAGGCATAGGCATGCGATGTTTTAGATAACAAGATGTAAGAACAACATCCCTAAAACAAAGAGGTGCAAGAAGTAAAGTCATGGTTGTTTGACTTGTTTCAGTTAAATGTCGATTTTTGCATTCAGCCACTCCATTCTGTTGTGGAGTATGGGGACAAGAAGTTTGATGCAGAAACCTTGTTTTGTCATGAATTCTTGAAAGTCAAGAGAAAGATATTTGCGGGCATTACGCAAAGTACATATACCCTTCCAAACTGAGTTTAAATTTCAAAGCAAAAAAAAAAAAAAAGTGATTTTAAATTTCAAAGCAAAAAAAAGTGATTTAAAAAGAATGATAACAAGTTTTATTAAAAATATCCAAGTGCATTGAAAATAATCATCAATAAAAATGACAAAATATTGAAACCACAAACTAGACTTGACATGACTCGGTCCCTATACATCGAAATGAACAAGAGAAAAAGGTGCATCAGCTCTTACACGACTTGGAAAGGAGGCACGCTTATGTTTTCCCTTTTTACAAGACTTGCAATCTAAAAAGTGCAAACTAGATAAGTGGGGAACTATTTTTTGAAGTTTGGAGAGACTTGGATGCCTAAGACAGTTGTGAATGAGGTCAAGAGGATCCATCATCATAGATACTACTCGAGAACTAGGCATAACAAGATGATGAAGTTCTCGCGACTCACAACCTACTCCAATCGTCTTCCCCATACGTTGATCCTTGTGACAGAAAGGGCTCATTAAAATGGAAACACAACAAGGAAGAAGCAAGACGGAATTGAAACATGGCCTGAGAAATTTGCCACCGAGCAATGGGTGTGGTGGATTTGGGTATTTGCAAAGATGGGTCGAAACTCGCTCTGATACCAACTTGAAAATAAGAGAAATATGGCTGAATTGTGTGTACCTTCAACTGACCACACAAGGATTTGGACTTGGCATTAATTACAATGATATACAATCTAATCCAAGGTTGTCAAATCGCGATTCAAAATCGCTAGGGTAATTTTTGAATCGTGAATCATAAATTGAATCGCAAGATTCATAAACATAATAAAAATAGCTTCAACATATCATTTAACTGATGTATTATATATATTTGCTCACTATATGACTTGAACAAACAAATTCATAAATCACAAGTTCATAATTAAGTGTCATCATCGACATATTTAATGCTCATATACACTATTAAATAAGAAAAATGAAAGGATTTTAACCTACCCACTACAAAAAAACCAGACCTAAAATAAGCCCACCCAAAATGAAACAAAACTGATCTAATCATAATCATAAAATAAAATTTAAAAACCAAAAAAATGAAAGAACAAAAAAACGATAGTCACTTTGTAGAATAGAGAAGGGATGCTGGCCTCTATAACAAACATGACTTTGGCTGCTTGCAGTAGCACAACAGAGCGAGCCACTGGAGGAATCATCGATTGAGCCTCACAAGGTGGCCCACCTGGCTTCGCAACCCGCATAACCCGCTTGCACAATCTGACAGCCTCAGTTGTCATTCTGGGTTGCGATGGACTTGACTTTGGAACTGCAAACCCTATTGCTCAACTCGTGAAACTGCAGTTGCGTGGATCGCTTTCCGTCTAGTGATTCATGAGTCGGCACCGTATCGCACGATTACGACAATTCACGGTGCAATTCTGGTGACTCTCCGATTCAACCACCAACGCATGTCGTTTCTCCACTGGCTTGTTTTGAAACATACAAGTCGATTCGTAAAATATTATGATTTTGATAACCATGATCTAATCTAATAAAAATTCTATAGAAGGCAATGGAATAATTGTTTGTGTAATTCATTCATAGTAGGAGTCTCTTTTATAGAGAGATTACAATAAAAGCAAATCAAATCAATACAAATCTCTTTCTATAATTAAGGAAGGAAATAAAACAAAATAAAATCAGAATAATAAAGATAAAATAAAATAAGATCAAAGAGGATCAAATGATGGATATTTTCCTGATTCTCCTACACCCCCACTCAAGTTGGTGCATAGATATCTATCATGCCCAACTTGTTTATCAAATGCTCAAAATTGGGTCTTGCTAGATTCTTGGTCAAAATATTAGCTGTTTGTTGGTTGGAAGTCACAAAAGGAAGACAGATAATGCCATCATCTAATTTTTCTTTTATGAAGTGACGATCAATCTCAATGTGTTTGGTTCTGTCATGCTAGACGAGATTGTGAGCTATGCTTATTGCTGTGTTGTTGTCGCAGTACAGCTTCAATGGAAGTTCAACCTTCATCTTGAGTTCCTCCAAGACTCTGTAGATCCACACCCCTTCACAAATCCCTTGGGCCATTGCTCTAAATTCAGCCTCAACACTACTTCGAGCAACCTCGCCTTGTTTCTTGCTTCTCCAAGTTACTAGATTTCCCCACACATAGGCACAATATCCTGAAGTTGATTTTTTGTCGGTGACTGATCTTGCCTAGTCAGCATCAGTAAAAGTTGCAACATTCCTCTCACTGGTTTTTCTAAAGTATAGTCCTTTCCCAGGATTGGTCTTCAAGTACCTCAAAATTCTGTAGACTGCCTCAAGATGTTCTTCATATGGGGAGTGCATAAACTGGCTTACAACACTCACAGAAAAAGCAATATCTGGTCTGGTATGAGTAAGGTAGATTAACTTGCCAACTAATCTCTGGTATCTCCCAAGATCAACAGGAACATCTCCTGTCTCCCAAAGTTTCACATTTGGGTCCATGGGAGTATCGACTGGTCTGCAACCACTCATTCCAGTTTCCTTCAAAAGGTCAAGAATGTACTTTCGTTGGGAGACCACAATTCCCTTATTTGATCGAGCAACCTCCATGCCAAGAAAATAACTCAATGCTCCCAAATCCTTGATTTCAAATTCTGCTGCCAAATTTTTCTTCAGCCTTCCCATCTCTATTACATCATTCCCAGTAAGAACAATGTCATCAATATAGACAATTAGTGCAGCAATCTTTCCCATCAGATGAAAATTTTGTGAATAAGGTGTGATCGGCTTGTCCTTGACTGTATCCCTGTTTCTTCATGGACTGGGTGAACCTTTCGAACCATGCTCTCGGATACTGTTTGAGTCCATAGAGTGACTTCTTCAATTTATATACATTTGACCCAAATTTTTCTTCAAATCCAGGAGGGCCATCCATGTATACCTCTTCTTCTAGATCACCATTGAGGAAGGCATTCTTCACATCCAGTTGGTGCAAAGGCCAATCTAAGTTGGCAGAGGGATAAGAGAATCCTGACAGTGTTCTATTTTGCCACGGGAGCAAAAGTTTCCGAGTAGTATATGCCATAGGTCTGAGTGAACCCTTTGGCCACCAAGCGTGCCTTGTACCTTTCTACGGATCCTTCTAAATTATACTTCACAGTGAAGACCCATTTGCAACCCACTGTGTTTTTTCCAGGTGGTAAGGTCATAACACTCCAAGTGTTCTTCTCAAGAGCTCTCATCTCCTCAAGAACATCTTCCTTCCACTTTGGATCTTTTAGAGCTTCCTGTACATTTTTGGAACTTCCGTACTAGATAACTGTGAGGTAAATGCAACAAAAGAGGAAGACAAATTTGAATGACACAAATTTAGACAAAGGATGCTTAGTACAAGATCTAATACATTTTCTAAGCGTTATGGGGATGTCTAACTCAACTGATTCATTGTGACAATTAGGTTCAGAAGGGGACTTACCTATATCAGGTTGACTCATTGAATTTTCTCTCAGTTCGGATTCATGACTGCACTGGAGAGTTGATTCTTCGTTTCTTTTCTTACGGTTCCTTGAAACAAAGAACTTTCCCCCACCTTCGGTCACCATCCTTGAACCTGTTAATTTCTTCTTCACAAGAATCAACATGTTTTGGCATTTCGATTAGTTCTTCATTATTATCAATTTCCAAAGAATGTTTGTCCGAGTTTTGATTTAGAGATGTAGACCCAGGCCTTGCTCATGATGTGAGTAGGTCCAGATAATGAATGTTGGTCATTTGCTATTGGTGTAGTTGTATAGGTCTCAGAATCATTTGAATTTTCAGATAAAATAATGGTTTCAAAAGAATCTTCATGTGAATTCCCCCCTTGAAGATGAATGTCCTTAAAAAAAGGTAGAAGGTGGCATCCATGGTCACAAATTCTTTTTGATTTTGGATCAAAACAGTTGTACCCCTTCTGGGTTGGAGAATAATAAAAACACATTTTATAGCACATGGTTCTAGCTTCCCAAGATGTTTATGTTCATGAACAAAAACAGTAGAACCAAATATCTTCAAAGGTAAATTGACTGAAAGACGAGCCATAGGAAAACACTCTTTAAAAATATGAAGGGGAGTTTAAAATTGTAAAACTTTGGAAAGCATACGATTAATCAAATATGCTGCAGTTAAAACAGCTTCACCCCACACGTATTTTGGAACTTTTTTTTCGAAGAGTAAGGCTCTAGCCACCTCTAAAAGATGTCTATTCTTTTTCTCTGCAATCTCATTCTGTTGGTGTGTATTAGCACAAGAACTTTGATGCACAACCCCATTTTCAAGAAAGAAATTCCCCAAAATCATATTTAAATATTCCTTTCCATTATCTGCACCATTTTAAAGAAATTTCTTACAGCTTGACCAGCCTCAGATTTTTCCTTTAACAAGTACACCCAACAAAGTCTAGTGTGATTATCAGTAAACGTGATGAGCCATTTTTTATTGGAGAATGTACTTGTCTTGTTAGGACCCCAAACATCACTGTGGATAATAGAAAAAGGTTTTGTTGGCTTATAAGATTGCATAGGAAAAAAGAGCAATGATGTTTTGCAAATTCGCAAGTTTCACAATGAAATAAAGAAGGGTCTTTATTACAAAACAGCTTTGGAGATAAATGTTTTAGGTATCTAAAACTCGGGTGACCTAATCGTAAATGCCATAACATAATATCATTATTGTTATCAGAAATAAAATTAGATTCAAAGCAGGAACCTATTGGTTGGGATTGTTTTGATCCAAGTCCATCATCAAAGTAATAGAGTCCTCCATTCTCCTTAGCACTGCCAATCATCCTCCCCGAGTTAAAATCATGAAACACACAATGAGAAGGAAAGAATTTAGTTTGACAGTTTTTATCCCGGGCTAATTTACTGACCGATAAAAGACTACTTGACAAATTTGGGACATGAAGGACATCTTGGAGAGTTATTGTTGGAGATAGGACAATGAACCCTTTCCCTGCAATGACTGATAGAGAGTCATCTGCAATTTTAATTTTCTGGTTACTTGCACAAGGACTATATGAAGAAAAGAAACTAGACTCTCCTGTCATATGATCAGTAGCACCTGAATCAACAATCCAAGTATGATTGACACTAAGAAGAGTAGTTTTAACAAAGTTACCTTTCTGGGCTATGGAGCAGGTAGGAGTTTGAGACTCAAGAAGTTTGTATAGTTGATCTATTTGTTCCTTAGTGAAAGGAAACGAGCTTGAAGAAGACTGTTTCTCTTGATCAGAGGTATTAGCTTGTAATGCACGATTCTCACCACTACCTTTCTTCTTCCAATTCGTAGGCTTGCATTGGAGTTTCCAACATGTCTCACAAGTATGCCTCGAGCGTTTTCAATGCTCGCACCATTTATCAGATTTCTTTCCATCTTTCTTCCCCCCTTCATTGTAGTTTCTAGTTGCAAGTGCAGAGCCCTCTATTTCTGAAATCGAGGCTGCCTTACCCATCATAACTCGTTGTCTAGCCTCTTCTCTCCTTACCTCTAAAAAAGTTACACGAATTGTTGGCAGAGGCGTCTTCCCCAGAATTCTACCTCTTACTTCATCAAGTTCCTTATTTAGCCCAGCAAGAAACATAAACACACGATCATTTTCTTGCCTTTTGATGAATAGGACATTAGCTTCAGTACACCTCCAATTGTCCTCATAACATAGATCCAATTCCTGCCATAGAGTCATTAGTTCATTATAATAAGTAGTCACATCTCTATTACCTTGTTTGGCATGCCATAACCTGGATTTTAAATCAAAAATTTGAGAGGAATTTTGAATGTCAGAGTATGTATCTTTGACAGCTTCCCAGACATCTTTCACAGTTGGCAAGAACATGAAGGGCTTTCCAATTGCTGGTTCCATGTAATTAATTAGCCAAGCAATGATTAAAGAATTCTCAGATTTCCAGAACCTGAAATTTGGATCACTGTTTGTAGGCCTCGATGTGTCTCCTGTAAGAAATCCAAACTTGTTTTTGCTTTCCAGGATCAATCAACAGTCTGGGACCATTCTGTATAGTTTTTCCCATGAAGCCGTGGAACATTGACCTGAAAGAAAAACCCTCTTGGTCATTAAAATGACAGTTCAGACCTCCGTCGACACCACCACCGGCGCTACCAGCACTCCACCTGCGCCGCCCCCTGCACTGCCGACACCACCTGTGCCGTTGGCTGCACCGCGGACGCCACCTGCATTAGCACCGGTGCCTACACCTGCGCCTGCGCGGCCTTGGGCAGCTCCTCTTGCGCTACCACTGCCTGGGCCGCCATTGCCACTGCCTGAGCTTCCTCCAGTCATGCTGCTGCTGTGCCCGTCATCAACAGCATCTGTAAGGGTGTGCTTCAATTAGTTTGGGCGTGCCGCCATGAGGGGAGAAAAGAACTCTTAACCTAGAGCTCCTGATACCATATAGAAGGCAGTGGAATAATTGTTTGTGAATTTCATTCATACTAGGAGTATCTTTTATAGAGAGATTACAATAAAAGCAAATCAAATCAAAGCAAATCTTTTCCTATAATTATGGAAGGAAATAAAACAAAATAAAATCAGAATAATAAAGATAAAATAAAATAAGATAAAATAAGATCAAAGAGGATCAAATCAGGGATATTTTCCTGATTCTCCTATAAATTCTAAGATTGATCCTAGGTGATTTTGTTATATATACCTAATAATTTACCATATCAACACATATTCTAACGGTGCGAAAGTTTAAAACTCTTAGCAGCTTGAGATATCAAGCTTTATGTTGATAATTTGCCATTCTAAAGTTTTTTACAAAAAAGGGTTCTAAACAGTTAGGTTTGTAGGTTTTTTGTACTTCATTCTAGTATAGGAGATTGTAAGATTTTTTGCATCTCATCATGAACCTTGCTTTTTATAGCAAATCAAGAACTTGAAGTGATATACACAGCTTTTTATTGCAGATGGGAATGATTTGTTTCATATCTTTCTATCCCATTTTCCAGCATGTATATGAAACTAGTTACTACAGTTTGGAATCGCCTCATTAATATCTTTACTTTGTCATAACATATAGTAAGCTATGATGGAACTGTATTCAAACTACCATAATTTTGGCATCCAAATTGGAAAATCTGGATCTTTTTTTCATTTGTGCTAATAGTTCTATTTTCCAAAAGCAGGTGGCACAGCAGGTCAAGCAATTCCAGTTTGTGTGCCCCCACCTATTGTAACAGCTGGGCAGCAGCCCTTTTCACTTCCGAATCACATTCCACTTTTGCAACCTGGCTTCCCTGCAACTCGACCTATTTCAGTCCCAGAACCACATGGTTTCTATGGTACTAAGTTTTCGTGAAAACGTTTGCTTTCATTCATATACCAATTCACTAAGCATGTGCTCTCTTTTTTTCCTTCCTTTTTAAAAAAATTAGTTACATCATAAAAATTTTGTCTTTTCTCTTATTTTTCTCCCTTCCTATGTGAGAAGTGTACAGTTGCTTTATGATGGCAACGATATTAGATATTTTAGGGCTATACTTTTGTGAGGAAAAGTTTTGTGAGGCCTCATTTGAAGTTGAGGAAAGATTCTTCTTTTTATGATTGATATTGCATGTTTGGCAATCAATTGAACTTGAATGAGTTTGTTATAAGCATTAGTGTACAATATTAAGCATATTGAACATAGATATCGTGATTGGTTATTCATATATGATGATCTTCTCTGACAAACTGATGTAACATTCAATGTGGTTTGTATGTACCTTTATTATGTTGTTTCAAGGGATCAGAGATCTTTAAGATGAAGGAGAGCTAATTCCTACTATTTAGTCCCTTTGCTTTTATGTACCAAAATTAATTTTCCATTTGAAGGGTATTTAAGAAAGTATAACTGATTAAGGTTTAGGAAAACAATATATATATTTTTTAAAACAATTTTAAAGTGAGGGGAGGCTCTTCCCATTTCAATGTCAGAGTACACTATCATTCTTTTTTTGCACTACAATATTAATTTATATTCATGGAGAAAAGAAAATAATTCATTTTATGTGTTACTTGATAAAATGTTAATTAAAACAATATAACTGTACCAATAGGGAGAAAAAATAATCTAAGAGCTTGATTGGGACATAGGTTTACTTCATGCCTGAAAAATAATTGAGAACTGCTAGATGGTACGGCACCACCTCCTCGCCGTGCAGACCTCGTCGGCCTCTCCTCCTCCAACACAGTAACGGCGGAGGACGGAGTTGAGAATGGCGGAGGAGAGTGCTGATCGGAGATGAAGGCAGAATGTTCTACCAAAGGAGCAGATCGGTGACGAAGGCGGTGAACAAGTGGTACGACTGCGACGGCGGCTACCCTATGAGTTCCCCACCAGCACCAGTTCCGGTCATTCTCCACCAGATCCTGTCCTAGTGAGTTCATCTCCTCCTTCATCCATGGCGGCGACCACCACACCTCTGGTTCCTGCTCTGGCTCCGAGCACGTCGAAGAAGAAGAGTGCTAAGAATAGACTGAGAATCCACCGGCGACCCTGATACGACCCCGATGGTGGCTCCCTCCCAAGTCCTCCGACCTACCCCATCTCATCGTACCACCACCACCAGCTACCATAGCCCACCACCACCCTCACCAACATCATCGACCTCTGTCTTTCTCGTCGACTTCATCACCGTCGTCGAATCAACCTGGATTGGTCAGATCTGCTTCTCTATCCTCTTTCCTTTCGTTTATTTTCGTCTTGAGATCTGTGCCTGAGAAGAAGATGATGGCTCTCGGGGATGCGTTTTGGCTGGTGGAAGAGATGATGGCTGGGTTGAGGGAGGAGGGAGAGACAGGGGAAAGGGTCACGGCGGGGGTGGGTGGCTGTGAGGTGGGTTCCGCCGATGAAGAGGGCAGAGGTTGACGACAACCAGATGAGTGCAAGAGGTGTATGATATGGTGCTTGACAGTGCATTATAAAATCAATAGTATAACTTGATCCAACGGTAAAAAAGAGTCTCTCACCGTGAGAGACCTATGAGGGTTTCTCACGGTAGAACCCGCCGGGCTTTAGGGGGTGTTTACTTCAAGCTAAGCCAAATTATTCTTGAAAACTTGAATAGGAATAAAATATTTTCATTTTTGTTTCAAGCTTAGAAGCAAAGAAAGGGGAAAGAGAGTAGAAAATGATATGATTGTTTAATTGTTTGATAAGAGAAAAAATTAAAGAAAAGAAAAAAAAAAAATTCTAGTCTTGTTTGATTATAGAACGGGAGAGGAAAGAAATATATGTGTGAAATGACATAAATATCTTTAAGCAATAATGTGATGTAATAAGGTTAGGAATGTTTACGTAATTTTCATTCTTTTCTCTTCGTTCTCTCATTTTCTTTTCAAATCCAACAGATCAGTTTTTTGACTTGGGATTTACAAATTTTTTTCATTTTATTTTCATTTGTCAACCAAACGAGGGAAACTTACAATTTTATTCTCTTTTTCTTTTTCACTTTTTCTTACCTTCTCTTAACCCTCAAAACAAACTTAGTATTGCACCAGTCTAATAAAAATGTAACATATGGCACCTATATCTATACATGCTATCAGATCGGAAATAAAATACTATTGAATAAAAATAAATGGTTAGAAAATACAAAAGTAATATTTGGGAGGTATTTTTGAATTTCTTTATCATGGGTTGGAATGTAATTGAGAGTGCATGTTAATATTGCCCAACAAGTTTTGATGACCACAAAGGCAAGTTCTACGGTGGACAAGTAACATAGGTAGTACCATGGTGCACAACCTATGATTATCGTTGGATTAAAAAAGTGAACATATTTTTTTTCTACTCCTCCCACACCAGATCAGACCCCATTCCTCTATGCAACCAAGCCCCAATTGTGTCTCCCCCTCACCGCAATGGCGGCGACATATTCGGCGACGGCAAAGCCATTTGAGATGGCACCATTGGTGAAGGGGAAACGTTGGACTGAGGAGCAAGGGTGGTACCTTTTTGCCACCGAGTCGCACCCGATCTACCTCACTGTGGAGTCGTTAGAGAGTGACGATGGATGTACAAGAGGCACATGGTAGCGAGATGGAGGTCGTGTGAAAGCAGTGCTTCAATGGCTGGGGATGCCGCTCTGTCTCATCGTCGTTGAAGGGAGCCATTAGTGGATCTGCTTAGAGGTCAGGTTCCACATGTTGTCAGGGCGAACACTATGGCAGCAATTGGGGGTGTGGGATGGCAGTGACGGCAAGACAGGAAGGGAATAATGATATATGTTGAACCCGATTGGTGGAGGTAGAGGGTCGAAGCAGAGGTTCAGGACCAAGTTCATCAACAAGATGCTTGAGCTTGCAGGTTGGGTGCTGGGTCTTGAAGGGGAGTTGGCTGCAGGGGAGAAGAGGCGGAGGAAGGGAAGATGGAAGAGGGGAGAAAAGGGAAAAAATCAGGTGTATAAAATCTATTATCAGATCCTGTAAGCCTCAAGATTGAAAACAAAACTTGTGTACGGTGATACCACCTATCATAGTGGTCCACCCTAGAACTTGCCTCGCAACAAATAATTATGAAGTTTAAGCACAAAGATGAAGTTCCAAAGCTTAGTCTTACACGACTTAAATCTTATGTGAAGTTGCCTTTGAAAGTGATCTCATATAACCATCGCTTTCTCAAAAATCATGTGGTCGGAATTTTTTAAAATGTGCTGAAAATTATCCCAAGTTTTCAAAGGTATTTATAATCTTATGTCCTAAGATTTGAAATCAGATTTGAAAACCAACAAGATTAAATCATGTCTGATGTTCACCAAAAACAAAAAAAAGTCTGATAATCGATTACTTTATTTCAATGATTGATGAAAGCTTTGTCATAATCAATTATTTCATATTGTTAATCCATTAAAGCCTTAAACATTTGGTATTCAGTTCAACGATAATCAATTATGTCTAGGCTTAATTGATTATTGTCTCTTCCAGTGAGTTTGTTTTATCTTCCTAATTAAGCATGTTAGTAGTAAAATTACAGTAGCTAGCTATGAGGTCTTTTTTATAATTGGTAATGGTATACTAGCTTGCATTCGATTATTTTGCTTTCCAGTAACAAGTGTGCTTGAGCTATATTATAGAATTGCATTATTCGATTATTGTGGCTGAGTAAATTCTTTTAGCCATAATGATTATGGCATTGGTTTAATTGATTATCTTTTATATAAATAAGCCATGTAACAATTAGCCAACTGCCAACATGTGGTTGGTTCAAATGTTAACATGTTCAGGCCTCTTAAGTTGGAAAGGCAATGGGGCAAGATCCCACTAGGTGAAACTCTACCCGTCCCCATTTGTTACCCGTGCGGAGTACCCGCCGAACGGGTATTTAATGGGTTTTAGAGATACCCGTGAGCATCATGGTTATCCAAGGATATCTAATTTAGAAGGGTGCACTCAAAACAAAATAAAAAAAGGTAAATTATACTTTTGGTCCCCAAATTGTTATTAAATGTTCAATTTGGTCCCCAAGTTTTTAAACGGTTCATTTTGGTCCCCTAATTTCTTAAACTTGTTCAAATAGGTCCTTCCGTCAAGTTGACTAATGGCGACGTCAAACCTAGTGCCACGTGGCATTAAATTTAATATTTTAAAGTTCATTTTGGTCCCCAAATTATTTTAAAATGTTCATTTTGGTCTCCAAATTGTTTTAAAATGTTCATTGTCGTCCCTTAGTCAACTTGATGTCGTCGTTAGTCAATTTGATAGAAGGACCTATTTGAACAAGTTTAAGGAATTAGGTGACCAAAATGAACCGTTAAAAACTTGGTGACCAAATTGAACATTTAATAACAATTTGGGGACCAAAAGTGTAATTTAGCCAAAAAAAAAAACAAAGAAAAAGAAAAGAAAGGGGACCATCACCCTTTTCTGAACAAATTTAATTAACATTTTTTTATAAGGCCATAGCCTATGAAGGAAACCAAATCACCCAAACAAAATCAAAACGACTAAAGCTAACCAAACATAAAGCCAATAAACTATCTACACAAAGCACCCAGAATAAACCAACAAAGATAAAAATCACCACTCCAAATAATAACTGAATGACATAGAGCTTCCTGATTCCAATCAACACAGCGCCTGTCATACTCACAAGTATAACAACAACAAAAAATTATGAAATGAAACTTTACCACCTCCAGCCATATCGTCTTTAGGCCATAAAGATTTTGAATAAGAAGCTGAAATTACTGATAAATGTTTATAAAGCACTACAATGATAGGTCATCTAGCAGGACCGAAACAAACACAGTTGCCAAGCACAAAATCAGCACGCCCACCAAGTTGTGAATATCAGGAACACGTCAGGACCACAAACAGAGTGGGAGATCGGCGCAGAGTGGGAGAGGTTTGCAAGTGAGATGAAGGCTGAATGACTTAGAACGACGTAGAGACAGAAAGTAGAAATGGATAAGTGACTTAGGATTATAAAATAGGGACATTTTTGTAATTTCACGTTGTGTACGGGTACCTGCGGGCACGGGTATCTCAATACCCGCTCTCGCCCTGCTAACAAACGAGCAACAAAAATATTCGTTTAATTTACTTGTGGGTACTCGTTAAGAACGAGAGGGACGAGGTGTACGAATCTTACCATGTTTGAAGGTTTAAACAGCGAATACGATGATCACGTCTTCGCAGCGATGTTCTCCTATTAAAGAATGGTGAAGAACGGTGTAAGAACAGATTAACTTGAGAGAGTTTTCTAGAGACGGTTGATGGGAATTGAGAGAAAAAGAGAAGGGAGGTAGCTCTGAGTATTGGGACGTGATAGACTAGGGTTTAGATCGTGTTTTAGGGGTTAAAAACGGGTTGGAATACGATTTGGGCTTAAAAAGAACCTAAAACGCGTTTTCTGGTTCTGGACGTATTCTCGGGGCGAACTCCTGTTGGCGGGGCGAGCCAGATAACCAATTTCTGTCAACTGGATTCGCGGGGAGAACCCGAAAGCGTATAGCTGAATTTTAGATTTTCGCGGGGCGAGTAAATGCTCGCGGGGCGAGGCCTAAACAGTCGAGTTTGGCAAAAACACCTAAAATAAGACTTGTAGATAATTCTCTTAGCTTTACAAAGCCATAAAGATCACCTCGATCGGACATCTAGAACTCAAGATATGACCAAAACGGTGAGACAAGTTACTAGGACTCTAAAATAATTGAACCTTCCTATGACTAAACCTTCTCAACATGAACTTAGACATCAAGGACAAGCATAACAAGCATATATAAGCTAAGTCTAACACATTAACATTTATTAACGTAGGGTGGAATTCAGGGTGTTACAATTCCACCCCCTTTATAAAAAATTTCGTCCTCGAAATTTCTACGTACCTCAAACGAAAAGGTGCGGGTATGCTTCCATCATCTTGCTCTCCAGCTCCCAGGTAGCACTTTCCTCAGTTGCCCCACTCCAAACCACTGCTTGCCTCTTAGCTGCTTCACCCTACTATTCTCGTGTCGAAGGGGTAACACCTCAAACGTCAAGTTCTCTTTCAATTGTATAGCGTCAGGTACTGTCACGTGACTAGGGTCATGGATATACCTTTTGAGTTGAGACACATGAAAAACATTATGGAGGTTGGACAAGAACGGTGGTAAGGCTATCTGATAGCGACTTCGCCGACTCTTTTAAGGATTTGGTAAGGACCAATGAAGCTCGGAGTAAGTTTCCTCGCCTTCATCACTCTACCAACCCTAGTTATCGGGGTAACTCTCAAGAATACATGATCACCTTCCAGGAATTCGAGCGCCTTCCTCCTTTTATCATGATAGCTCTTTTGCCTACTCTGTGCAACTCTCATCTTTTCCTGAACCAACCTGATCTTTTTTGTTGTTTCCTGGACTATCTCTGGCCCTAGCACCACACTGTCACTAGGTTCACTCCAACACAAAGTTGTCCTACATCTCCTCCCATACAAAGCCTCATAAGGTGCCATCCCAATGCTGGACTGGAAACTGTTGTTGTAGGTGAACTCTATTAGGGGAAAAAACTTGTCCCAACTATCAGACTGTTCTAACACACAAGCCCTCAACAAGTCCTCTAAGGACTGGATGGTCCGCTCAGACTGCCCATCAGTCTGTGGGTGGTAAGCTGAACTAAGCTTAAGCTTTGTCCCTAAAGCATGCTGCAAACTCTCCCAAAACTTAGAGGTAAACCTCGGGTCTCTATCTGATACTATGCTAGAGGATACACCATGAAGCCTAACTATCTCTTTGATGTACAGCTTGACTAACTTCTCAAAAGGATACTCCATGATCATCGGGATGAAATGAGCAGACTTGGTCAATCTATCCATCACAACCCATATAGCCTCAAAACCAGCTGAAGTCCTAGGGAATCCAGACACAAAATCCATGGAGATGCTATCCCATTTCCATTCTGGGATACTCAAAGGTTGCAACTTACCTGATGGCTTTTGTTGTTCTATCTTGGCCTTATGACAAACTAGGCACGTATACACAAACTCAGCTACATCCTTTTTCATCCTAGGCCACCAAAACATCCTCTTAAGGTCCTGATACATCTTAGTGGCACCTGGGTGCACACTCAATTCACTTCTATGTTCTTCCTCAAGGATCAACTTACTAAGCTCAGGAACATCACGTATGCACACTCTATCCTTAAACCTCAAGACGCCATCACTTCCATCCTTAAAGCTAAGTTTTCTACCCTGAGCGAGCAACTCTCGCATTTCCAAGAGAAACTTGTCTAACTTCTGACCCTCTCTAATCTGGTCCATCAAGCTGTTGGTAACCCTCAAGGTACCAAGCCTAATACTCTTAGGGGTAAACTCATAAGCTAGACTAAGGTCTCTAAACTCCTCTATCAGATCCATCTCCCTAACCATCAAAGCGGAGACATGCAGGGTTTTCCTACTCAAGGCATCGATGACTACATTAGCCTTTCCTGGGTGATAGGTCAGCTCGAAGTCATAATCCTTTAAGAACTCTATCCACCTACGCTGCCTCATGTTCAACTCCTTTTGATCAAAGAGATACCTCAAACTCTTATGATCACTAAAAACCTCAAACCTCGCTCCATATAGGTAATGCCTCCAGATCTTTAAGGCAAATACCACAGCTCCTAGCTCTAGGTCATGGGTAGGGTAGTTCTTCTCATGGGGTTTCAACTTCCTAGAAGCATAAGCGACTACCTTACCATTCTACATCAACACACCACCTAACCCTTGCTTAGAAGCATCGCAGTAAACTACGAAGGGATCACTAGGATCTGGCAAAACTAACACTGGTGCTGATGTCAACCTATCCTTAAGGGTTTGGAAACTCTTTTCACACTTAGAGTCCCACACAAAAAACTGTCCCTTCTTGGTGAGGTGGGTTAAGGGTAAATCTATCTTAGAGAAACCTTCTATGAACTGCCTATAGTACCCGGCTAACTCCAAGAAACTCCTAATCTCGGTCACTGACTTCAGCGCTTCCCACTGGAGCACCGTCTCTACCTTAGCTGGGTCCACTGTTATGCCACCCTTAGAGATGACACGTCCTGAGAAGCCCACTTCCTCTAACCAGAACTCACACTTCGACAACTTAGCGTACAACTGCTTTTCCTTAAGGGTCTGTAAGACAACCTTCAGGTGTTCCTGATGTTCTTCCTTGCTCTTGGAGTACACTAAGATGTCATCTATAAACACCACCACAAACTTATCCAAGTAAGGGTGGAAGGTCTTGTTCATGTAGTCCATGAAGACCGCAGGAGCATTGGTCACACCGAAGGTTATAACCAAGTACTCATAGTGACCATATCGCATTCTAAACGCTGTCTTCGGGATGTCCTCAGACTTAACCCGAATCTGATGGTACCCTGACCTCAAATCTATCTTTGAAAAGACGCAAGCGCCCATCAACTGGTCCATAAGATCATCAATCCTAGGAAGGGGATACCGATTCTTCATGGTCACCTTGTTGAGCTATGGATAGTCGACACACAACCTCATACTACCATCCTTCTTCTTCACCAACAACACAGGTGCTCCCCACGGAGACACACTAGGCCTAATGAACTGCTTCTTCATCAGGTTCTCCAACTGTTCCTTCAACTTAGCTAGCTCTAGAGGAGACATTCTATAGGGTGCTATGGAGATTGGCCCGGTGTCAGGCACTAAGTCTATGGTAAATTCAACATCTTTCTCTGGGGGTAAGTTATAAACATCCCCCGGGAACACTTCAGGAAATTCCCGCACAATAGGCACGCTGGCAACATCAGGAGGGCTGCTCTCTACTTCCAGGGAAGCTAACATCATGTATACCTGGGCTTCGTCTTTCATAGAAGCTTGAACTTGGCTGGCATAGAGAAGGTCCGGATTCTTAGAATCCGTTGAAGTCGCAAAAACTAAGGTTTTATCAAAACAATTCAAAAGGACATGGTTGGAAGATAACTAGTCCATGCCAAGAATAATATCAAGGTCTTTTAGAGGCAAGCATACAAGATCAACAACAAAGGTTTTATCATTTATGACTATATGACAGTTCTTGCATGCATAGATGTGGAAACAGGTTCATTTGTAGGTGTAGACACAAGCAAATCATACTCAAGAAAAGAAACAGGTAAACCAAGACTCTTGACCCTATCATGAGATATGAAGGAATGAGTAGCACCCGAATCATACAATACAGTCAATCGAGTTCCATCAATAAAACATATACCTTGGATCAAGTCATCAGACTCGGAGGCTTCGGCTCCACTAAGAGTAAAGACTCTTCTAGTGGTCTTCAGTCTGTTGGCCTGAGACTTCTGATTCTTGCTAGCGCTGGGAGGCTCAGCCTTGGTTTCTTCATACTCGCGACTGATATGACCTGACTTGCCACACACGAAGCAAATCACAGATGATTCCTTGCACTGGGATGAGTAATGATCCGGTGCTCCGCATTTACCACACCTCATAGTCCTGGGGGCATTAGAGAACCCACCCTTGAATCTATCCTGCTGAAACTGTGGCTTCTTGCTACTCTATTTGAAGTCCTTACCGGTCGGAGCATACCGCTGCTTGCCCTTGTCTCTCTAATCAGTTCTCTTGCCGCTCTGACTATCTAACTCCTTAGCAACTCTGAACTGACTAGCATCCTCATAAATCCGGCATTTGTTGACCAGAATCGGGAAAACTCTGATCTCCTGGTAGCTGATGGCTTGCTTAATCTCTGGTCGAAGTCCAACTTCAAACTTCACGCACTTGGAGCGATCATCTGTCTCGTGCTGATAAGGAGTGTAGTACCTCGCTAGCTCCTCAAACTTGGCTGCATAATCGCCAACCGACATAGATCCCTACCTCAAGGATAAGAACTCCATCTCTTTCTTGTCCTTGCCTTTAGTTCCTATACAGGTCCAACACAACTCTTAGATACTAAACTTAAGCGGGTAAAAGCGATAGGCAATCTAACTTAAAGTATCATTGTCTATAACGAGTACAGACAATTCAAACAAGAGAACACAACAGACTCATACCACGGCCTGATAGGACAGATCTGCTCTGACCACACTAAATGTGACACCCTGCTACCCCGCACGTTATAAAACATTAAAGGATAAAGATATAAACCAAACATACATTTATTGAATAAAATAAACCTTTAAAATAAAATATTTGTCCATGGGTAGAAAGGTCCTACATGAACGAGTTCTCAAATCGCGGAAATAAAAACAAGTTTAAAACAATAAAACATAACTAAGATAAACAACATAACCCAACCCGATGTCACAACAAAGCTGGTATAACCGTTCCGGAATATCATCCTCGGAATATAACTGAACAAACTAACTAACAAATAACTGAACAAACTAACTAACAAAGAAAGGCCTTAACTATGAGTGGTGGCTCCTCAGACTCCTCTCTGGGCTGCTCGTCATCCTCTGCAAGATGCCAATCAGGCTAAACAAACAAACAGAAAGAGGGGAGTAAGAATCATGTAAACATATACGGCATGGAGATAGGAAGCAAGGTAAAACAAACAACATGACATCATCATAACATACATCAACATATACATAACAACATACATCAATATCAACAACATCATGTCAACCAAGTATGCTATTCGGTGCAATGTAACAACTACTCCGCTACTCCGTTATGCATGTGGATCCAAACTAACTCAGGATGAATGACTTCGGAGTTAAATATCTATATTGAGAATCTACTCAACGCCGGGGAATCTACCCCTAGGATAGCCAACGCATCAAACCAACGAATGCCTCGTCACCGGGGCGCACGGTCACCAAACCTTGGGTGACCTATCGTGGATGACCTGATCGCCGTACTCTCGGGCGACCTCCCCTTTGTCGAACGTCCACCAACAACAACATCTCCAATGATGCATGCAGTATACAACAAACAACGGGCAACCGCCACCTCCTCTGCTTGGGCCTATAAGCACCCAAGGCTTCAGCGGAATCAACCGCAACACCTTAAACTTTAGCGGAATCGACCGCAGCTCCTTAGACCCAACCGGGTCCAGGCCCCCTTGGAGCAAACTCTCGGCTACTAAGGTACAACATTAACGGTACCTTGACCAATGAGCATCGAGGGCAGCTTGGCCAATAAGCACCAAGGTTGTCAATCTTAAGAGCATGCGGTAACCCAACGGGTACCGGCTTACCAACTCACCATCTCACCATCTCATCTTCTTAATCATCTTTGTTAATCATTAACCAAGTTATCTAATTGCCTCAAGATGTTATCATCGCGTTATTGGGAAGATGGGGGTAAAAAACCCCCTTTTAATCCTTTAATTCTGTTCTCTGTCTGATAGGGGAGCACGGGCGTGCTTGTCCGCTGCACGGCCATGCTGGTCACATAAGTGAAGCACGGTTGTGCTTCCATTCATGCACAGCCGTGCTCAGCAGCACGGTCATGCTTCCTGGTAGGCACGGCTGTGCACATCTGCACGGTCGTGCTCCTTTTCCTGCACGGCCATTTTTCCAGAATTGAACTGGGAGCACGGGCGTGCTCCCCGTCAGCACGGCCGTGCTTAATGCACAATAGTGCCGTTCTGGGCAGAAACTGATACTGAAACTTAACCAGTTTTTAGGGTTCAATCATCCCTTAATCTTAACTCCTTTTCAGGCTTATTTACCAATTAATATTTTAATCAATACATAATCATCAACAGAACAACATTTCATGGCATCTACCATTCAACCAACGTATCATCAATATATCAATCATGCTCATTCAACAACCAAAAAGAATATATCAATTATAATATGAATATAAACATGTGAAATAACACATCTAGACAACCATGAACATGTTATCAAAACAGTCAATATAACGTATCAAATCATACAAAACAACACTGGGGTTATGGGAACCCTTTTACCTTACACTACTCCCAAAGCTTAATGTAAACACTACCCTTCTCCCCATACCTGGTATGCGATTCGCGTTTCAAAAGAAGAAAGAGGGTCCTCTAGGGTCTCGTCTCACGAGCACTTATCGACGACCTCAAGAACAACAAGGAAACACCTTAATTAGACTCTTAGGCCAAAAAATCAAAAGGGGAAAGAACGAGAGGGACGAGGTGTACGAATCTTACCTTGTTTGAAGGTTTAAACAACGAATACGATGATCATGTCATCGCAATGATGTTTTCCTATCAAAGAATGGTGAAGAACGGTGTAAGAACGGATTAACTTGAGAGAGTTTTCTAGAGACGGTTGATGGGAATTGAGAAAAAAAGAGAAGGGAGGTAGCTCTGAGTGTTGGGACATGATAGACTAGGGTTTAGATCGTGTTTTAGGGGTTAAAAACGGGTTGGAATACGATTTGGACTTAAAAAGAACCTAAAACACGTTTTCTGGTTCTGCACGTATTCGTGGGGCGAACTCTTGATCGCGGGGCGAGCCAGAGAACCAATTTCTGTTAGCTGGATTCGCGGGGCGAACCCGAAAGCGCAAAGCTGAATTTTAGATTTTCACAGGGCGAGCAAATGCTCGCGGGGAGAAGCCGAAACAGTCGAATTTGGCCAAAACATCTGAAATAAGACTTGTAGATAATTCGCTTCTCTTTCCAACGCCATAAAGATCACCTCGACTGGACATCTAGAACTCAAGATATGGCCAAAACGGTGAGACAGGTTACTAGGACCCTAAAACAATTGAACCTTCCTAAAGCTAAACCTTCTCAACATGAACTTAGACATCAAGGACAAGCATAACAAGCAAATATAAGCTAAGTCTAACACATTAACATTTATTAACGTAGGGTGGAATTCAGGGTGTTACAGTTGGTTTTTGTGATGCTGACTATGATGGAGATCGCATAGAAAGGAAAAGCACTAGTGGATGATGTCACTTCATTGGAGTCAATCTAGTCTCATGGTCAAGAAAAAGACAAAATACCATTGCCTTGTCAACTGCTGAAGCTGAGTATATATCTGCTGCAAGTTGTTGCTCTCAACTTCTATGGATCAAACATCAATTGGAGGACTACAATGTGTTTGTAAGTAATATCCCACTTATTTGTGATAACACTGCTGCAATCAATCTATCTAAAAATCTAATCTTGCATTCAAGAGCTAAGCACATAGAGATGAAACATCATTTCATTAGAGATTATGTGCAAAAAAGTGTGTTTGATATACAATTTGTGGATACTGACCATCAATGGGCACATATCTTTACTAACCTCTAGCCGAGGACAGATTTATCTTTATTAGAAAGCATCTTAACATGATTTTTATTGACTGATATGTCATCCAATGAAGGTCGACCATTGTATGCTAAATGCTCGTCTATTGCATAACTAGTCCAATACCAGTGCATATTAGCTATCTGTCTCGTCTATGCTTTTCTATTAATTACTTGCATTTATTATGTATCAAGACATATTTTATTTCAAATTCTCTCTACTGAGTCAGTAAAATCCATCATTTGTTCAAACTGCTTTTTACGGTTTCAAGAGACCTGCGCCGTGTCAGCATTAAATGCATGTCCTATCACCACTCTTCAATTTTTAATTTATTTAAAATTTATTTTCAGAGAAAAACCCTTTACCTTCGAAACCTTTTTAAAGTTTCCCTCTTTCATCTGAAAACCTTTCTTTTGTTCTGAAACTTAACCCTTCTTTTGCGAAGAACTCTCTGTCTCTCCAATCTCCAAACCTTCAACATTGGCCTCATCTTCTGCAAATGTTGTCTTTGATGTGAACCAACTGGAAATCGGTATTGAGCACTTCTTTGACTTCAACATTATCAAAGAATACAACTTGGATGTAAGCAAGTACATCAACGCTGCTGGTTGGGAAAGATTCTTTGATGAGAAAGTCTCTGTCTTCCCAGACCTGATTTGGGCTTTCTGGAGAAACCCTACAGTAACTGCTACAGAGATAAAAGCTTATGTCTTGGAAACCCAAGTGGTTGTATCTCAAGCTACAATAGCAACTGGTATCAACTGTCCCCAAGCCGGGCTAACCCTAACTGATGCTTGGGAACAAGAGATAGGTAGTGAAGAAGTCATGAGATCTCTGCTCATGCTACCTGAGAACGTTGCTGGTACTGAGTGGAAATCAGCTATGATGAAGGATCATCCCAGGATTCTTTAGCAAATGCTCAACAAGACTGTTCTTCACAAGACTGGTTCAAAGGACAACGTCTCTTCTGTTCACAAGTTCTGTCTCTGCAACGTTATTACTGAAACAACTGTTAATCTACCCAACCCTCTCTTCAAATGTTTCAGAAGTTATGTGTTGAACAAGGAGAAAAGTACAGCCATACCTTACTGTCATCTTCTATCTAAGGTTCTAAAGTCTCACCAGATATATGCCATGCTGGAAGTTGGAACTCTAGAGGAGCAAGCCTTATATCTGAAGACTCATGGCATGACCCCTACTTTTTTGGGAGGATGAACCTGGTCATGATGATACTTGACCTTGTTATTCAAATAGAAGCTGCCAGAAAGGAAGAGTTGATGAAAGTTAAGGAAGAACAAATTGAGTTGAATGCAGCTGAGGGGCAAGCCATGCAAAAGAAACCAGCTGGATGACATACCAAATCTAATCGTCTAGCTGCTGCTAAGAAGCCTCTGCTGGGATTGTTATCAGGGAACCAAGGACTAATGAACCCCAGGTTGCTCAGAAGAAGAAAAAGGCAAGGAAGATCATCTTGTCTCACAATAAAGATGAAGATGAAGATGATCAGCCAATAGACTGGCTCTAAAGAAGCAGAAGTAAGCTGCTGTTCCTGCTGTAGTGCCTACCAGGGCTAAGCAACCTGCTAGAAAAGCCAAGTCTTTTGTATCTGCTGAGGTAACTCCACCCACAACATCTGTGACTGAAAATACCATTGCTGTTTTGGTAGATAGTGTTAATATTCATGTCAACACCTCTGCACCATCACAACCACCCACACAGACTCAATCACCACAACCAAACCAAAAGCAACCTCTCTCACCTATCCAAGTACAACCAAACTCACCCCAATACTCATATGAAAACTCACCAATTTATTATTCCCCACCTCAACCACAATTTCCATCCATCATTCCTGCTGATGACCCCTTAGTTCAATCAACCAGATAATGGTGTCCCTCTTGGAGCACCTTTCCCAAAACAACCAAAAATCCATTTCCCCTACATTGATTCCTCTGTTCTCTATGATGGCAAAGCTGAAAGCTGGGCCAAAGTAAAGAGGAATTAGAGAATCCTGTACTATACTTATGCTCCTGCCCCTGAACCAAAACCATTCTACCCTCTGTCAGAGTATGAATATGAACCAGAACCTGTCCAAGGCCCCTGGCATTCACCCATACCATATGAAGGAGAAGGTCCTCTTCCCTCTGCTCTCTATAATGCCACTGGACCTCTTCTCACTCATCTTCCACAACAAAAGTTTCCACCAAAGAAAATATATCCCAATCTCATCAAAATGGAACCTTTTACCCCCCATACTGATGGTGTTGATAGGGATATTATCCCTCTCTCGTATATTGTACTTGGAAAGAGAAACCACCCAAATGTGGAGTATAGGAGGTCAAGGACTCATGGCTACAGAAGATTCATTCTTGACATAAATGTCAAATGGATGCAGTTTGTTCATCCCAGAGAATATGGTGTACTAGCTGATGTTGGTGACTACCTTATGTATGGTCACCTAACTACTGAATTTTCCATGCCAAGGTATGTTAGGGCTGCCAACTTTTTACCTCCAACCTGGTTATATCACTCTCACAAAACCAAAGTTGGTATGGAACCTTCAAGGATCTGCCCCAGATTACCAATGATTGACTTGAATAAAGACAAGGATGGCAAGTACAGTCCTGTCAAGGTAGACCTACCTCTGCCTGGAAAATGCATGCTAGAACAAAGTGAAGATAAAGAAATGGATCAGGATGTCATCAATATCCTTCTAGCCCAAGATCAAGAAAATAATTTTGACTATGAAGCAAGAGCCTATTGGGAAAGCCATATGAAGATCTGTAACAAGCAAGCCTCCTCTTCTGGTCTATCTATTGAGGAGAAGGAAAAGACTCCTATAGTCAGAGGAGAATATGGATTTTCTGAGGTCAGGTTCTTCATTCATGAAGATACCCTAGGCATTCCTTTCAGGAGCTCATACTTCTATGAAGATAAGGTACACTAGGTTAAACATTTACCTACACCTGAGCCAGAGCCATCTATGCAGATATATGAGGCTTCCTCTGAAGAAATTGAGGAAATAGTTGTTGAAGGACTTGAAAAAACTGATTAAGTTGTTCAGACAGAACATCATGAGGAACAAATGGCTGAGACAGGGAATGAACCAGAAAAACCATGAAAACAGGCTTCACATCCTATTCCTCTATCTGTTATTCATTCAGAGACACCTCAACAATCCTTGGCTTTGAGCATTAGGCCTGACCAAGATCATCTGAATACAACTGCTGAAAGCTCCAGAACTGCCAATCCATCTGAGCTTCAAGAGTCTATCTCGAAGCAAGTTAGGCAAGACATTCAAGCAGATATTCAAACCGCTATTCAAGCCAGCAATGCATACTTGCTGCAAGAAATGTTTAAGTTGATGCAGAATGTCATGAAAGGGCCTCCTCAGAACCATCATCCACCTCCTCCTTCATGCTTCCTTTTCCTCTCTGTTATTTTCCACTCCTTCACTTCTTTTCATACTTCTTCAAACTGACAATGATGGTCCGCTCTTTTTACCTTTCTGTCTAATGACAGAAAAGGGGGGAGAAAATCGAGAGATAAATAAATTTGAAAAGTTTAAAAACATAGTGTTTAACTTAGTTTACTATTTTAATGCATTTCAGTGTTTATACTTAATGCTCCGATACCTGTTTAAATGCCTAAGTATTATATGCTCTGATACTTACATATTTACTTTGCATATCTGTTTTTAATGTTAGACTTGTTATCCGTTTTGAATGCTGTGTCTTAAGGGGAGCCCTTTGGCTCTAAGACTTTGTACACTCAAATTTAATAAGTTTTCGTCATCATCAAAAAGGGGGAGATTGTTGAAACCAAAGTGGTTATGGTTAAAAATCTCTTAAGTTTTGATGTTAACAAAAAGATTAAATTTGTATGGCAAAGTTATGTTGTGAACTAGCTTGTCTATTCTAGTATGCATGACTGTTTTGTTTATCGCTAGACGAGAAAACTAGTCTAAAGTTTCCTTAGAAAAGTCCAAAAGCATCGCGGGTCCAAGCTTTACTAGCTAGACGAGCCTTCAAAGTCATATGGTAAAGAATTAGTCCAAAAGGTTATCGCTAGGCGAGTCGCTAGAAGTAGCTAAGCTCAAAAAGCGCTAGACGAGTACCTAAGTTTTTTTGTCTAGAAGAACTAGTCCAACGATAGGAAGTCCAAAGACTTATAATCTACCCGAGAAAAGAATGGACTACCCGATAGAAGCTAGACGAGTAACTAACTAGACTACCCGATAAAAACAAAGCGAAGTTACTCTAGTCTATCCGGTAGAACCACTAGACAAGATATCAGTAGACTACCTTGTTCTCTCTTAGTTCCAAAATGAAAATGCACGTCCAAAGACGTATCTCTTTCTAACAGTCTAGTAAGAAAACTTATTTCAAATGATTATTTATTTAATTTTGAAAGTTTCATATCTCTTTCCTATGTTATTTTGAATTGTTTACGCTTTGTCTTTTGGTAAGAGAAACATAGTACCATCGATTACACAAAACTTTGTAGTCTGATACAGGCTGCTGTAAAGTTGACTAAAGTACAAAAGAGGAAAGACAAAAGGCTACTTTCGATACAAGAGAGAAGTGACAGAACCATTTCGAGCTTTCTGATAACCAAGAGTGCTTTTCTGAAAATCACATATCAAGTTATCAGACTCAACGGATCGTAGCATTTAATGCTATTTCTAAACGGATTTATTAAAGACCGTTGAAGAAGAGAGCTGAAGCTGAAGACCTTCTATAAATACTGGACGACCCAAATGAAGAAGGTGACGACCAAAAAGAAAGAAGCTTTGATAATCAAAATTGCTGAAATTCTGTCAAAATCTCTAAGTAATATTATTCTTTTTAATCTCATCTGATCTTAAACTTTCATACCCTCACACATAGTGAGCTTGTAGATCAATCTTTAAATCTCTTAAGTTAGAGAGAGACTGGAGATGCTTGACTGAAAGAGAATACTTGAGTGTCTGGGGAGGTGTTGAATACTTGTAAGATTGTAAGCCTGAAGAGGTGTTGAATACTTGTAAAGCTATTGGATTATAGTGGAGAAAACCTTCAAGTAGAAGGGTTTGGACATAGCTTTTGGTTGGAAGAGAGTGAACCAGGATAAAACATCTTTGTGAATCTTCTATATCTATCTCTTTACAGTTTTCATTTATACTAACTGTGGGGACTTGATTCTGAGTTTGTTAACTTCTTTAAAAATAATTTTATTGTGTGTTTATTTCATTGCTTGCTTGCGAAAAGGTTTTAGAAAAAGAGTTTACAAAAACTGTTAAGAAACACAATTCAACCCCCCTTATTGTGTTTCCCTGTGTCAACTTCAATAACATGCTATGCTTATTTTTGTATGCATAGTTGGCATTTAGGTGATGATATATGATGTTTTGGAGAGATACATATTGGGGAGTGTACTACATGAGACTTAGTTGTGCCTAGCCTAATTAATTGATATGTTATTCATGATGAGTTTATGTGGCCTGATTTGAGATATGACATGAGATGAGGATGGAAGGTTGAGGCACTAGGCCATTACCCGATACGAGTCTGTGAGACTCTTATAGATGCATGGTGTTGCTCATAGCCGTGTGGGTGGAACACACGAGGTCAGAGTATCTGACTACGGATACCTGATGTCACGGGTGAGTGCCCTCACACTGAGGTTTTGAGGAAGACTACCGTGATACTCTTGTAGTCCTCGCCGAGCCATCCCATATCCTAATTGGAATGTGGATACTATTATATATTGTGCAGCTATTCCCTAACGGGAATGGCGGAATAGTGTCATTCTTTAAATGAGCGCCCTAATGGGAATGGGGGTGTGCACTGGCGTTTATGGACGAGCTGCTTGGTCGACTGACTAATATCCCTAATCAGACGAGGGATGTGGGACAGGATTATGTGGTGGCCATGTCAGCATATAGGATCAGTTGCATGAGCACGAAGGGTAGAGGATGATGATATGTCTCGAGGATAGGTGTATTTATATATGTGCTTATATGTGATGCATGTCTGTGTGCTATTATTGTATATATGCTATGCATCCTTTTCCCCTTATGATGATAGCTAGTTTCTTATCTCCCGGTTTCTTTGCGTGTATGTTTATTTTATATCTTGGAGCAGACCCAGTTGAGCAGGATGCCACACCTCGATCATCCTTGGATGACAGGGCCTTCAGAGTTCCCCCTGATGGGAATGCTTGAGCTGGAGTACCTTGATGAATGATGACAACAGGTGGCTCGTGGACCCAGTCACTCGTTTTGCTGTATATACAGGTCCGGTGTCAGCATATGTGAGGTTTGGAGGTGGACCTCATTTTGGATTCATAGGGACTTTCTGTCTCGGGCAGACTTTTCCTTTTCTAGTCTTTCTGTATCCTCTGCCCATGCGGCCGCCATATCAGTGGGCAACTCCTGATGCAAAGGCGATGGTTCCAGCACCAGCACTTCCTAGAGATCATGTTTGACATAGCGCTTATTATCGACGACGTTGTTAAGTTTCTAAATGTTTGATATGCATTTACCCTAAGTTTTGATGAAAACTAAACATTTATTAATGATTTAATTGAACTTCACTTTGGTTGTTGACCTGTCTATCTAGTGTGCAGATTATTAAGTGAAGAATCATTTAACACATGTCTGCCTTTAGACACTCTTAATCCTTCATGAAGATCACTTGTCTGTTGAGTTAAAGTCAACATGTCTGCTGACTGGTTTGTTGACTATCTGTGTTGAAGATTCAACCTATCTGGAAGAGCTCTCACCTGTCTTTTGTCCTTCGATGGGGAACACAAGGATAGAGGAACTTTTAGGAGCTGTCCCCTCAAGAAGAAGTCACTGAAGCTTTCTCTCTCACCAGTATAAAAAAAAAAAATCAGAAGGTCCAACACTCAAGCAATCAAGGAACTCAAAAAAAGTGCTTCTATTATGCTTTATTCCCTAGTACAACTAAGAATTACACGAAAAGGGAAATGTGCTCAGCAAAGTACAAAAGCAACTTACACAACTTTGATTTGGATACTGCACAAAGCATAAAGCACTGCCCAAAACAACCTATTGCATTTAATGGAGCTCAACTCAAAGTCAAAATCTGAAGGAATGTCTCTAACTAATTTATTATGATTGAAGCCTATAAATACAGAAGCCATTGAAGATGAAGACAGAGAACACACAACATTAAAGAGCCATTACTCTGCGCATTTAATCCTTCATTCTTTCAATCTGTATTCTTCAATTATTTGAAGTTATTACGCAATCTTTCTAATCTTCACATTTAATTCACTCTTCTAAGTGTTAGTGAAAGAATTGTAAATTGTATTTATTACAATATTTTCTCAAACAACCTTGAGTGAGCCTGAAGATGCTAGGTGAACAAACAATACTTGTCTTGGATCCTGGAGAGGTTAGGTGTGCAAAGAATACTTGGAGTCTATAAACTGATCGGTTATAGTGAAAGAAACTTGGTACTGCCAAGGACTGGGCGTAGCCCTTGCTGTTAAGGGGTGAACCAGGATAAATAGCTATGTTAAATCTCTCAATCCTTATCTCTTTAGTTGCTTTGATTATCTTACCTTTTAACTAACTAAAGGGGTTTAAGTGTGAATATCAAACAAGTTTTTACTCTTGCATGTTTGTGTGTTTTTTTGTTAAAACTTATCAGACAGGTCACCTGTCTGTGAAAACACTTGTCTTTCCTTAGCTTCTGTTTGCGAAAAGTTTCTAACTTTGCTTAAAGTCTGATAAACACAATTCAACACCCCTTCTCGTGTTTATAGTTGTCTATTTCAGATGTTTCCAACACCCTCATCGAAAGAGTATCTTTAGCAGTAGTGGAACAGCATCATCAAGGCCATCAGTGAGACCCCAACAGTAGATGTACAGACCTGCACGCGGGGAGAGTCAGGGTAGTTCTAGCCGTCCACACTAGGAATGATAGAGGCCAGTACGTGTTATGTACATAGGTTATGAGTGTGAACCCATTTTTATGTATTTTGAGAGGGGTTGGATGTGAGGAGAGTTAGTGAGGATATCTTCTTTGGACCTTTGATGTATTTTCTTTTTATATGATGGTTTGTACTATCGGGACCCTACTGCTGATGGGGTACCCTCTACAGTATTTCCGCACATTATGTTTGTGATATATATATATATATATATGATGTGATGTTTATCTCTATTAATTATATTTTATATATTCGTTGTTTGTATACACGACGCTTAACGTTATATTGCGATTAAGGTATTAGTTAATTTGGTTGTTCTTTAAAGGGACATCGGGGTTGTCTCAAGCAAGATAAGTTGTTATCCTATCCGACGTTTTGTGTCCACCAGATAACCAACTGAATATCATTATAATTTTAGTATGAATTTTAAAATTTTATTTTTATTCTAAATGTTTTCATATTTTATTAGATTTTAGTTTTTTTATAATTTTCATTTTTTTAAATTATATAAAAAGATAAAATTATTCTTGTGATAAAATTACATATAACTTTTTAAATTTTTAAAATATTGTTTAACTTAAATTATTTTTTTATAATTTTAAATATTCATTTTTTGTTTTTACTTTACATATAGGTAAATTATTAGAATAATATTTTATATTTTTCAGTTTTTTAAAATAATATAAAATAAAAAAATTAGCCTTGTGACAAAATAAAAATAATTTTTAAAATCCATTATTAATATTGTTTATTATTTTAAGGATTTTATATTTTATTATACCTTTTTTTGGTAACCATGTTATATTTTATTATACTTTAATTATTTTATATATATAATATTTTTTATTTTACTATACCTTAAATCACAATATCCTATCCTGTTGAGTTCTAACCCAGCCCTCCCCTCAGGATAGAATTTTAACTAGATGGACATGATAGGATAGGTGACAAGATTGATTTATCCATCATGCGGCTCACCAAAAAATTGTTTTATACATGATATGATAGTTATCATATCCGGTCCCTCTTATCCTGACTACCAAACGAGCCCTAAGAAGATAAGGAAAACAATGATTTCATAGTGAATGCCAGGATTCCCTCTTAGGAGATACTTGGAGCTTTTTGTAGATAAGCAAAAGGCGAGTAAAAATACTCTCTTCTCAAACTTTAATGGTTCAGTCGATTTTGGGATTTTGGACTTTGAGATTTAACAAAGAAATTTTGGGAGTTTCAATGCCATATATAGCATTGATTGATGAAAACCTATTTCCCAAATTTGGGTTTCTTCTAAAAACAAAATTGATATTAAATACTATGAATTTTGTGATTATGTGCGTGATTATTATGTGTTATGGATGATTGGCATGCTCCTTTTTGATATGTGATGATATAGTATTGTCATGACATGCATTATTTGACCATTGTTATTGATGCATGAAGCATATGTTATGTTTGGTAGTCATCTGGGATAACCATGAGTAATGTGCATGAGTATGTTATCACCTTCTTATGAGAGATGATAGTTTAGACATTCTATTTCGATAATAGGATGATAGATATCTTCTGGGAAGGGATATTAGATACCTCCTTTTAGGAAGGGAAAGATAGATATCACCTTCTGGGAAAGGGTTATTATTTATGAATACCTCATTTTGGGAAGGAGAAGGCAGTGAGACTTCATTGCATAGATATGAGCTCATAGACCTTAGCGATTCTTGGAATAACATTATTTAGGGAAACCATAATGTCAAATATTGTGATTTTGAGAATCACATTGTCGTATTCACTAGTGCAAAATATGTAATAAACGGGCAAGGGTAACGTCTGTGATTTTAAAAGAAGACGTTAAAAAGGAGGCGGTGGCAGAACTGTAACTATCAAGTTCATTTAAATCACTTTTAATGTCAGTTGTTTAAAAAACAATATCATTTCCGTCAAAAACAATATCATTAGTGATATAAGTTGAGCCGGCCCTTGCCCATAAGGCTAGGGTTTTAGGCCGCCTGGGATATTAATACCTTAAATCATAAATCATAGAAAATTATAAATGTGATTGCATGTAAACACAATAAAAATTTACACTAACCATAACAATTACACTTTAAAATATAGAAATTTACAATAAAGATAAATTTTAAATAAAAATATAATTTTTAATAAAATATTATTATTGGTTTTAAAAAGGCATCATCTCAAATTTTGATTGAGGCCTAGAAATACGTTGGGCCGACCCTGGAAGTAAGTATTTTTTATACAATAAAATACTTATATAAGTAAAATAAAAAATCACTTATCGAAAAACAAGCACCTTGCGCATATAAAAATTTGGTCCCCTTATTATTGATCGTGTGCGATTTTGGTCCCTAAAGCTTTTTTATGCACATTTGGTCTCTTATTTCTTCAATGTTGCAAATTCGATCCTTCTGTCCAATGTTCTTCAAATTTTCAATGATCAACATAGAGGAACCACTCTGCCTTCTCTGCCTCTCCGGTTGAACATGATTTAATGGTTCCTCTATGCTATTTATGGGTTTTGTCCATCCTCTCCGGGATCTTTTTTAATTCCACCACAGGGTCCTTTACCACAGAAACTTAACCAGAGGTTCTATGTGCTTAAAGCACTGGTTCCTCTTTGTTAATCATTAAAAAATTGACGGACATTGTACGAAAAAACTAAATTTGCAACATTGAAAAAATATGAGGACCAAAATTGCACATGACCAATAGTTTGAGGACCAAAAAAGACAATTAAGCCATAAAAAAAAAAGCAACTTTCTTAATAGCATGTTCATTCTTCACACTTACCGAAATATCATATACCTAGGATTCGGCCTCTCTCCGGTAGGGGTGTGTCCAGCAGGTGCCTCCAGCAGCAATATGGTCCCTCATTTCAATCCAATGGTCCAAAAAAAACCAATTATTTAATCATTTTAAACATTAAAAAAAAAAAAGAAAAAAAAACCCAAAATCCATAAATCCCCAACACCCGATACTACAGCAGTGAGCTCGTATCCAACCTCACCACCACATGCTGCTGTTGCCGCCTCCGGTGACCCTCCGTCATTGTCGTCGTATTTGCAATCTTTGGAAGTCTCGGAGACAAAGTAATGATGGAGATAATAACCGGTGAATAATTTGTGAATGTATTGGGATGCAGTAAGGGGATGATGGTAGGCGAGGAAAGCGTCAGTGACGTCTTGGCTAGCGAGGTTCAACAATGGAAGCTCACCACCGAGGTGAAGTTTGGACCAGTTGGTGACATCATAGATCTTGCCATGGATTGAGATCCAAAGATCTCCTCTTTTGTTGTGTTTGCTCAGTTCTGCAATGAAATGTACTTTCTCCTTGGTTCTGACTCAGCAACCACCATTTTTGCAGATCGAAGAAGCTAAGACCAAGAGAGAGATCTATGACTAGTGTGACAGAGTGTTTGTTGTTTGTGACTGAACAAAAAACTATCATAGGGATATTGTAGCCAATAGCGCCACGACGGCGGAGGGTCACCGGAGTCCACGGCGGAGGGTCACCGGAGGCGGAGGCGGCTTGGGGTGGACGGTTGTGGCATGGGTGGTGAGGTTGAAGAGGGAGCTCACTTCTGAGTAGTATGGATGTTGGAGATTTAGGGATTTTTTTGGTATTTTTTATTTTTTTTTAAATGTTGAAAATGATTAAATAATTGGTTTTTTTTTTTACCATTGGATTGAATTGAGGGACCAGATTGCTGCTGGAGGTACCTGCTGGACATACCGCTGCTGGAGAGAAGCCGAATCTATATACTTATTATCTATTGCTGAGAATAAGATCCACACTTGCGATTCGTTTCTCGTGCATGTTGCCTAGTAAATGACTAAACGTAAATGAACGTGAAGTAATATATTTTTTTTGGGTAAAGGCCCATTTTGGTTCCTGACAATTTTTGCGGTGCCCATTTTAGTCCCTGACCAAAAATAAAATAAAAATATAGTCGTTAGTCCCTAACAATTACAAACCAAGGACGCATTAGTCCCTCCGTTGATGTCTGTTAGGAAGACTCGGTTAATTTGCTGATGTGGCATCTTAACTCATCCAATTGTACCGTTAAGAATCCCACATAGATTTCGATTTTTTTTTCCTCTCCTTTTTTTGACCCAAAACGACGTCGTTATTACTCTGCTCCTAACCATCCTCATCCTCATCCCCAACAAACCTCACTTCTTCTTCCTTCCACTTCCTCCTCCCCACTCACTCTGCCACCCATCACCAGACCTTAACGCTATAACTGAAATAAACAGTAACGTCATATGAACAAAGTAACGACGTCACCGATGACTTTTCTTCTTCACCGATGAGACGATTATCTTGGATGGTTGTAACTACGAAAGTTCCATTCTTCAAATCACCCACACTTCTTTTTTATTCTAGTTTTAATTCCAATTTCTACTAAAAGGCCATTTTTTGTTTAATGATTTTTTATTGTAGTGAGGATGAGGTTTTCTCTTTATTCCTTCATTTTGATTTTTGGTTAAATATGCTGCCTGCTTCATGATGAGTTGTTTCTGTGACTAGTAATTATGGTTTTATTAGGAATGTTGTTTTGCTACCATTTATTTCATTGGAAATCTCATACTGTATGAATACCAATGGAGGTTTTTCCTTTGTAGTTGGGTTGAGATCTTTTTTTTTGCCCTGGTAATCAACCTCATTTGTCATTGTTGTGAATTTTTAGATCTAACCGGGAATTGGCACAATATAATTGTGTACTGGATTGATTCATGGCATTGCATTACATGGAGTGTTCATTATTTGTGTATTTGGATGAACAATTGTTTATTGTGTTTGATGAATTGGTTTGATATAATTATTAAATTTAAAACTATTTTCGAGCTATAATATTATTTTTCAAATTTTGGTAAGAAAGCCGGTACCATGGTTGATTTTCCGGTTACTGTGCCCTTGAGAACAACATTTTGTGAACTGTTTTATAACTGTACTTTATTTACTAGGAAAATAAATCTCACCAGTAGTATTGTTTTCATAACATGAAGAGGACATCGTTCATAACGAGGAATCTTGAGCTTTCAATTTAGTATTATTTATTTATTATGTTATTGGAGTTTATGGATTTAGAGCTTTATGCTCATGAAGACTTGTATTTCGTTATTCATTTTATTTTATTTTTTATTTTTGTTGAGATATTGGTCTAATAGACACCCTATTTTGAGGAATGAATTTATTATGTTATTCAAGACAATTTTATGTATATGGAAATTTATTAAAAGAATTATATTATGAGACTTATTTCAGTTTAAAGGATTTTATATGTTTAATTTTATAATAATCTGATGCAAATGTGTAAGCATTAAAAAAATAATTATCTATTTAACGTAGTAACGATGTGCGTTATAGGAGATATTGATATTTTCTTAGAATTACTGAGCTAACATGTTTGATCATTAAAGTTAAGCATGATTTAATCATCTTTCTCAATATTTTTAAATAAAGAACAATAAAATTTGTTCTATCTTTTAGAAATTATAATCTTATTTTTTTGTATAACTAGAAATTTAAAATTTATAAATATTAGCATCTACTAGATTAAGGGCCTTTAACAACGTTTATCCTGTAACATTAATTAAAATGTTATCAAATAACAATAATTTATACTTATGTAACATTTATTGGAGAAAATGTTACTAAAAGAAATTAACCTTGATCTTTTCGATTGCTAATTCACTCTCGTCTCGCATACAACCTTCACTCTCTGAAACTCTCATTTTCTCTGACTCAACCCAAAACCTTCACTCTCAATAGACTCTCACTCTTGCAGGTTCACTTCGCAGACTAACACTGAAATTTTCTCACTCTCTCTAAATTTTCACTTTTCTGAACCCTAAAATCCCAATCCGTTTCTCTCTTGCTCTTTCACAACTGCCACAATCTCCATTTTCGCTCCCTTTGAATATCAAATGAAGAAGAACCTTGCATTGCTCAAAACTTTCATCATTCAGGTTAGTTTTCTCACTCACTCACTATCTCTATCATTATATCCATGTATATCAGTGTTTTGTTGTTGTGTGATGATTGAATTGAGTATGTGTTTGAATCGAAAAGTCATTTTTGTTCTCGATTACTTTTTAATATAAGCGCACAGAAACTTCAGCACAAGAGGCACAAAGAGAATGAGTGATTAGAAGAAAGAGAACAAGAAGATGCTTGAAGAAAGGGGTAAGAACATTTCTTCCCTACCATGAAATGAATTCTTTATACGTCTTGACTCCTATTCCACCTTGTATAGTTACTCTGTTTGAGGTTGAATTAGTTTTACTTGGTTTGCACATCTACTATTTCGTAAAATGCCAAACCTATTTTGCTAAAGATCTTTCAAACATGTATTTCTGTTTATGTTGTGGTATGGGTTCCAGAACCTACGGATGAGTTATGGGTTTATATTTGTTGGATGTCTACAATTTTTGGACTGGTTTAGCTTTCAGTAAAATGATTTTTTCAGTTTCTAGTTTGGTTTATACATAAATCATAAATCATTTCAATCAAGTTCATATTTATCTCTTCAATTTTCTCTCAATTTCCTCATGTTTCTTAACACTTGCTAAGTTTCAATCTGGTTTCCTTTCTTTGGATTGGATTGCTTCGGTTTGCATTAAAATTATTACTAGTTGCTTCCTTGTTCTGCTATTTGAGGATCAGTGCATGTTACTTGCATTAAAATTTGGATCGTGTTTAATTTACTGCAAAATTTGGATCGGTTTTGGTGCCTCCTATTGTTGCACTATCTCTCTTGTTTTTAATAACTTCACTAATTGTTCATGGCAGGATTCCAACAAGACCTTTTAAGCCTGTGACTATTCCTCTTGACCAGACATTCCCTGGGAATGCTGCGGACTTGCCAGACAAAGATCCTTTGGTTAAAAGAAGCGTTGAAGGATTTTAACCAGAACAAATATCTCTGTCCCTCTCAGCATCCCATGACTCTGTTTGGATTTCTTGGATTAGAGGTACTACCTCCTTTCTTGGATGGTTTTAACATTTACCTCTTGTTTTGTTTTTGAAGCTGCTATGGACCTGGCTTGATTACTGGTCATACACTTTGTAAGCGTGTTTTTATACATGCTGGTTGGTGAGTGTTTCCAATTATTAACTTGGAGTTTGATACTTCTATGGTTTTTTCTAGTTTTCGTTTTAGTCTTTGGTCTTGGGTGGTGGATGGCAGTGACATTTGTAAAGCCAATGTTATCCCTAGAAGAGGTTTAGTATTTTAAGGACGAAGCCACGTAGCATTATCTCCTTGAAGCTGATATATATATATATATATATCACACACAGACAAATACATACTAGCTGAAGTTGAACTCCATGGCTACTTTTTTATTTTATTTTTTGGTAATAATTTCCTATTTAATCTGCCATTTTTCAATACTTGATTTATCAATATATATGAAAGGTGGTAGCTGGTGAAGGGTTGTTGAAGCTGCAATATCAGTTTATTTGGAGTACCTTGCTACAGCTTCAGGATCCCAGGAGCAGTTGGCTATAGCAAAGCAATCTCTGTTAATCATTCCAAAGGTAAGAGAGAAACTAATTTAATAGCTTAAGGTTTTAGGTCGTCAAGTTATTTTACATATAAATAGGACATGAACAAATGGTGTAAAGTTTAATCTTCACCCCAGTCCAATAATTAATGTTCAGTATATAATTTTGTCTAGTTTTTGTTTAGCGGACTTTCAGGTGGTTGGGGGATAGGCACGTTTAAGAGGTATAAGAAGCAACTAAGTAACTTGTTAACCCATTGTTTAAGTGCTTCCTCTTTTATATCAAGTGGCTTTTTAATAGATATGTTATAGTTTCCTATCATTTTAGCCAAGTCCCAGTGGGATGTCAAGGTTGATGCCAAAGTTGTTTCATTGAATAATAGCTCCCTGTTACTAAAGATATATGAGTTTAATTAATAGTATAGATTATTTTTGGTCATCAATAGGTACAAGCTAGCTATGAGTTCACACTTGCTGAGAAAAGTGTTAAGCAAATGGATCTATTGATTGGAGAGTTGTTCCAGGTTTGAGGATGCTTTAGTATAGTGTCTTATAGTAGTGAAATGAGTTGATATGTCAAATGACCTTCAGGTAAAATAGCTGTTAAATGAATTTGTACAAAATATCAATTTTTGATGCTGATATCCTTGCTTCAGGTGCTGTGTTGCGTGGAATCAGGATGCTATATGGCATTTAACTATCGTATGGTGTGGAATCAGGATGTTAATTACATGTTTGATACCGTTACACTAGAGTAATTTACCTAATTATACCATACTATACTAAAAGTGCTTTAATATACTCAAATTTATATTTAATAACAGGCTCTACTACCAAGAAGAAAAGAGGTCCAACAAAGTTCCATACCTAGAAGAGATAGTGTTGTTGAAGCTTGAGGATCTCAGAGATGAGGATTAGTGTTGGTGGCTCATGAAGGAAAATGTCTTTGTAATTGTTCAATAGGCAAATATAGTGAATGGAGAAGAATAACTTTGATTTAATTTGTTATATATGAACTATTTTTAAGTTATTTCTTGTGTTTGCTTTGGTTGTCACAAAATTAATTAGTGACATCTTTAAAGTAAAGATTTAAAATAAATAGCATCTTTAAAATGTTACAAAAAGGTAATTAGTAACATTTTTAAAATGTCACAAAAAGGTAGGTTATTAATTAGTAACATTTTTATAAAATGTTACAAAAAAATAATTAGTAACATTTTTTAAATGTTACAAAAAAATGGTAAATTAGTAACATTTCTAAAATGTTATAAAAAGGTAAATTAATAACATTTTTTAAATGTTGTTAATGATGTGTTAAATTGTTGCTAAAATCATTTTGTAACATGGCTCAGATATAACACTTGTGAAAATGTTACTAATGCAAATAGCAACATTTTTTGATAATTTAGTAACAATTTTCAAATGTTACTAAATGTCAATAATGTTGTAGTGGCAATAGAATAATTTAAAAGAGAATGTCATTGACTATAAAGAATTAAATGGAAGCATTGGGATCAGTAGATAATATTAAGATGCTCACGTGCAATTCTCATAGTTCAAGATTCTATCATTTCATCACTTTTTTCTTATTTATTTTTCACCATCTACTTTATTTATACTTTTTACTGTTGCTTTTTTACTTTATTTTTTATAGTTTGTAGCAATAGGAAATGTCAAATAGAAAGTATGAGTCTGATTTTAAAAAGTTGAATAAAAATTGATTCAATCTCAACGTGGGGTTCTTGATAAAATTGTTACTATTCATAAAAGGGATATAACAACTAGCTAGTTCAATTTATGAAAATGTGATAGAACACTCGCATGTACATAATGTTTTTTTTTTTTGACGGACGCATGTACATAATGTTGAAAATACTAATAGTCCTAATTCCGATCAAAACAACAAGATATAAGTTTTATTTGAAATGGATGTTGAGCATAATAATACATCAAGTGGAGTTCTTAAGAATAATATTTGTGACACAGGCAATGGAAATAATGAGCATTGATGATTTATATTGCACTAAATATTTTGAATAATTTTTTGTTTAAGGTCCCAAAAGTTCTAGATGCTACCCTGATGTTGGGGATGAAAATTGAGGTGGTTATAGAAGAATTGTGTTGACTGGTGCACTACAAGTATTCATTGGAAAATTGAGAACTTCCCTGGTTTGGTCGTATAGCTTAGGTGAAAGCTCACTATGTCATGAATGTAAGAGTGTAGGTTGATGTCAATTATTTGATTATGACAATGATGCAAAGTATGGTCTTGTCTATCCACATGTAAGTTCATGATCTGATGATGTGGAAATTATATAATGAATGATCAAACAAATATTGTATATGAATGACATCGGGTTGTCGGAACACACATGGTAGATTTGATGAATGTGAGTATATAGAATTGTACCAGAGATTTTGTGTAAGGAACCATGGAGTAGTTGGTCACGATGGTGGTAGAACTACAGTGTACGAGAATATTTGCCAAGTTCGTCATTGTCGTATATGTTATAGCATAATTATTTATTGTCTTTACCTTGTGAAGTCCTTACTGAGTTTATTTAAACATGTCCTACCCTCTCTTAGAGTCATAGGTGCAGGTGTGGGAGCTGTTGGACGATCTCGAGCTGTTCGACTCTTGGAGGTGGAGTTATAGTCTCATATTGTAACACCCCAACTTGTAATAATTTTTAATTATTAATGGATTGAATAATATTAATTGTTAAGCCGTTCTAGGGAAAAATTTTTCACGCAAAGATCCTAAACAATTATATTTAACTAAAGTTAGCTTTATTATTCTATGTTACCAAAAATTTACCAATTACTAACATATACTTAAACAAAAGTGCTTCCATTAATCCAATATTTGGATGCTACATAACTATTACATAACTCTATCCTTTCACAAGAACAATTATAGAGATCGAGCCTGACTCAAAAAGTAAAATATCTAAAAGGCTACCCGTGTCCATCATGGACACTACTGGTCTTCTTCATCGGGATTCTCTTCAACTTCATTAGGATCTTTCACTTCATCTTCGCTGGGATCTTCCTCCTCATCCTCACTGGGATCTTCCTCTTCTATGTAATGGGCTTTGAGGTCCATCTCCATTTGTCCGATACGCTCTATAGTCGAGAGCTCCATCAGTGAAGAATCTGATACTCGAACCTTCATTGTACCCCAAAATGTGACGTTCCTATTTTCCAGACTGAAGTTCCACCTCCCATTAATCTGATGTATATCCACTTGTGTCGTGATATCCGTGTCCATCAATCAAAGGTATCTGAGGGAATAGAAAAGAAAGAAGAGAAAAGACATAATAAAAATAGTAGGGGTGAGAATCCTCGCTGATTCATTCAGTAGGGTAGAGCCCTCAGCGTGTTTTGTCCTCACTCACACGCCGTCAATCACAGACAAGCATAGACAACCACAGATAACAGCACAATCATGTCACATCATAAGCCATAACAATCATTCCACCCTAAGTCATATATGCAACTATATGTATGCATGTGGGCCCAAAGTCTCATATCATCAATAAGACAATACTGCTTCCGGAAGACTTTCACACATTCGGAGGTATATGGATCGAGAGTACATGTTCCAGGTGAAATGATAAAAAATGAGACACCCCGCCCATACAACGGAACACTCTACACCGTCCTGAAATAGGTTGGGTTATAGTCGATAGAGAGAGGTGTGCGCAGTTCACCTAGTCCCTTACCAAGCACTCGCGGTAGGGTACGACCCATCCTCCGACTCACGCATCACCACTGCAGTTTCCACTGGCTCTCACCTTTATTCGGCAGCCTCTTTGCATCGTAGTGGAATTCTTCCTCACTAGAGCGGCATTGCCCTTGTTGGATTCCCCTTCACCAAGGCGGCATCGACACAGGTGGAATAACCTCATCACCGTGGGGGCATCATCCTCGATGGGATTTATCTCATCACCGAGACGGAACAAAGCAAATGTATGCAAGTATGCACGCAAGGCCATAATCATATACTCAAGCATTATCAATTTACAATGCCACATAGGCTATACAAATTTTCATTATAAACAGTGTCACGCATGCTTTCACTTTCAACAATGCCACACAAGCTTTCATTTTCAACAACGCCACACAGGCTTTCAATTATCAACAATATGATATCATATAACATTCTCATTAACATAATCATACTCATAGACCAGTGCATCATTTAAAACAACAGTAATCATTCCAATCTCATACACATACATTCAACTTTATATGCATGTAGGCAACGTCAACATCAATCACATATACAAGTTGAGATATTAGCACAAGGCAACATGGGCCCAATTAGCAACATGCAGTCGCAATTATCGTTATCTCACATTTGCTCGCATATCTTAAAGGACGACTTATTAATTTTCCGGATCAAAACAATATTTTTAAATTATTTTTCTTGAATATTAAATTATTATTTACTTATATAATAATTATTTAATTAATATTTAATATTTAATTTCTAATTAATTACTTAATTAAAAATTTTCAAAAATAATTAAATTGTTATTTATTTAATTAATCCAATTATTTTAGTTATTTAATTAATTTATTTATTATTCCAATTTTGAAAATATATTCCAAAATATGTCAATAACCACTCATCACGTTTCCCAAAAATCATATGACTTGAAACCATGGTTTTACTATCTTCAAAATAGTTTTTCACACATTCCGAGACATGCATTAAGATTATTTCATAAGCTTTTAAGTGAAAGAAGGATTTTGACACATGACATTCATTCTCTATTTTGCACTAGTGAGAGATGACCAAAGTAATTTGGATTAATAATCTCTGAGTTTTGATGTTAACAAAAAGGATTAAATTTGCATGGCAAAGTGTTAGTTAAGATCTAACATGCTCTATCTAGTCTTGCAGGAATGTTCAAAATTTAATAAGTTATGGAAACCTTGAAAGAGTTTCTTAATGTCCGCGTCCACCCTTGTAGACGAGCTGCTCAAAATGATTGGTATATTAATTTATTTTAATATATTTGAGTAGGCGGAAAATATAATATTCTGAGTAGACGGGAGTTCTAATTCCTATGAGTAGCCGAGCTTAAGTGTCACGTCAGTAGACGGAGATCAAAATAACTCACTGAAAAATAGCAAGTCCAAAGACTTGATAATAGACGAGAGGATATGCCACGTCAGTAGACGAGCTAAAAGAGTTTTTAACCATGGGCGTGTAAACGCATATTTTTAAGTAGACGAGCTCTGTTTCTTTACGAGTCTTTCATATGCTCACCTTTATTGCTGGAATAGCTGGAATTTGTACAAAGGAGGCAAGACAATTTTCAAGTTGCAATTTCTCAGAGGTGTGACCATTTTGTGCAAAACTGATAACCAATAGTATATTTTACAATGGCCACGTTCAAGCTTTCAGTCACAACGGATATGATGCATTTGATGCTATCTCTAAACAGGAAAATTCAAAACAACCGTTGAAGAATTTCAAGTGAAGAAAAAGGTCACTATAAATAGAAGACCCCAACCTCTAAAGAAATAAATTTTGCAAATACAGAAACCTTGCTAGAAAAACGCTTGCCATTCTACAAGCTCAAAATCTTTTATTCTTTCAAGAGCAAAAGTCTGTAATTCCTTAGCTTGAATATTGTTGTAATATTCAACTGATCTTAAACTTTCATATCCTCGCACATAGTGAGTTAGAAGATCAATAGCAATCAATCTCTTTGTTAGAGTTAGATCCTGAAGAAGCTTGGTAAGAAAGGAATATTTGTAGCCTAAAGAGGTGTTGAATACTTGGTGTAATCTATTTGGAAAAATAGTGGAGAAAAACCTTCAAGTAGAAGGGACTGGACGTAGCTCTTGGTTGGAAGAGAGTGAACCAAGATAAAACACTTGCGTCAATCTTTTAATCCCTTATCTCTTCAGTTTTATTTGTTTATACTAAATGTGGGGATTTGAACTTGATTTTGTTAAGTCTTTAAAAGGATCTTTTTCTGTGTGTGTCCTTCTGCCTTTTTTCTTTGGTGAGAAAACAAGCTTTGAAAAAGGTTGTTTTCAAAAATTATTAACAAACACAATTCACCCCCCCCCCCCTTCTTGTGTTTGCCTGTATCAACTTCAGTTGGTATCAGAGCTCAGGCTCGAAAGAGTTGAGCATCTAACAAGTGCTGAGGGAGTACGATCCAACAACCATGGATGCAGCAAGACAAGCTATCAACAAAACTTAGATGTCTGGGAACTGATTGAAAATGGTTATACTGAGCCTAGAGGTGAAAATGGAGCTGCTATGCTAGAGCAGATTGGACTGCATATCAAAAGGCCAAATATCAACTCAATCTCAAAGCAAAATATTATTTGATGTGTGCCATCACCAGATCTGAACATGATAAAGTTCACAGCTGCAATACTGCCAAAGAAATCTAGGATACTCTGGCACTAGCTCATGAAGGTTCATCTCAAGTAAAGGAATCAAAGATAAGCATGCTGGTTCACCAGTATGAACTATTTAAAATGGCTGATTATGAAACAACAGATCAGATGTTTGGAAGATTTCAAACAATCACCAACAGTCTCAGATCTCTTGGAAAAATAAAATAGGAACCATGTTAGAAAGATTCTGAGAAGCTTATACAAGCAATGGAGACCCAAGGTTACTGCTATTCAGGAAGCCAAAAATCTGAATACTCTTTCTCTGGAAGAGCTTCTCGGGTCACTCAAGGTTCATGAACTAGAACTGAATGAAGAAGACAGTTCCGGAAAAGCAAAGTCTATTGCCCAAAAGGCAAAGAAAGCCAGTTCATCAAAAGTCCTCAAAGCTGCTGAATCTTCAGATGATGCTGGACCTTCAGATAGTGATGAAGGATCAGATGAAGATGAATTATCTTTCATCTCCAGAAAGATTCAACACATGTGGAGAAAGAAAGGTAACTTCAGAAGGAAGCAGTTCAACAAAAAGTTGTCCAAGGAGAAATAAGACTCCAAGGAAAAAGGTTCCACCCTTGTGCTTTGAATGCAAGAAGCTTGGCCATTTCAAAGCTGATTGTCCTGATCTGAAAGAGAAAAATAAATTCTTCAAGAAGAAGAAGGGCTTGATGGCTACTTGGGAGGATTTAGATATATCTTCATCTGATGAGGAAGATGAAGCTGAGGAAGAGGCAAATATCTGTCTCATGGCTGACACATCATCAGAAAGTGAATATACTGATGATGAGGTAATGGATTCTGACCCATCCACTCTTCAAAATGCATTTGATGAATTGTTGCATGAATCATCCATACTGTCTCTTGAATACAAAAGTCTTAAAAAGAAGTTCACAAAATTAACAAAAGAGTATGATAGAGTCTGCATGGAGAAGCAAAACTTAGCACAAGAAAATGATAAGCTAAAATCAGAGAATGTCAGTCTAACTGACAAATTAGAGTGTGAGCCTAATGTTTCTTGTGAAGTTGCAAAACTAAAAAAAGATGTAACGTATTTGACAGACACTCTGTCAAAGTTTGTAGGTGGCTCAGATAAGCTCGGTCTTATATTAAGGTACTCTATGTCACCATATGATAAATCTGGCCTTAGTTATGACAAGGAGAAGCATGAAGCATCTCATAATAAGTCAAAACCACATATACAACATAGAGCTTCAAAAGCTCCAGCTAAATATGTTAAAGCTAAGTCAGGCCCGTCCAACACCTTTTGCAAAGTGTGTGGAAAAAGTGGGCATGTTACATATAGATGCATACATAATAAGCATGCTAAACATTCGCGTCCAGTGAAAACTAACAAGAAAGGACCCAAGTCAGTTTGGGTACCTAAGGATAAGATAATACCTATTACAGATCTGCTTAACAACAGGAAAGAAACAAACATCTTGGTACTTGGACGGTGGGTGCTCACGTCACATGATGGGAGAAAGGTGTATGTTCCAAGACCTAAGACATAAAGATGGCGGCTAGGTTACATTTGGAGGAAACCAGAAAGGGAAGATCATTGGTATAGGTAAAATTGGTAAACACCCTTTTCCCTCCATTGATAATGTTCTTTTGGTAAATGGTTTAAAACATAATCTGCTGAGCATAAGTCAATTATGAGATAGTGAATATGGTGTTTCTTTTAATAAGAACATGTGTAATGTTAAGAAAAATGATGGATCACTATTATTCACTGCTAAGAGGCAAAACAATTTGTATAAAATTGACTTGGAGGACCTCTCAAATCAAAGTGTCTCATGTCTAGTGTCCATTGAAGATGGGCGATGGATTTGGCACAAAAGGCTAGGTCATGCAAGCTTGAGATTATTCTCAAAGCTAAATAAGCATAATCTCGTGAAAGGGCTACCAAATCTTAAGTACAAATATGATGCTCTCTGTGATGCATGTCAAAAGAGAAAACAAGTCAAAGGTTCTTTTGAATCTAAGAAAGTTGTTAGTACCAATAGACCACTAGAACTGCTACACCTTGATCTCTTTGGTCCAACAAGGACTGCTTCTGTCAGTGGTAAGAAATATGGTCTAGTCATTGTAGACGACTACACTAGATAGACATCGGTTATGTTCCTAGCTCACAAGGATGAGTCTTTCAAGGTCTTTCCTATATTCTGCAAACGTACACAGAATGAAAAAGGCATGTGTATGACTTCAATCAGAAGTGACCATGGGAGAGTTTGAAAATGAGCTATTTCATAAGTTCTGTGAAGAAAGTGGTGTTCTTCACAATTTCTCAATACCTAGAACACCACAGCAAAATGGTGTGGTAGAGAGAAAGAACATATCTCTTCAAGAGATGGCTAGAACAATGCTCAATGACAACTCTGTCCCTAGACACTTTTGGGCTGAAGCTGTTAACACTGCCTGCTACATTCAGAACAGAATATACATTAGACCAATCTTGAACAAGACTCCTTATGAATTTTAGAAGGGACGAAAACCCAACATATCATATTTTCATCATTTTGGTTGTAAATGTTATATTCTAAATACTACAGATCAACTTGGTAAGTTTGATGCAAAAGTAGATAATGGAATTCTGTTAGGATATTCTGAAACTTCAAAAGGCTTTAGAGTATATAATTCTAGAACTATAGTAGTAAAAGAATGTATTCATGTCAAGTTTGATGACAAGCAGCCTGATAAGAAATTATCAGAGCTAGATGAAGCTTTTGCAGATCTTGATCTAAATATCTCAGGAGATACAACAGAGGTAAAGGTTGATGATCAAGTGGAAGACCCTCCTCAACCACCAGAAACCTCCACCTCTCAACAAGACACTGTTCAGAAATCTTGGCACTTCAAAAATTATCAGCCACAAGATCAAATCATTGGAAACCCCAACGATAGACTAAGAACCAGATCAACTTTCACAGAGCAGGAAGATACTGCACTAGTCTCTGAGTTAGAACCAAAGACAGTAGACGAGGCTCTGTTGGATAATGGCTGGATTCTAGCTATGCAAGAAGAACTGAATCAATTTGAGAGAAGTGGTGTTTGGACTCTGGTACCCTTGCCTAAGGACAAATCAGTTATTGGAACAAAATGGGTCTACAGAAACAAACTTGATGAGAATGGTAAGGTGGTAAGAAACAAAGCAAGACTTGTTGCACAAGGTTATTCTCAAGAAGAAGGTATAGATTATACTGAAACTTTTGCACCTGTTGCTAGATTAGAAGCAATTAGGATTCGACTTTCCTTTGTTGCACACCATAACATAATGCTTTTTCAAATGGATGTTAAAAGTGCTCTTCTAAGTGGCTTTATTAATGAAGAAGTATATGTAATGCAACCTCCGGGTTTTGAAAGTGAAACCCAACCTGAACATGTATATAAGCTTAAGAAAGCTTTATACAGCCTAAAACAAGCCCCTAGAGCTTGGTATGATAGGCTAAGTTCATTTCTAATGGAAAATGGCTTTAATAGAGGAAAGGTTGATACAACCTTGTTTAGAAAGTCCATTCAATCCAATTTTATAGTTGTACAAATTTATGTTGATGATATCATATTTGGTGCCACTAATGAATCTCTGTGCAAAGAGTTTTCTAAGTTAATGCAGAAAGAATTTGAAATGAGCATAATGGGAGAACTCAAGTTCTTCCTTGGACTTCAAGTTAAACAAGCTATGGACGATGTGTACATCCATCAAACCAAGTATACAAAGGAACTCCTAAAGAAGTTCAAAATGGATGATTGCAAACCAATGAATACTCCTATGCACCCCACGTCCATACTGAACAAAGATGATAAAGAGAAAAAGGTAGACCAAAAGGTATATAGAGGTATGATAGGATCCCTTCTATATCTTACCGCGTCTAGTCCTGATATAATGTTCAGTGTATGTTTATGTACTTGAAAGGTACTACTAATCTGGGTTTGTGTTTTAAGAAAAATAAAGATTACAGATTAGTTGGTTTTTGTGATGCTGACTATGCTGGAGACAGAATTGAAAGAAAAAGTATCAGTGGAGGATGTCACTTCATTGGAGCTAACCTTGTCTCATGGTCAAGCAAAAGACAAAGTGTCATTGCATTATCAACTGCTGAAGCTGAGTATATTTCAGCTGCTAGTTGCTACTCACAACTTCTATGGATCAAACACCAATTGGAGGACTACAATGTGTTTGTAAGTAGTATTCCACTTATGTGTGATAATACTGCTACAATTAACTTATCTAAGAATCCAATATTGCATTCTAGAGCTAAGCCTATAGAGATTAGACATCATTTTATAAGAGATTATGTAACATCCCGATTTTTCACTGTTTCAAAATAATCGAAATGCGGACGATTATGTTTATATTTTTATATGAGTGTTAGAAAATTATTTTAAATAAACGGAGTTCATCACTCCATTCTACTTGAACGTAGAAAGCTACGATTAAAATTTAGGTATGAAAGTCAGGCGAATCCCGGCCCGCGAATTTTACTGACAGTATATTTATACTGATCAGAAGACCTAATTTTAATTCGTGAACGAAAAACTTAAGGTTTTTATTTTATTTCCTATGATTGTGTGTTTTTAGAATTATTTCATGTATAGTGAAATAATTTAAGTTTTACGGGCGTAATACTCGATCGGGTAAACGGCGGAGCAGATTACGGGATTTCCGGGAACCGCTAACGGATAATATCGGCGACTCACACAAGATGACTCATATGGTGAGTCACAATGTGAACACATTAAGTGTTGCACATGGTCATCATTACAAACTGCTGCACAATGTAAACCCTAAACCCTATACTTTTGGAATTTTGCAAAATGGTCCCTAGGAGTTATTTGCACTTAAGTCCTTGAAGAAGCCACCTCCTTTCCACTTAATCCTTCAAAAGTGGCGCAGCCCACACTCTTCAAAAGACATACTTTCACTTCATTACTTGCCTATTTCACATTTTACACAAAAACACCCAAAAGTTCTAAGTTCATATCATTTTGTGAAGCAAGTCCTTGGATCTTCACTTGTTTTTTTATCTTCAAGAGGTGAATCCTATTCTCCTTTCCTAATCATGTCTATGTTCTTCAATAAGTTTCATGATTCAAAGTCTATTTCATCTATGTTCATCACTTTTAAGTTTCTAGATCTAGAACTTTGAAAAATCACCATAAATCATAGAAAACTCCTAAAATAGTGAAACCAATTTCTATGTGCTTATAATCATCCTTACTATCCTAATCCAAGAGATTGTTGAAAACAAAATCTTCCTCCTCATTTTTTTCAGCATGGCCGAAACCTATAGTGAGAGGTGGAGGAACTTGGTTGTTTTTTTTACTTGAAAATGATCATAGATCTCATGCTTCTAGGGTATGTACTTGCTAAATCCAAGTTCTTGTATCAAGTTGAAATTTCTAACCATGTCTTTCATGTGTTGGCCGAAATTGTAGAGGAAGAAATGGATGAGTTTTGTGCATGGTTTTTGATGTATGTTCATGTCTCTTAACATACATGCATGTACACTTGTTGAATCCTAGTTGGTTCATGAAAATGAAAACCCTAGCCCTTGGATCTTGCTTTGGCCGACCTTGAGCTTTGAAGGGTTAGGATGGTTTTGATTCTAATCTTTGTTGTTTAGTCTTAATCCTTTGTCTTAAGTACCTTAGAATCCTTAATCCATGACTTAAACAATTTTGGAGTTTGTTTAGTCATTTGATCCTATTAGGTCGTGCCCTATATAGGTGTATTAGTGATGTTTTAATTGTTTGATTAAGGGATTGTTTGGTTGTGTGTTGAAGGTTAATTGTTTTACGACGTACGAGGGTTTCCGACAACTGACAGAGTTCTTTTAATTTCACTGAGGAGCTTCAAGAGGTAGGGGAGCCTTGCCTGGGGGATTTTTCTCGATAACTGTGTGTGTGATATATGTCGTCTGTATATATTTGTTTATGTGGTTGTGGTGTTTTTGGTTTATTTTATTTGGCTATGTGTTTCTAGCTGTTTATCTATGTTTCGGTGATTTATCTGCTTTTAATTTATTTAATTATCCACATATATATATTATGTTGCTATGATGTATGATTTGTTTGGTAATATAGTGTTGATGATGATGTTGGATGTTGTTTGTGAAGCCTGACAGTGGTCAGTGCACAACCGATTAATCAGATAAAAGCTTTAATAAGCTGCATAAATTATATTCAATGTTTTATGGGAAATGTTGGAATATAATGTTTATGGAAAATATTATTTTGGGAAAAGTAACAAGTATTTGTGAAATATTATTATTTTAATGATTTATTTGTGAAAAAGTGAGCTATGTGTCACAGAGAGGGTGGAACCGTGAAAATATTTTACTACTGCTAATTTTTACATAAGATATTCCACAATATTATAAAAAGTTATTTTGTGAAGTTAATCTGCGAAAATAACTTAATCATGAATTTAGAAAATTGTTTAAGCTGAAAAAACTAAGTTTTAACTTAAAATAATTTAAAAGGACTTAACGACGACAATTTGGAAAACCGACGACGACAAGTATTTTAGAAATGACAACATGTATTTTTTATGAACTCCAAATCTCTGTGACCCTCTTTTCTGAAAATGATATTTTTTCGGTAACCGGTGTTTTATGCCAGAAATCTTTCCACTTAGCAAATTTTCCGAAATCAAGTTTTCTCAATGATGTTAAAGGTTGAAAGTGTTATGGAACTTAGTAACCGAGACGTCGGGCTACTAAGGTTCTTAAGGTATTATGGACTTGGTGTCCTGTGGACTTTGTGGTCTTGTAGACGTGGTGTTTACTTGAAGGTTTGTTAAAGGTGTTAAAACATTTTGAGATGTTTTCTATTACCACAAACCCTAAGCCTGATGCATCGGTCTAGGTGTTTTGTGATTGAGCACTCGGACTTTGAGGTCCTGTGTTATTAATGAAAGTTTTAAGATGTTTAAGATTACAGTTGGTCGTAAGCTTTTAAGCTTCGACAAGGAAAGATTGAACACAAAGAAAAGTGTCAAGAACAAATTGTTTTCTTGCATGCATTTGGCAGACGTGCCTATGGTTTTATATATGAATACCTTGCGGCGTCAGGTATTTCATAATTACAATTTTCTTTATTGTGCCAGGTTGGACAATGAAACCCCATTTACGGTTTTATCACTGTGCCACGGTGTTGGACAGTGTGCAATGGGTTTTGGCTGCGTGCCTGTGTGCCATGGGATGGCTATTGAGTTTGATCCACTCATTACGTGTTGGGATATCTCATGAGATTAGGTGTGAATGTTTAGATGGTATATATGAAGTGTTCATGCATAGTTTTAAAATGTTGATGTTTGGGGTGTGAAACCCATCGATAGAGTATATGCTTATATATATGTGAATATGTCGTATGTGAGTCACACTAATGGTTATCGTATTTATATCCATATATTGGTGTCTCACCCTTACAAACAATATCAGGTATTCTTCCTGTTGGCGAATTTAAGGGAAAGACCTTTTAGGTTGGAGCGTGCCGAAGCTACCCTCTACTGTTATAGTATTAGTTAAGTTACGACCAGTTTAGGTTTTATGTTATGTTATGTTTGGAAATAATCTATGCTTATTACAGACATAAGTGTGAAAACATATGAGGCAGTATAGTTGTATGACTTATATACTATTATGTATGATTTGGTTATGTTGTTGTTATTATGAGGTTAACAAGAAGGGAAAAAAAAAAATTATCACCATATTTTGAAAAGATAAACGTTGAGAAAACATTATTTTCCGAAAGCAACCAGCGAAATTAAAATTTTATTTTCCGCAACGGGTAACCATGTGATGACCCAAGTTAGGGTGTCACAGATTATGTGCAAAAAGGTGTTTTTGATATACAATTTGTAGATACTGACCATCAATGGGCAGATATCTTTACTAAACCTCTTGCTGAGGACAGATTTATTTTTATTAGAAAACATCTCAACATGCTATGTGTGGATTAATTATGTCCTTCAACCTTGAGAATTTTGTTGTTGATATATGTAAGTCTAAAGCATTTCAAGTTCATTACATGTTTTTAGTGCGCGTCCATTGCATACCGCGTCCATTGTATTTGTGTGCCGCGTCCACTGCATGCCACGTCCATACATGCTTTTTGCTTGAACCCGTCTATACATATATTATTTATTAACTTCTTTTATTTTGTCTCAAAGACAAATTTATCATATATTCTCTTTGCTGAGTCAGTAATTTCTATCAATCCCATCTAAATCTTTTTACATTTTCAAAATAACCACGCCGTGTTATCCTTTATGACATGTCTTGTCAAATATTTTCTTTTTGATTTATTTCCAAAAGGAAAACCTTTAAAGCAAACCCCTTCCCTCTGAGGAAACCTTTCGCTAATTTTCGTCTTCGAACACTCTCTTTCACTCTCTGTTTTCTACTTCCAAAACCCTAACCTTCATACATCAACAATGGCCTCCTCATCTGCAAATTTCAATGTGGAAAAATTGAAACTTGCCACAGAACATCATTTTGACTTCGGAATATTAAAGGAATACAACCTGGATGTAAGCAAAAATATCATTGCCGCTGGTTGGGATGGTATGTTCGTGGAGAAGATTTCTATATACCCAGACCTGATTAGGGCTTTCTGGAGGAACCCTCAGGTAACAATTGCTGAAATTTCTGGTACTGTTCTTGGGAGAAGGATAGTAGTTTCTGAGAAGACCATTTCTGAGGCAATCAACTGCGATCAAGAAGGAAAGGTCATTATTGAAAATTGGGAGAAGGAGCTTGGTGGTACAGAAGTAATCCCTGCCTTACTAATGAGACAAGATACAGTGAGAACTCATGCATGGAAGTCAGTGGAAATGAAGGATGATGTCTGGGTTCTTCATCAGATGCTGAATAAGGTTATTCTTCACAAAACAGGGTCAAAGGATAACTTGTCTGCCCTACACAAGTTTTGCTTTTGTCATCTAATTACTGAGACAAAAATCAATCTTCCCAGAATTCTCTATGGAAGATTCAGGGATGCTGTGGTTAATAGGAAGAAGCTCTCTCCAATTCCCTATTGTCATCTCTTGTCAAAGATCTTCAAGTCACAAACTCTTTATGATTTCCTTGCTGCTAAGCCTCGAGAAGAGCAATAAAGGATTTTACTAGAGAAGGGCATGCCAGTTGTTGTGTTTGGTAAAATGAACATAGCCAACATGAACTTGAGCACTTATACTACAGTTGCCCTAGCTAAGCAAGAAGAGATGTACAAGATCAAAGAAGAACAAATTGAGCAGAACAATGCTGAAGTTTTAGGGGTAAAGAGAACTTTCAAAAGAAAAACCATGGCTGTTAGGAAAAGAATTCCTAAGAAGCCTGCTACTGGCATTTTGATTAGGGAACCTACTGCTGAGGCCCCTCAACCTGCCACTACTCAGAAAAGGACAAGGAATCTGGTCTTGTCCCATAATGAAGATGATGGAGATGATGAGGACAGTGCCCCCATCAGTGAGATTTTGAAGAAACAAAAGGCTGTTGCTGCTGCTATTCCAACAAGAAGACGGCAACCTCAAACGAAAGCCAAGTCTGCTATGCCTTCCAAGGTAATTCTTCCTGCTAATGATCCTGTACAATTAGCAGTAGATGCCTTAGTATCTAGCTTTGAAGACAGAATGGATGTTGTCTCTGCACCTGATAATTCTGTGAATCAATCTGAAACTATTAATGATGTGTATGTCCCTACACCACCATCACCACAAATGACTTCCCCTAACCAACCACAAACAGCCTCACCAAAAAGACCACAATTCCCACCCCTGATACCTGAGGATGATCCCTGGTTCAACCAACCAGATGATCGAATTGTCCTTGGTGCACCCTTCCCTAAAATGAAAAAGCCAAACTTTCCATACATTCACCCCTCTGAACTTTATGATGGCAATTCTGAATCTTTAGCCAAAGTAAAGAGGGATTGAAAAATTTTGTATCATACTCATGAACCAGAACCCGCTTCAACTAGACCCTGGTACCCTTTACCAGAGTATAAGTATGAACCATAAACAATTGTCAAACCATGGTATAAACCTCACCCTCATATTCCCCCTGGCCCTCCACCATCCAAACTGTACAATAGACTTGGGCCTCTCATCACTCATCTACCACAAAATAAATTTCCTCATAGAAAAATTTATCCAAACCTTGTTAAATGCCCTCCTTTCAAACCTTTCACAGAAGGTGTAGAGAGACACATTATCTCGGACTGGTCTAAGGATCCAACAAAGAAAGACCTGAGCAATGTCATATACAAAAGGTCAAGATCCTTCAGACATATTCCCATCATCATGGATAACAAAACAAAATGGAAAACATTCAGACATCCAAGGGAATATGGCAAAGCTACTGACATAATTGATCACATCATGTATGCAATGCTGAAGTCAGAGTTTAAGCTGTTCAGGGTTGTAAGGGCTGCAAATTTTGTGCCTCCAACTTGGTTGTTCCATACCCTGAAGAATACAAAGATTGGAATCAAGCCCTACATGTTATGTCCAAGACTTCCAATGATTGATTTAAACAAGGACAAGGACAAGAAGAAACAAAGAAATACTGGAAAGATGCCTTTTCTAGAATCCTGCATGATCAATCCTGAAGATGTCAACCTCACAGATCAGAATATCATAAATTATTGGTTGGTACAACCTGTTGAGGATGTTCGTGAAGATGTGGTAGTTGACATTTGGAGAACTCACATGGTAAAATGTGCAGAGGAAGCCTCCTCCTCTAGTTTGAGTTTGGAAGAGAAAAAGTTCATGCCAAAAGTCAGAGGCAAATGTGGACTCTCATGCTACATATTCTTTATCTACAAGGACATCTTGGGAGTTCCTGTCATCAATCCTATTTATGAAGAAGATCCAGTTCACTGGGCCAAAGAGCTGCCACCACCTGTTCTTCAACTTACTGACTCACCTCCACCTTATCCACCTTCGGAGCATACTGAAGAGGAAATTATAGTTGAAGACCCTGCTATGGAGATTGAATCTGCTCAACCAGTCACTGAGAATGAGGAAGTTCCTGAGTCTGTTTCTAGACCAAGCACTTCTGAGAAGCAATCATCTCAGCCATTGGCTCTGACTGTCATTCATCCATCAGAGCAACCTCAGACTTCTAGAGCTTTAGACACTCTTCCAAGTCAAGCACATGCTCAAGACAGTGCTGAAAGTTCAAAACCCTCACTCTCACTACCTCCAAACTTTGAAGAGATTATTGGAAGAATTGTAGAGGAGAGAGTAAAGGTTGAGGTCAAGGACCAAGTGAGAGAACAAGTTGCAGAGGCCCTGGCTCCAACAAATGTCATGATGGACCAGATGATGAACATTATGCTGAGTTTTCAACAGAGTCAAAATCTGCCAACTCAAATTCCTGCTCCTCCACCAAACCCAAATCCAAACCCTCCTCCTCCACCTCCACCCTCTTCTTAAGCTTTTCTTTTGATTATTTCCTTACTGACAATGATGGTCTCCTCCTTTTACCTTTTTGTCTGATGACAAAAAGGGGGAGAATGGATAGAGAATTAAATTTATATAAAAGTCAGTTTTTGAAAGTATACTTTTGTCTACATATGCATGCTTTTATTTGTCCATACAAGATTTGGCATAGTTGATTATATGCTCTGATACTATTTTTTTAACTGATAAGTAGCTGAACTAATCTGATAAGTTATATATGATATATATTGTTGAGTTTATGCCTTATATTTTATTCATGTTAAGTTTGAATGCTTTGTCTTATGAAGAGCTTTGTAAGCTCTCTTAGACTTTGCTCACTCAAATTTAATTAGTTTTTGTCATCATCAAAAAGGGGGAGATTGTTGGAACCAAAGTAATTTGAATTAATAATCTCTGAGTTTTGATATTAACAAAAAGGATTAAATTTGCATGGCAAAGTGTTAAGATCTAACATGCTCTATCTAGTCTTGCAGGAATGTTCAAAATTTAATAAGTTATGAAAACCTTGAAAGAGTTTCTTAATATCCGCGTCCACCCTTGTAGACGAGCTGCTCAAAACGATTGGTATATTTATTTATTTTAATATATTTGAGTAGACAGAAAATATAATATTCTAAGTAGACGGGAGTTCTAATTCCTATGAGTAGACGAGCTTAAGTGTCACGTCATTAGACGGAGATCAAAATAACTCACTGAAAAATAACAAGTCCAAATACTTGATAATAGACGAGAGGATATGCCACATCAGTAGATGAGCTAAAAGAGTTTTTAACCATGAGCGTGTAGATGCATATTTTTAAGTAGACGAGCTCTTTTTCTTTACGAGTCTTTCATATGCTCAGTATATGCTACCTCGACCATATAGAAGTATTTATTTCAAATGATTGATATTTATTTCAAATGAATGTTGGTCCTTCCTATTTACTCTAACTGTTTTATTGCCTTATGAGAGAAACATAGTACAATGAGGAAAAGCAAAATGCCTTGTACCCTGTCACCTTTATCGCTGGAATAGCTGGAACTTGTATAAAGGAGGCAAGACAATTTTCAAGTTGCAATTGCTCAGAGGTGTGACCATTTTGTGCAAAACTGATAACCAATAGTACATTTCACAATGGCCACGTTCAAGCTTTCAGTCACAATGGATATGACACATTTGATGCTATCTCTAAACGGGAAAATTCAAAACAACCGTTGAAGAATTTCAAGTGAAGAAAAAGGTCACTATAAATAGAAGACCTCAACCTCTGAAGAAATAACTTTTTCAAATATAGAAACCTTGCTAGAAAAACGCTTGCCATTCTACAAGCTCAAAATCTTTTATTCTTTCAAGAGCAAAAGTCTATAATTCCTTAGCTTGAATATTGTTGTTATATTCAACTGATCTTAAACTCTCATATCCTCACACATAGTGAGTTAGAAGATCAAAAGCAATCAATCTCTTTGTTAGAGTTAGAGCCTGAAGAGGCTTGGTAAGAAAGGAATACTTGTAGCCTAGAAAGGTGTTGAATACTTGGTGTAATCTATTTGGATAAATAGTGGAGAAAAACCTTCAAGTAGAAGGGACTGGACGTAGCTCTTGGTTGGAAGAGAGTGAACTAGGATAAAACACTTGCGTGAATCTTCTAATCCCTTATCTCTTCAGTTTTATTTGTTTATACTAACTGTGGGGATTTGAACTTGATTTTGTTAAGTCTTTAAAAGGATCTTTTTCTGTGTGTGTGCTTTTGCCGTTTTTTCTTTGTATGAGAAAACAAGTTTTAAAAAAGGTTGTTTTCGAAAATTATTAACAAACACAATTCAAACCCCCCCCCCCCCCCCCCTTGTGTTTGCATATGTCAACTTCACCCCTACCTCTTGAAGCTCCTAAAACCGTGTGACTCCTACCTTGTAAAAACTTCAAGCCTGCTCCTTTAAGCTCCAAAGTGACTCCTTTATGGTATATCTAAGAGTTAGAAGAGGATTCATCAACATGCATGAAGAAGATCAACAAGGAAATGGGTTTGTATGTTGAGTTATTACCTTCCTCTTATGAGATTTAGAGCTTTTGAAGTGTAGATGACTAAAAAGATGTTACTCCCCCTTGGCTAGTAGTTTGGCCAAGTGATGATTGGAGAGCCAATATGTTGTAGTTGATGAAGCTTTGAATAGATTATGTAGTTAGGAGGAGTAGGTTGCCGTGTGGGTTATAAGAGGTTGAGTTTGAGTGGTGGTTGTGGTGGTGGCCGAATGGCTTTAGGGTGGAGAGCTTAGAGGGTTGAGAGATGAGAGAGTGGGAGGGAGAGAGTGAGCTGTGAGTGAGGGAGAAGAGAGATGAGAAAATGAGAGAAATGAGTGACTTGTCTTGTTTTGGGCTTTTATAGTGGAGGTCATTTTGCAAATAAGTCCTTGAACTTTGGCTTGTTTTGCAAATGAGTCCCACCTCCTCTTTGGATTACTCCTTGAACTTCTCCTTTTTATAAATTGACCTGATCATTCTTATCTCTTCACTACTTATTGACACGTGGCACACATGCACTCACCACTTTCTTTCTTTTCCTTTTTGTCTTTTCCTTTTGTTCCTAATATGACACATGTACTTAAACAATTGTCACACATACACTTCCACTTGTTTCCTATTAATCACTTATGGTTTGACATGTATTATTAAACACTATTCAACTTTTATAAAATCGGGCGAATTGATAGGAAGAAGTACATTGTCATTTTGGTCTTTACACATTTTCTCTAGGAGGAAAAGGTCCTTAATATTCAAGCTTAAATTCTATACCATATGATTAATTACAAAGTTCTGTTACTGTAATTTCTGGGACATGACATGTGTGATCTCGAGAGATCTAATTAATATTTATTCAATTGTCGTTTACTTAAACAAATTTTCTGGTAAAACCAAAAAGATCTAGAACCTAACATTTGACAAGGAGTTTGGATTTTTAATATTATTGAGAACTCGTTTGTAATCTGTTTATAAAAACTTATTGGTTGAAATCTTCCTTTAAACTTTGATTTCAACTTTTACAAAAATGAAGAAAGGTTCAGTTGAACACCTTGTTTTATTTATTCGTTCCAAGTACTCACTTGAGTCTTTAAACCAAAGTTTCAAGAATAAATATAGAGAATGTCACTGTTGAGATCCCTTGGGCAATCCTCACCTTACAAGCCAGTTTGTAAGGTGAGGATTGCCCAAGTCTTATAAATACTATTTAGGCCATATCTCTAGTCGATGTCGGATTCTCAACAGTCACTTCATAAGATTGATTAAATGTTCTTAGCCCTCCATGGAAGGGAAAGGAAGAACAAGGAAATCAAATACAAATAAAAGGAAGAAGAGGAAGACGAAAGGGAAGAAGGGTGTGTAAGAATGTAGTCTCAGATTTCTGCTCTTCTTTGCCTTATCTATATGTTGCATATCAATGTGTTATCCTTGTGATTTTATGCTATGACTCATTTCCAATGCATGATGGTAGTGTAGATTCTTATCTCCCTATGTTTTTATGTATGTCTTATTATATGTTGTTCGATAAGACCTTTTTGGTGACGATGCCTTCCATCGAGCATCCGTGGCTGATGGGAGCATCAAGGATACTGATGCTAACGACCCTGGAGCTTGAGTTTCATGACGAACGAGGGTGGGAGATTGATCCCTCCACCTTCATGACTGTATATACTGGCCTCGTCAGTATATACGTCAGGTTCGGAGATGCTCCATAAGCCAACTTCATGGGCACTTTCAGGATCGTGCAACAGATTCCTTTCACTCAGATATGGAACCCTCTGCGAGACTTCCAGCATGGATGGGACTACCTACAGATATCACATGCAGACAGTCGCCTAGGTTTTGTTCCTCGAGGTAGAAAGCGTCGTAGCCAGCAGTATCTGCGAGCTTGCAGGCATAGGCGTATGGTGATCTCAGACAGGGAGGAGACAGTGTAGGAGCCTTGGGTGAGAGTATATAGGCGTAGATATGGAGAGGGTGAAGGTAGTTCCAGGTACCCGTACTAGTGATAATACGTAGAGACCGGTGCGTGTACATAGGTGGTGTGCTGGAGATGTCTTTTGATGAATTTTGGGTGGGGGGATTGGGTTAACAGGAGATGCTGAGAGGTTATGCTACCAGTCTCTTTGAAGTATCTTTTTTGCTAATTTTTGTGTACAGATGATGTATCTGATACAACGTCCTATCGATGGGGCAACCTGCGTTATGTGTGTGTATGTGTGTGTGTGTATGTGTGGGCGCGCGCGCGCTCGCGTGTGTGTGTGTGTGTGATGTGTTTATCTTATAGGTGCTCATTTATCTTTATAGTTTTACTATCTCTGCTCATCAATATACGTGTTAACGTTAATATCACGATTAAGACTTAGTTAACTAGGTTTTCTTAATAGGACATCGGGTTGTCTCAATTTCTACTTCAGCCCTATAAAGAGTTGGTGACTATAGATGATCTCTAACAAACAAATGCTCTACAATACTACACCTTCAATGGGGGGCATTCAATGACATAGAGAAGTAAGAAATAATATATAGTGGCAAGATTAAATGACAAAGCATAGTTTAAAACTATGTCTCTCAAAATTTGCAAGTTATTATGGTTGAAGATAATATCGGATGATTTGGGAATTGAGAGAAGGTCAATGAACTTGTTTTGTGACAATAAAACGACAATATAGTCAAGCATGACACAAAGTATGTGGAGGTTTGTAGACATTCTATAAGATAAATTAGCAGATGTTATAATTAATCTCCTATATATTCGATCAAAACATCAAATAAGAGATGTAATATTAAAGTCTCTCCAACTCAAAAGTTTTAGGAGCTAATTAGCAACCTAGAATTAAAGGATATTCAATCACCAATTTAAAAAGGCATAATAGAATATTCTATTTAATTTGGAAAGATACCTTATAATATATTCCTTATTTATATTTTTTTCTTATGTATATTTGTCAATTGTGATTAATTAAGTAAAAATTTGTGATTTTAATATTAATTATTAACTCTCCTTAATTTTAAATAAATATATGTTGTACAACTTATATATATATATATATATATATATATATTCTTATATTATGTGTAAGTCAATTGTGATTTCAATAATTTACCCCATTGGATGAAAACAACTTCAACGATTAAGATTGAGTGAGTGAAAAATAAGCCACACTGATATAAATTGTAAGGTGGAGATCAAGAGTAAGTTATTTAAACTTACTGTTGAAGTCAATGGAACCTCGTGCGTGCGCCCCCTCTCTCTCTTTATATATATATATATATATATATATATATATATATATATATGAGTGTATCATGTGAGAACTACTATCTATTGTGAGAAATGAGAACTATCAATAAGGACCACTGGATCATAATTAAAACAAATTGATGGATCAGATTAAAATATATTTTAAAAAGTCACGTGACACTAGCTTTCACCCCTGCTTGCACCTGCTTGACGGAACACCACCTGCTTGCCGGAACTGCATAGCACCGTCATTCGTCCATCGCGTGTTTAGGTCGCCCACCACCCTGTCACCCGCCTCGCCACAGTAGCACCATCATGTTACAATCGAGATTTTTCTTCCGGGGTCATTAGACATCACCTTCCCCTTTCTCTCCTTTGGGCTTTTTGACCAAAATGGGTTCCTTTTAGAAACTATTTACCAGTTTAGGGTTGTTCTGAAACTATTTACCAATGGGGGGTCCTTTTAGACACGTGGCATTTTTTATTTTATTTTTTGTCTCTGACTGGTCAAATGCGCCAGTCAGAGTGGCGCATTCAAAGGCGCCACTCTGACTGGTGCCTACAGTTAAAAAAAAAAAAAATCCGCTACCCCTTCCCTGCAGCACCACGTGATGCAACGCAGGAGAGGCGCCACTGCGGATGGCGCCTTCAAAGACGCCAGGTCCAGTGGCGCCTCCCTGCGTTGCACGTGGCGCACGCAGGTCCCCCCTCCCCCTTCCCATCTGAAACAAACGTCCACCCACCTACATTATTACCCCCTTACCCCAACAGTCCCAATTAACCCCCCCCCCCCCCCCCCCCATGCGCCCCTCTCCCTTCAAAGACAGTATACATGATAAGCATTTGGAGCCTGCCAACCTAGGTGAGGATTCGAAACGGCCGATTTAATGCTTTGGTGCCGATCGGAGATCAGACATATACCCGTCTTATTGGTAACATGTTCCCAGATCAATCCCAAAAACCAAGACCAAGCATCTAACATTTCTCCTTCCACAATAGCAAAAGCAAGCGGCAGCAAATGACTGTTTCCATCCTGTGATGTGGCAATCAACAGTGTGCCACGATACTTACCATACAAAAATGTACCATCAACCTGTATTATTGGTTTGCAGTGATTAAAAGCATCACAACATTGTCTAAACGTCCAGAAAACACGATGAAACGTGCGATATTGGTTGTTCACACGGTTACCCACCACATATAGATTGGTCTCGATCTTGTAAAATGAATCTGGTGAAAACAACTGCATATGTTGTAACCGTCTAGGTAGCATGGCATAGGATTCATCCTAATCTCCAAATACCTTCACTCTGGCCTTTTGCTTGGCTTTCCATGATTTTCTGTAAGACATCTTGTACCGGTAAGTACTTAGAATTCTTTCGCGTATCAAAGCGATTGTGACCGATGGCGCTTCTCGAACCATACCTAGGAAGTTGATTTAAATTTAAAGTTAGATTACAATTTTAATTAAAAAAAAATGATTGGCTTATGATCGTACCTAGTATGCACGAGAATACGAAGTTAGAATCCAACTTTGTGTGGTCTTGCGACAACATCCGATTCACACAATTATGTTGACCACCCCACTTTGTAACCTCCCACTTTAGTGACTTTTTCGACAAGATAGCCCTCAGCCTCCATGGGCATCCTGTCACATGATTTGAGCACTGCACATAATAAATGGTTGATTTAGATTCAACAACTTTGAAATCCTGATGAACATTCATGGAATAATGTTTAACAGCCATTTGAATAGCCTGTTTACTATCGAATCGCAAGCCAACATACAACTCCTAACCCACTTTCCATGATCCTGGAACATCTACGCCTTCAAATTCTATCTCCTGATCAGGATGGTCCCAGTTTATATAATTATAATGGGGGGATGAGTTGAAGAATGCACCATGTGATTGACCTATAAGTGAGTAAAAATGAATAAATTGCCAATTATAATAAAAATAATAATATTTATACAAATAAAAATTAATAATAATAATAATTCAACTTAAAATTATTAATTGTTGGACGAAAACCAGCTTGATGCGGAACAAAACCACCAGGAGCCATCGATGAAACCGGAGTTGCAGCAATTCCAGGTGACGCCAATGCAGACAGAACTATGTTGGAACCCTGTTCAACCTCCACCTCGGTGTCCGATGAACCACTAGTTAGTATATCATCTTCCTCATCATCTTCATCTGGCTCATCCTTCATCTCGCTTGCCCAATATTCATCTTCATCATCTGCATTGGACCGAAGGTTTACCGGCACATTTCGCTGCTCGAAATTACTACCCAATGACGGTACAAGGAATGTGGAAGTGCCTGCAACATTAACATCAATGTACAACTCAAGTGTTGACATCCACGAATTTTGGATTAAACCATTCAGCATGCATTCCACATCTCGATCATCAGTAATTTCAACAAGAATATATTTCGCCGGGTTGCCACATATCATATATCTTGTCACAATTTTTGAAACTGAATGATTTGGTTACAGCCTCAACTTCGAGTGAATCTTTGCCATCAAACGCTCGTACCCGATACCGTGTTTTATTTGTACAGTTACTTGGTCCCCTTCAAATGTAATTCCTTCTGGTCCATCGAAGACTCTCTCATTCGAGTACACAAATACTGCAACTTGGCTTATGACGTATGCCCTATAATGATATCAAATAAATAACAATAACCCATAAATTTATAATTTCCAATAATTTTGGGTTGGATTAAGAACGACACCCAAGCCCATTTTTGTTTTTTTTTATGAAAAACAAACCCTAGCTCTCTTATTTTTCAACCAGCCGCCCACCCCCTTATCTCCTCTCTTCCTTCTTTCTATTTTCTTCTCCAACACGTTCAGAGTTCTGGTTTCATTTTCAGCCGCCCAACCCCTTATCCCTTCTCACTCCTTCCTTGTTTCTGTAATAACATGATTTGACTCTTTCTTCTCTATCGCGTTCTGGCTCTGCTTTGTCCTTTTCTCGCGGCCATCGTCTTATGTGATCTGTAGCTCGTCGGAGGATGCTGCTTTTCTCGGACAGCTCCAACCCGGTTCGCCGGTTTTCCATCCAATTTTTTTGAAGAGCGGTTATAGGGGATGTCCGTACCGGAGGACAGGATGGTTCCCGGTAGAACCGGTCGAACCGGCCGGTCCGGTCCGGTTTTGACTACCTTGTATTTTTTTACAGGAATCACTACTTTCGCTTTTAAAAACCTTGGATACAGATATATATAGATATTATCACACATCTCATTGGGACTCATATGACACGTGGCACCTCCTAACTGCACAGTCACGAGGCATTCTCTAACAGCCTGACACACTAGCACTCCGTGTGTGTGTGTGTGACTGTGCACTCTCTTACACTGCACCACCTCGCTTTCTCCGTCTAATTAGCTTCCTCTTCCTCTTCCTCTTCCTCTTATCTGCAAAATCGAATCTGAAGTCTCTGAATCTCTCAATCTCAACACAAACCTCATCTTTCGCATTTGCAATTCCAACACTGTAATCTCTCTCTCTCTCTCTCAATTCACTTCTTTAGCTCTTGTATGTAGTTTTTCTTGTGTTTCGAATCAAACCCATATCAGGGATTTTCTGGGGCTGATTTTTTTTTTATTATTATTGTTTTAGAAAATTTTAAAAAAATGAAATTGGAGAGGAAAAAATTGGATTTTTTTTCTTAGGTGAGGCTAAACCCTTGGATTGTGATGTACGGATTATTAATGGAAATATTTTTTTTTTTGCCCCGATCAAATCCATATTAGGGTTTTTTCCTGATACGAAACGGAAAAGGAAAAAATGGATTTTTCAGGTTAAACCCTTGGATTTGGTGTACTTATTAATGGGAATATTTAATTCTTCGGTGGTATTGTTGGGTTTTTTATTTTTATTTCGATAAGTATGCGTTGGTGTTAATTGGTTGGGGCTTCACTGAATATCTGGAGTTTAAGATTTTCTTTTGCTGAGTTTTTAATTTTTTGTTAATTGTTGCAGGTGTTCGTTTTGCTGCCAAGGTTACAGCATTAAAAGAGGTCTTATGGCTAGAAACTCTTTTCCTTTACAATTCAATTTCATCTGTAAAGAATGACCATTTGTTTGTTTATTGAGGCTTTTCTGTCTCTCTGTAATGCCTTATCTTTATTCTATTGTTCACCTAAATAAGTAGTTGTGACTTGTGGTTTACTAGCTTTCCGTATACCTTTCATCACCTTCTTATTATCGTAGTTAGTTTGGCCTGTATGTATAAATTCCATGATATTTTAATGTTTTATGCAAACATATCGAGTTGACTTGTATTTTAGGTATGTTTGGCCCCAAATCCCTTTATGGGCAGACTCAGTTTTGTAGCAATTTGTTTCTTTCTATTTTATTCCATGAAATTTGGCTTTTTGTTCGTTTTTTTTAGTAGTTTTTGTTTTTTTGGGTGGGGGGTGGGGGGAATGGGAGAGGAGCTCATCTTTATTGCCCTATGTGAGTGACCATTGAATTTAGACTTTTGACAGCCTTATGCATTAAAAAAAGTTTGATATCCATTTTGGTATTATGAGTTTGTCAAGTTTTTGCTATCTATGCTGAAAACCTCGCTCTGAATTCAGAAACATCCTCATGAGTCATGATTGATTACTTAAATATTAACAAATTGGTTGGTTGGATGGAGTTTATATGACACATGTAATTAGATGAAACAAAGTAAGATAGCTTAAACAACTACTCTTGATATGTGTGGTCGCGTGTCGAATTGTTACGTTTCAGTGGAGCGGTTTATCGTGGCTGCTATCGCTGCCTGTCGTGGATGCTATTGCGGTCATCATGGCCTTTATCTGATGCGCAGATTTTTCAGCTCTTTCCCTCACTTTTTTCTTACAATTTTGCCCTCACTTTAACTCATCAAAGTTGTATTTTGTCCTCTTTATCTTATCAGATGTCTTTTTTACCCAGTGTTATAATTGCGGATGGCGGATCATAGCAGAAGATAAAAAATCTGCCATTTTAAGCCTCCTCAAAATGCCATTGCGGCCATGGCGCCGCCATCCTTCACAAATTGGCCATAGCGGTTGGCCAGAAATCCGCCACCGCAATCCACCATGGCCGCCTTTTGATAACACTGTTTTTACCCACACTTAAATACAGAAGATCTCAATTTTACCCTTACTCAGACTGTCTCTTCCACTGATTGAAAAACCTCCTCCTTCCTTGCACAAAAGCCAGTCGCAGAAACCTACCTTCTTCCTTGCACAAACCCATAGCACAGGGATGGATTTTTGCAGCCTTCTGTACTCACATATGAAATTCTCACCCTTCTATCTTCACAAACGTACATTCAAAACCTTTTGTCCTCACTCCTCACCAATGCAAGTCCCCATCCTTGTTTTGTGTTATCCCAGCAGCGCCCACCCCCATTTCAGCAAGTTCCTAGCAGGATACACCTGTTTCGCACTCTCTGATCTCTGTTATGGCAAGTTCCCAGCATCCCACACTTGTTTCATGCTGCTTCTCGCTCTATTTCAGCTTCGGGATCAGCCTTCTCTGGTCAAACCCACCTCTGTTTTGTTATGCATTTTGTTAATTGTTATTTATTACTAACTTATTATTATTGGGTATGCTTCACATTAATGGTAATTGTGTCTGTAAATTATAAATTGAGTAATAGTGATTAGCATGTCTATGAAAAATTATGTTTACTATGTCTCTGCTATCTTCAGTATAGTGGCCACCACCTATCCGCTATACAGCTTTAGCATTTTTGCGGTTGGCTGCTCTGTGCCGCGATCTGAGATTTATAACTGCGGGCATCATAACTAATCTCTTTTGTTTTTTGGTACAAGGCATGTTTTCATTTTAAATTTGTAGTTTTAGTATCAAAATCTAATTTGGACTTCATATAGTTGAGAACCATTTTTCTTGGTTACTTTGGGCCTTACAATCTTCTAATTACAACCACTTCTTTTTTAGCAATCTAATTACATGAGTTCCATTTCTTAAATCGAGTCAGAGATTTCATTGGTAATAGATTTCTATTATTTTCAACTTTCTACATGGTTATAGGAGAAATTTTGCTATATTCTTCATACATACTGGCACATGACATGGTTGATTATACCTTTTAGGCTTCATACCAAAATTCATTTCGTGTAACAAACATTTCTTCCAACACTGGCTGAAAGCACTATCAAGATGAGTTTTCTCTATTCTTCTCCCCCCTTTCCTCAGTAGTGAGATCAAGAAAGTTATTGTAATTTTTAGAACTTCCTTATTTTTATAAAAAAAGAAAAAATTGGCAGTATGTCTTGACCTCAGGATCACTTGGTGTAATTTCTAGTGACAACATATCTTTGAAAGAAGAACCAGTTCTGATACACTTTCGTTAATCTATTGTTCAAGCCTGTTGTTTTCTTTTTCATATCATGGGTGCATGCTTTTTCTTTTAAACTTTATATTAGGAGTGGATTTTCAGAATTTTTTATTGGATTTTCTGAAATTTAAGTATAGCTTGCTGCCAATTACAGTTTTGTAAGGGCGCATACTTTATGGGCTGGGAACATGAGCTCTTCAATTGTGTTTACTTATTAAGTGTCAACTTGATTCCATGTAAACAAAATTGAAAATAAAATTAATGCTGTAATCATGATAGGAGCCATTATTTTATTTAATCTCACATAATGTATTTCTTAGGCAGGACCTGTTTGGAATATAAGGAATTTGATGGACATGGTTTGAAAGTAAAAAATAAATTTTAATACACGCAAGTGCGAAGATTTATGAGACCATGATATTTTCTTTCTTCTCAAAGTATAATGTGCTGCATTATTTAGATTTAGATTCAAATTGTTGATAAAGCTTCTATATGTTTTCTTTCTTTCTTTTTTATTTATTTATTTAATTATTATTTTTTGGGGGTGGGGGGTTGTACTAGATTTGCCTTTTGAAAGGATTGGATAGACCGGCAGCCTCGAGTGCTGGTTGTTGTCCTGGACAAAATATGGTTCCTGTTTGAATTGTTTATATCCATTTCATTGTATTAATGTAATATTGTTTTAGATTGCTAACAGTATAGAAAAACTATTAAGGAAAGTCTTCTATATTGGAAAGTGTTCACCCTGAAAACAAGGGTGATACTTGGATTTGGGGATTACGGGTGATTGACATAATGACAACTATACAATTGTATACCCTTCACTATAGTCTAAGTACAGATTTGGGATAGAGGAAATATATGCTTCATCCTACAGCCTTTTTACATTTTCTTAATTTTTCAACTGCAACAAAAGCCTTTTCCCACTAGTTGGAGTTGGTTACATGGATCAAACAATGCTACTATGTTTTGTCATAAAGTCGTCAAGCCGTTTCTCAATTTTTCAAATTGGACGACACTTGACTAGCCTTCCATTCTTAATAGTGCCGTGCATTCTGTTTTATTCTACATGTATTTTAGATTATGTACTGTCATTTTGATAGGTGTCATACATTTAGACTTGTTTATGTTGGGCTCATTTAGTTGTGTTTGCTTATTTTCCCTACACCCTATCAAGTATTCATTTTCATTTTACTTCTTGAACTCACTTTTTGTTTTTAATTTTTAGTTTGCGATGTACCTGTCTATTTGCAATGCATTGCTTTTACTGTGCTTTTTTATTTATTTATTATTATCAATTCCTTATTGTAGGGACAAAACCAACATAAATTTTGCTTGCTGTCCAAATTCCCTACCAAGCAACTCTAGATGTAAATATAGAACCTCTTAGTGTAATCAAAGGCACTAAAAGTGCACCATAGGCATTGAGGTGGGGCTAGGGGTGGCAAAATGATCCATTTGTCCACCATCCATCCAGCCCATCCAAGGCTAAATCCATCCATCCTAAAAAAAAAAAAAAATTAATGGATTGGATCAAATTGGACCATATTATTTTAAGGATGGATAGTGATCCATCCACTATATTTCCAAATCCATTGGATCACATCATAAAACAAAGCAAAAATCCATTGGATAAAGGATTAAAAACCTCAGATCTGGTGTCTCGAATCCGTTACTTCTGGAACCACCATGATGCCAAATGAGTATTTGATGATTGGGTTGTCAAAGTTGCAGGAAGATTTACAGGGGTGTAGTACTTCACAATTGCGTCCTCTTCGAAAGCTCGTTGGGTCGTCGTGAAGGCGTAAAGCTCTTTGAAGAAAAAACCGAAGAAACAGTATGCAACGATGAACACACGCTACTATGTCGGCGTCGTAGTTGGAAGGGAAATGAGATTTGCGACAACTCAATTGCACATAAACTTATAATTAAATTTTAGATGTTGATAATCTTATAATAATTTAGAGAGAGAGAGAGAGAGGAGAGGGAGGGAGAGAGCGAGTAGCCATCCCTAAAAAGATTGTTAATGGATGAATTGGATGGATTTTATTAAATGGATCGTGGATGGATTTGATTTTTTTAATGAATTTTTACTGGATCATAATGAATTAATGGATTGTTTTCAATCCATCCATTATAATCCGGATAAAAGTTTATCCAATCCATCCATTTGCCACTGGGGCAATAGATGGTACCAGCGGCTCTTGCTGGTTGAGATGCTACCTTTTCAGTGAAGTGCACCCCTTTGGAGCCTCAATGGTGCTTTTACGTCATAGCAGAGACACTCCAGGAGATTGCCTGCACCATACTTATGGGACAGAGAATTTGTGAAAACCAAGGAGTCTATCATTGCAAAAAAATTGAGTCCCTTAAAACAGAGGATGAGAGGATACAAAACATCAGTCACCGTTCCATATCATGCCTTTTTTAATTTTAATTTGTTATCTCTGGTCTGTATGTGTTTCGATTCTTACTATAATATTTATAATTGAAGACTTTGTTTATTTTATTATGTTGCACCCCTGTAAAGGTGTTCTTTTTTGTCCTAATGTGTTGCACCACTGACAAAGCTGGCAAAAATATTAAACTTGTTTTTTCTGATATTATCTTTTGCTTACTTATTTAGGCAATTTTGGAGCCATAATAACTTGCATTGACTATTGATTTTATTCTACTTTTTTATGCTCTGTTTTATGTTTCATGTACAGACATGGATATGCACTCTGTTTCTGTTATGTGTACAAACTCAAAGTACTGATAGGAACTTATATAAATACTGATATGAAAGTGTTAATAAAGAAAATCCTGAAAGAAAAATACAACAGAAACAGAGTGTTTTGGGGTTAGCTACTCCTCTCGTAATAGTTTTATTCTGTGTTTTGGGGAGGCGGGTTAATCATTATTATCATGAAGACTTCAAAGTTCTAATTTTTTGAGAAAATTATAGTATCATGCTGAACTTTAAAATGCTTGGAGCAGCTTATAGACAGTTTTTTTTTTTTTAAACTGTAGACATTGGAGTAACAGAAGAGTCAAGATGGACCAGCAAAACCAAAATAACACTCCAGATGGTTCGGGAGATGTGCCTTTGAAGCGCAAACGTGGTCGTCCACGGAAATACCCAAGGCCAGATTCAGAGGAGAGTTCCTATATGCTACATAGTCAAAATAAAAAGCAGAATCCCGGTAGTGGTGAACAGACTTCACTACCTCCTGGATTTGAAGGGGTTAATGGAAATCAACACCTTCAAAGGGACCAAGAAAATGGTTCAAACGATACAATGGTGGGCCACACAGTTTCTGGTGTAATTGAGGCAGTATTCGATGCTGGATATTTGCTCAGTGTTAGAGTTGGTGATTCTGATACTACTTTGAGGGGGCTAGTCTTTAAGCCTGGACGTTATGTTCCTATTTCACCTGAAAATGATGTGGCTCCCGGCATTCCAATGATCCGAAGAAACGATATTCCCTTCCCTTCAGGAACTGTTCAGGTTCAGAATCTTTTCCCAAAGGAAAGGAATGAACAGCTTGTGAATGTTCATAGAAATGAAACTCCCACAATGAATGGGTCACCTTCAGTCCCTCAGGTGCCTAGAGGAGCAGTTAGTTCTAGTAATTTGGTTGCATCCTTAGGAAAGAATGTGCCTTCTGCTGCAGTCCAAACCACTCATCAAGTACCCAGAGGTAACGTGGTGCCTGTCTTGCTCCAACCTGATAATTTTTCAAATGGGGTGCCAATTTCTAATCAACCATCACAAGTCATGACACAAATTTCTCTAGGAAGTGGAGCAATTGTCAGCAAAGAAATTCCAGTAGATGGAAACCAAGCAATCACTTCTCATACTCAAACTAGCCAGAATACGTTGTCAAGTGGCATGCCAAGTGGTGGTGTTCCGCATTATCAACTTCCATCTAATGTGCTGAATGGAGATGAGGGCAATTCAACGAGAGCGCCTAGTGGGCCTTTCGAGCATCTGGTTACAGAAGTTGTTAAGAGGATCCAAACTCCATCAGATGCCATGGATACTGATACTGACAACAGCAAGTCAGGCGACAAGATTCCAGTGAAGGATCCCAGCAGTAGGCAGGAAGACAAAGCTAATGACATGGATCAACCTGTCTTGATTAAGCCTCTGCAAGCTGTACAATCTCATCCTCAGGAAAACCCTGCATCTGCTCCCAAAATTTTAGACTATACTAAGACTGGCAAAATGACTGAGCTGTTGCAGGTAAAACAAAGCTTTGACTTCTAATTATTAGGCATGTAAGAGGGTCATGGGGGTGATGGAAGAAACCAAAACTTTTTGTGCCTAAATTTGTGACATGTGTACTGATATGCCATAATGTCATAAGATTTTGCAGGATAACAAAATGGAGAACCAGGCACCCAAAGCAACAGAGCTAGGATCTGGAAACAAGTTGGATGATGTAAGGACTTTAGGAACTGAACTCGAAGATGGAGGAGCTGTTCAATCAACAAAACCTTTCTGAGCATTCAATTCCTGATTTTAATGTTTTATCATTAGTAGCTATTGTGTCACCAGGTTTATCTATCATAATGTAGGTAAATATCTGGCATATTGAAATATTTAGGGTTTTCAAGGTCCAAGTTTTAGTCTCAAGGATCTTAATAATTTTAAACTTGCATGCCTTATTGGGTTTGTGGAGAAAAGGGAGCTTGTTACATTGCTATTTATTGAAACCCCACCTTCAAGTCGGATTCTAATTACTTAATTCACAAAGCTATTGTTATACGAAACTTAATGTTTCAAGTCATTTAATCAGCCAGTAGCACTGTATGCTTTGTGGTTACATTTGTTACATTCGTTCTTATATCATACAAATATACAAAGTATTTATTGCCTATCCAGTTTTTGCTTTCAAATGGCATTGTTAATTGTTATTTTCTGGTACCTTTGTTCCCTGAGGCCCATGGGACTTGAGTTAGAGAATTCCTGGTAACAGAAATTTAGTTCTGCCTATGATTATTTAAAAGCTTTGGGATCTAATCGTGTCGTTCATGTGGTTGATGGGTAAATTGAAATAGGTAAAAAGACATTTTTTCTCCACTTTGGTTCAATCACCTAAATTTGTAGAGGATGAGATTCTTGTGCTCCAATAATTTTCTCATAATGTTCAAATAAACTAATCGTGTCTAAATTATTGTTAACAATGTATATACTTTGGTTAATGGACCAAAAGTCAGTTTATTAGTCTGAAGTTTTGGTGTGTAAATAATGTCATCGATAAATAGTTGGAAAAAAAATATTATCTAACATTAATCTTTTTATGCTATTTTTTATTTTGGTTAATCATTTATAAATTCGTAGTTGATTACATGCATTAATAGTTAAACGGATTTATCATTAACTATGTATGAACGTATTCATTAAGTTAATCATTCTATATATTATAGTCGACCAGAATTTTGCACATCATTTTCCCAGGGTGTAAAAAAGTAGTGTCATAATATAGCGGTTGACTAATAGTTGTTTATAACTTTTGTTTTTGGTATTAATTCTGTCATTTCGTCAGTCTTATTTTGTGGGAACTGGGTAGGAAAAAGCTAATTGACTCATTAATGTATCATTAATGTACTGGGTAAGAAAAAACTAATTGACTCCCTCCATTGCAACAGTGTAATGTAAGGGAGATGACTTTTTGATCAAAATGGGTTCCTTTTAGAAATTATTTACTAGTTTAGGGTTGTTTTGAAATTATTTATCAACGAGGGGATTCTTTTGGACACGTGGCATTTTTTTTTTGTTTCTAACGGGTCAAAGGCGCCAGTCAGAGTGACGCCTTAACTGGTGCCTACAGTTAAAAAAAAAATGCTACCCTTCCCTACGTTGCACCACGTGGCTCACGCAGGCCCCCTCTTCCCATCTGAAACAAACCCCCACCCACCCCTTCCCCCACCCCAGCCGTCCCCCATTTGAGCCCCCCCATCCCCCTCATATAAATACCATCATCATTCATAAAATTTAATTCACTCATCTCTTAATCTTCATATAATTTCTACTACACATTTTTCTATAATTTACGGTAATAATGTTCTTATATTATTTTTCTTCATTAAGTTTATTTTTTTTATTATAATATAATGGTAATATTATTATTATTAGTATTATTAGTATTAGTATTTAGTATTAATAATTTTTAATTATTTTTATTTTTTAATATTATTAATATTAGAAATTGTAAATTTATGGGTTATTGTTAATATTTTAATTTTGCGGTAATAATGTTGTTATATTATTTCTTTTATTAAGTTTACATATTTAATATAAAATATCATGTTAATATTATTAATATCATTATTTGTATTTGTTGTTGTGAATTTTTTTTTATTTTGTAAGTATCATTATTGGTATTAGTAAGTGTTAAATGCTAAAGGAACATAAGCAAAAACTTATATTTTTGCTTATGTTCCTTTAGCATAGATAAATTTAACAAGTCTATGCTATCTTGAGTTTTATCAACATTAATGGTATATTCAGAAGTTTTAACAATGTAATCTGAATAAAATTTATCAATAAGATTTGTTTTATAAATTTTTGAAACATTTAACTTCAGGAATGACTATTTGATGTTCATTTATTAAAGTGCTATCAAATTCTTCTCTACTTGTACTTCCTTCATCTACTTCTAATTTTTCTTTAGCTTTCTTTGAAACCATCCTTAGTAGTTTAGACATGGTGACAAAAACCTAGATGACCGATATCTATAGTAAATTATTATTCCTTACCGAAACGGTGGTACCACCTATCTGACCAACAGACTCACTACCTCTCTCAATGGGTTTACTGTCAGGACCACTATTCTGGCTGACCAACATCGTACAGACAAGACAACAAAAAGGTTACTATAGATACCAGAGCACTAGGCTTTGATACCAAAGTGGCCACTATGGATCATCTCATAAGAAAAGTAGATTAAAATAGTAGAGTATAATGTAATTATTATTATTATTTCGATAAAATATGAAAAACATTTTTCACAATCCGTAATAAACATATTTTTATTGTTTCTCTCCTACAAAATACAATTTTCTATCTTCATTGTCTTAGTAGATCAAATAACGATCCTCTTTTTATTAATCATTAAGAGTGTGTTTGGGAAAGCTGGAAAAAAAGATTATGCTGATAATCAGTTTTCAAATAATCGATTATTGTGATAATCGATTATAATCAGAATCTATTTTTGTTTGGGTATGTTTGCTGAAAAGCGATTTTAAGATAATTTATTTCGTTTGGGTGGTACAAAAACAATCACTTTTATATAGTAAATTACGAAAAAGGGTATGAAGAAATTTGTTTATAATATTTGTTTTTCTTTTATCATCATATGGTAAATTCTCATCACCAACAATGTTATAAATAAATTTATTTAAAATTTGATTAAATCATAATAAATCTTATAACATTTGATAATCCTTTTTTAAAAATAAAAATATTTTCTAATTTTTGACATTTTAAATATAATATTTGATTTACAATTTTTCTTTTTTACTTTTAAAAGTATTAAATACACCTTCTAGAAAAAAATAATAAAAAAAACCACGTCCTATGTCAAAGAAGAGAGCGGAGAGAAAATAGAAACCATATTTGAAGTGTGATAAAGCCATGTTTACTGTCACTTGTCTTCTTCCATCCTCCGCAACATCAACAATCCAAAACCAAATTGCTTTGCATAATAAAATAAATAAAACCAATGGGTGGCTGTGGCGTTAACAGCAGCAAGAATTGCCAAAGCCACGAGGTTATTATAGGAAAGTTTGAGAATAATCAAAAACAATTTCATCAAACAGTTGTGTCCATTGGCTTATTGCAAAACAGCTAAATTGAGCTTTAAAAAGCTTTTTTAGTAAATAATCAATGTAACCAAACATAATGATTTTTTCACAAAAAAGTTTTTTCTTCAAAAACAGCCGAAATTTTCTAAAACCATCTTTCCCAAACACCCTCTAACAAGATATGATTTTAATGGAAAATTTACTCGATGTGTTGCACGAGTATATTACACTAGTTCTGATTAAAAGATAAATGAACAAAAGTATATTTTAGCCTATGATATATATACGGAGAGTTTTAAGCTTCCCGTTTTAATTATGTTCGGATTACATAAACTTATCTCTTAATTATGGTTAAACTAGTCATTTTCCTTCATTACAATAACTGTTTCACTAAAATTTGAGAACAAAATTCAAAATCCACATTTGCAGAAATCGCCCCAAATAAATCCACTATTATCATATTTGCCCAGATTTCTGACTTTTGAAAAACACACGGTCTTCGCTTTGAGCCATTGAAGCGTCTTTCTCTATCCCCTCTAGTGCAATTCTCGACACTTGCACTATGTAATCACGCAATCGCAAATGCTTTTGATTCGACCATTCATCAGGTATATTCCCTTCTCTTCTTCTTGCTGTTCAGTTCAGATTGACTCAATCACTTTTTCTTCTGCTGTCACTTTTTTGTTACATTGAAATCATGCCCTTTGTTTTTATTTAATTTTTTAAAGAAACTTTTATGGGAAATGGAGGAAAATTCAACCAAAAAAAAGAGGGCTTTTTAGCTTTAATTACTTGGGTTTTTGTTTTTCTTTCACCATTTATATTTTTAATCTTGCTTGCACTTCATGGACAATCGAAGGAATTATTGAGAAGGATATATAGAGTTCAGTTTATTTATTTATTTATTATTGTTTTTGTTCATTTTGAGGATAGAGATTTCTCATTTTGATGCGTTATTTTCAGCCCCTTTTGTTTTCTTTTGTAGTGATTGGTGGTGGTGGTGAAGTTTAGGTTTCTTTGGAGTTTTGGAATTTTTGAGGTGTTGATCAAGTAGAGTGGGGGAATTGGACTGGGTTTGGTTTTTTTTGTTTTCACTTTTTTGTAATTGGTTGGAAGTGACAGTGAGTTGAGATGAGTGTGGTGGGGTTTGACATTGGTAATGAGAACTGTGTCATTGCTGTAGTAAAGCAACGTGGGATTGATGTTTTGTTGAACGATGAATCCAAACGCGAAACCCCTTCAGTGGTTTGCTTTGGAGATAAACAACGGTTTTTGGGGTCTGCTGGTGCTGCTTCTGCTATGTTGCACCCAAAATCCACAATATCTCAAGTGAAGAGACTGATAGGCAGGAAATTTGCGGACCCTGATCTGGAGAAAGAGCTGAAAATGCTCCCTGTTGAAACCTCTGAAGACCCAGATGGTGGCATTTTGATTCACTTGAAATACTTTGGAGAGACTCATACGTTTACACCGGTTCAGATAATGTCCATGCTCTTTGCTCACTTGAAGAACTTGACAGAAAAGGATTTGGAAACACCTGTTTCGGATTGTGTTATTGGGATCCCGTCATATTTTACCGACTTACAGAGACGGGCATATCTTGGCGCAGCAAAAATAGCTGGGCTGAAGCCTTTGAGATTGATCCATGATTGTACTGCAACTGCTCTTAGTTATGGAATTTATAAAACAGATTTTCGGAGTGCAGGTTCAAGTTATGTTGCATTTGTTGACATTGGTCACTGTGATACTCAGATCTCTATTGCAACATTTGAATTCGGGAAAATGAAGATTCTTTCACATGCTTTTGATGGGAGCTTGGGGGGAAGGGACTTTGATGAGGTTCTATTTAGTCATTTTGCTGCAAAATTTAAGGAACAGTGCAACATTGATGTGTATTCTAATATGAAAGCATGTATTAGGCTGCGTGCAGCATGTGAGAAGTTGAAGAAAGTTTTAAGTGCAAATCTAGAGGCACCTCTAAATATCGAGTGCTTGATGGATGAGAAAGATGTTAAAGGATTTATCACGAGGGAAGAATTTGAGAAGTTGGCATCAGGATTATTGGAAAGAATTTCTATTCCTTGCAGCAAAGCATTAACTGATTCAGGCTTGAATGCGGAGAAGATTTCTTCAGTAGAGCTTGTTGGTTCAGGTTCTAGGATTCCAGCTGTAGCTAGATTACTAACTTCTCTATTCAAGAGAGAACCCAGCCGAAAGCTGAATGCAAGTGAGTGTGTAGCTCGTGGTTGTGCTTTGCAGTGTGCTATGCTCAGTCGCGTTTGCCGCGTGAGAGAATATGAGGTTTGTATTTATATGTTTCTTGAAATCTATTCTTTTCCTATTATTAGATTTTTGGGCCTAACTCAATCCCAAAAGCTAGCTCATAGGATGATGATTGCCCTCTACTTATAAGCTCTCATTAGAGACTATCTCTAGTCAATGTGGGACTTGGGTTTTCCCAATACACCCCCTCACGCCCAGCACTATTGGGCTTGGTACGTGGATAACATGGTGGGTGGCCCAATTATGAATCTAGGATAGCTCTGATACCATATTAGATTTTTGGGCCTAACTCAATCCCGAAAGCTAGCTCATAGGATGAGGATTGCCCTCTACTTATAAGCTCTCATTAGAGACTATCTCTAGTCAATGTGGGACTCGGGTTTTCCCAATACCTATCTTTATGTTTTATGTTGCAGATTTGAGTTTTGATTTTGTACTTTGTAGACTTATAAATGTAATAGTTGTTAAAGGACCAAATTGTTACCTAGGACTATTCTTGTAAGGTTTATTTTCAGCCTTTAGATTGTCTGCCTTTGCTATTTCTCAATTGCAATTTCAGAATTTCTATTACTTCTATTTCTCATAGATATAGGCTCATGTGCCTCTTTTTGTTGTGCTGTTCTCTATAAAATTAATGTGATTTCTCATATTTGTTCAGGTCCAGGATTCTATTCCTTTTTCAATTGGACTTTCATCAGATGAAGGTCCAATTTGTGCAGGATCACATGGTGTACTTTTCCCAAAAGGCCAACTCATTCCAAGTGTTAAAGTCATAACATTTCAGCGAACCAATTTGTTCCATTTGGAAGCCTTCTATGCTAATCCTAACGAACTGCCACTTGGGACATCTCCTGAAATTAGTTGCTTCACGGTATACCTATTTTAGAACGTTCAGCTAAGTTGAAGTAGTTAACATTATCTTGTGCACATTTTTGTTATCTGATTTATATTTTTCTCCTTCCCCGCCCTTTCTTATTAGTTATTACCCTCTCTCCTCTATTGATTTACTTTTGTGTTTCCATGCAAGGCATGCAGTATAGCTTCTATATAAGCTCTTTTATATTCTTAATTTTACTTTTCAGATACTCAATTATTCATATATAGTATTGCCAAGGATCAACTCTCCTAAAAATTTACGCTGCTAGGTGAAGACTCGTGAATGGTTTTAGGTAGAAAAAGTAAGAAACGATAATAGAGCCTCTGAAAAAGAGTAATATATTGATATGGTGTTTAATAATATGATACAAAATACAAACACAATTGTCCTATTTATACTAATAATTAAGTGAAGAACTACTGTAGTACAACATGTGCAAGTCCAAGGCGACTAATAAAATAAGACTACTATCCCTAATTAAATAAGGAAACAAATTAGGAAATATTATAAATTTGGGGAAAAAGTCCCTATGATTGCCTCCTTAATTAGATAGCTAAATGATTCCACAATATATTCTAAAAATCTTCTAAGATAGTCTAAAGATATTATAAGCAGGGATGGCAAATGGATGGAATAAATGAATGGTGATGGATGGATAAAAATAAAAACTATTAATCCATTTAGAATCTATTGAAAAATTATAATAACCATCCAACTCATCCATAGCCCAATTTAATGGTTAGATATCCAATCCACTGCCACTCATTAATCTATTATGATGGATCAAATGGATGGATATTGATCATTTGATCCATGTATCAAAAACCATTTATATATATTTTTACAGAATCTCAATATCTAAAATAATACTTATAATAAAAAGAATTCTGTCTAAGCTTATTTGTTTAAAATCTCTGTCTACAATTTCGCTAGTTATCCTCTTTTCCTGATGTGGAATGTGTGCCAGCAATTTATTTTGAGCTGATGGAGATGGACCGCCAAAAGCCAAAACGGGCAACCTAACTTTAATTGGGCATAACTTTTGATTCGGGCATCAGAATCGCCATTATTATATATCAGCAGAAATCCCAAGATGAGAGTGTTGACGTGGCAAATAATACCTAAGATTACCTTTTTAGTTAGATAACTAACTGCTTCCACAAATATATTCTAAAGATATTCTAAGATAATGTAAAGATGTTATAAGATATTACTAATATATTATGAAGTTATGCTAAAATATTCTTAAATACTCCAAGATATTCCGAGACTTTCTAACAAATTTGCTTAAATTACACTGAATTTGGGTTTGGTAGATATTAATCATTATCACAATCAACAGCTTTTTAAGCTGTAAGTTGTCTAGTATTCTGTTATTCACAAGCTGTCATACATTCATATATGCAAGCATTTCCAAACGTTTTGTCTGATGCATTAAGTGAGAAAGTTTGCTTTGAAAGAATCTGGATCCAATGCAATATACACCTCAATCTATTTTGTCAGTTAGTGATAGACCTCATTTACAAAGTGCATGTGACTATTGCTTGTTCTGACATCAAAGGAAGTGATTGTCGCAAAACTATTTAGGCATAACATTACAAGAGTCAGAATCAGCTTTCTGTAGATGTACTTATACTTACTAAATCATTATGATAGGAGAAAGAGGAAGTATATGCTGTAGATCTATCACCACTCTTTGTGCTAGTGATTCAGCGTGCATTGTTTGTTCTGCATGCCTACATCTTGTTATATGCTAATGCATTTGTTCACTACTTTTCAGATTGGTCCTTTCCAAGTATCCCATGGTAGTAAGGCGAAAGTTAAAGTTAGAGTTAAACTAAATTTGCATGGCATTGTCTTGATTGAATCAGCTACAGTAAGTAGAAGTTTCATTTTATCTTTCCATTTTTGTGTTATTAGTTTTCTGAGAGATCTTCCCATGCACATAAACCTTTTTATGGCTTCAGTTGATCAAGGATCACGTGGATGATTCAGTTATAATGGGTGATTATCATTCAAATTCTGATGCAATGGATATTGATTCCATCTCTGAGACAGTTGCCAATGGTGTTGAAGATGGTATCAATAAGTATGAATATCCGCGTAGTTCTGTAAGTACTCTCATATTTCCTCCCTCTATCTGTCTCGCCTTGTCTTTGTGTTTTCTTTTTCTGGGAGATCTCATATGTTAATTTCTAGCAAATTTGCCCTTTGAGCATGTAGAACCTTATAGCTAAATTTTAAGATGCAATTGTTTCTGATGATGAATTCTGCGACATATATGTATGTTTTTATCTTGTTACGTTATTATGATTGCTGATATGATTCATATAGGTGTTGGGAGTTAATAATTTTTTTACTATCATGCCTTTTTACAGGCTGATGGTAAAGCTACCAGAAGGCTTGATTTGCCAGTGAGTGAGAATATCAAAGGTGGAATGACAAAGGCTGAGATCTTGGAAGCTCATGAAAAAGAACTCAAGCTGGCCCAACAGGACAGAACTGTGGAGCTAACCAAGGACAAGAAAAATAGCTTGGAATCTTATGTATATGAGATGAGAAATAAGGTACAGGTTCAATATCTCAATGTGATGTAGACATGTCTGGTTTCTGTAATTTAGGATACTTGATTTATGCTCTTCAGATGATTTTTTTTTTATATATATTTTAAACTGTAAGCTGCTCCTTTTTAAAGAAGAGTTTTAACTTTTTTTAAGTTAATGTGAAAGTATTGAGTAAATCAAATGAGAAATTTTATTGTATAGTTACTGAAGAATTTGTTTCAATGACTCATTGATTTTTGTCATGATTCATTTGTAAATACAAAGCTGAAATTAAGAACGCCAAACTGAAAATGCTCTGCTGTTATACATTGTAATGTTATCTGCACAGGGTCTGAAATTTTATTCTTTAAACTTGTATCTCTTTTCATGTCATTGATTTTATAAAGGCATTTGAAGTTCTTTTTTTGGTTCTACTTTTCTGGATGAGCTGGCATCTAAATTTATTTGCACATTTGAATAGCTCTTCAACACATATCGGAACTATGCAAGTGAGCAAGAGAGGGATGACATTTCCAGGAGCCTGCAAGAGACTGAGGAGTGGCTTTATGAGGATGGTGATGATGAAACTGAACTTGCTTATTCTTCAAAACTGGAAGATCTGCAAAAGGTTATTTTTGTTTTTCAAATATCATTCTTTCACTTGCCATACTTCTTGTTTACATTCTCTGTATCCCTGTAGCTGGTGGATCCAATTGAGAATCGGTATAAAGATGAAGAAGGAAGAGCACAAGCTACAAGAGATTTGTTAAAGTGCATTTCAGAGTATCATATGTCGACAGATTACCTTCCACCGCAGGATAAAGAACTGGTAAGATGACAAATAGGCCAATTAATGTTATTGTGATGATGCTTCTCTTGAGATCAGCTTTCAAGTGATGATTCTTGTTTCAGATCATCAATGAGTGCAACAAAGCAGAGCAGTGGCTGAAAGAGAAGATGCAGGAAACAAGATACTTTTCCTAAGAACACTGACCCAATCTTATGGTCAAGTGATATTAAGAACAAGACAGAGGAATTAAACTGGTATGATGCTTGCCCTTTCTATTTTCCTTTTCAAAAGTGTAGAATTGTAGTTTTGTATGAGTCATGGGACACAAATAAAACCAAGTCAGGGAAAAAACTATTCAGACAATCACAATGGTGTTAGGCAATTAAATCTAATGTTTTATGTGTTATAAGATCCATATATCAATAAATTTAAAAAATGGGGGGACCTAGTGCTATAACCTCCCGCTATACGGTGTCCAGGGAAGGGTCAGACTCGGACTAGGCAATCTTACCTTACATTTGCAAGAGGCTGATTCCACAACTTGAACCTGTGACATTCCTGTCTCATGGCAACCACTCTAATTGTTTCGCCAAGGCTCCCCTTCACCCACTATCATTTGGGAAAATTTTTCTTGTGATCATTCAATTGGATCTGAATTATTATACACTTGCTTTTGCAAAACGTTGTCCATATGGTCTAAAGAACATGTTTGTTATTATCCTTTGATTTTATCTCAACATTAATTAATGTCCTATTTTGATGGGTTTCAGGATATGCCAACAGATATTGGGATCCAGGGGTTCTCCAATTCAGGAAGACAATGACCAAGACATGCAGGATTCTTCCAATCATCCCTGAACACATTTATGTGGTTATACGTCATGAACTAAAGACCTAAGTTTTCATACTGATAACCCTGACAAATATAGATATTTTTTTCTTGCATTTTCTTTCTTTCTTTTTTCACCTTCTCCCCCACCACCACCCCCCTCCACGATTTGAAAGAGGTAAATTTAAGTAGATGAAGTCATTAAACATCAGTGCAATAATTTTGTTCTTTTTGTATTTTGATATTTTATCTAATCATTTCTAGTGTGATATAGTTACTTCAAATGAATCAAATAGATTCTGCTATAGGGGAGAAAATCTGTGTGAATTATGTATATGTAATATTAGTGGCACTTGTTTTTGCATTGTGCATGAGGAAATTATTACAAAAATGATTGGTCAACTAGTGTTGGAGTCTAGAACTTGTTGCTCGGCATTATGACATTGGATTATTATTATTATTAGGCTCGTGACAATTATGAATCCAATATAAGTCTACTTTTTTTTTTTTTTTATGATTCAATTTTATTTTTTTTTTGTCTATCAATTTTTAACTACAACGAGTGTTATCCTCTATCCAAATTATTGTTATATTAATATATAGTGACGATGATGACTATATAACATTGGAATTTCTTTTCACGCTAAGATTATCACATCAATAAAACAATAACTGTTTGAAACATCTCCATCGCTACAACTTTGCTCCCAATATTTTGTAATGGCCACTCAGACTCAGCTCTTGTAGAATTGTACTTTGACTCAGCTAATCGGTTGACGGTTGCTGTAGTTCCAGAGTTCCATCTTCAAAAGCAAATGAGAATTTTCTTTGGCCCTGTTAGGCAAAGTCAAACTGCTGGTTTATGTTTATCAAAAAAAAAAAACTGCTGGTTTATGGTGGATAATTTATTGCGGATGAAATTGTAATATTGTTTAGTAAATATTTTCTAACTAGGTTATAGCATTTTCTTACTAACTTATAGCATTTCTTTCAAACGCGAATTGAAGTACTGTTTGATCTTATAACTTATTATTTTTTCCCCTCCTATTTTATCCTTTTTATTTAAATCAAAATTTTCATTCATCCTCACCTAAATAAAATACAAGATACTAATCCTAATTTTTTAAATCCCTAATTCACGTCTATAAAAAATATAGTATAAAAAATAGAGAATATATTTAGGATAAAAAATAAAGAGAATATATTTAGGCAAGTGTACCGGATCGAAGCAAGTAATAATTAAAACGGCAAGTAAATTACCGAGTATCGAACACAGGGATTGAGTGACCAATTATTCCAAATTTAAAGAAAATAACTAACTTTTGACCAAGTCAAAGATGAGAGAGAAGGTTGTTGGGATAAAATCTATTATCTAATTTAAAGCAAAATAAAAGATGTTATCTAATCAATTATCTAGATTATGATAGTGAGATCTAAGTTCATGAATTCACCTACCCAATCATGTATACTACCCAAGTGATTATTCTATTATCCCTATGTTCAATTTCTTTGCCAACCGGGACCCCTCAATTTCTCCTAAAGTCACGTCCGTTGTTCTAAATGATGTATCTAAACTGTAAATTAATCTCCTCCCGGTCTCATAACCTAAAGTTAGACTCTATTAAGTTCTTGTTCCCAATGTGGTTGCACCAAGCTCCTACCCTATTCCTAGCAATGGTCAATTGGTGTTCCTAACCCCAGTCCTAAGTGTGAATCTCCTCCCGGTCTCAACGCACTTGACAAGTTAACCAAGGATCCTTTTGATTAACACAAACAAATCAGAATTAAGAAACAAGAATTGAGATGAGGGAATAAGAAAACATCATATTGAACTATGTCGTCTTGAGCGGCTTCATCGATCCCTCAGAAAAGAGGATTAGCTCCTCATCATGTTCATAATAAACAACCAATAATTGAAAAGAAAACAGAAAATATTCCTAAAACTAAGGGAGACGCAGCTCCAAGAGAAACTAGGATTAGAAAAGAGGAAACTTAAAACTAAAACTTCCTATCTCCAAAACTCATCTGAAACAAGCTATATATAGTGGGCTGGGTCTGCGCTCGCTCGCGAGGTGAGCATGGGCTCGCGAGGCAAGCCTTAAATTTTGGCTCCAACCTGATTTTGAATTCTCACGAGGCGAGACATTGCTCGCAAGGCAAGCATGAATGGTCTTCTACTTTCCTGTGTCTGGCTCGCGAGGCGAGCACTGCCTTGCGAGGCGAGGCTGAATAATGGCCTGTTCTTGCTCAGTCTGCTCCTCTGACTCGCGGAGCGAGCCCTTGTTCACGAGGCGAATCTACCAATTTTTCAAGCTTGTTTTCTTCAATTTTCCAAGTTCCCTTGAGCTTCACTTTTAACCTGAAAATAAAAGTAGCATTTTAATGCTTTATTGACTCAAAAATAACCAAAATATCCTAAAAACTACTTAAGAGACTCAAAATGTTGCTCGAGGGCAATTTAAGTCAAATTTGGGCGAAAATGAGATTAAACTCGAATATTTAGCACAAAAACCGTGGCCTCACTAGCTATAAAACCATATAAGCCAGAGGCTTATCAAAATACCCCCAAACTTAAACTTTGCTTGTCCCCAAGCAAACTAAAACTTAAAAAGACACAAAATTGGGTAAGCTCAAAAGACTCAATTATTTTCGCACAAATTTCATGCAATTTTATCTATTCAATTTTTATTCAATGTTCCCTCTTTTCATCAATGTAATCCTCACATTCATTTACTTTTAACAATTGAGAATTCTGTCATTCATACAATCATTAATCTAAGTCAAGGATCCAAATTACACACAAAAGGGAGATCATCAATTTTAAACAATTGCCTTCCTCACAAGGTCATATAGTATTTCACTCATTCACTCAATTTGTCTAGGCTATCAACTTTCACTCAATTTCACATTTTAAGAGCACTTTCCATGAATTTGATTTTCATCTCAAACAAAGTTCCCACGAAAAGATGCATGCATCATCAAAAGGTCTTTCATAGATTATAATGTGGGCCGGCTTAAGGTAGGATATACAAAGGTACTAGGCTTAAGTCCCTAGGAATTAAGAGAGCATGAAACTTTTTATACTTTTATTTTCACTCTAATTCTTTTTTCCATTTTTATTTTTCACGCTTTGGGTGGTTACAACCTATTTTCTTTGACACCCTTTTATTTTGCTTTTGGCTTTTTTTTTTTTTTTTGTATTTTTCTCTTTTGCCTTTGGCTTCAACCTTTTTATTTTTCTTTTTCTCATTCCCAAGTAACATGATAAACTCATTGTAGCCACCCCAAACTTAGTTTCCTACAACCCTTGTCTTGCTAAGCATCCATGCTCTCCTAAATTCTAAGATTGGGTTAACATGGTGGCTTAAAACAAGGTCATCAAGAAACAATAGGCTATTAGGCTCAATGTGGCTAAAGAGGGAACATGCATTAGGGATGGTTCTTTTTAGGTCAAGTAGCTATTTCAAAGAAAATTGCCTAAATCATTTGATGCAACATATAAACATGCAAACCATGAAGAGATTCAAGCAAATCCGGGAAAGTGCAACTTAAAAGTGATTCACACAATTCAAAAGCAATGTTGGAGGCTCAAATTCCTCACCTGGACATTTTTCGCAAATTGTTTAACCGAGATACAATTCCTAGTGTGTGCACCTCTTCACCCCAAACTTATTATAAATCATACAATCACAATAAAATTTCTCAATGTTCAATTTTCAATTTTTCATATGAGGGTCAATTTTCAATTTTTAAAACATAGGGGGAAATCATCAAAAATCAATATTTATCATACAATCCATCTATGCTAAATTCAATAAAATCCCTTTAAAGCTTATTGACACAAGACTCAACACAGATATGACTCAAAGCAAAGCAAAGTAAAGATAATTAAAAGGAGAAGGGTTTAGAAAAACTCATTAAGACGCTTCCACCAGGAACCCATTGCCTGTGGTACAACGGCCAAGTAGGGATGGCAATGGGTAGGGTCTGGGTAGGCTACTATAGTACCCGTCCCCATACCCGCGTTTGAAAAACTTACCCGTACCGGGACCCATACCCGCGTGGGTAGCAACTTTAGTACCCTTACTCATACCCTCTGGGTACCTAAGTACCCAGACCCGCACCCGTTACCCGCACTTTAACTAAGAAAAAACAATAAACAACATAAAGAACATTATAACTCAATTGAAAATCATCCAAAGATCTTTCAAATCTACTCTTGAATCATTACAAACCAAAGTATTAAACTAAATAAAAACATCTGAAACGAGTAAATATCACAATTAACATCCAAAACAATAAATTCATGAACTTGTAAATAAATAAATTATATATAATTATAATTATATATACTAATATAAATAAACAAAAAATAAGTAAATATAATTATATATAAAAACATCTAAAACATCCGAAACAAGTAAAATCACAATAAACATCTAAAACAATAAATTCATGAATTTGTAAATAAATAAATTTTATATAATTATTAATTATATCTACTTTTTTTTTATAAGCAAACAATTGTATTGAATAATGAGTATAAGGGATACTCAACCCATTTATAATAGGACCAATGTAATTAGAATACAAGATGAGTATGCATCTGTATGCATGTTACACAAGCCTACTAGAAAACCAAGAGAACTAGCCCAAGAAAACAGTATAAGCATGAGGTTGCTGCCCCAGCATGTGAACATGTCCGACAAATTGAAGGTACATGATTCTCACACCAGCACCCCCAATAATGAAAGAACCGCACCAAGCACTTTTAGTTACAAACTGGAACAATTTTCAGCAACCAAAATAACGCACCAACCTGAGAAACCACAGTAAAACCAGCCACTAGGAAAGACTCAACACAGTTTGCGGGTGTGCGGCGGGGTGGGTACCAGAGTACCCGTACCCGCACCCATACCCTCTCTTGTTTGCGGGTAATTACCCATACCCGACCCCATACCCATAGAGTGGGTAAATACCCTACCTATTGTGGGTATTTTTTGCGGGTACCGATAAGGTAGGGTCCAAATTGTCATCCCTACAGCCAAGAGATGCCCAAGATATAAGTCCTTCCTCCTGGATCCCATGGCTTATGGAGTGGAGATGGAAGAAGCAAGTGCTGGGAGATTCCATTAACTTCTTTAATTGCTATGATGAGCTCACTTCCTCCAGGGTCAAATGCCAAGTCATCTACTCCAAGAATAGCCTTTATGTAAATAGTTTCTCCATGAAGCACTAGAAGCATAACTTTTTGAGGTGACTTTAGAGCCTTTGCCGCTATTGATGAAAACTCCCAATGTTGAGGCAATGACTTGAACTCCAAAGTTGGTATTTATACAAAGTAATGTGGTAGACGGAAGGAGGGCACCAACTTTGTAACATCCACACATGCATGCAACCCAACATATTTATCCAATTCCGGATTTTGATGCTTCACAATAGGAATGGTGAAGGGAGTGTTTTCCACATGATTCTTCTCAATCATCCCTTGCAAAGGAATAATGGGAGATAATTCCTCCTTTGCACTCCTCTCCATGATCCTCTCCTCTTGAATCATCTTCCACCACAACTTCATCTTCATTCAAGTCCATACTGGCAACAACATTCTCTTCAGTTTGAGTTTCATGTGGCCTTGTTGCTAGCAATTTGGAAAATTCCCTAGCTTGCTCTTCTAAGCTCCGAAAGTCGTCACTTAGCTTTACCGCTAGCTCTTAAGAACGTTCCTTACGCATTTTATCCTTCTGAATCATGACACTATATTCCTCCTCGCTACTCTCTAAAAAACTCTAGCAAATCGGGATCCAGCTTGAAGTCTGGTGGTGGTTGCAAAGATGACAAATAGGATTTCCATTCTTCCTTAGAGTATATCTTCACATGCTTATCAACAATGCCAGTAAGCACAATCCGATCAATTTGAACTTCCCGGTTGGGATAGAATATATGGTCCATGTGTTGCATTCACCATTTTCTTGGTCCTACGAATTTCTGGGTCATATAGCAAATCTCCCGGTAGAACGGTACCTTACATACAACAAAAAACTCACAAGACGAAGTGAAATCAAAGAAATTAAAAGAAAAAAATAATAAAAAAAAAAAAAAAAAATTGGCTTGTTCAAAAAGCAATAATTATTTTCTTCAAATAAAGAAAATTGGTTAAGCCAATCCCCAGTAACGACGCCAAAAACTTGATGCGACTCCGGCAAGTGTACCGGATCGAAGCAAGTAATAATTAAAATGGCAAGTAAATTACCGAGTATCGAACACAGGGATTGGGTGACCAATTATTCCAAATTCAAAGAAAATAACTAACTTTTGACCAAGTCAAAGATGAGAGAGAAGGTTGTTGGGATAAAATCTATTATCTAATTTAAAGCAAAATAAAAGATGTTATCTAATCAATTATCTTGATGATGATAGTGAGATCTAAGTTCACGAATTCACCTACCCAATCATGCATACTACCCAAGTGATTATTCTATTATCCCTATGTTCAATTTCTTTGCCAACTGAGGCCTCTCAGTTTCTCCTAAAGCCACTTCCGCTGTTCTAAAGGACGTATCTAAACTGTAAATTAATCTCCTCCCGGTCTCATAACCTAAAGTTAGGCTCTATTAAGTTCTTGTTCCCTATGTGGTTGCACCAATCTCCTACCCTATCCCTAGCAATGGTCAATTGGTGTTCCTAACCCCAGTCCTAAGTGCAAATCTCCTCCCGATCTCAACGCACTTGACAAGTTAACCAAGGATCCTTTTGATTAACACAAACAAATCATAATTAAGAAACAATAATTGAGATGAGGGAATAAGAAAACATCATATTGAACTATACCGTCATGAGCGACTTCATCGATCCCTCATAAAAGAGGATTAGCTCCTCATCATGTTCATAATAAACAACCAATAATTGAAAAGAAAACATAAAATAATCCTAAAACTAAGGGAGACGCAGCTCCAAGAGAAACTAGGATTAGAAAAGAGGAAACCTAAAACTAAAACTTCCTATCTCCAAAACTCCTCTGAAACAAGCTATATATAGTGGGCTGGGTCTGCGCGCTCTCGCAAGGCGAGCTTTAAGTTTTGGCTCCATCTTGATTTTGAATTCTCTAGAGGTGAGACATTGCTCGCGAGGCGAGCCTGAATGGTCTTCAACTTTCCTGTGTCTGGCTCGCGAGGTGAGCACTACCTCGCGAGGCGAGGCTGAATGATGGCCTGTTCCTGCTCAGTCTACTCCTCTGGCTTGCGGGGCGAGCCCTTGTTCGCAAGACGAATCTGCCTTTTTGCCTTTAAGCTTGTTTTCTTCAATTTTCCAAGTTCCCTTGAGCTTCACTTTTAACCTGAAAATAAAATTAGCATTTTAATGCTTTATTGACTCAAAAATAACCAAAATATCCTAAAAACTACTTAAGAGACTCAAAATGTTGCTCGAGGGCAATTTAAGTCAAATTTGGGCGAAAACGAGATTAAACTCGAATATTTAGTACAAAAACCGTGGCCTCACTAGCTATAAAACTAGATAAACCTCTGGCTTATCATTCACATAAAGACTATTTTGTCCCACTACTATAAATTGTTAGGGACTTCTTTGGGTAAAAGTTGTAACACCCCAATTTCTTGATTAGGGTTTAAGGAAGAGATTAAGGATAATTAATAACTTAATCATGTTCCTTAGGTGTTAGTTAGATTGCGTTTCAATTTAGAGGAGAATCGGAGTTGAAATGGGTCCGGAACGCAAACAAACGCAAACCTACCGACTAATTGGTCAATTAATTAATTAACTGAGAGTTGGAATATTAAAATTTGGTCGGGCTTGAGTATACTACTTTTTTAAAAGTAGCATAAAATAATTAATAAAAATATTCCATCAGTGGGTTACGCAGGAAGATGCTGAAGAAAACATCTGGTTGTGCCAACGGAGCAACATGCGGTGACACGTGTTGCGACACCCAAGTGACACCTAGAATTCCGCTACCTAAATCTAGACACACCTACACTTGAAACCTAGCCCACTAACTCACCTAAACAACCTCCAAGTGACACATGTTTTCCACTAAACCAAATATTATAATGTAAAAATCCTAAAACTAAGTAATGTAAAAGCAAGTGAAAGTCTTCTTCTCCTACCTTTTAAGTGACGCACCAGAGAAGGGAAGTGAAGAAAATTCACTTATAAGGAAGCCATTTTCGTGCCTTATAAAAAGCTTGTGGTTGGAGTAGTTTCGGTCATCGAAATTTCAAACCGATCGCGTATTCGTGCTCGTGGCTTCGACTTCTTCGCAGCTACGTCTTTGCATATCACTTTCCTCCAGGGGCAAGGGAGGCCCATGTGATAGAGGAAAAGAGAATGTCCGGGAATCAGAGTTCCTGTGAGAGTGATTGGTCGACATGCATAGGAGTGTGACTCCTTAGAGGATTTTGACCCTAGATGTGGATCGAGGATGTTTTGTAAACGGTTGACTTGCGAGATGGTTGCTATGTGTAAATCTCTGTTGTATGTTAACATGTTGTATTATGCCCCGACCCCTTTTATGGTGTTATAATAGCTTATCTCCCTTCTCTATCTCTTTTCTCTGTATGTACCGTACGTTAGGTAGATGAGCAGCAGCAACCGTACAGCGACGGCAATAGGATAGGAGCACTGACCGATGCATTACCTGCATAGGATCCCGCCGAGCGTCCAGATCTTAGGCGACATTAAGATCGTCTACCATGATGACCCGTGGGTGGCAGTTCGACCACTCACAGTTCTTCATGTATTACGCCGGCCCGGTCAACATCTATATCCGCCTAGGAGGAGGACCGTTCTTCACCTTGCTTGGCTTCTACCATATCTCCTAGCGCTTGCCCTTCTCAAAGATCTGGTTTCCACCCCGTTAGCGGGAGTTTCCCTATGATGTGTGGAACCAAGTGGATCGTTCCTATGCTCGCAGTAGAGTCAGAGTGGTGGACAGAGGCCAAAGGAGGAGGAGCGTGCAAACGATGTACCACTACTGTCGAAGGAGGGTGGTCATGAGTAGCGATGAGATTGTGAGGACTCAGGTGTATAGGCATCGTTACAGTGAGGGTGAGTGTAGTTCCAGACGCCTATATCGTCGTTTGATATGGTATGTCGGTAGGGAGAGCCTCTGAGAGTTATTTTGGATTTTGATGTATTTTGTGTGAGGCAGGGCTGGTAGATGCTGTCTGTATAGGTTTTCATATCTTTTCTGAGACCAGTGTTATGTGACTTGTTTATCAGTTCTTTTACTTTATCAGTTGTATAGTTGTTCTAGGATCATGATCCCTCTGTTGGGATCAATAGTATTTTGGAGACTTGTTGTACATATTATGTATATACGTCGTTTCTGTTTTATTCCGTTATGCATGTTTTATAAGTTTTATTATTTTTTTTTTCCAGTTTCCGCAACTATATTATTTTTGAATGTATATTCGTGCTAACGTTAATAAACAGATTAAGGATAGGTTAATTAGGATTGTTCTTTAATGGGACATCACATCAGGGTGTCTCAAATGCCAAATAATTTTATTTCTCTTAAGCAACGTAAAATGACAGACATGTAACCTGCAATGGAGTTAGGTTTAAAAATATGAGAAGAAGGAAGAAGAAAATGGTCACTCACCCATGCTATGTCATTTCACCATTAAAGGGGTTTTAAATTTGAAAAAGATTCTCACTTTTACTTTATTTTCCATGCTGAAAATTCGTAGGATCATTAATAGTCCAGGTAGGCATGTTAACGTACAGCTAACGGACCGACACTAATGGAATTGGACGAATAAATTAACATGTCCCAATTATATAATTGTGATGGACTAATTAGTTAATTAATTTATGTTAGGAACTAAAAGCGACCCAATGTTTTTTTGTTAGAGATTAAGAGCATATTTGTGGCAGCTTAAATTTTTAGAATTTAACTGTTTAATCCCCAAAAGGTTGTTTTCAAAATAATCTAACATGTTTGTCACTTTGCTTAAATTTATAAATTTTTTTGAGGTAATATAGCTATTTTATGACATCTCATTTGTTTTAGCTTAAGATTATTGTGATTTTATTATTTTTCATTATTAAAAACTCTCTTCCCTTTTTATCTCTACAAAACTAACATCTAAAAAAATATTTTAAATTATACAAATAATTTTATACTCTTTTTCATAATTTACTATATAAAAGTGATTTTTTTTTGCCTCATCCAAAAGAAATAGATTATCATAAAATTGATTTTCAGCAAACGTATTCATACATAAATAGATTCTGATTATATATCGGGATCCCAATCTAATTTTTTAAGAAATAATATTTTTTCTCAAACATAATAATTATTTCATAAAACAGCTGAAACCTCTCAAAACAACTGAATGAGAAAGAATTAGAGCCCATTTGTTATTACTTATTTTGTTAAAAAATCATTTTTTTTATTTTTTTAGTGTGTTCGTTATGCTTCTGAAAATAATCAGAAGCAGAAAAAAATCATTTTTGGGGTTAAAATGAAAAGCAGCTTTGAGTTACATCCAAAAAATCAGTTTTTATAACTAACTACTTTAAAAAAAGAAATTGATTTTTATAATTGTAAACAAACACAAATCTGCTTCTGTTGTTTTTAAAAATCTCTAAAAATAATCACTAAATTATTTTATAATAAAATCAATTATTTTTAATCTTAAACAGACGGGCTCTTAATTTTTTCAAACAAGCTCTAAGATAGTCTCTACTCTTGAAAAATTAATCAAAAATCAAAAACACGACATACTTCGAGGCTTGAAGCTTAATCAGAGGTACTAAAATAACCGATGGTCCATGGCCACGTTAGCCATTGCTGTTCTCACTCTTACTCGTTGTTGTTCTTGTTGTTCTTCTTCTTCTTATTCTAAGTTCTTCACAAATTTCAACACAAGGCTTCTTTTATCCGCGATCCCCACTAAAACCCTGCATCAACAACATCGCTTCTCTCGCAACTGCAAAAGGGGAATGGCTACTTCAACAACCACCTCTGACTCTGTTCCTCACACAACCACCGCCCCCTACGGCTCCTGGAAGTCCCCCATCACCGCCGATGTTGTCTCCGGCGCCTCCAAGAGGCTCGGTGGCACTGCCGTTGATGGCCGTGGCCGCCTTGTTTGGCTGGAATCACGTCCAACAGAATCAGGGTAAGATTTAGTGCAAGTTTGGTTTCACGTTGGAAGGTCCCATTGGATCAGTGTTTTTTTTTTTTTTTTACAATCAAATGAACATTTTAGGAAGGCGGAAATTTTAGCTTACGAGTTAGAGTCTGGTTGGATTAGGCGTTTAAAAGTAGATATTTTAATAATTGATTATATTCATAACCGATTAACAATAGAATCAGTTTTATACCGGGACATGTTTCTTAAAATTGATTTTAAGATGTTAACACCAAAAAATAAATTAGCTTATAGCCAATTGCGATAATTAGCTGATTTATTTATTTAGCTGATTTTGGTAGCCGATGTTTTTAATAGCTAATTGGGAATGATAGATTCAGCTGGCTACAATTGCTCATGGCTAATTAGCTGATAAGGAATTAAGTGATAGATGGCTAACTGATTAAGTTGGCTGAAAGACGACTGACTGATTAAGTCAGCTGAGTGGACGAACGGTCCAGAAAGTTGGTTAGTAGATATTGGGCTTCAAATGTATCAAATATTTGGAGAGAGAAAATGAAGATAGAAGCTGATCAGCTGTAATCAATGACAGTTTATGAGTTGACCAAGTAAAAAACGTGCAAGAACACCCATTCCCTTAAAAATAGGGATATGGAAGACATAATCAACTGATAAGGCAGTTAGTTGAGAAAGTGGGTTTTGCTCCATAACTTAGCTGACTGTCATGATTGATGACTCATTCCCTTAAAAATAGAGAATTGCTTTCCTTTATCGCTTTCATGCAACCTTAGTTTCTAGTTCAGCCTTCTAAACTAGACGCTCTCTGTAGTAGTCTAGGAACCCGCAGCCGAGAGATAGAGTCCCTTTCCCACCGTATCGCCTAGACAAGGGGAATCAACTGTGCGGGCTAGTTGACAGCTAATCAGCTAACGACTAATTAGTCGATCAGTCGACTAAGCACCAAATTCGCACGACAATAACATAAGATAATCTATTTTATTTGGATTGCTATAGTAATAAACTATAAAAAATATATAAGGTATTTGTTTAGATTAATAATATTTGTTTGTTAGATAGTTATTGTTGGAAAGCCGCCTTAGCCCGCCCCTAGCCGCCTTAATTGGGGCAACTTTGAGCTGCCTTCATTACAGCCTCTAGCACCTTCATTGTGTTGGTTGTGAGGGCATGTTTAGTCTCGCATCGCCTACAGATATGACCTAAGTAGTGCTTATAAAGCTTGAGCAATCCTCACCTTACAAGCCGGTTTTGTGATGTTGAGTTAGGCCCAAAATCCAAGCTGATATCAGAGCCTATCCTAGATCCGTGTTTGGGCCGCCCGCGTTGTCCATGCTCCAGGTGCATAGACCTTGGCGTGAGGGGGTGTGTTGGAAAGCCGCCTTAATTGCGGCCCACCCCTAACTGCCTTAATTGCGACAACTTTGAGCTGCCTTCATTGCAGCCTCCAGCTGTGAGGGCATGTTTAGTCCCGCATCGCCTAAAGATATGGCCTAAATCCTCACCTTACAAGCCGGTTTTGTAGGGTTGAGTTAGGCCCAAAATCCAAGAGTTATACACGAGTGAAATGTGAAAAATATGATTGGTTTAAAAAATAATCAGATATATTTTCTAAAAGGCTTCAAACTCTTCTTATCTGAAAATCTTTTTTGTTTCATATGAACCAATTTTCATTCGTTATTCATGTATGTCAAACCTGTTTAGTTAAACTATAAACAGTTTTTTTCTTCTCTACACATATAATGTGAACAAGACAAGCATTAAGTAGAAAAGATGAAAGTTTTGAACTTTTGAAATATTGAAATTGACCCTTTTGGCTACTCACTGTGTTTCACTTCAGACGGGCAGTTCTTGTTCTTGAGCCGGAAAATCCTGGAGTTGAACCTGTGGATATTACTCCTAAAGAGTTTGGAGTGAGAACATTGGCCCAGGAGTATGGAGGTGGTGCTTTCACTGTTTCAGGGGATGTTGTCTTCTTTGCAAATTACAAGGATCAGAGATTGTACAAGCAATCCATAAGTTCTCTGGGTGAGCATTGACCAATCATCAGTTATTATTCCTCAATTCTCTTTTTCCAAAACAATATCATACTCATACTATATTATTGACATGAAATGACAATTGTGTTCTGCCTCTTATGACCTGATGTGTGGTTTTACTCTTATGTTTGTTTCATCTTGGCATTAAGTTTGTTTTCTGTATATTGAGCTTAATTGAATGGATTGGCATCAATCTGGGAATATTTATTTGCTGTTATTCTCAAAAGTTTATGTGATGTGAAGCAGTTTTTTATTTAATTCTGGAACTGTTGTGGTTTGTCCCCTAGCAGATGTACCCCCTGTACCTCTCACTCCCAATTATGGTGGACCCGTAGTCAGCTATGCTGATGGAATATTTGATGCGCACTTTAACCGTTATATCAGTGTAAGGGAAGGTAAGCTTTCCAGAAACAGTTTTTTCTTTGAACCTTATGTTGGAATGTTTGCATTGAGTTTTTACTTGTTAAATCATTCATTTTTTTGGTCATAAATCATGTTGATAGATCGTCGAGAGAGCAGTCAAAATCCCCCTTCAACTATCGTATCTATAGCACTTGGCAGCAAGGATGTTCAAGGTAAGAATTACCATCTTCTAGTGAGTTTAACCTGTGGAGAGGTTGAATGAATATTGAAAATAAGTATTTCATAGTTTCTGGTCAAAGTTTTTCAAAAGTTGTGCTATTTTCACTTGTTTGATGGCTCTTTTCATTATACAATCAAGAACTCAAGGTTATATCTGACTGGATTGTTTGACATTCAGAACCAGAAGTATTAGTTGGCGGGAGTGATTTCTATGCTTTCCCACGACTAGATTCTAAAAGTGAAAGAATAGCATGGATACAGTGGAGTCACCCAAACATGCCATGGGATAA